>CM066036.1:584703573-585380651 GCA_033557465.1 Ichthyophis bannanicus | reverse complement strand
TCTACTTCCTCCAATCCAGTAGGTGAGCGTCATATGGGGCATTGTTCATTTCCATATTATGGTGATTTCTCATTTCACTATTAAGGTGATTGTTCATTTCAATATATCTTTTGATCAATGATCATATCATACAATGACTTCTTGAGGGTAGGCCTTTCGTTAGGTTAGCTGTTTTTTTTTTTCTGCAGCTCCTCGTCTTTTCAAACTCCTAGCCCTCCCTCCTCAGGATGCCTGGCCATATGATCGTAGCATGTTTTCAATCGTCAACTGTGTTCCCTACAACAGAGCTCCAGGCATCTTAGCCTGGGAGGCCCCCAGTATGTGAAGACTCATTCTTGCTTGTTCCCGGAGATAGCACAGTTTTACTTACCTGTACCAGTCGATCTCTGGGAACAGCGAGGAATAAAGTCCTTCACAACCCGCCCACCTCCCCTAGGAGTTGTATTTTGTAGATCTATTTTTCCTTTCCTTCTTTCTCTCTCTTTTGTCTCAAGCTATGAAAACTCAACTAAGGAAAGAACGTTTGGAAAGGCGGTAATGCAGCACGCAGGCGCTGGGGGCTGCTCCCAAAAGCTTGTCTGATTGGACTCTGGGGGAGCTTTCCCGCGCAGCCTCCGTCGGTACTCACGTACCCATATGTGCACCCCCTATTCCTTCCGGTTTCCCAGAAATCAACCTGTTACAGGTAGGAACTGTGCTTTACCCTTCCTGAGTTTGTGTGAACTCTGAGGTTCCTCACCACAATATACTTTATTATGAATACTGAAGGTTCCCTCGAGGGATTCATGGTGCTGAGTATGGCATGTCATAAAAAGCCTCTGGACGCTTGCGTGTCAGCACAGCTGTTGACTGATAGGGGACACAGCATCCACTTGACTGTACTGGTCTTGCCGGTCTCTCAGAAATGGACATTCTTCAGGACAACCAGGAATGCCGTCTTCACATATGGGTATCATCTATACCACCAGAGACCGTGGTAGTAATAGCCTCCCCAGCGTCCAAATAGGCAAGCCTTTGGGAACACTCCACGGCACCTGTGCATCTGTCTTCCCCAAGTCCCTCAGTTCTTCATTTTGCCATGAAGCCAGCCGGTTTTCTTCCTGTCACTGTTCGAAAACTGTTTTGATTTTTGTTAAAATCTGAGGCGCTGCCTTTCCATTGACGCCGGTACCTTCCCTGATTACCGGCCCCAATATTTTCTAGTGGTCGGGGTTTTTTTTTTATCCAATTTTTTTACTACTTTTGGTGGTTTCATCACCGCCAAACTATGCCTCGGCCTACCCTTTTTTTCCATCCCAATGGAAGAACATGTCAGTGGCTATAAGAAATGCTACCAAGTGTTTCTGGTGGCTCTGGGGATTATTATAAGGAAAAGCATATAGAGTGGTCTTAAGTGGCACTGTCCTTATACTTGGTGACAAGAATCTGCTACAGCTGCAAAACGTGCAAAAATGCGGAAAGTAAATTTGTTTTAACTAGGCAGATGGGAAGTAAAGACGACCATCTCACAACACCGGGTGGAGGGATCCAGCCACACGCCATTCTCACATTGGGTAAATACATGCATGCTCTGGCACCAGTTGAACAATATTCTTACAAAGAACACAAAAGTCGCCACAGTGTTTCGATACAAGTGGTTTTGACATTAAGGTTTCAGATGCAATTTCCAAATGTTTTTCCAAAGGGGGTTGCGGGTGAGGATAGAGGGGGGGGGGACAGAGGGGAATACTAAGCGATTGGTACATACTGTTGGTTGTCACGCTTTGTAGAAGAGCAAGGGATGATCAGTTATAGAAGGGCAAATTTTGCTTAGTTATGGGTTGTTATATGATAAGTAGCACACACAACACTGCTGTTCCCACTACTGTTGATTGGGGCACGGCAGATTGTCATCTTGTTTCTCCAGGCCAGACAGGAAGTCAGTCCCCTCGCATTATTGGTGACGTCGGCACTGACAGAGCCCGTGCGGAGCAATATCCCAGCGTTCTCCAAAGAAAGCCTTTTTCGGATTGCTGCCATGCATGTGTATAGTCCCTTCCCTCCCAAAAGTGCCATCTCATGCTCAGTCTCCCCTTTTTCCTCGCAGATCCCTTTCAACACACATCCTTGTCCGCACGCAAAATGAGCTTTGATTTTATGGGCCTTTTTTCCAGTAGTATCCGTCCTCGTGTGGGCCCTTCGCTCCCTGCTCCATGCTCGTGGACTAAGGGATCCCTTTCTTCTCTATTTAGTGTTTGTTCTTTTGGGTCCCTTCTCATGCCCTTTTTTTCCTCCAATTGCTGGCCTCAAGGGTTTTCGACCTCGCAGGGGCCCATTTTTCCCCCCATGGCCACTGTGTTTAAGAATGTGACAGATGCTTCCAAAATATGTCGCTCACGGACACCCATGACTGCTTTCTACGGTGTCTGGGGGCTGAATCACAATCCAGAGTTCTGCTCACTTTTGTAAGAAAATGTCCGCTAAGGCCTTGCTAAAGCCGCGAGCAGAAGTCTGACATTTTTTTTGGCAAGGCAGCCCCGGGATCCCCCGTGGCACCGTCGCTCTAGACCGATCCACAGGCTTGCGGGGTCCCAAGCAGTGACCCCTCGGCCCAGACATCACTGGTGATCAGAGGTTTCGCTCGAGGTGGAATGGTGAAAAGAAAACTACCTTGAAGTTGCTGTCGTACGTCTCCGGACAAGACGCGAGCTGGTCTTCGTGCTCATTCCCTTTAGCCCTCCCCGGTGGTGTCCCTTCCCGAGAGTCGGACAAGCCGCCAGCAGCCTTGAAAGGTACCTCAACTGGACATGGAGACCCTCGCAGCGATGGCGCGCCGGTCTCCTGAGAGTCGTCCCAGTGAGGACTGCCCCTCTCCTCCTCCACGCCAGGCCCGGTAACATTTGCGTCGCAGGGGACCCTACTCCACGAGTGGGAGTCCCGTATGCTGGCACTCGGAGCGCAGCATACTCTGCCTTCCTTGCTGCCCAGCAGGCACTTTTACCTCATGGGACACGGCTGGCTCGCACCCCGCAGACAGAGTGGTCACCCGACTGGGGTCCCTAAAAATGCTCAGAAGCCCCTGAGAGCTGCGGGCCTCATTGAGTGGTCCACAGCACCTGTCTCGCTCACCGTCCGTGTTTCCTCGGGAGCAAGGTCTTCCAGGGCCAGTGCCTCGCAGCTCCAGCAGAGCCCTCAGCCAGGGGGTGCGGGGATCAGGCCTGACTTCCGAGTTTTCGAACTTCTCCGTCTGCTGGGAATCGGAAGAGGACACTTCCCCGGAGACCAGGGGCCCATAGGGCCTTGTTCCCTCAGACCCATCCCCACCCGACTCGCAGAGGCCGATCGCCTCCCCGAGAACACACTCTTTCCTGGCATTTGTACGGGGGACATGACTCGGTCAGCCCATCAATCTGCTGACGTCAGACTGAGGAGGAGACTGAGGCAGCAGAGAAGCTTGAACATCTTGCAGTAACGAGTCTGCCACCCAGGGAGTCTCTTACGGGTCCCCATGGTTACCGTCTCATTCTATTCTGGGCTGCTCCTCCACATGTGGGAAAGCACCTGCCTCAGTCCCTATTGTGCAGTAAGACTCCCATTGCCATATATAGGGTCCAGTGGCAGCCCGGGGGTTTTCTGAAGACCCAGCTTCCTCACACCTCCGTGATCGTTCCGAGTCCGTGATGCAGAAACAGAAGAGCCCAAAGCACTCTTTGGCCCTGCCTGGTAGGGAATCCCATGCCCTCGGGCACAAGGCTTACCAGGGATCCATGCTGGCGTGCCGCATCCAGGCTTAACAACTATATATGGGTATGTTCTTTCACTACCTCGCCAAAGAGCTTGGCGGGTTCTCCATGGGTCTTGGTGTGGAGAGCACCTTCTCAGGTTCCAGACCCTCCTGAGGTCGGTCCGCAGACTGCTCGAAATGCCTTTCCCGTGCCGCATACAACGGGTTCGAGTCTTCCGCCCATGTAGCGGAGGTGGCATCAGAGCCCGCCGCCAGGGGTGACTCCAATCTTCGGACCTGGAGCAGTGGGTACAGGAGAAGCTCCTGAATGTTCCCTGCCTTGGCAAACAGCTGTTTGGTAAGCCCATGGAGGACAAGGCAGCCGAGATCGAGACGGAGTTAGTGACTTGCACCCATGTCTCTCGCAAACTTCCCCTCGCTTCCACGGCAGAAGCAGCACACCAAAAAGCCCTCCTTCCAGAGGAAAGGGCTTCCCTACCAGTAATACTTACCTTACCTACCTACCCCTGCGCTGACGACCAGCACTCAGGGCAAAGGGTGTGCCCAAGTTAACCAGAAACCCAAGGGGCCCAAGACCCAGCCACCGGCGCCACCCCAGCCAGCCCCATGGTTTTGACGCCAAAATCCCCCCCCCCACCCCCCGGGGGATGCTTACACCCATGGGAGGACACCTGTCCCTCTTCACCCCCGAATGGACAGTTATTACATCAGACACCAAGGTCCTGCAGGTGATCAGGGATGGGTATCGTCTTCTAGAACGACTCCCTTCTTCCCGGCGGAATCTACTCTGCTTCCCTTGCACTTGGCTTGTTTATAGCAAGAGCTGAACAACCTCCTTGGTCACAGGCGATTCGAAGAGTTACGCCGCACCTCCGGGGTCAGGGATTTTATTCCCGGTACTCCCCTCGTTCCTAAGAGGATGGGGGGCCTGCATCTCCTCCTCGAACTCAGGAATCTGAACAAGTTTCTGGGTGGGAGAAGTTCAAAATGCTATCCCTTGGCGTCCTGCTGACCTACCCTCCGGCAGGGTGATTGGCTATGCTCTTTGATTCTCAGAGATGCTTACATCCACATTCCGGTCCATCCCAAGCACAGGAAGTACCTGAGTTTCAGGGTGCAGGGAGAGCACTTCCAGTACAGAGTGCTCCCCTTCGGGTTTGTGCCTAACTCATTAGTCTTCACCAAGAGCCTGCCAGCGGCTGCGGCCCATGGTCCGGCTACAGGGAATCTCCGTCTACCATAACCTAGACAATTGGCTCGTCTCGGGCACCTTGGCGGAGGAGGTTCACCTCTCGGCGTCATGCACAGTCTGTGCCCCTCTGTTTCCTGATCAGCTACTCTCAAGTACCACCTCAGGTGCAGATCCTTGAGGTCATTGGCACTCTTCTCGCACAGAACGTGCGACCACCTTTCTCCCTCGAGCATGCGTGATTGGCTCTGCACTCTCACCACTGAGGTCCAAGGCTGGCCCAGGGTCTCGGCACAGACCATGCTGCGCCTCCTGGGGCACATGGTCTCGCTGTCCACATCGTTCCCCATGCTTGCATGCACATGCGAGCGGCCCAGTGGTGCCTCAGAGTGCAATGGGCCCACGCCTCGGGCTGTCTCCGGGACCCCGTCCAGGTGTCTCTCAACCTAGTTGAATCCCTAGTCTGGTGGCAGGACCCCCAGAGCCTCCTTTGGGTCATGCCCTTCCAGACTTGTCTGCATGAACTCATCTTGACAAGGACACCTCGCTGTTTGGGCTGGGGAGCCCACTGCGATCACCTCAGCACCCAGGGGTGGTGGGCACCCGTGAAATCTCAACAGCAGATCAACCTGCTCGAGCTTCAAGTAGTCCGGTTGGACTTGAAGGTCTTCAAGTACCACCTGAAGGGCAGGTCGGTGCTCATGCAGACTGACAACAGAGTCGCAATGTTCTACATAAACAGGAGGGGGGCCATGGGCTCCTGCCTCTCATCTGTCTGGAGGCAGTCCTTCTATGCTCCTTCGCAGTGCGCTGGGCATGACCCTAAGAACTGTCTACCTCCTGGGCCAAGACAGTGTCCTCACGGACAGGCTCAGCAGGCTTCTCTGCCTGCACGAGTGGCACCTGAGTCCAGAGATGGTTCTCCCACCTGCTCCGCCGCTGGGGGACTCTGTCCATGGACCTGTTCACCAGCCTGGTGAATGCACCGCTCCCCCGCTTCTGCAGGCCGATACCACACCCAAACAGGGTGGCCCTGGATGCAATCCTCCTGAGCTGGACCTCCGGGCTTATGCATGCCTTCCCTCCCACTCGTCTCCTTGAGAGGACCCTCCTCAAGATTCAGCACGACCGAGCCTCAATGATTCTCGTGGCTCCTTCGTGGCCTCGACAACCTTGGTTCCCACTTCTACTCTGGCTCTTGTCGGAGCCTCTGGTTTCCCTGGGCAGTGCCCCCAGTCTGCTGATGCAGGATGAGGTGAATGGGTGCTTTCACCTGAACTTGGTCTTGCTATCCCTGACAGCCTGGCGGTTGAACGGGTCTCTTTAGCCTCGCTGTACCTCCTAGTGGAGATCAAGGACGTCGTCCTTGCATCGAGGAAGGACTCGACGAGACGGGCCTACACCCTGAAGTGGCGGCAGTTTTCGATCTGGTGCTCCAAGCTCCAAATTGACCCGTTCTCCTGCTCCACCTGTTGGGTTCTCCAGTACCTTCTCCACCTACGCAGGTGAGACTGAAGTCCAGCTCGGTCAGAGTTCACCTAAGTGCCATCTCAGCCAACCACTTGCCCATCAAGGGTAAACCCCTTTCGGGCCAGCCTCTGGTCTCCCGCGTCATGCAGGGCCTCCTGCTTTCCAAACCCCCCATCCGGCCTCCCCCAGCGGAATAGGTCCTGAACATCTTGTTTATGCAGCTCACGCGGCTGCCCTTTGAGCTGACGGCGATGTGCTCACTCGAGCACCTCTCCTGGAAGGTGGTTTTCCCTGGTGGCACGGACCTCTGTGCAGAGAGTTAGCGAATTTCAAGTCCTCATGCACTGTTCCCTCTAAGCTGTGCGCGTGCACACACCTCGCCGAGCGAGCGCACATACTTTACAACAGAGCGCACAAAAATTACGGCTCTGATTCTGATAGAAAACAGACGTCTTAAAATTTAAAAGTTACTAGAAATTTCCCACTTCATTTAGTAATCGTCTATTTTCATTTAATTTGATTAAAATCAATGTGGTGTACATACTGTATTCTGACGTGTAGTCAATATTTTAAAGTAAATAACTCCGAATGTCGTTATGTGGCGCACAAAAATTTAACCTTCCTTCAAAAGCTGCACACAGCTGATATTTTATGCGCACACAGCCTACAGAAAATTAGAGGGAACATTGCCCTCATGGCCGAGGCCCCCTACAACCAGGTTTTTACAGGAACAGGGTGGTCCTTCGCACCCACCCCAAGTTCCTACCGAAGGTTGTCTCGGATTTCCACATCAATCAGGAGGTTGTTTTTGCCAACTCTCTTCCCGAGACCTGACGCCGACCGGGCATCTGGAGGTCCTGCATACACTCGCCTACAAGAGTGCTCCTCGCCTTCTACCTGCAGTGCACCCAGGGTCATCGAAAGTCCGATCGGCTCTTCATCGCCTACAATCCTATCCACCCGGGCTGACAGTCACCAAGCGCACCCTCTCCATCTGGGTGGCGGACTGCATCGCATTCGCCCAGGCAAAGGGCGGGCGCCCCGCTGGATCGTCGGGTCACTGCGCACGGCATACGTGCCAAGGTGGTGTCTGTGGCTTCGCTGCACTTTGTGCCTCTGTCAGACATCTGCTGGGCTGCGACCTGGTCTTCAGCAAATACTTTCGCTTCGCACTGCTACCTGGAGAGGGAGTCCCACCGGGACAGCGCCTTCAGCCAGGCTGTACGCTGTAGTCTGTTTGGGGTATAAGCAACTCCTGCCCTCTGTTCCTTTTTCTGCGGCTACCAAGAGCTTGCCCCGAAGGCCTGAGGACTCGGACTTCCATTGGACATCAGCATCTGCTCACGGCCTTGTGAAGGCATTTTTGTCTTACAGGTTCGGTAGCCTGTAGCTGGGGAGTCCCATAAGTGAGGACTGACTTCCTGCTTGTTCATGGAGAAAGCGTAGTTACTCATCTATAAAAGGTGTTCTCCAGGGTTTGCAGGAATCAGTCCTCACTACCCTCCCACTTCCCCTGAAGAGTTTCAATTTCTTTATCCTTCCCTTGCCATCTGCTTAGTAGGGCTGTAGCTCTGGGACCTGAATGAGCAAGATGGCACCTTTGGGCGGGAAGAGGACCATGCATACGTGGCAGCAGTCCCAAAGGCTTTCTTTGAAAGTTGAGGAATTGCCCTGCGCGGGCTCCGTCGGTACTGTCACCCATAAGTGAGGACCGATACCTGCTGTCCCTGGAGAACACCTGTTACAGGAGTGTAACTATGCTATATTTGTATGTGGAAGTATTTTATAGTAAAAGTTTAATCCCCCCCCCCCCCCCCAAAAAAAAAGAAAGGAATGCAGCCACATTTTCCCTTTCTCACAAAGCTGAAAGCTGAGCTGTGGTCTGAAGAGGAAGAATGTTTGAACATTATGAGAATACCTATGCATGCTTAGTCTCCAAAGACTTCTCTGAGCTAGAGGAGAGCAAATTCACACAGGATACAGTATATCCCAGTATCAACCAGATACCAGTAACTGTGGGCTCTTTTTAACATCAAAAACTTGTTTTGGGGGTACAACAATAGTTCTAGTGCCAAGGATAATGAAAATTTTCATGTGGCAGGAAGAGTGGTAAACTATTGAGCTGGGGCTGGGGGATAGGAGGGCTGACAGGTAAGAGGGAAGAGCTCATGATTTATAAGACAGGGCTTGTCAGCTAGTAGGTAGAGGTGGTAAGCTGGAAGTGATTGATGAGACAGGTTAAGGGATGGTAAGCTAGGTTGTGGAGGAAGGGGAAAGCAGTGGCAAGCCAGGAGGTTGTTGAGGTGCAGGTAACGTACTGTATATACAAATCTCAGTCACATATCATGAACCGTGTGAGATGTGAAGACAAAATACCAGGAAAGGGTGAGTCACAATAATGTCCCCCAGTACTTTTAACTAGTGTGGGCAAAACTATATTTGGGCTACAATTCTACCGTGTGTGACAAGGTTAGTAACAAAATGATGCTGGGTCTCATAACTTTTGCAATGACAAATTTATTCAAAAATCTTGCCTTTTATCACTAATGCCCTACGGCACAGTATAGCCAAATATTGGGCAGATATCATTAATAGTGAATTGCTAGGGCCAAGATATATTTGCACCTCAGATTGTGTTTTCATGTAGCAGGATGAAGGTTTAATATTGTATACTACATTTTGTTAGTGACTGACAGATTTGACAGTAAACACTGTGCTGTAGCAAAGGGTTTAATTTTTAGCACAACTATTTTCCTTCTTTTTAGGGTCCCGTGGAGCTTTCTGTGAAGTGAGACCAGATGACAAAAGAATCCTGGATTTTTACAGCAAGTTGGGTTGTTTTGAAATAGCCAAAATGGAAGGCTTTCCGAAGGATATCATCATCCTTGGAAGGAGTCTGTGAAGCTGTCGGAGATGTGAACTTTCCCAATGACAGGATAATGGAAGTGCATTGTTGCCCACCATGAAATGGCAGTCTTCTATCTGAATGACTACGTGCAAATTTACCCATTCAATATGCACATCTTGACTTGCTGAAGATACTGGCCATTGACATCACTGGTTATAATGGAGGAACTTTCCTTGCTTGGTGATGTGCATGACCAGTAGCTCTGAAGAGATGTTCTTCATGTTACGATACCGAAAAGACAGTGGCTGCAATTTGTGTTAAATTTTATGGCCTTACATATTTAAACAAGAAAAGTCTATAGATTTGAACTTTGTTTAGTTTGAAATGTAATGGCTTCCTTCCCATTGTGCATGAAAGGAAATACAAGTTTGTGAAATTCAGCAAGATTCATGTGAATGTGGATATTCCACTCGTCAATGAGTAATTTAGAATAATAAGCACCTAAGAATTGTTACAGAAAGTGAAAAATGAGTAATTTCAAGGAACGAAATCTGTTCAGAACTGGCACGGTTTGTAGCATCAAACATGCAGTTATCTGTGGCAAAAGCCACCGACTACTTTTGTAAAGTTATTGTATTGTATATATAAAGTAGTTGTATATTATCTAACGTGCGTGTTTTTTTCTTTTAGTTTTTTTTTATTATTTTCAATGTCAAACTATTGGGCCAGCAAGGACCCTATTTGAATAAAATAGAACCACAATCTTGTACCACGTTTCAACTCTTGGTGATTTACAGCAATGCTGGTGACAACCTGAAAATTAAATAATCGAAAAGGCAAGAATATTTGGCCATCCAAACATGTCTCTAGCTGTTCTACTTTGTTTGATACCCCAGCTGCTTCTAACTGCATCCATTTTTTAAATGGAGGATGGAAGTAGACCATAATACTCTGTAGTAGTAATACTTTAGTAACAAAAGCTGTTATTCCAGTAGAGAATCACATTATCTTCTTCACAGAACTTTGCACATATTTGGTTGGTTGTAGTTAACCATTCTGTAACACCCTTGCAAAATACTCTTGTTGTGTCTGGTAGGATAGCAGCAATCTCCAGGAACAAGCAGGAATGTAGTCCTCACATATGGGTATCTTCGGTACCGACGGAGCCTGCGCGGAAACGCTTCCCAGCGTCCAATTAGAACGCTTTTGGGAGCATCCCACAGCGCCTGCGTGCTTCCTTCCCGCCTTTCCCCACTGCCTCTCTCCAGTTCTTCTTTTTTCGCAGAGCCAGCAGGTCGTGTTCCTGTCACCACAGAAGAATTCCTTTATTTTTTATTTCTTTTTGTGGTCGCGTCTGCCTTCTTCGATGCTCTACCGGTACAGCCAGTCTTTTCTTTCCTATTTCTAAAAAATATAAATAAATATATATATATATTTATTTTCTTCAGGTGCACCCGCCTTTTTGGGCCTTAGGCCCAAAAACTTCCTTAACATGGAAATACCTGCCTCAGGTTTTAAAAAGTGTACCAAGTGTGGCGGTGAATGAATGGTGTTTAAAATGTTTAGGTCCTGACCACTCCATCACGGATTGTGTGTCCTGTGCCATGATGTCTAAAAGAGGTCGGCAGAACCGAGCTGCCAAGCTCCGTACCCTGTTTCCCTCTGATGCAGCTTCGGTGGCATCGACGTCTTCCAGGGCTGCTTCTTCGTCCCGTGGATCTCAGGTAACTAAACATAAATCCAGCCGTTCCTCGAAGGGTAGATCTCCTTCTAAGCATCGAGATGACTCTGGCATTGCCCTCGAGGATTCTGCCCCGGCAAAATTACCCCAGCGGGAGGCTTTGGCTTCCAAAGCATTATCGGGGTTCCAGGATGTTCTAGATGGCTCGGCCTCGCCAGATCTCCTGGTGCTATGCTCTGGGGTACCGGTGGCTTCCACCGGTACCGACTTCCAGGCATTGACGGCGTCCATGGACCAGAGAATTCTGAGCATGGAACGCAGTCTGGCGGCTTTCCTTGCGGCATTGACACCCTTGGTACCGTGACAGACAACTCCACCGGCACTAGCACCGGCATCGGTGTCGGCACCGATAGCATCGGTGTCTACTATGCCGGTACTCTGTCCTACGATGCCCTCCAGTACTGGTTATTCCTGGTACCGACCTCAGTCGGTATGGGTATCGGGCTCTGCAGGAGCACCCGGACAGACGATACTTCGCGTCCTCAGAAGAATCTGAGGATTCTGAAAGTTCTGTCGATGCAGAGATACTTCTTCCATAGGAGTCCTCCTCCCCTAAACACAGGATGTCTCCTCCAGAGGACATGTCTTTCCAAGACTTTATCAGAGAGGTGGCTCGGGGCCTGTCCATCACTGTGACCCTTGAAACAGAGCCAAGGGCCAAGGAGTTGGAAATTTTACAATATTACAAAACTCCTAAGGAGGCAGCTACCTTACCCATTCATGAGATTCTATATGATCTCATGTTAAGGATGTGGGAAACACCTCTTACCACCTCTCCTCATTCTCGTAGGTTAGATACTATGTATCGTGTCCCTCCTTGTCCTGGGTTCCATAAGATTCAGCTTCCTCACCACTCTATTGTGGTGGAGTCAGCTATGAGAAGGATTAGAAGTGCAAAAAGACACGCCTCTAATCCTCCAGGACGTGAATGCAGAACCCTGGATGCTTTTGGACGTAGAGTCTTTCAAGCTTCCATGCTTGCTTGCAAGAATCAGTTCCTTTAGTCTCTACATGGGAATGTTCCTAAAGGAGATCACAGATAATTTACAGACTTTAAGTCCTTTCATTTCTGAGGATAAAAGACAGGACTTTCTCACTTGGGTCAAACATGCCCAAGATGTCTCTAAATTCTCCAACCTTGCAGCCTTTGACTGCTTTGAGTGTATAAGCTGAACCTCGGCTATTGCCATAGGTGCACATAGAATTGCTTGGCTCCAGGCATCTGATTTAGAGTTCTGGGTACAAGATAAGTTTGGAAATATCCCTTGTACTGGTGAGAACCTGTTTGGGAAAGATTGGCAAGAAAAAGCCAATGAAATGGATGCTGAAAATTCCACCTTGGATAGACTATCCAAGTCCACTGCTGATCCTGTTAGAAGTTGTTCAAGAAAACACCTTTTTCTAAAAAGAAAAGATTTTATCCTGCTTATACTCAGCAGGCATCTTCTGTAGGTCAGTTTTCAACCAAACGTCAGCAACCACCCAAACAAGAAAGCAAAGGCTGCTAGGCCTCCACCGGCTCAGCAGCCTCAGCCTCCTCAGGGCCTTTGACTTTCAGCTAGAGAACTTAGCCTTTCTGGTTCTGGAAGGACCAGAACCGTCCACCATTCCAGGAAGGTTATGTCATTTTGCCCCCAGAAGGGGTCAAATAACGGCAGAGCATTGGACACTCTCCATCATAAAGGAGGAGTACAAACTTCATTTTTCAAGCATGCCCCCTCACACAATAGTGAAGCAGTTCATTCTCCGACGCCTCTCATCAACCTCTTAGGTCAAGAGGTTGCCATTCTTCTTGCCCAAGGGGCGATAGAAGAAGTGCCCCTTCATCAACAGGGCACAGGGTTCTATTCCCCTTATTTTCTTATCCCAAAGAAAACAGGGGGATACAGACCTATATTAGATTTCCGAGAATTGAACAAATTCCTTGTCAAGGAGAAATTCAAGATTTCTCTCGGTGCTCTGCTTCCATACCTTCAGAGTCAGGATTGGCTTTGTTCTCTAGATCTCAAGGATGCGTACACCCATGTACTCATCCATCCAACCCACAGAAAGTTCCTTCGGTTCCTTTTTCAAGGAAAGCACTACCAATACAGGGTGCTTCCTTTTGGTCTGGCCTCTGCTCCAAGGGTGTTCATGAAAATGCATGGCTGTGGTAGCAGCATTTCTTCTCCGTACTCTGGGAATATTCGTCTTCCCTTACTTGGACGACTGGCTCATTCGGGCCTCCAACACAGTCAGAGGCCAAGACTTCTCTATCCTGCACAATGCATATCCTCCAGTATTTAGGGCTGGTAATAAACATCCCAAAATCCAGTCTGACTCCCACTCAATCTTTAGAGTTCATAGGAGCTCTTCTGGATACCACAAGAGCAAGGGCCTATCTCCCTCAGGCCCGTTGCTTTCGCTTAGTGCAGTTAGCTTCTCAAGCAGTGCTAAAGCCTCATCTAACTGCTCGAGAAAATGTTGCAATTGCTGGGCCACATGGCATCCACCGTGCATGTGGTTCCATATGCTCGCCTCCACATGAGAGCAGCTCAGTGGACTTTATCCACCCAATGGACCCAGGCATCAGGGTGCCTGTCAGACAAAATAGCAAACACAAGTCGCCTCATTTTGTACCTCCAGTGGTGGAGATCCACTCAAAATCTTGCTGGGGTGCCCCTTCCAACAACCCTTACCCCAAGCAACTCTCACAACAGATGCTTCTCCAAAGGGTTGGGGAGCCCATCTGCAAGACTTCTCCACCCAGGGCACCTGGTCTCCACAAGAGAGTTGTCTACATATCAATCTCTTGGAACTCAGAGCAATTTTCCTGGCTCTGCGAGTGTTCCACTCCCTGCTCAGCTACAAGACAGTCCTCATTCACACGGACAATCAAGTAGCCATGTTCTATGTGAACAAGCAGGGGGGAACGGGCTCTCTGTTGCTTTGCAACAAAGCTTTGCGACTATGGGCCCTCGCCAGAGAGCACCAGATTCATCTGCTGGCAGTATATCTTCCAGGCATTCAAAACTCTTGGGCAGACAGACTCAGTCGAGTTCTCCTTCCACACGAGTGGTCTAAGCATGCAGACCAGGTGACCAGGATATTTCAACTTTGGGGAACCCCGGACATAGACCTCTTTGCAAGTCTGTTGAATGCCAAACTTCCCGGTTCTCTTCCAGAATTCCGGCTCAGGGGGCTCAGGCCAGGGATACTTTCCTCCTTTACTGGGGTCAAGACTTCCTGTACGCCTTTCCACCCATTCCCCTAATTCCCAAAACCCTGTTCAAGCTTCAGAGGCCGCATGATTCTCATAGCTCCACATGGGCCACGGCAAGCGTGGTACCCTCTGCTTCTACATCTCTCAAGCTCCCTCCCTGGAGTTAGGGTCTGCTCCAGATCTCCTATCTCAGGAGAACGGGATGTTATGGCATCCCAATCCCCAGTCCCTGCATCTCAGGGCTTGGTTGCTGAAGGCCTAGATCTCCAAGATCTTCATCTTTCTCAGCAAGTGAAAGATGTTCTTTATGCTTCCAGAAAACCTTCCACTAGACGTTCTTATGCTTTCAAATGGAAAATGTTTACTATTTGGTGTTCAGAAAAGGTTCTTAACCCCCTTGCTATACCTCTTGAATCTTTACTGGAGTATCTCCTCCATTTGTCTAATGCAGGCCTTAAGACAAATTCAGTAAGAGTCCATTTGAGTGCTATTGCAGCTTCTCTTAAACCTCTAAATGGACAAGCTAATCTCCAGGAACAAGCAGGAATAAGTCCTCACATATGGGTACGTCGGTACCGACGGAGCCTGAGCGGGAAATCTCCCCAGCTTCCCAGAAGGAAAGCTTTTGGGGCCTCCCACTGCGCATGCGCGCTGCCTTCCCGCCTTCCTGACCAACTCTCCTCAGTTCTTCTTTTTCCGCAGAGCCAGCAGGTCGTGTTCCTGTCACCGCTGAAGAAGTTGTTATTTTAATTTATTTCTTTGGCCGCGTGTCTGCCTTCCCCGATTCCAGACCGGTACCGCCGGTCTTTTTTCCTTTATTTTAAAAAAAAAAAATCTTCTTTTTTTCCCTCACTTGGTGTGTTAGTTCTGTGAGGCCTTTAGGCCTTCACTAATTCTCCCTCATGGAGAAACAAGCCTCTGGGTTTAAAAAATGCACCAAGTGCAGCGGTACTATTTCAGTCACAGACACCCATGAATGGTGTCTTTAATGTTTGGGGCCTGACCATTCCATTCCGGATTGCCCATCCTGTTCTTTGATGTCTAAACGTGGCTTACAGAACCGGGCAGTCAAGTTTCACATGCTATTTTCTACAGATACTCCAGCATCGACATCTTCCAGGTCTTCCTCTCCTGCTGGATCTCAGGTAACCAAACATTCCTCTGGCAGGTCCTCAAAGGGCAAATCTCCCTCTAAGTATCGAGATACCCCTGGGCTTGACCCTGAGGACCCTGCCCCAGCCAAACAACCCCAGCGGGAAGCTCCGGCTTCCAAAGCTCCTCCTATGGGGTTACAGGTTGACATCGATGGCACGGCCTCGACCGATCACCTGTTAGACTGTTCTGGGGTACCGGCTCAATCATCCGGTACCGACATCCAGACAGTCGTGGCGTCCATGGATCATACAGTTCAATCCATGCAGCAGGCCATTTTGGCTTTTATTAAGGCTGCGACGCCCTCGGTACCGCACCCTGCGGTACCGACTCCGGTACCACAACCGATACCGGTACCCATGCCTTCCACATCGACCAGGATACAGATTCCGGTTCCCGGTTCCGGGGTTTTTCCCGATACCGATCCGGTTCCGGGTACCCCCGATGTCGATACCGGTCGATACGCTTATCGATCCCTGGAAGCAAACAGACGATACTTTGAGTCTTCTGATGATTCTATTTCATCAGATGACTGCTGAAGTATCCCTTACTCTACCTGAGGAGCCCTCTTCTCCAAAGAGGAGAATGTCTCCTCCAGAGGATTTATCCTTTCAAGACTTCATCATTGAAGTAGCTAAAGGTCTTTCTATTTCTATATCCTCTGAAAAAGAACCTAGAGCAAAAAAGTTAGACATTTTAGGATACTCTAAGGTTCCCAAAGAGGCAGTCACCTTGCCCATCCATGAAATTCTTCAAGATCACATGATGGACTTATGGGAAACTCCTCTCACCCTATCTCCACATTCTCGTCGTCTGGACACCATGTATCGTGTCCCCCCCTTCTCCTGGGTTTCAAAAAACTCAGCTCCCACACCACTCCATCGTGGTGCAGTCAGCTATGAAAAGGATCAAGAGTACTAAAAGACACTCTTCTACTCCCCCAGGAAGAGAATGTAGGACTCTGGATGCTTTTGGAAGGAAAATCTTCCAAGCAAGTATGCTTATTGCCAGAATCAACTCATACAGCCTCTATATGGGCATGTTTCTGAAGGAAATTGCATTAAAAATACGCCATTTTCTCCCCTTTATCCCAGAGGATAGAAAGGAGGAGTTCCTCCTTCTGCTGAAGCATACCCAAGATATTTCAAAGTTCTCCAACAGAGCAGCCTTTGACTCCTTTGAGGGTGCTAGCAGAGCCTCAGGTATTGCCATAGCGGCTCACAGAATTGCTTGGCTCCAGGCCTCTAACCTTGAACCCTGGGTCCAGAATGGGTTGGGAAATTTGCCCTGTACAGGTGAGAATCTGTATGGTAAGGAGTGGCAAATCAAAGCCACTCAAACAGAAGTGGTCAAACAGGCAGACCCTCGCAACAGGTCAACTCCACAATGTAAATTACAAGCTGTTTCATGTACTGTTGTACCACCTATGTATATAGTTAACCATGATATCCCTTATCAGATAAACCACCATTGTATTTAGTTACCCTATTTCTCCAAGTTATACTTCCTGTTAAATGTAATGACCAGACATATGTAAATTGTCGGATGTTTTCTGTTCAGTGTAAACCGCGCTGATGTCTAATAGTGCGGTATATAAGAATTGTTAATAAATAAATAAATGGATGCAGAAAATGCTGCTTTAGATAGACTTTCTAAGTCTACCTCTACCCCTGTCAAGAAGAAATCTTTCAAAAAGCCTTTCTACAAGAAGGCCAGATTTGCCACAAATACTGGCCAACAATCTTCTGCAGCTCGCTTTGCTCCTAAGCGTCAGCAGCCTAAACAGGCCAGGGCAAAACCTGCAGGGGCTGCTACAGCCCAACAGTCCCAACCCCCTCAGGGTTTTTGACTTAAAACTAGAGAACTTAACCTTTCTGGCTCTAAAACATCCAGAACCTCTCACCATTCCAGGAAGGTTAACTCATTTTGCTCCCAGATGTGAGCAAATCACATCAGAGCAATGGACCCTCTCTATCATCATAGAGGGCTACAAACTACATTTCTCCAACCTTCCTCCCCATACCATGGTGAGAAGTTTCAATTCTCCCCCATCTCTCCTAGACCTGTTGGGTCAGGAGGTGACCACTCTTCTCGCCCAAAAGGCAATAGAAGAGGTTCCTCTTCCTCAACAAGGGTCAGGTTTTTACTCCCCTTATTTTCTCATTCCCAGAAAACAGGGGGGTACAGACCCATTCTGGATCTCAGAGAATTGAACAAATTTCTATACAGGGAGAAATTCAAGATGCTTTCTCTAGGCACTCTCCTTCCATACCTACAGAGTCAGGACTGGCTTTGTTCTCTAGATCTCAAGGATGCGTACACACATATACTCATCCATCCATCCCACAGAAAATTCCTACGGTTTCTGTTCCAGGGAAAACATTTCCAATACAGAGTACTTCCCTTCGGTCTAGCCTCTGCTCCAAGGGTATTTACCAAATGCATGGCAATAGTAGCTGCATTCCTACGCGCCCTGGGAATTTTTGTCTTCCCATACCTGGACGACTGGCTCATCCGAGCTCTGTCTCAGTCCGAGGCTCAGACTTCCCTGGATCGCACCAGGCGAATTCTACAGTATCTGGGACTTGTGATCAATCTGCCAAAGTCCCAACTCACCCCTACTCAATCCCTAGAATTCATAGGGGCCTGGTTGGATACCACCACCGCAAGGGCCTATCTACCTCAGACCCGTTGCCAACGTCTAGTGCACTTAGCCTCTTAGACTCAGTCCAGAAGCCACTTGACTGCCAGAGAGATGCTACAACTATTAGGCCACATGGCCTCCATAGTGCATGTGGTGCCTTATGCTCGCCTGCATATGAGAGCAGCTCAATGGACTTTATCCACCCAGTGGACTCAAGCATCAGGAGCTCTCTCAGACCAAATAGCAAACTCCAATTGTCTCTTTTGGTCTCTCCAATGGTGGATATCCACTCAAAATCTGTTGTTGGGGGCCCCCTTTCAACCATTGTTGCCCCAAGCAACCCTCACAACAGATGCCTCCCAAACAGGTTGGGGGGCTCATCTCCAAGATCTCTCCACTCAGGGCACTTGGTCTCCACAGGAGACCACCCTTCATATCAACCACTTGGAACTTCAAGCAATCTTTCTAGCTCTCAAAGTTTTTCATACCCTTTTCAGCAACATGACAGTCCTTATTCACACGGACAATCAAGTAGCCATGTTTTACATAAACAAACAAGGAGGGACTGGCTCTCTGTCGCTTTGCAACGAAGCTCTAAGATTATGGGCCTTCGCCAGAGAGCATCAAATCCATCTCCTGGCAGTATATCTTCCAGGAATCCAAAACTCTTGGGCAGACAGACTCAGTCGAGTTCTGCTTCCACACGAATGGTCCCTGCACATGGATCAGGTACTCAGAATCTTCCAGAAATGGGGAACCCCGGACATAGACCTCTTTGGAAGTCCGTGGAATGCCAAACTTCCCCGGTTCTGTTCCAGAATTCCGTGCCAGGGAGTTCAGACCAAGGATGCCTTCCTCCTGCATTGGGGTCAGGGTTTCCTGTATGCCTTTCCACCCATTCCTTTGATTCCCAAGACTCTGTTCAAACTTCAAAGGGATCAAGGGTCCATGATCCTCATAGCTCCACGCTGGCCACGCCAAATGTGGTACCCTCTACTTCTGCATCTCTCCCAAGCCCCCTCCCTGGACTTGGGAGCGGCTCCAGACCTTCTGTCTCAAGAGGAGGGGACTTTGTGGCACCCAAACCCCAATTCCCTTCACCTCAGAGCTTGGTTACTGAAGGCCTAGACCTTCAACACTTCAATCTTTCGCAGCAAGTGAAGGATATCCTACATGCCTCTAGGAAACCTTCCACTAGGCGTTCTTACGCTTTTAAATGGAAAAGATTTTCCATTTGGTGTGCTCAAAAGGGTCTTAACCCTCTGGCACTCCCATTGAATTCTCTTTTGGAATATCTCCTGCATCTCTCCAATGCAGGACTCAAAACGAATTCAGTAAGAGTCCATTTGAGTGCTATTGCGGCATCACTTAAGCCCATCAATGGACAACCTGTTTCCTTTCATCCTCTTATTGCAAGATTCATGAGAGGCCTGACTTTAACTAAACCTCCCATTCGACCTCCTCCGGTGGCATGGGACTTAAACTTGGTTCTTGGTCAGCTTATGAAGCCACCTTTGAACCCTTAGCCACTACCTCCTTGAAATTTCTTTCCTGGAAGGTTATTTTCCTCATTGCAGTCACTTCAGCTCGCCGCATCAGTGAACTGCAGGCCTTAGTGGCTAATCCACCTTATACAAGGTTCCATCATGATAAGGTAGTCCTTAGGACAAATCCTCACTTTATGCCTAAAGTGGTCTCACCTTTTCATCTTAATCAAGAGGTATATTTACCTGTCTTTTTTCCAGCTCCTCATGCATCCAATGCAGAGAGGAACCTTCATACTCTAGACTGTAAAAGAGCTCTTGCCTTTTACTTCCACAGGACACAGCAACATCAAAAGTCTTCTCAGCTTTTTGTTGCTTTTGATCCTTCTCATTTAGGACTTCCAGTCTCCAAAAGAACACTCTCCAATTGGATTGCTCAGTGTATCTCTTTTGCTTACCAGAGTAAGAACCTTTCTCTGGAGGGCCATGTCACCGCTCACAACGTGAGGGCCATGGCCACCTCTATGGCTCATCTAAACTCTGTGTCCATTGACCAGATCTGTCGAGCAGCCACCTGGGCCTCGGTTCATACCTTTACAGCCCATGACTGTTTGGACAAGGACTCCCGCCGGGATGCCTTGTTTGGTCAGGCTGTCCTCAGACACCTGTTCCATTCTTGAACAACTCCAGCCCACCTTCCCTGAATGGATGCCTGAGATCCATAGGAAGATGAAGAACTTTTCAGGGTCTCATACCCTTCAGGGGATCTCCCGGGCATCTTAGCTAGGGAGTCCCCATATGTGAGGACTTATTCCTGCTTGTTCCTGGAGATAGCACAGTTACTTACCTGTAACAGGTGATCTCTGGGAACCGCAGGAATTAGTCCTCACAACCCGCCCACCTCCCCTAGGAGTTGTATCTCTCTCTCTTCCTTTCCTCTCTCTATATTGTCTCAGCTATAAACTCGAACTGAGGAGAGTTGGTCAGGAAGGCGGGAAGGCAGCGCGCATGCGCAGTGGGAGGCCCCAAAAGCTTTCCTTCTGGGAAGCTGGGGAGCTTTCCCGCTCAGGCTCCGTCGGTACCGACGTACCCATATGTGAGGACTAATTCCTGCTGTTCCCAGAGATCACCTTTTACAGGTAAGTAACTGTGCTTTTCCTCTCATCCTTTTATAGCAAGATTCATGAGAGGCCTCCTTCTAACTAAGCCTCCCATTAGACCACCTCCGGTGGCATAGGACTTGAACCTGGTTCTTGGGCAGCTCATGAAGCCACCTTTCGAACCCTTAGCTACCACCTCCTTGAAATTCCTTTCTTGGAAGGTTATCTTTCTCACTTATGTACATAGTTCCCCCCGTTATCCAAGTTGATTGCTCCTGTTCATTGTAATGACCTGACTCTTGTTCATTGTCGGATTCTGTTTTGTTTTATGTAAACCGCGCTGATCGTAAATAGTGCGGTATATAAGAAATGTAAAATAAATAAATAAATAAAATTGCAATCACATCAGCACGCCGCATTAGTGAATTGCAAGCACTAGTAGCTAATCCACCTTATACAAGGTTCCATCATGACAAGGTAGTCCTTAGGACTCATCCACACTTTATGCTTAAGGTGATCTCGCCTTTTCATCTCAACCAAGAGGTCTACCTACCTGTCTTTTTTCCAGGACCTCATGCATCAAATGCAGAGAGGAATCTTCATACCTTGGCCTGTAAAAGAGCTCTAGCTTTTTACTTACAAAGGACACAGCAACATAGAAAGTCCTCTCAACTCTTTGTTGCTTTTGATCCTTCTCATTTGGGACTTCCAGTCTCCAAGAGAACACTATCTAACTGGATTACTCAGTGTATTTCTTTTGCCTGTCAGAGTAAGAACCTTTCTCTGGAGGGCCATGTCACAGCTCACAATGTGAGAGCCATGGCAGCCTCAATGGCTCATCTGAACTCTTTGTCTATTGACATCTGTCGAGCAGCCACTTGGGCCTTGATTCATACCTTCACAGCCCTTTACTGCTTGGACAAGGACTCCTGCCGGGGTGCCTTGTTTGGTCAGGCTGTTCTCAAACACCTGTTCCATACCTAATCAACTCCTACCCACCATCCCTGGTAGGATGCCAGAGATCCATGGGGGGAAGTGGAGCCCTTCTCAGGGACACAACTTCTGGGGTCTCTCCCTGGCACCTAAAGCTAGGGAGTCCCCATATGTGATGACTACATTCCTGCTTGTTCCTGGAGATAGCATAGTTACTCACCTGTAACAGGTGATCTCCGGGAACAGCAGGAATTTAGTCCTCACAACCCACCCACCTCCCCTAGGAGTTGTATCTCTCTCTTTTCCTTTCCCTCGCTCTCTCTCTTTGTCTCGGCTCTAAAACTCAACTGGAGAGAGGCAGTTGGGAAAGGCGGGAAGGCAGCACGCAGACGCTGTGGGATGCTCCCAAAAGCGTTCTAATTGGACGCTGGGGAGCGTTCTCGCGCAGGCTCCGTCGGTACTGACGATACCCATATTTGAGGACTAAATTCCTGCTGTTCCCAGAGATCACCTGTTACAGGTGAGTGAGTATGCTTTCATGGCATACATTTTATGTAATGGAACAACATCCCCCTACAAAAGTTTCTGATCATTGAATTATCAGTTGTGTTGATCCATTTTGTGTGAGCAGATATAGAGCTTTTGGTTATTTAACCAGTTTTCTATATCACCTTATCCTTCAATCAAAGTGGTTTACATTAGTATGTAATCACTACAAACAGGTACTGGATACATTCCCTTGTCCCCAAAGGGCTCACAATCTGTGTACCTGAGGCAATGGAGGGTTAAGTGCCTTGCCCAAAGCCACAGGGAGTTCCTATAGGACTAGAAACACCAGTCCCTCCGGCCTGAGATTGCTGTCCCCAGGTGGGACTTGAACCACCGGCCCTCTAGCCTAGGGAACCATGTCCTAACCACTACGCCACTCCTCCCTTCAGGTTAAATGTATTTTTCTCCAGGACCAAGCAGGAAGTCCTCACATATGGGTGATGTCGGCACCGACGGAGCCCCCGTGCGGAGCATTTCCTCAGCTTTCAAAGAAAGCCTTTGGGAATGCAGCGCGCATGCGCAGTCCTCTTCCTGCCCAAGGGTGTCGTCTTGCTCAGTTTTTGTCCTTAGTGACTAGCGTTTGCGCCATTTTTTCTTTTTTCACTGGCAGCCCTGTCTTTTGACATCGCAGGGGCCCTTTTTCCCCCCGATGGCTGCCAGCGGGTTTAAGAAGCGTGATCAATGTAAGAAATTTATGTCTCTCACCGACACACATGACTGCTGCTTCCGGTGCCTCGGACCCGATCATGACCCGATGATCTGTGGTCCGTGTGGGAAGATGTCCTCTAAGGCGTTAAGGAGTCGGCAGCACCAAAAGTAAAGAATCTTCTCTGACTCCGCGTCCGGTTGGGCCCAGACCTCGTCAGAGGCCTCGATATCTCAGGACTCCGGCCCCGAGCATCGTCGAGGCTCCTCCGAAAAGGGGTCTCCCTCGCGGGAGCATCGCACGAAGAAAAAACCCGCGAGGACGGCGTTGGTGGACGCACTTGGCTCCTCGAGGGCCAAGTTGCATAGCCCCGAGTACCGTCCCGGGTCTTCGGAGTCGGAGAGGCCTGCCAAACAACCTCGTGTGGAGATGGAGTCCCCAGGTCACGTGAGTACTGTAGTCCTCGTGGACTCACCTCCAGGGGAGCTGACGTCGCCGGGGCCCGAGTCGGGGGCTGCTGAGTCTCCTGAGCTCGGACTCGGGTTGACGGCCTTGGAGAGCAGCTTGGCTGCCTTCATGGAACAGCAGCAGACACTGATCGCCGATCTCACTGGTGCATCTGCCCCGACCACCGGGACATCGACGTCCAAGTCGACCCCGGAGGCCGAGCCGATCCTAGAGTCCATGCGAGCTCGAGTCGATCCTCGTCCAAGGTCTCCCTCGGCTTCCCGTTCGGGACTGAGGTCGTCGACGCCAGTACCTTCGGCGTCAGGGCGGATGGTATCGATGCCTGCCCGACCGGAGCTGCTCGATTCCTCCTCTGAGGAGCCCGGCTGGGAGACGGAGGATGAGGACCTTTACTGTTCCGGTTCCTCCGATGCTAGAACGGTTGCTCTTCCGCATGTGGGAGGCACCGGCATCGACGCCGGTTTTAAGCAAGCGGGTCGATTCCATCTATCGAGTCCGCAAGAGCCACGGGTTCCAAAAGGCACAATTACCGCACCACTCCATGGTTGTGGAATCGGCCGTGCATCATCTGAAAAGTCAGAAGATGCACTCCTTGGTGCCTCCCGGCCGGGAGGACCGGAACCTGGATGCCCTCGGTAAGAAGTGCTTCCAGGGCTCTATGCTTGCTTGCCGTGTCCAGACCTACCAGTTGTACATGGGCATGTACCTGCGAGACCTGGTAAAGGAGATTGCCGGGTTCTCTGCTGGTCTCTCCGAGGAACCTTTGCAGAGGTTCAATGCTCTGTCCTTGGGTATTCGTGAGTGCTCGAAGTTTCTCTCTCGAGCAGCCTATGATGGCTTCGAGGCTTCGGCCCGAGTAGCCGCGGCCGGCATCGGTGCACACCGTCAGCCCTGGCTACAGTCATCGGACCTCGAGCAATGGGTGCAGGACAAGTTGGTCGATGTTCCCTGCCGAGGTGAAAACTTCTTTGGCAAACCCATGGCTGACAAGGCTGCGGAACTCGAGACCGAGACTCTTACCTGGACAAGGCTGTCCAGAAAAACCTGTGCCCCTTCTCAGAAGAAGGGCTCAGGGGAAAAAGACCTTTTACCCGAGGAAGTCATTTGCCTATAAACGGTACCCTCATTTTCAGGCCTCTGTAGCTCCCCAAAAGGGTCAGCAGGCCAAGGGGCAGGGACATGGGCCACGTAGGCAGAAGGCCCCCAAGCCTCCTACTCTGGCTCCTGCTCAGCAGGGAGGGAGATTTTGACTCCAATGGCATAGCCTCTCCTCAGTGGCCCCTATCAGCACTGGAGGCAGGCTGGCCCTGTACGCCCACAGGTGGTCACAAGGGATACCTGGGTTCTTAGTATAGTCCAGAAGGGCTATCTCCTCCACTTCCACCAGGTACCCCCCTCCTATTTTCCAGGGGAGCCTCCCAGACTCCCTCTGCACAGGGACTTACTCCTGCAGGAGTTGGCAGGTCTTTTGAAGGAACAGGCAGTGGAACCGGTGCCCCACCACCTGAGAGGTCAAGGCTTCTATTCCAGGTATTTCCTGGTATCAAAAAGAACAGGAGGCCTCAGACCCATCCTTGACTTGCGAAATCTGAACAAGTTCCTGGAGAGGGAAAAGTTCAAGATGCTTACCCTTGGAATCCTGCTGCCCTACCTCCAGCAGGGAGATTGGCTATGCTCCTTAGAACTAAAGGATGCTTATACTCATATCCTCATTCATCCAGACCACAGACAATATCTCAGATTTGTAGTGGGAGGAAACCATTATCAGTACCGAGTACTGCCTTTTGGCCTTACATCTGCCCCCAGGGTATTCACCAAGTGCCTGGCGGTGGTAGCGGCCTACCTCAGGGTTCAAGGCCTCTTTGTCTTTCCATACCTGGACGATTGGCTCATCAGGGGTCAATCCCCGCAAGAGGCCAATCAAGCCACCCTTCGCACTGTCGCTCTGCTTCAGCACCTGGGGTTTGTTATAAAATTCGCAAAGTCCAGTTTGCACCCCTCCCAGAATATGGAGTTCATAGGAGCTCGACTAGACACCTTTCAGGCAAAGGCCTTTCTACCAGTGGACAGGGCCAACAGATTGATGGATCTAGCCAGGCTATTCCACAGCAATTCTCTGGTCTCCGCCAGACAATTCCTGAGGCTCTTAGGCCACATGGCATCTACGGTCCATGTAACTCCAAATGCCCGTCTACATGAGGCCAGCTCAGTGTGGACTCAGGACTCAGTGGCACCAAGCCACAGGAAGCCTCACGGACAAAGTGAGGGTGTCCAGCCTCCTACAGTCTTCTCTGCAGTGGTGGCTTCATCTTCTGAATCTGGTGCAAGGGGTGCCTTTTCAAGCACCTCCATACTCTCAGGTGCTGACAACCGATGCTTCTCTTCACGGTTGGGGTGCACATTGCCAAGGAGCATGTACTCAAGGCCTGTGGTCTCCTTGGGAGGCCGAACAGCAGATCAATCTCTTAGAACTGAGAGCTATCTGCTTAGCCCTGAGAACTTTCTCCCATCTCGTCTCTCGCCAGTCCGTCGTGGTTCAGACGGACAATCAAGTTGCTATGTTCTATGTGAACAAACAAGGGGGCACAGGGTCCCGCCTTCTATTTTATTTATTTTATTTATTTACATTCTCTTATATACCGTGCTATTCTGCATCAGTGCGGTTTACATTGAACAAACTGAAATTACATTGAACAGGGCATTATAACTTGGAGATAACTATTTTACAGAGAACACTTCTATGTCAGGAAGCGCAGAAACTGTACTCCTGGGCAGTCAATCACGGCATTCTTCTCAAAGCGGTCTATCTCCCAGGTCAGGAGAATTACCTGGCAGACAGATTGAGCAGGATCCTGCAGCCGCACGAGTGGCAGTTCAATCCTCTAGTGATTCAACAGATCTTCCTGAGAATGGGGTCTTCCAACCATAGATCTCTTTGCCAGTCCTCTGAACTGTCAACTTCCCAGGTTCTGCTCCAGACAATCGCATCCTCTGAGTAGCAGCGGATGCGTTTCTCATTCTATGGTCTACAGGCCTCCTATATGCGTTTCCTCCCACACCTCTAGTGTCCAAGACACTATTCAAAGTGATCCGGGACAAGGCTTCAGTGATCCTGGTGGCCCCCAGGTGGCCAAGGCAACCCTGGTTCCCACTTCTTTTGCAACTAGCGTTGGACACTCCTCTTCCTCTGGGGATGCAACCCGATCTCCTGTCTCAGGAGCAGGGATCTTTCTTGCACCCCAATCTCCAGTCCCTCAATTTGATGGCCTGGCTGCTGAAAGGGTAGTTCTAGCGCCTTTACTGTTGCCTAGGGAAGTGGAGGGCGTAGTCTTGGTCTCTAGGAGGCAGTCCACTAGAAAGTCTTATGCCCTTAAGTGGTGTAGATTCTCTACGTGGTGTACTCAACACAACGAGAATCCCTTCTCATGCCTGGTACCAGTGGTGCTGCAGTATTTGCTTCACCTGTCCAACGTAGGCCTTAAGTCCAATTCTGTTAGAGTTCATCTTAGTGCCCTTTCAGCACACCACTCACAGGTGGAGGGTCAGTCTCTATCCAGACATCCTTTGGTGGCTCGCTTCCTCAGAGGCTTGCTTTTGCTTAAGCCTCCAGTGCGTCCACCTGCTCCTGAATGGGATTTAAATGTGGTCTTGCAATGACTTACTTGCCCACCATTGAACCTATGGCTACTTGCCCTCTGCGTTTTATATCCTGGAAAGCGCTATTTCTGGTAGCCCTTACCTCAGCAAGGCGAGTGAGTGAGCTTCAGGCCCTAGTATCAGAAGCACCATATACTAGGTTCTATAGCAACAGAGTAGTCTTACGGACTCACCCTAAGTTCCTTCCAAAGGTTGTCTCCTCCTTCCACCTCAATCAGGAGGTGGTTCTTCGGACTTTCTTTCCCAGGCCTCATGCCAGCCGGGCTGAGATGGTCTTCCATACCCTGGACTGTAGGAGGGTGTTGTCCTTCTACCTTGACCGTACGTGGGAGCACTGGAGGGCGGTTCAGCTCTTTGTCTCTTTTGACCCCAATAAGTTGGGGTTGGCTGTCTCCAAGCGTACTTTATCCATATGGGTAGCTGACTGCATCGCCTGGGCTTACAGGGCAGCCGGCCTCTCGTTGCAGGGTCGAGTTACAGCTCATCGTGTCAGGGCGAAGGCTGCATCAGTGGCTCATCTCCTCTCTGTTCCGTTGGCAGACCTCTGCCGGGCCTCTACTTGGTCTTCAAGCCAGACGTTTGCGGCCCACTACTGCCTTGAGAGGGAGTCCCGCAGGCACAGTCCTTTCGGGCAAGCAGTACTCCATAATCTCTTTGGGGTTTAGGCAACTCCTACCCTCCGGCCCTGTTGTTGGGCTACTGTTCGGGGGCGTTATCAGAGAAGATTCTGTTCTTGCATGCTGAGGCTCTAGAGGGAGCTCATTGTTTCGGTTTGGGGCCTCTGGTAGCCCTGAGCTGGGGAGTCCCATATGTGAGGACTGACTTCCTGCTTGGTCCTGGAGAAAGAGTAGTTACTCACCTGTAACAGGTATTCTCCAGGAGCAGCAGGAATCAGTCCTCACAACCCTCCCTCCTCCCCTTGGAGTTGCAGTCATCTGCTTTATTTTTGCTGTCTTTTAGCTATGTCATCAGACTGAGCAAGATGGCACCCTTGGGCGGGAAGGGGACCGCGCATGCGCGCTGCATTCCCAAAGGCTTTCTTTGAAAGCTGGGGAAATGCTCCGCACGGGGCTCCATCGGCGCCGACGTCACCCATATGTGAGGACTGATTCCTGCTGCTCCTGGAGACTACCTGTTACAGGTGAGTAACTACTCTTTCTGTTCTGCAAGGCTATCTTGCCATTTTTTGATCTGATGCATATTTGTTTTGCTCTGTCCTGCACATACTTAAGATTCATTTTTACTTTTCAAAAGAAACTGTTAAATGTTATAAAAACACATTGAGAAAACACAGTCACTGAACCTAATTATGTCTGTCAATTATCCATTTTGATTTAAAACTTTCCATGAAACTTCTTATAATGAAGAAGCATTTTGACTAGCTACTTTCTTCTCTCTAAATAAGTAGACAAATAATTTATTTCAGATATATAAATAAAATCTAATGTCATAGTAGCAATTTATGTTCTTTACGAATGTGTAGGGTAGTTAAGAGAAACTGTCCTATTTTAGATGGGTGCCTACTTGGAATTTAGTTAATCTCGAGGAACAAGCAGGAATGTAGTATTCACATATGGGTATCGTCGGTATCGACGGAGCCTGTGCGGGAACGCTCCCCAGTGTCCAATTAGAAAGCTTTTGGGAGCATCCCACAGCGCCTGCGTGCTGCCTTCCCGCCTTTCCCAACTGCCTCTCTCCAGTTCTTTTCCGCGGAGCCAGCAGGTCATTTTCCTGTCACCGCAGAAATCATCCAATATGTTTCATCTTTTTTCTGATAGCGTCTGCCTTTGACGCTATACCGGTACCGCCAGTTCTTTTCTTCTTTAAAAAAAAAAAATATATATATATACACATACTTAAAATATTTCCTTTAGGGCGCCATGCGCCATTTTGGGCACTAGGCCCCAAAGAATTTTCCTTAATATGGAAAAACCCGCTTCGGGTTTCAAAAAGTGTTCAAAGTGTGGCGGTACCATCTCTGTCACTGACACTCATGAGTGGTGCCTTAAATGTTTAGGTCCTGACCGCTCCATCTCCGAGTGTGTTGCCTTTGGGATGATGTCCAAAAGGGGCCGGCAGAACCGAGCTGCTAAGCTTAGCACCCTTTTTCCCTCCGATGCAACATCCGTGGCATCGACGTCTTCCAGGGCTTCCACTTCCTCTCATGGATCTCAGGTAACTAAACATAAATCTGGCCTGTCCTCAAAGGGTAGATCTCCTTCCAAGTATCAAGATGCCTCTGGCGTTGCCCTTGAGGAACTTGTACCGGCAAAACTGCCCCAGTGGGAGGCTTTGGCTTCCAAAGCACTATCGGGGCTCCAGGACGTTCTCGAGGCCTCAACCTCGGCAGAACTACTGGGGCCATGCTCTGGGGTACCGGCTGCTTCGTCCGGTACCGATACCCAGGCATCGGCAGCATCAATTGACCAGAGATTCCTGGCCACTGAGTGCAGTCTGGCGGCTCTCCTTGCGGCATCGGTGCCTTTGGGACCGCTTCAGACAGTACATCCGGTATCGACACCGGTTCCGGTACCGATATCGGTACCGGTACCGACAGCATCGACATCGGCAATGGTGTTACCGACACCGAGTCATGCTGTTTCCTCAGGTATCGACAGGTCGATACCGGACCCCTCCGGTACAGACTTCGATCGGTACTGGTATCGTGCTTTACAAAAGCACCCGGACAGAAGATATTTTGAATCATCAGATGACTCTGAGGATTCTGACAGCTCTGTTGATGCCGGAGTACTTCTCTCTGAGGAGCCTTCTTTCCCTAAATGTAGGATGTCTCCTCCAGAGGATATATCTTTTCAAGATTTCATCAGAGAGGTGGCTAGAGGGCTTTCTATCACAGTGGCTCCTGAAACAGAGCCCAGGGCAAAGGAGTTGGAGATTTTGCAATATCCTAAGGCTCCTAAGGAAGCTGCTACTCTGCCTGTTCATGAGATCTTGCATGATCTCATGTTAAGAATGTGGGAAACACCTCTTACCACCTTCCCTCATTCCCGTAGGCTAGATACTATGTATCGAGTGCCTCGATGTCCTGGTTTTCAGAAAACCCAGTTGCCACACCACTCCATAGTGGTGGAGTCAGCCATGAGAAGGATCAAAAGTGCAAAGAGACATGCATCTAATCCTCCAGGACGTGAATGTAGGACTCTTGATGTCTTTGGGCGTCAAACTTTCCAGGCTTCTATGCTTTCTGCCAGGATTAATTCCTACATCCTACATATGGGAATGTTCCTTAAGGAAGTCACAGGAGATCTAGAGCTTATGAGCCCTCTCCTTCCTGATGATAAGAGACAGGATTACCTTACGCTTGTCAAACATGCCCAGGATGTCTCTAAGTTTGTCAATCGTGCAGCTTTTGACTGCTTTGAGTGTATTAGTAGAATCTCTGCCATTGCCATAGGAGCTTTCAGAATTGCCTGGCTCCAGGCATCTGACTTAGAGCTCTGAGTACAGGACAAACTGGGGAATATCCCCTGTACTGGTAAGAACCTCTTTGGCAAAAATTGGCAGGAGAAAGCAAATGAGCTGGATGCTGATAACACCACTCTAGATAGATTATCTAAGGCAACAGCTGATCCTGCAAGAAAGAGGTCCTACAAGAAACCATTCTTCTCTAAAAAAAAAAAAAAAAAAAAAAAGAGGTTTTACCCCTCTTATACCCAGCAGGTACATTCTGCAGGTCAATCTGCCAGAAAGGGACAACAGACCCCAAAGCAAAGGAAATCAAAGCCTGCTAAGCCTCAACTGGCCCAGCAGACTCAGCCTCCACCGGGGCTTTGACTCCCACCTAGAGAACTTGGCCTACCTGGCTCTGAATGGGCCAGAACCTTACACCATCCCAGGAAGGTTATCTCACTTTGCCCCCAGCCGCCTTTTGAACCAGATGGGGGCAAATAACAGCAGAAGAATGGACTCTTTCCATTGTAAGAGAAGGGTACAAACTTCACTTCTTCAGCATGCCCCCTCCTACAGTGGTAAGACAGTTCAATTCTCAACCCTCCCTCAACACACAGTTGAGTCAAGAGGTCAATTTACTTCTTACCCAAGGGTCAATAGAGCATGTGCCCATGTCCCAACAGGTCACAGGGTTTTACTCCCCTTATTTTCTTATTCCAAAGAAAACAGGGGGACACAGACCCATTTTAGACCTCAAAGAACTGAACAAATTTATGTTCAAAGAGAAATTCAAAACGATTTCTCTAGGAACCCTACTGCCATACCTTCAGAGTCAGGATTGGCTTTGTTCTGTAGATCTCAAGGATGCATACACTCATGTTCTCATCCATCCAACTCACAGAAGGTTCCTTTGGTTTCTTTTTCAAGGAAAGCACTACCAATACACGGTGCTTCCTTTTGGCCTGGCCTCAGCACCAAGGGTGTTCATGAAATACATGGCTGTGGTGGCAGCATTTCTCTGCACTCTGGGAATATTCGTCTTCCCCTACTTGGACAACTGGCTCATTCGAGCCCCATCAGAATCAGAGGCCAGAATTTCACTAACATGCACAATGCATATCCTTCAGTATTTGGGCCTAGTCATAAATATCCCAAAATCCAGCCTAACTCCCACTCAATCTCTGGAGTTTGTAGGAGCTCTAGAAGGGCCTATCTTCCACAGGCTTGCTGCCTTCGCATTGTGCAACTAGCCTCCCAAGCAGTGTTAAAAACTCATCTCACTGCGCGGGAAATGTTACAACTACTAGGCCACATGGCTTCTACGGTGCACGTAGTTCCCTATGCTCGCCTTCATATGAGAGCAGCCCAATGGACTCTATCCACCCAGTGGACTCAAGCATCAGGCTGCCTATCAGACAAAATAGCAAACACAAGTCGCCTTATTTTGTCCCTACAATGGTGGAAGTCAACCCAAAACCTGTTGGTGGGGTCTCCTTTCCAGCAACCCCTACCACAGGTCACTCTAACAACAGACGCCTCACAGATGGGTTGGGGAGCTCATCTCCAAGATCTCTCTACCCAAGGCACCTGGTCTCCACAGGAGACCCACTTACATATCAATCTCCTAGAACTCAGAGCAATCTTCCTTGCTCTTCAAGTGTTCCACACCCTGCTCAGCTACGAGACAGTCCTAGTTCAGACGGACAATCAAGTAGCTTTGTTCTATCTGAACAAACAGGGAGGAACAGGCTCTCTGTCGCTTTACAACGAAGCTCTGTGACTATGGGCCCTCGCCAGAGAGCATCAGATTCATCTCCTTGCGGTGTATTTGCCAGGCATTCAAAACTCTTGGGCAGACAGACTCAGTCGAGTTCTGCTTCCACACGAATGGTCTCTCCATCCAGACCAGGTAGCAAACATTTTTCAAATTTGGGGAACTCCGGACATAGACCTCTTTGCAAGTCCGTTGAATGCCAAGCTTCCCCGGTTCTGTTCCAGAATTCCGGCTCGGGGATCTCGGACCAAGGATGCTTTCCTCCTCCATTGGGGTCAGGACTTCCTATATGCCTTTCCACCCATTCCCCTAATTCCCAAGACCCTGTTCAAGCTTCAGAAAGACAGGGGCCATATGATTCTCATAGCTCCGCACTGGCCACGGCAGGTGTGGTACCCTCTGCTTCCACATCTCTCTCAAGCCTCATCTCTGGAGTTCGGGTATGCTTCAGATCTTCTGTTTCAGGAGGACGGGATGTTGTGGCATCCCAATCCCCACTCCCTGCATCTCAGAGCCTGGTTGCTGAAAGCATAGACCTTCATGGTCTTAACCTCTCTCAACAAGTAAGGGATATTCTTTGTGCTTCCAGGAAACCTTCCACAAGACGTTCTTATGCGTTCAAGTGGAAAATGTTTTCCATATGGTGTTCACAAAATGGTCTTCAGCCCTCTGCGATACCTCTGGAATCATTACTAGAATATCTCCTTCATTTATCTAATGCAGGGCTTAAGACTAACTCAGTAAGAATCCATTTAAGTGCTAATTCAGCTTCTTTAAAGCCTCTAAATGGTCAACCTATTTCCTCTCAAACTCTTATAGCAAGATTTATGAGAGGCCTTCTTCTAACTAAACCTCCCATTAGGCCACCTCCAGTGGCATGGGACCTGAATTTGGTTCTGGGGCAGCTCATGAAGCCGCCTTTTGAACCTTTAGCTACTACCTCCTTGAAATTCCTTTCCTGGAAAGTTATCTTTCTCATTGCAATCACTTCAGCACGTCGCATCAGTGAATTGCAAGCATTAGTGGCTGATCCTCCTTACATGAGATTTCATCATTATAAGGTAGTCCTTAGGACTTATCCACGCTTTATGCTAAAGGTGGTCTCACCTTTTCATTTAAACCAGGCGGTTTACCTGCCTGTATTTTTTCCAAGGCCTCATGCTTCAAACGCAGAAAGGAATCTTCATACTTTGGACTGTAAAAGAGCACTTGCCTTTTACTTACAAAGAACACAGCAACATCAAATGTCTTCCCAGCTCTTTGTTGCTTTTGATCCTTCTCATTTGGGACTTCCAGTCTCCAAGAGAACATTATCCAACTGGATTGCACAGTGTATTTCTTTTACTTATCAAAGTAAAAACCTTTCTCTAGAAGGTCATGTCACAGCTCACAATGTGAGAGCCATGGCAGCCTCAATGGCTCATCTTCACTCTGTGTCTATTGACGACATCTGTCGAGCAGGTACTTGGGCCTCGGTTTATACCTTCACAGCCCATTACTGCTTAGACAAGGACTCCCGCCGGGATGCCTTGTTTGGTCAGGCTGTTCTTATTTATTTACAGTTCTTATATACCGCGCTCTTTGGTATCAGTGCGGTTTACAGATAACAAATTTTGCATCAGAATCTTTTGCTTACATTACAACAGGATCAGTAACTTGGAAAGTAACGGGTAACTATGTACAAAACGGAAATTTCGAATGTGGACTGTTTACAGCTCATGTAGCATGTTGAACACCTGTTCCATATTTAATCAACTCCTACTCACCTTTCCCGGTAGGATGCCAAAGATCCATGGGGGGACGTGGAGCCCCTTCACATGGGCACACAACTTCTGGGATTCTCCCTGGCATCTGTAGCTAGGGAGTCCCCATATGTGAATACTACATTCCTGCTTGTTCTGGAGATAGCATAGTTACTCACCTGTAACAGGTGATCTCCAGGAACAGCAGGAATTTAGTCTTCACAACCCACCCACCTCCCCTAGGAGTTGTATCTCTCTTTTCTTTCCTCTCTCTCTCTCTCTCTCTCTCTCTCTCTTTGTCTCAGCTTTAAAACTCAACTGGAGAGAGGCAGTTGGGAAAGGTGGGAAGGCAGCACGCAGGCGCTGTGGGATGCTCCCAAAAGCTTTCTAATTGGACGCTGGGGAGCGTTCCCATGCAGGCTCCGTCGGTGCCGACGATACCTATATGTGAAGACTAAATTCCTGCTGTTCCCGGAGATCACCTGTTACAGGTAACTATGCTTTCTCCGTGGACAAGCAGGAATGAGTCATGCATGGGTGACGTCCTCTGACAAAGCCCGCGCAGGAACGCTCCCCAACTTCTATTGGAAGCTTTTGGGAGGCTCCACTCTGCCTGCGTGCCTCCTTCCTGCCTGCTGCCACGGTGCCATCTTGATTCAGTCTTCGTTTTTCCATGGAGCCCAGTGGATGTGTTCCCCTCATCCTGCTTCAAAATGGATTTTTCTCCCCTTGCACTTCCAAGTTTTCTTTAGATCACCATGCCGTCGTGTTTTCTTTTCCCTTTTCATTGGTTTATTTTCTTTGTGGCTCTTAGGTACCGGTGCCCTAACTGGGCCTTACCTTTAGCCGCTTCAGCATTGATGACATGTTCTCTTGGGCTTCCAGGGCTGCTTCGTACATGGGCGGAACATCAAGGAGGCTTGAGCCAGCTTGCAACAGAGCATCCATAGTGCCCCAGAGCATTGGACTCTTATCGCTCTCTATCCAGAGATAAGGACTGATTTGGCTTCCAAGATATCAATGTCGTGAAGTCGGCGGACCGAGCACAGACTCTAGTGCATTGACATCGGGGCGCAGTGTCGAATGCTGAGTCCGCAGGACTACTACTTGGTATGGGCCCAATGGGAGGCTTGTTCTCCCAAACATCAAGAGGCTCAAGAGCCATGACTGAGCTGCCAATATCGTTGTACAGATTCTGGGTACATCAGTTGGAGTGACAGAGGCCCCACTGCCTTCAGAATCGGCAGACATGGAAAGGTGCCTTCAGAAAGCTCTTACCGAATGCATCATGGTGCTCTTAGCATTGCAGCATGCCGGAATCTCAATGTCTGCGTCATCCGCATCGACCAACCGACCTTTGACTGCTTTGGAATTGGCAGCCAGGGAGAGGCACCTTTGGCAGGTACTTGAGGGAGTGCTCTGTGAGGTTCTTGGCGGTGCAGTATGCTGAGGCCTTGAGGTCTGCTGCATCGGCATCGACCAGCTTATATCCAGGCCGCATGCCTTGTCTGCAGAAGTTGCATCAACAGGGCATCAAAGGTCCAGACATCAGTGCTGCTCTGGCTGATATCCCTCTCTAGCATTCAAGTCTGTGCCTAAGGCACCCTCATATACTAACTGCGTATTGGTGCATCCTCCTGAGGGAGCTCTTGATTCCTTCACTGTTGAGACAGAGTTCCTGACGTCTACTTCGTCTCGGAGATGGATTCCAAAGGCCGGATAACCATTGTGTCTCCCAGAGGACAAGTCTCCTGGACCTTCATTGGACCCTTCTTCACCTCATGTGTGGTGTAAGTCCCTTCCTAAGGACAAGGCCGCCTAGGATGCTTTAGGGGAGGCCAAAGTTGTACTGTTTGGTGTGTGACTGAGAGAGAATCTGGGGCAGAAGAGTTAGACTCTGCAGTACTCGACTCCCAAGTGACAGTGCTTGTGCATTGCTTCCTGCACAGAGGAAGACTGATATGTGCGAAAATCCACTCCCAGGTCCTCCAGTCAGTGGACAACTTAACACCATGGGCAGTGTTCAGGAGGCTCAGGATTCCAGAAGCTCAGATTCCTCACCATTCCTTGTTGGTTGAATCTGCCCTTAGAAGGTCCAAGAGTACCAAGTCTCGCTCCTCAGGGCTCGATACTCACAGCCAGAGGCAAGGACATGTTCTTGCAGAGCATCAGACGTGACCTCGTTGAGCAGCCTCTGTTCCTCTCTCCGGGGAAGAAGGTGGAACGGTATCATTCACTAGTAGTCTAATGCAGGAACTGCTCAAATTTCATGGTCCAAGTGAATCAGGACATCCTTATGACCGGCATCAAGACAGTCTGCCTGGGCTGTTGCCACCCAGACACTCACCTGGCTCAATTGGGGTAAAACAAACTTGATGGCTTGCCATGTCATAAAGAAGATTGCTGTATTGATCAGGTCAGAGACGAGGCTGCCTTCATCAGACAGCAGCAGGCCACACTCTATACTCTCCAAGGCACTCTGCCAAGCCAGTCTCCATTGCAAAAAGTTCCAAGGAGGACAGAACATGGGTACTTTCCAGATCCCTAACCACCTACCCCCAGATAGATACGTCAGCATTGAAAGAAGTCTCAAAGTCCAGCTGGCACCTCTGCCAAGGCCCTCTGGTAGGCGGAGGGCTTGCTCTTTTGACCAATGGGTAGCCTTTCTCGACCTCTGACCTATGTGCTCTACAGATAGACCAAAGAGGTTACAAACTGCATTGTTGAATCTGCCAACAAATTGCCAAGGAGGCATCCTCCTCCTCTTCAAATGGGGAGACTGGCTATTCTTCCTGGAGCTGAGGGATATGCTTACCCAAATACAGATACATCCCGCTCATAGGAACTATCTCCAGGCTGCTTTTGGCACCACACGTTGCCTTTCGGTCTAGTCAGCGCCTTGATTATGCACTAACTTCCTTGCATAGAAGCTGCATGCCTCCGGATGCTGCAAGTGCTTGTCTTCCCCTATCTGAACAATTGCTTAATCAAGAGTACCACTCCTGAGGGGGTCTCAAGAATCAACACAACTGACCGTAGGGTTTTGGAACTACTAGGATCTGATCTAACTTACCCCATATCCCACCTTCAACACAGTAGGTATTCAGAGGATCTCTGCTCAACATGACTCAGGCGGGAGCTGTCCTCTCACATGACAGACTTCATGGACTGGCGGCAACAGTGCAGAGGATTCATTTGAGTTAGTAGGTTACAGCTGGCCGGATGTTCACTGTACTAGACCAAATGGCCTCTGTACACCTCACACCTTTGACATGCCTCTATTAGAAGCAAGCTCAGCAAACTCCAAGAGCTCGATGGGGTCAGTCTGTGTGCCAGTGGAGGAATGGCCAACTGGTTAGAGTACTGGATTGGGTAACCAAGAGACTAAGGTGTGATTCTCATTAGCACTGCTTGTGGCCATGGGCAAGTCACTTAACCCTCCATTGCCTTGGAAGAAAGGCCTGGCATCTCGCTGCCAAGATGACCCAGGAGCTGCTGGGTCAACAGGAGTTTCCACTTCAAGACGCATGGCATGTGCTCTTTCCAGTGTTCTCGACCAGTGACACCACAGGTCTCCCCTTCCATATTGTTCCTCTTCAGGGAGATACCTCTAAACTGGAGGTGGGAGATTATCTCTGTTTCTCACCCAGGGCACTTGCTCCATCAAATGGGGTGTCTGCCAGATCAACTTCTTTAAGTTACGAGCTGTGGCACACGCTCTGGGCTTTTTTCCCCAGACTGGTTGCCTTCCCTAATTGTCCTGATTCTGACCATCAGTCAAGTCAGTGTTCTTCCTCAACTGGAAGGGTTGAACAGGCTTGAACCTTCTGTATTGGGCATTCAGGTTCTGGAGATTGGCCATTGTACATGGGATGGTTTGAGTGCCAGAGTCCTGCCAAGCGAACAGGATATTTGGGTAGATGGAATGAGTTGAGTCCTCCATCCTCATGAGTGGACATGGGACCGGAGAGCTTATGCCTTGCATCTTCAAGGAGTTCAGCACTCCCTCGATAATTCTGTTAGCCACGTCACAGAATACCAAGGTGGATCAGTTCTGTTCCAAGGTAAGATCGTACTGCAGACTGGCCTCAGATACTTTCCTCCCATCGATAGACTTATCATCCAAGCCCTGCCATTACAAAGATCCTCCTGAAGTTCAAAGTAGATGGAAGCACAATGGTTCTCATCACTCCCTACTAACTGGACAGCCTTGGTTTCCTTCTCCGGTTAAGGACCTATCCAGCTGGGCCATGTGCCAGTTCGAATTTGCAGGAAGATGGGTTATGTTGCACCCCAACATCCGGACCTTGACCTGCATTGTGTGGATTGAGAGGCTGTCTATCTCTGCTGGCTGGTGTGACAGATCTTCTGTTGACCTCAAAATCTTATATGAAAAGGCTTTCATCCTGCACATTAGAGAGTCTTGCTGTCTAGTGGGAGGCCAGACCCTAGATCCTTTCATCTGATCCATGCAACAACTGCTGGAATATCTCTTACACCTCTCCATGTTGAGACTTCAGTACAGCTTTGGCAAGGTCCACCTTGCTGCAAATGGGGCTTACCATCGGCGTGTGAAATGGAAATCCATCTCTGTTTGGCCTTTAGGGTTCCACCCATGTGTAAGTTGCTTCTTTGAAACCCTCTCTGCAGGCCTCCTACAGTGTCTTAGACCTCATTGTGTTTCCTAGGCAGTTCCTGGAATCTCCCTTGAATTCTCTTTATTTCTTCTCTTTGAGGTTTGGTACCTGGAGGTATTGTTTGGTGGCAGTCACTTCACCACACTAGGAAAACGAGCTTCAGGCTTTGATGCAGTATCCACCAAATTCCATAATACCATACTTCCCCTCTGTACTTATCCTGATTCCTCCTGGGAGAGGGATGGATTACATCTTAATTGGTCAACTGTTCTGCCAACATTTTTTCCCAAAATCTCATGGCTGTGAGGGGGAAGCTGCGTTGCACAGTTGAGACTATGGGCAAGTCACCAACAACTTCTTGGAGCAGACAAATACCATAGGGAGTGCTTCCAACTTTTGTTTCTTAGGCCCCAGCAAGCTAGGGGCTGCCACTTCCAGACATGCTGTTTCATTTTCGCTGGGCACTGGATCACCTTTTGATTATGCTCCAATGGACCTGAGCCTTCATGGTCATGTCAACACTTACAAGATCATGGTTATGGGTGTGTTGGTGTCAGTTTACGCTTGGTCTCCCTAGAGGAGCTCTGCATGGTTGCACTGTGTTTTTTTTGTCCACACATACATATCTCGCTATTGTCTAGAATGGGATCCCGTTGTTAACAGTACCTTCATCAAATCTCTTCTCCAGAATCGGGTTGGGAATTAGAATCAGACTCCATCCTGTCGTCCCCCCCCCCCCCCCGGCCCATTCTTTCTGTCCAGGCTACCAAAAAAAGAACTAAAATAAAATTATAAATGGAGAGAATTTTACTTGTTTTGTACATAGTGGTTGAGTAGTTCTGGCCTCTTATTTTGCAGTTCATTTGCCCCTTCTGGGCTTCTCAATGGCCTCCTCGGTTTTCGGTACCCTGTAGCTTGGGAGTCCCATACGTGAGGAGGAGTTCCTGTTTGTCCACGGAGAAAAGGTAGTTAGTCACCTGCAGAAGGTGTTCTCCATGTGCAGCAAGAGTAAGTCCTCGCAACCCTCCCACCTCCCCTAGAGGTTGTCTTCTGCTTAGCTATGATCACCAGGAATAAGCAGGAATGTAGTCTTCACATATGGGTGACGTCCATACTAACAGAGCCCATGTGGGAACACTCCCCAGCATCCAATAGGAAGGCTTTTGGGAGCATCCCACTGTGCCTGTGTTGCTGCTTTCCCAACTCTTCCTCTTCAGTTCTTCGTTTCTGCAGAGCCAGCAGGAAGTAAATCCTGTGACCGCAGAAAATGTTTATTTTATTTTTTGTGGTTTGCGTCTGCCTTCCCGTCAATGCCAGAACAGACTACCGTCAGTTCTTTTCTTGTTTTCTTATTCCTGAAAAAAAAAAGGTAGAACTTTCTTGGGCGCATTGATGCCATTTTAGGCCTTAGGCCTACCATTTGTCTACTGACGTAATGGAAAAACCAGCTAGTGGTTTTAAGAAATGTTCTAAGTGTGGCAGTACCATTTCAGCTACCGACACTCATGACTGGTGTCTCAAATGTCTTGGACCTGACCACCAGCCATCAGTGTGTCCTTTGTGTAGAAAGATGACAGAGAGGCCTGTAGAATTGAGCTGCAAAGTTAGGCATACTCTTTGCCTCAGACGCAGTGTCTTTAGCATCGCCGTCATCAAGGGCATAGTCTTCCTCTCATGGATCTCGGGTATCAAAACATAAGTCTTCTTCGAAGACATTCTATTCCCCAAAGATCTCTTTCCAAACAATGAGATGCCTTGAGTGTTCCCCTAGAGGTGGATTCACTAGCCAAACAACACCGGAGGGAGGACCTTTCCTACAAAGCCATCGAGGATTCCCAGGATGCTCCCGAGGCCTTCACCTCTGGAGAGCTCCTGAGCTCTGGGACGGTAGCCTACATGTCTGGTACCGAAACACAAGCATCGGCAAGCTCTATGGTTCAATGTATCCTGGCCATCGAGTGCAGCTTAGCAGCTCTATTAGTAGTGTCTGTTCCAATCAAATCCATACCGGTGGTACTGCCAAAACCGGCACAGTCTACAGTACCGATGCAGACTGCATCAGGGTATGTACCGCTTGCTCTGCTACCACCCATGCCTGCCCTCGAATCCATCCCTGGTACCGGTGGCTGTCCATAATGGTAACATCCAAAAAAGAGCCTAGAGCAGAGGAATTTGAGATCCTCCAATACCCTACAGCTCATAAGGAGGCAGCCACTCTTCTGGTTCATCACATCCTCCAGGATCTTATGCTCCGGATGTGGGAGACGCCCCTTACTATATCTCTGCATACTCGATGACTCAATACTATGTATCACGTACCGTAGTCTCCCGGTTTCCAAAAGACACAGTTGCCACATCACTCAATGGTAGTGGAATCGGCAATGCGTCAAATTAAAAGTTCAAAGACTCATTCTTCTAACCCTCCCAGTAGAGAATCAAGGACTCTTGATGCTTTTGGGCATTGCTGTTTTCATTCCTCCATGCTTTCAGCCAGAATAAGTTCATAATACTCTATATGGGTATGTTCTTCAAGGAGGTTAATAGGGATCTTGAGTCAATGTCTCCTCTTCTCCCTGACGACAAGAGAGCTGACTATCTCACCTTAGTCAAACATGCCCAAAATGTATCAATGTTTGTAAATAGGGCAACTTTTGACTGCTTTGAATGCACCAGTAGAGCCACATCAACCTGTATTGGAGCATGCAGGATTGCTTGGCTTCAAGCATTAGATCTTGAACATTGGGTTCAGGATAAACTGGGAAATATTACTTACACAAGTGAGAACCTTTTTGGCAAGAATTGGTAGGATAAAGCTTCTCAGTTAGAATCTGAGAATACTACCCTGAATAGGTTTTCTAGAGCCACTGTCAACCTGGCTAAGAAAAAAGCAGCTGCAAAGAAAACTTTCTTCAATAAGAAAATTAAGTTTTACTCTTTTTAAACCCCTGCCTCACAATACCAACCTCAGGGTACTTAGAAGAGACAACAGCAAAAGAAGCCACAGGCTCCTAAAATTCAACCAGCTACACAGGCTCAATTTGCTCAAGGTTTTTTACTTTTTCCTATAGCACATAGCACTCTGCCTCTGGAGATCCCCCCCCCCCCCCCAATATTGCTGGCAGACTGTCTATGCCCACAGGTGGTATCTAATCACTTCAGAGCACTGGACTCTGACCATAGTGACAGAAGGGTACAGACTTCACCTGGAAACTCTGCCCCCCTCCACACTGAACATAAGATATGCCATACTGGATCAGACCAAGGTTCATCAAGCCCAGTATCCTGTGGCCAATCTACTGTAGGTCATACGTATCTAGCAGTTTCCCCAAAAGACACAGGTGACACAGTGCTTGTATTGGGTCAAGCAGTGATATCCTGGTCCCTTTTTAATAATGGTTTATGGACCTTTCCTCCAGGAACTTATTTAAACCCAGCTACACTAACAGCCTTTACTACATCCTCCGGTAACAAATTCCAGAGTTTCATTACACGTTGAGTGAAAAAATATTTTCTCTTATTTCTCCTAAATAGTTTGTTTACCCTGTAGCTTCATTGCATGTCCCCTAGTCATTCTATATTCTGATAACATAAACAATCGATCTATGTTTACCCGTTCCACTCTGTTCATTAATTTATAGACTTGTATCATGTCTCCCCTCAGCCGTCTCTTTTCCAGGTTAAAGATCCCTAATCTTTTTAGCCTTTCTTCATAGGGGTATCCTTCCATCCCCTTTACCATTTTGGTGGCTCTTCTCTGAACCTTTTCTAATAACGCTATATCCTTTTTAAGATACGGCGACCAGAATTGCACACAATATTCAAGCTGCAGTCGCACCATGGAACGATACAAAGGCATTATAATATCCTTTGTTTTATTTTCCATTCCTTACCTTATGATACCTAGCATTCTATTTGCTCTCTTGGCCGCCGCTGCAGCACACTGGGCGGAGGGTTTTAACATGTTATCCACAATGACATTAAATCTTTTTCCTGGGTGGTGGTTCCTAACGTGGAACCTTGCATCGTATAACCATAGTTTGGGTGGTTGTTCCCTAGGTGCATAACTTTGCACTTGTTCACATTAAATTTCATCTGACGTTTTGATGCCCAGTCTTCCAGTTTATCAAGATCCTCTTGCAATTTTCCACATTCCTCATGGTTTTAACAACTTTAAATAGTTTTGTCTCATCTGCAAATTTGATAACCTCACTCGTTATTCCCTTTTCCAGGTCATTTATGAATATGTCAAAAAGCAGCAGACCTAGCACAGATCCCTGGGGTACACCACTATTCACCTTTCTCCATTGGGAAAATTGGCCATTTAGCCCTACCCTCTGCTTTCTATCTTTTAGCCAGTTCCTGATCCACAATAGTACACTGCCTCCTATCCCATGACTCTAGTTTTGCCAAAAGTCTCTGATGAGGGACCTTGTCAAAGGCTTTCTGAAAGTCCAAATACACTATATCAACCGACTCACCTTTGTCTACCTGTTTATTCACACCTTCAAAAAAACATAACAGATTAGTAAGACAAGATCTTCCTTGTCTAAAGCCATGTTGGCTGTCTCCCATTAAGCCATGACTATCTACATGTTCAGCAATTTTGTTCTTTATGATGGTTTCTAACATTTTTCCCGGTATTGACGTCAGGCTCATCGGTCTGTAGTTGCCTGGATCACCCCTGGATCCCTTTTTAAAAATTGGCGTTATGTTGGCCATCCTCCAATCTTCAGGTATTAGATGATTTTAATGATACTTCACAGATTACTAATAGCAAGTCTGCAATTTCATATTTCAGTTCTTTCAACACCCTTGGATGTATACCATCCGATCCAGGTGATTTGCTACTCTTCAGTATATCAAATAGTTGTAATACATCTTCCCGATGTATCACTATTTTCTTCAATTCTTCCGCACCTTTAAATACCACGTCAGTCATGGGTAACATCCCTACATCTTCCTCAGTAAAGACCAAAGCAAATAATTCATTCAGTCTCTCCGCTATTGCTCTGTCACCTCTTAGTGCCCCTTTAACTCCTCTATCATCTAATGGACCAACTGACTCTCTCACAGGCTTTTGCTACGAATGTACTTAAAGTCTTTATTAGTGTTTTTGCTTCCGCAGCAAGCTTCTTCTCAAATTCTCCCTTTAACCTGCCTTATCAATGCCTTGCATTTAACTTGCCAGTGCTGCTGTTTCCAGTTTTCGTCATTTGGCTCTTTTTTTTTCCATTTCCTGAAAGATGCTTTTTTGGCAACAGCCTCTCTGACCTCACCTTTAAACAATGCTGGCATTTTTTTGGGCTTCCTTCCACTTGTCTTAAAGCATGGAATACAGCCCGCCTGGGCTTCCAAGGTAGTATTTTTAAACACCCAAGCTTGATGTAAGTCTTTAACCTTTGCAACTGCTCCTTTTAGTTTTTTTCTTAACTATTTTCCTCATTTTATCATAATCTCCCTTTCGAAAGTTAAAAGGTAGTACTGTGGATTTCCTTACCATCCCTCCTCCACTAATTAAATCAAACACGATCATGCTATGATCACTATTGCCAAGTGGCCCAACACCCTTATCTATTGCACCAGATCTAGTGTTCCACTAAGGACTAGTTCCAATATGGCTTCCCCTCTGGTCGGTTCATGAACCAGCTGCTACAAGAAGCAGTCATTTATTTCATCTAGGAACTTTATCTCCTAGCATGTCCTGCTGTGACACTGACCCAGTTGGTACCGGGGTAATTGAAATTGCCAATTCTCCAGGACCAAGCAGGAAGTCAGTCCTCACTTATGGGTGACGTCGGCGCCGATGGAGCCCTCGCGGAGCAATTTTCCCCAGCTTTCAAAGAAAGCCTTTGGGAATTGCAGCGTGCATGCGCGGTCCTCTTCCTGCCCAAGGGTGCCATCTTAGCCAGTCGTCTTTTTTCCGCGGAGCCCTACAGACGTCCTCGTCTTGTCCCCGCGAAAAAGTCGATATTCATTATTTTATTCCTTTTTCCTTTTGTTCGACGCCGGTCTTTTTCCCGCCCGGACTCGCGACGCCGGTCACGAGTCCTCTTCCTTTTTTCGGTTTTTCTGACTTAGTCAGCTTTCGTTTTCGATTTTTCCTTGGCAGCCCGGTCCTTTGACCTCGCAGGGGCCCTTTTTCCCCCGATGGCTGCCAGTGGTTTTAAGCGGTGTGGTCAGTGTGACCGAAATATGTCACTAACTGACACACACGACTTTTGCCTCCGCTGCCTGGGCCCGGATCATGAGGAATTGATCTGTGGGCCCTGTGGCAAAATGTCCTCCAAAGCGTTGAGAAGTCGGCGGCATCAGCGTGATAGGATCTTCGCTGACCCCAGCCGTACCCGGACCTCGTCGGAGGCCTCCGCGTCCAAAGGCTCCAGCTCGGACCGTCGCCGGAGTTCCTCCGACAGGGGTTCTCCCTCCGGGGACCATCGTCGGAAGGTGAAACCCGCGAGGGCGGCGTCGGTGGACGCTCCTGGTTCCGCGAGGGCCAGGTCGCATAGCCCCGACAGCCGCCCCGGGTCCTTGGAGAAGGAGCACCTCACGAAGCGACCTCGCCTGGAGTCGGAGATGCCTGCTCGGGTAAGTCCTGTGGTCCTTCTGGACTCGCCTCCGCGACAGCCGACGTCGGGCCCGACGCCGTCGGGGCCCGAGTCGGGGGCTGCTGGGTCACCTGAGCTCGGACTCAGGTTGACGGCCTTGGAGAGCAGACTGTCTGCCTTCATGGACCAGCAGCGGGCACTGCTCGCTGGCTTCGCTGGCGCTGCTGCCCCGACCGCCGGGACGTCGACGTCCAAGTCGACCCCGGAGACCGAGCCGATCCTCGAGTCGATGCGAACTCGAGTCGATCCTCGGTCGAGGTCACCCTCGGCCTCCCGTTCGGGACCGAGGTCGCCGACGCCGACTCCCTCGGCGTCGGGGCGGCAGGCGCCGCGCCCTGCCCGGGCCGACCCCACCGAGTCCTCGTCGGAGTCGGTCTGGGAGTCTGAAGAGGAAGAGTCGCCTGATTCTTTCCGGACTCGGTGTGTCCCCTCGGACTCACCGGAGTCCGAGCCTCGGAAGCAGTCCCCCCCGGAGGATGCCCGGTTCTCGGACTTCGTCAGGGATATGGCCAAGGCTTTGGCCTTCCCTGCGGACCCCGAGGAGGAGCCTCGAGCCGAGGAGCTCGACGCCCTCCAGTATGACTCTCCCGCAAGGGAACACTTTACTGTACCGGTTCCTCCTATGCTGGAACGACTACTCTTCCGCATGTGGGAGAGTCCGGCCTCCTCGCCGGTCCTGAGCAAGCGGGTCGATTCTATCTATCGAGTCCGCAAGAGCCCTGGCTTTCAAAAGGCACAGCTACCACACCATTCCATGGTAGTGGAATCGGCCATGCATCGTCTTAAGAGCCAGAAGATGCACTCCTCGGTGCCTCCTGGCAGGGAGGCCCGTAACCTGGATGGCCTTGGTAAGAAGTGTTTCCAGGGCTCTATGCTCGCATGTCGTGTCCAGACCTACCAGCTATACATGGGCATGTATCTTCGAGATCTGGCTAAAGAACTAGCCGGATTCTCCGCTGGTTTGTCCGAGGAACCCTTGCGGAGGTTCCTGGCCTTGTCCACTGGCATTCGGGAATGCTCAAAGTTCATGTCCCGAGCAGCCTATGATGGCTTTGAAGCATCGGCTCGAGTGGCCGCAGCCGGCATCGGTGCCCGCCGACAGGCTTGGCTTCAGTCGTCAGACCTTGAGCCCTGGGTGCAGGACAAGTTGGTCGATGTCCCCTGCCGAGGCAAAAACCTCTTTGGCAAGCCCATGGCTGAGAAGGCTGCACAAATTGAGACTGAGACTCTCACCAGGACCAGGCTTTCTAGGAAGACCTCTGCCCCTTCCCAGAAAAAGAAGGGCTCGGGAAAAAAGTCCTTTTACCCGAGGAAGGCGGCTGCCTACAAACAATACCCCCATTATCAGGCCCCTGCAGCTCCCCAACAGGGCCAGCAGGCCAAGGGACGGGGTAACGGGTCCCAAAGGCAGCAAGCCCCCAAGCCTGCACCACCAGCCCCTGCTCCGCAGGGTGGGGGTTTTTGACTCACTAAGCATAGCCTCTCCCCCCCCCGCTGGTTCCTCCCAGCACCGGAGGCCGGCTGGTTCACTTCGCCCACAGGTGGTCCAGCATCACCGCAGATGCCTGGGTGCTTCAAGTCGTGCGAGAAGGCTATCTTCTCCACTTCCACCAGGTCCCTCCCTCCTATTTTCCGGGAGAACCTCCACGACCCCCTCTGCACAGGGAATTACTCCTTCAGGAGTTAGCAGGTCTTCTGCAGGATCAGGCGGTGGAACCGGTGCCACACCACCTGAGAGGTCAAGGTTTTTACTCCCGGTATTTTCTAATACCAAAGAGAACAGGAGGCCTCAGACCCATCCTGGACTTGCGCAACCTCAACAAGTTCCTCGTGCGAGAGAAGTTCAAGATGCTTACCCTTGGAATCCTTCTGCCCTACCTCCAGCAGGGAGATTGGCTATGCTCCTTGGATCTAAAGGATGCCTACACGCACATCCTCATCCACCCAAGCCACCGCCAATACCTAAGGTTTGTGGTGGCAGGAAATCATTACCAGTACAGAGTACTGCCCTTTGGCCTGTCCTCCGCTCCGCGAGTCTTCACAAAATGTCTCGCGGTGGTGGCGGCCCATCTCCGGCTTCACGGCCTCTATGTCTTTCCGTACCTCGACGACTGGCTCATCAGAGCGGCGTCCGCTCCGGAGGTCACCAGCGCCACACACCGCACGGTGACTCTTCTGCAACGCTTGGGCTTTGTTATAAATTTCGCAAAGTCCACTTTGCTCCCCTCACAGGATCTCGAGTTCATCGGCGCAAGGCTGCACACTCCTCAGGCACGGGCGTACCTACCGCTCGACAGGGCTCAACGGCTCATGGACCTAGCCGACCGTTTTCGCAGCGAGCCCCTGGTCTCCGCCAGGCGCTTCCTGAGACTACTCGGCCATATGGCTTCCACCGTCCATGTGACCCCCAATGCCCGCCTGAATATGCGGCCTGCTCAATGGTGTCTCCGCCAGCAGTGGCGACAAGCCACAGGCGGCCTAGCAGACCTAGTGCGCGTCTCCGAGCCGCTGTTCTCGTCTCTCCGGTGGTGGCTTCAGCAGCCGAACCTGATATTCGGAATGCCTTTCCAGTCTCCCCAGCCGACCCGGGTGCTGACCACGGATGCATCCCTCCTGGGCTGGGGAGCACATTGCCAAGGGGCACGTACTCAGGGCCTCTGGACCACGTGGGAGTCTGCTCAGCAGATCAACTTCCTGGAGCTCCGGGCGATCCGCCTGGCTCTCAAGGCCTTCTCCCACCTGACTTCCCACCAGTCCGTCCTTGTCCAGACGGACAATCAAGTTGCCATGTTCTACGTGAACAAGCAGGGGGGCACGGGCTCCTTCCTCCTCTGCCGGGAGGCACAGAAGCTCTGCTCTTGGGCCGTCAGTCACGGCATTCTCCTCAAGGCAGTTTATCTCCCGGGCCGAGAGAATTGCCTGGCGGACAAACTCAGCAGGATCCTCCAGCCGCACGAGTGGCGGCTGGATCCCTTGATAGTTCAGAAGCTCTTCCTAAAGTGGGGCCTCCCCACGGTGGATCTCTTTGCCAGTCCTCACAACCGGCAGCTTCCTCGCTTCTGCTCTCGTCAGCCACACCCCCTTCGGGTTGCGGCGGACGCGTTTCTCATTTCATGGTCGGGGAGCCTTCTGTACGCTTTCCCTCCCATCCCGCTAGTCTCTCGGACTCTTTTCAAGGTTCTCCGAGACAAAGCCTTCATGATCCTCGTGGCCCCTCGTTGGCCCAGACAGCCGTGGTTTCCGCTCCTGCTGCAATTAGCGGTGGAGGATCCATTCCCTCTGGGGGTACAACCGGATCTCCTCACTCAGGATCAGGGGTCTCTACTACACCCCAACCTCAGGTCTCTCAACCTCATGGCCTGGCTGCTGAGAGGGTAGTCCTTGCTCCCCTTCTCCTGCCGGCAGAGGTGGAGGAGGTCGTCTTGGCTTCGCGACGGCCTTCTACCCGCAAATGCTACGCCCTTAAATGGCGTCGCTTCGCCGTCTGGTGTACCCAACAGTCTCAGGATCCCTTCTCCTGCCCGGTGTCGGTGATCTTGCAGTACTTGCTACACCTCTCTAATCTGGACTTAAGTCCAACTCCGTCAAAGTTCACCTCAGTGCTCTTTCGGCCCATCATGTGCCAGTGGACGGTAGACCTCTCTCCAGCGACCCTCTCGTAACGAGGTTCCTCCGAGGTCTCCTTCTACTTAAACCACCTCTGCGCCCGCCAGCGCCTGACTGGGACCTGAATGTGGTTTTGCAGCGGATCACCTGTCCGCCTTTTGAACCTATGGCTACCTGTTCTCTCCGTTTTCTGTCTTGGAAAACACTGTTCTTGATAGCCCTCACTTCCGCTAGACGCGTAAGTGAATTGCAGGCCCTCGTGTCTGATCCCCCTTACACTCGGTTCTACAAAAATAGGGTAGTCCTACGGACTCACCCAAAATTTCTTCCAAAAGTGGTCTCCCCTTTTCACATCAATCAGGAGGTGGTACTTCCAACCTTCTTTCCCAGACCACACTCCAGCCGAGCTGAAACGGTCCTCCATACCCTGGACTGTAGAAGGGCATTGAACTTCTACCTTGACCGTACGCGGGAGCACCGTAAAGCTGCTCAGCTTTTTGTGTCTTTTGACCCCAATAAATTGGGGCTCCCGGTCTCCAAGCGTACTCTGTCCATCTGGGTTGCGGACTGTATCTCTTGGGCTTATGGGGCAGCCGGACTCTCCTTAGCAAGTCGAGTCACGGCTCATTGCGTTCGGGCAAAGGCCACGTCAGTGGCTTACCTCCGCTCTGTTCCGTTGGCAGACATCTGCCGGGCCGCTACTTGGTCTTCGAGCCAGACTTTTGCGGTCCATTACTGCCTCGAGAGGGAGTCCCGCAGGGACAGTGCTTTCGGACAGGCAGTCCTCCGTAATCTCTTTGAGGTCTGAGCAACTCCTACCCTCCATCCCGGATGTGGGCTACCGGTGGGTGATAATTCAGCGAAGATTCTTTCCGTCTGTGCTGCTGAGCTAGAGGGAGCTCATTTTTGTGCTTAGGGTCTCCGGTAGCCTTGAGCTTGGGAGTCCCATAAGTGAGGATTGACTTCCTGCTTGGTCCTGGAGAAAGCGTAGTTACTCACCTGTAACAGGTGTTCTCCAGGAGCAGCAGGAATCAGTCCTCACTACCCTCCCTCCTCCCCTTGGAGTTGCAATCGTCTGCTTTAGTTTTTTGCAAATTTTTATGCTGTCTTTTTTAGCTATGTCATCTGACTGGCTAAGATGGCACCCTTGGGCGGGAAGAGGACCGCGCATGCGCGCTGCAATTCCCAAAGGCTTTCTTTGAAAGCTGGGGAAAATTGCTCCGCGAGGGCTCCGTTGGCGCCGACGTCACCCATAAGTGAGGACTGATTCCTGCTGCTCCTGGAGAACACCTGTTACAGGTGAGTAACTACGCTTTATTATTACTGTGCTGTAACTTTTGTTAGTTTCCTTGATTTCTTTGAGCATTTCATCATCCATTTGTTCATTCTGGCCAGGTGGTCGATAGTTACATCCCCACTGCCATCGCCTTCTCCTTTTTATATGGAATTTCAATCCATAGAGATTCTACAGCAAATTTTGTTTCCTGAAAAACTTTAATCCTTTCTGACTCAATGCCCTCTCTAACATAGAGTGCAACCCCTCCACCAATTTGATCAGCTCTATCATTACAATATAGTTTGTACCCAGGTATCAGTGTCCCACTGGTTGTCCTCCTTTCACCATGTCTCTGAGATTCCAATCATATCTAAACTCTCATTTAGTGCTATATATTCTAACTCTCCCATCTTATTTTTTAGACTTCTAGCATTTGCAAACAAGCATTTTAGAGACTGTATTTTATTCATATTAATCTGGTTATTGATAGGCATAGGTAATTAGGAATCTTTAAGCTCTGTCTGCTCCATACTCATGGGCATTTGGGCTATTTTACTCTTTTTTGGAACCTCTCTGCTTTTGGTAGTATCCTTCAAGGATACATTGTGCCAAACCCTGCGCTCTTGGGCTACTGTCGGCTTTCCCCTATTATCTAGTTTAAAAGCTGCTCTATCTCCTTTTTAAAGGTTAATGCCAGCAGCCTGGTTCCATCCCAGTTAAAGTGAAGCCCATCCCTTTGGAAGAGCCCCTCCTTTCCCCAGAATGTTCCCCAGTTCCTAACAAATCCAAACCCCTCAGCCTTGCACCATCGTCTCATTGCACCATCGTCTCAGTCTCTCAAGCTCTGCCTGCCTTTTGGGCCCTGCGTGTGGAACGGGAAGCATTTTGGAGAACACTACCCTGGAAGTTCTGGATTTCAACTTCCTACCTAAAAGCCTAAATTTAGCCTCCAGAACCTCCCTACCACATTTTCCTATGCCATTGGTACCGACATGTACCAAGACAGCAGACTCCTCCCCAGCACTATCTAAGACCTTATCTAGGTGGCGTGTGAGGTCCGCTACCTTCGCACCAGGCAGGCATGTTACCAGGCGATCCTCATGTCCACCAGTCACCCAGCTATCTACATGCCTAATGATGGAATCACCAACTATAACGGCTGTCCTAACCCTTCCCTCATGGGCACATGGCTCTGGAGAAACTTCCTCTGTGCGAGGTTTTACATCACCCGGAAGACAGGTCCTAGTTACAGGATCACTTCCTGCCACAACAGGGTGATGCTCTGTCATGTGACCTCTCTCCTCCATGGCAACAGAGATGCTGCCAGACTGGAGGTGAGACTTCAGGATTAAATCCCTGTAGGTCTCATCTATGTACCTCCCTGTCTTCACTGGTAGGGGAATATTTTTCTCAGCCTCCTCTCATTGCTCTGTTGCTACAAGAGGTGACTTATTTTCTTTAAGAAGGCGCCATAGAGGAGTCCCAACATCTCAACAGGGAATGGGTTTCTACTCTCTGTACTTTCTCATACCAAAGAAAACTGGAGGATATAGACCCATTCTGGATCTCAGAAACCTGAACAAGTTTCTTGTCTACGAAAAGTTCAAGATCTTTCTAGGGACCCTCCTACTCTATCTCCAGAATCAGGACTGGCTCTGTACTCTACATCTAAAAGAAGTGTATGCACATATCCTCATTCATCCAGAACACAGGAAGTATCTATGCTTCATGTTTCAGGAAAAAGATTATTAATACGAGGTCCTGCCATTCAGATTCGCCTCTGCCGCAAGAGTCATCAGAAAGTGCATGGCATTGGTAGCTGCATTTCTAAGATCTGTAGGGATATTTGTCATCTCCAGGTTCAAGCAGGAATGTATTCTTCACATATGGGTGACGACGGTACCGACAGAGCCTGCGTAGAAACGCTCCCCAGCATCCAATAGGAAAGCTTTTGGGAGCATCCCACTGCGCCTGTGTTGCTGCCTTCCCATCTTTGAGACTCTCCCTCCTCAGTTCTTAGTTTTCCGTGGAGCCAGCAGGAAGCAAATCCTGTCAGTGCAGAAAATGTCTTCTTTCTTATTTTTTGTGGTCGCGTCTGCCTTCCCGTCGACACCGGAAACGAATTATCATCTTTACTACTTCTATCTATAAAAAAGGAAAAAAAATCTTCAGGTGCTCTGTGCCATTTCAGGCTTCAGCTTTCCAACCAGTCTATTGACATGATGGAAAAACCAAATAGTGGTTTCAAAAAATGTTCCAGGTTTGGTAGTACTATTTCTGCCACTGATATCCACGACTGGTGCCTCAAATGCCTCAGCCCAGATCACCAGCCGTTTGAATGTCCCTTGTGCCAAAAAGATGACAGAGGCCTATAGAATCGGGCTGCGAAGCTCAGCTCCCTGTTTGCCTCAGATGCAGTCTTGCTTGCTTTGACGTCATCGATGACATTGTCTTCACATGGATCTCAGGTATCGAAACACAAGTCTTCTTCCAAGACAAGCCGCCGTCCTAAGGGTAGATCTCTATCAAAAAATAGAGATGCCCGAGCATTGCCCTAGAAGTGGATCAACTGGCCAAACTACCCCGGCGGGAGGACCTTCCCTCCAAGGCCTTCACCTCCGGAGACCTCCTGGTGCCATCCTCTGGAATGGTAGCCCAAGTTTCCAGTACAGATACCCAGGCATCGGCAAGCTCGATGGACCAGTGTATGCTCACCATTAAGCAGAGTCTTGCAGCTCTACTAGCGGTGTCTGTACCGGTCAAAACATTTTTCGCTGGTATCGTCAGCACCGATACACTGACCATGCCGATACAATCAGCATCGGGCTTCATGCCCCTCTGCATGCTTCCGCCTATGCCAGCACTCGAGTCCATTCCCGGTTCCGAGGTATGGACACAGCAGGTCTCTCGCACCGATACAGTCCTCGATTGGTACCGGTCCTTACAAAAACAAGAACATTGCTTTCGTCAATACTTCAAATCTACCGATTCCAATTCTTCCGATGATGAGTCTGTTGGTACCAGAGAGATGAGTCTGCACAGCAGCGCATGTCCCCTCCAGAAGACGTCTTTCCAGGAGTTTCTCAAGGATATGACAAGAGGCCTATACATTACTCCTACATCAGAGAAAAAGTGTAGAGCAGAGGAGTTGTAAATTCTCCAATATCCTACAGCTCCTAAAGAGGCGGCAACTCTCCTGATTCACTGCATACTCCAGGACCTTATGTTCCAGATGTAGGAGATGTCCCTCACCATTTCTCCCCATACCTGACAACTTGATACCATGTATCGGGTACCGGAAAGTTCTGTATTTCAGAAAATGCAGCTTCCACACCACTCAATAATAGTGGAATCGGCTATGCATTGAATTAAAAGTTCTAAGATGCACGCCTCCAATCCCCCGGGCAGGAAATCTAGATGCTTTTGGCCACCAGTGTTTTCAGGCTTCCATGCTTTCCACTCTCATAAGTTCATAATGCTCTACATGGGTATGTTCCTTAGGGAGGTGACCAGGGATCTGGAAGCAATGGCTCCTCTTCTCCCGGATGACAAGAGGGCAGACTGCCTTACATTAGTCAAACATGCCAAAAATGTTTCCAACTTTGTCATTAGGGCAACCTTTTAATGTTTCAAATGCATTTCTACCCAAGGACCATTGTACCCAGCTTGTACAGATAGCATCTCAAGGGTCAAAAACAATCTCAGCCAGAGAGATGCTGCAGCTCTTAGGCCATATGGTCTCTACAGTTCATGTAGTGCCATATGCTCGTCTGCACATGTGCACAGCTCAATGGATTCTTGCTTCCCAGTGGAAACAAGCCTCTGGGACTCTCTCAGACAAGATCAAAGTCACTGACATTCTCACGAACTCCCTGCTCTGGTGTTCTACCCTGAGAAATCTCCTCGTGGGGTCACCTTTTCAGATGCCTCCACATCAATGTATCCTGACAACAGATGCCTCCAAATTGGGTATGGGAGCCCACTTGGACACACTCTCCACTCAGGGCCTCTGGAAACAGCAGGAGTCACAGCTCCAGATAAATTTGCTGGAGCTTCATTCTACCTTCAATGCTCTGTGTTCCAACAATAACTTCAGGGCCATAGGGTTCTGATCTAGATGGACAACCAGGTAGCTATGTTTTATGTGAACAAGCAGGGGGGAACGGGCTCTTGGACCCTTTGCAAGGAGGCTCTTTATCTGTGGTCTTTTGCCATTGCTGATCAGATGTATCTTCAAGCAGTATATCTGCCAGGCCACCAAAATGTCATAGCAGACAGATTAAGTCAAATCCTCCTTCCACACGAGTGGTGTCTCCATCAGGAAACAATCTCCTATATCTTTCAGACCTGGGGAACTTCGGAGATAGACCTTTTTGCCATCCGCAGAATGCCAAACTACCTCTGTTTTGCACCAGAGCCTAGATGTCCAATCCGCCAGCAGGTCCATGCTTTCCACCTTCACTGGGGTCAGGATTTCCTGTATGCCTTTCCACCCATTCCCCTGATTCCCAGAAAGCTTTAAGCGGACAGGGGCCACGTGATTTTCATAGCCCCACACTGGCCACGTCAACAGTGGTTTCCACTTCTGCTGTGTCTCTCACAGACTCTCCCTCTCAGCCTCTGAGCAGTTCCTGACCTCTCACAGGAGGACAGGACGCTACTCTATCCCAACTCGCAGACTCTCCATCTCATTGCTTGGCTGCTGAAAATGTAGTCTTGCAAGGTCTCAACCTTCCTCAGGAGGTAAAGGACATCCTACAAGCCTTCAGGAAACCATCTAACAGGTGTTCCTATGACTTTAAGTGGCATAGGTACTCCACTTGGTGTACCCAAAGGGATCTTAACCCCTTCTCAGCTCTGGTTGAGGCTCTCCTTCAGTATCTCCTCCATCTTTCGTCCTCTGGTCTCAAGACTAGCTCGGTGAGGGTTCACCTCAGTGCAATTGTTGCCTCTCATCATCCCTTGGAGGGCTATTATTAACCAAGCTCCTCATCAAGCCACCACCGGTGGCATGGGATCTTGATATCATCTTAGGTCAGCTCCTTAAGCTGCTCTTTGAACGTTTAGTCACCACCTTGCTAAAGTTTCTCTCTTGGAAGATCTTCCTTGTTGCGCTCACTTCAGCTAGATGTAATAGTGAGCTCCAATCCTTGGTGGCTGACCTGCCTTATACACGCTTCCACCATGATAAGGTGGTCCTTAGGCCTCATCTTCATTTCATGCCCAAAGTTGTGTCTCCTTTCCACTTGAATCAGTCAGTCTACCTGCCTGTCTTCTTCCATAGACCTCATTCCTCTAGGGCAGAGGCAACCCTCCATACTCTTGACTGCAAGTGTGACTTGGCATTCTATCTTCAAAGGACAGCTGAGCACCCTAAAAGCTCTGTTCATCTCCTTTGATCCCAGTCACTTCGGGTTGCCAGTATCCAAACGTACCCTTTCCAAATGGATAGCAGATTGCATCTCATTTGCTTATGCTAAAGCAGGACTATCCCTTGAAGGTCATGTCACTGCCCATAATGTTTGTGTCATGGCTGCCTCCACGGCAAACCTACGTTCTGTTGCCATTGATGAAATCTGCAAAGTAGCCACATGGTCTTCCGTGCATACTTTTGCTGCACATTACTGTTCAGACAAGGACTCCCGCCAGGATGTCATGTTTGGTCGGGCTGTACTCAAACACCTCTTCCAGACTTCAGTCAACTGTTACCCTCCATCCCAGAATTTCGATGCCAGATGTCCATTAAAGATCCATGCCCTCTAGAGATCTGCTCTGAGGCAAATATACCTATTCTGGAGACCTTTCTCTGGCATCTGGGAGCTAGGAAGTCCCATATGTGAAGATTACATTCCTGCTTGTTCCTGGAGATAGAGTAGTTACTCATCTGTAACAGATGATCTCTAGGAACAGCAGGAATTTAGTCCTCACAATCCACCTCCTCCCCTAGGAGTTGTAGGTTTTCTTTTTCTCTCAGCTCTCCCCCCCCCCTCCTTTTATCTCAGCTACAAACTCAATTAAGGAGGGAGAGTCTCAAAGGTGGGAAGGTAGCAACGCAGGCTCCCAAAGGCTTTCCTATTGGATGCTGGGAAGCATTCCTGCATGGACTCCGTCGGTACCGACGTCACCCACATGTGAAGACTTAAATTCCTGCTGTTCCTGGAGATCACCAGTTATAGGTGAGTAACTATGCTTTCCCTTACTTAGATGACTGTCTCATAAGGGCAGGCACCTCCCAAGAGGGTCCACCTGTGTCTCTTCCGTACCATGCAGATACTTCAGTATTTGGGCTTTGTGATACATTTTCCAAAGTCCCATCTCGCTCCTACTCAGATACTAGAATTCATAGGTGTTCTCTTAAACACTCAACAGTCAAGGGCATTTCTACCTCAGCCCTGCTGTTCTTGTCTCATTCAGCTGGCATCTCTGGTACGTGTCAGAGACCACCTAACTGCCCAAGAAATGCTGCAGTTTCTAGGTCACATGGCTTCAACAGTACATGTACTACCATATGCCTGCCTGCCTATGTGCACAGCTCAATGGGCTTTGGCCTCCCAGTGGAAACTGGCCTCAGGCTATCTCACAGACAAAATCAGTGTCTGCCCCTCTGGCCACATCTCTTCTATGGTAGTGTTCCCCAGAGAATCTCCTGGTCTGGTCACCTTTTCAGATGCCTCCACATCAATATACCCTGACAACGGATGCCTCCAAACTGGGATTGGGAGCCCCTCTCCACTCAGGACTTCTGGACAGAAGAGGACTCCAAGCTCCAGATAAACTTACTGGAACTTCGGGTGATCTTCAGTGCCCTCAAGGTCTTTCAGGGCATCTAAGCTCCTAGAGGGTCCTGGTCCAAATGGACAATCAAGTAGCCATGTTCTATGTGAACAAACAAGGTGGAACAGGATCTTGGCTTCTCTGCAAAGAGGCCCTCCATCTCTCGTGCTTTGCCATTACTCAGCAGATAACACCTCCAAGTGGTATATCTCCCAAGGGAGTAAAATGTCTTAGCAGACAGATTGAGTATTGAGTCGGATCTCCCTTCCTCACGAATGATCTCTCCACACGGAGACAGCATCCTTCATTTTTCAGACCTGGGGACTCCATGGATAGACCTGTTTGTCACTCCACAGAATGCCAAACTTCCTCACTTCTGCACCAAAACTCCCATGTCTGGCAACCAGAAGGTGGATGCTTTTCACCTCCACTGGGGTCGAGAATTCCAGTATGCCTTTCCTCCCATTTCCCTGATTCCCAAGACTCTTTTCAAGCTCCAGGCAGACAGGGGCTTCATGATCCTCAGCCCCGCGTTGGCCACGTCAACTGTGGTTTCCTCTCCTCCTACGTCTGTCTCAGACTCAACCTCTATATCTTGGATCTGCTCAAGATCTCCTCTCTTAAGAGGAGGGGGGCACTGCTCCATCCCAATCCACAGTCTCTCCACCTCATGGCATGGCTGCTGAAAGCATAGTATTACAGGATCTTAACCTTCCTTAGGAAGTAAAAGAGATCCTCTTAGCCTCTAGAAAGCCATCCACCAGATGTTCTTATGCTTTTATGTGGCATAAATGTTCTCTCTGGTGTTCCCAGAAGGACCTTAATCCTTTCTCGGCTCCAGTAGAGGCGGTCCTCCAGTATTTCCTCCACTTATCTTCATCCAGTCTCAAGACCAACTCAGTAAGAGTTCACCTGAGAGCAATTGCGGTGCCTCATCCATTGGATGAACAGCCCATTTCCTCGCAACCGCTTGTAGCGCGCACTTCATGAGAGGCCTCTTGCTCACCAAACCTCCCATTAGACTACCACCAGTGGTGTGGGATCTCAATGTGGTTCTGGGGCAACTTCTCAAGCTGCCCTTTGAACCCTTAGCCACAACCTCACTAAAGTTTCTAACATAGAAGGTCATCTTCCTTATTGCCTCACTTCAGCTAGACGCATTAGTGAACTTCAGGCTTTGGTGGCAGACCCACCTTACACATGGTTCCACTATGACGAGGTTGTCTTAAGGACTCGCCCCCACTTCATGCCCAAGGGGGTGTCTCCTTTTCATTTGAATCTGTCTACCTTCCTGTCTTTTTCCCTAGACCATATTCATCTAGGGCAGAAGCAACCCTCCATACCCTTGACTTCAAACGAGCCTTAGCATTTATTTATTTTTATTTATTTATTTAGACAGTTTTGTATACCGCCTTATCCTTCAATCAAAGCGGTCACAACACAATTGGGGGATACATTTAACACGCGGGGATATGAGACACATACACTAATACTTACAGGGAACATGAGCTATGGAGGGTTAAGTGGCTTGCCCAAGACCACAAGGAGCATTCTATCTTCAAAGGACTGCAGAGCACCGTAAGGGGTCTCAGTTGTTCATCACCTTTGATCCTAGTCACTTGGGGTTGCCAGTATCCAGACATACTTTTTCTAAATGGATTGCAGATTGCATCTCTTGTCTATGATAAAGCAGGACTATCCCTTGTGGGTCTTGGTCACTGCCCATAAAGTTCATGCCATGGCTACCTCGATGGCAAATCTACACTCTGTAGCCATTGACAAAATCTGCAAAGCAGCAACTTGGTCTTCAGTACATGCTTTTGCTGCTCACTATTGTCTGGACAAAGACTCCTGCTGGGATGCCATGTTTGGTTAAGCTGTCCGCCAGCACCCCTTTCAGACATAAGGGCAACGCCTAACCCCCGTCCCAGAACCTAATGATACCAGACATCCATGAAGGATTCAAGACCTCTTCAACTCTGCCCTGAGGCAAACCTATTGGTTCTGAGGTCATTCCCTCTGGCATTTGGGAGCTAGGGAATCCCATATGTGAAGACCGCATTCCTGCTTGTTCCTGGAGATAGCATAGTTACACACCTATAACAGGTGATCTCCAGGAACTGCGGGAATTTAGTCTTCACAAACCACCCTCCTCCCTTAGGAGTTGTAGGTTTTCTTTTTCTCTCCTTTTCTCTCGGCTACAAACTCAACTGAAGACAGGTGGGAAGGCAGCAAAACAGGCACAGTGGTATGCTCCCAAAAGCCTTCCTATATACGCTGGGGAGCGTTCCCACATGGGCTCCATCGGACCTACGTCACCCATATGTGAAGACTAAATTCTGCAGTTCCTGGAGATCACCTGTTACAGGTGAGTAATTACGCTTTATCAGACTAAATCAAGATGATGCCAATGGCAGGCAGGAAGGAGGTGTACAGGTGCAGTTGAGCCTCCTAAAAGCTTCCAATAGAAGCTGGAGAGCGTTCCCACACTGACTCTGTTGGAGGACGTCACCCATACATGAGGACTTGTTCCTGCTCTCCACGGAGAACACCTGGTACAGGTGAGTAACTACCTTTTCCTAAAGTGGAATCTTAACCCAAGCTTGCTTACATTATCATGTAATCAATTTCCCCATTTTCTTATAGAGGGTGGATGCATAGTGCAAGGAATGGAGGGAAAATTGCAATACTACTTAATTTTTAAAGGAGGTTTACAAAGCTATAAATAATACCATTACTTAAGAATTAATATTACTGTATCATAGTATGCAAGAGGTTTTTCTCACATTTGATAGTTATTTGCATTTATCATTTTTATAATATTACTATTTTTATTTGTAATAATGAATGTATTTGTGTTTGAAGTAGCTCGTTTAAACCTTTTTTTGACTGATCTTTGACAATGGATGGGGGGCTATAGTCTTGGATATAATAGATCAGAACAAAATACCTGTCAGGTTCTCTATAGCTTTTTTTGCTTGCATATTTACCATGTAGCTTCTTTACTTTGAAGCAGAAACATTTTATACCACTGAAATGATGATCTGGATACATAGATTGCCATTTGGAGGCCTGTGACCATCTGTCTTGACTGAAAGTTGATGCAGTATTTTGTTGCTATAAAACTCGTTTAGTGTAACAAACTACTCCATATTGTTCAGGTCAATGTCATCACTGTACCTTAATGTTGGTTATTTCATTTATAATTGCTGGAATGCAATTTTTGTTAGATCAATTTAAGTTATTTGTAGAAGGAGCTGTAAAATTGTATTTGAAGACAATGCAAAAAGTAAAACTTTCGAAAATGAACATGTGCTATTTTTTAAACAGGCTAAAACTGTTCTTGTAGCCTTTGTTGACAAGTGTGAGTGAACAAAATAATTTGGCAGCAGAAGTATTTTAACTATATGCAATATAAACTACTACTATTTGTGGTCTTTCTTAGCCCCCTCCTCACCAGCAACCTGCAGGGCTCTTGGAGCCACAGAAAACTACATTAAAACAATGGGAAGGTGATCTAAAAGACAGCAATAAAATACCACACTTATATATATATACCAAAGCTTTGTGGAGAGAAACAAACAGAACCAAAGTTCTCTTTGTTTACTCTAACTGCTAGCCATGGTTCACTTTATTTATAAGGCTCTTTTGGATGATACAGCATAATTTCACTTTATTATGACACGTCAGATATTACATATTTATCACATCATAGGTCAACTTCTAATCAGTGTAGGTCAGTATGAGGAGACATACATGTATTCCAAGACATAACTGTTTACTGCTGAATAGGTCAGTATGAGGAGACATACACATATTCCAAGACATAACTGTTTCTCCAGGACCAAGCAGGAAGTCAGTCCTCACATATGGGTGACGTCGGCGCCGACGGAGCCCTCGCGGAGCAATTTTCCCCAGCTTTCACAGAAAGCCTTTGGGAATTGCAGCGCGCATGCGCGGTCGCCTTCCCGCCCAAGGGTGCCATCTTAGCCAGTCTTCTTTTTTCCGCGGAGCCCTACAGACGTACCCGTCGTGTCCCCGCTAAAAAAGTTGATTTTCGTGAGTTTTACTCGTTTTTCAATTCGGTTCGACGCCGGTCGTTTTCCTGCCCGGACTCGCGACGCCGTTGCGAGTCCTTCCCTTATTTTTCGGTTTTTCTGATTTTTGGTCAGTTTCGTTTTCGGTTTTTCACTGGCAGCCCGGTCCTTTGACCTTGCAGGGGCCCTTTTTCCCCCGATGGCTGCCAGTGGTTTCAAGCGGTGTGGTCAGTGTGACAGAAATATGTCACTCACTGACACACACGATAATTGCCTCCGCTGCCTGGGCCCGGATCATGAAGAAATGATCTGTGGAGCCTGTGGCAAAATGTCCTCCAAAGCGTTGAGGAGTCGGCGGCATCAGCGGGATAGAATCTTCGCTGACCCCAGCCGTACCCGGACCTCGTCGGAGGCCTCGGCATCCAGAGGCTCCAGCTCTGAACATCGCCGAAGCTCCTCCGACAGGGGTTCTCCCTCCGGAGACCATCGACGGAAGACAAAACCCGCGAGGGTGGCGTCGGTGGACGCTCCTGGCTCCGCGAGGGCCAGGTCGCATAGCCCCGACAGCCGTCCCGGGTCTTTGGAGAAGGAGCACCTCCCGAAGCGACCTCGCCTGGAGTCGGAGTTGCCTGCTCGGGTAAGTCCTGTGGTCCTTCTGGACTCGCCTCCGAGAGGTCCGACGTCGGGCCCAACGCCTTCGGGGCCCGAGTCGGGGACTGCTGGGTCACCTGAGGTCGGACTCAGGTTGACGGCCTTGGAGAGCAGACTATCTGCCTTCATGGACCAGCAGCGGGCACTGATCGCTAGCCTCGCTGGTGCCGCTGCCCCGACCGCCGGGACGTCGACGTCTAAGTCGACCCCGGAGACCGAGCCGATCCTCGAGTCCATGCGAACTCGAGTCGATCCTCGGTCGAGGTCACCCTCGGCCTCCCGTTCGGGACCGAGGTCGTCGCCGCCGACTCCCTTGGCGTTGGGGCGGCCGACGCCTCCGCCTGCCCGAGCCGACCCCACTGATTCCTCCTCGGAGTCGGTCTGGGAGTCTGAAGAGGAGGAGTCACCTGATTCCTTTCGGACTCGGTGTGTCCCCTCGGACTCACCTGAGTCCGAACCTCGGAAACAGTCCCCTCCGGAGGATGCCCGGTTCTCGGACTTCGTCAGGGATATGGCCAAGGCTTTGGGCTTCCCGTCGGATCCCGAGGAGGAGCCTCGAGCCGAAGAGCTTGACGCCCTTCAGTACAACTCTCCCGCCCGGGAGCACTTTACTGTACCGGTGCCTCCCATGCTGGAACGACTACTCTTCCGCATGTGGGAGAGTCCGGCCTCGTTGCCGGTATTGAGCAAGCGGGTCGATTCCATCTATCGAGTCCGCAAGAGTCCTGGCTTCCTAAAAGCACAGCTACCACACCATTCCATGGTAGTGGAATCGGCCATGCATAGGCTTAAGAGCCAGAAAATGCACTCCTCGGTGCCCCCTGGCAGGGAGGCCCGTAACCTGGATGGCCTTGGTAAGAAGTGTTTCCAGGGCTCTATGCTGGCTTGTCGTGTCCAGATCTACCAGCTATACATGGGCATGTATCTCCGAGACCTGGCTAAAGAGCTAGCCGGATTCTCTGCTGGACTGTCCGAGGAACCTTTGCGGAGGTTCCTAGCCTTAACATCTGGTATTCGGGAATGCTCCAAATTCATGTCCCGAGCAGCCTATGATGGCTTTGAAGCATCGGCTCGTGTGGCCGCAGCCGGCATCGGTGCCCGCCGACAGGCTTGGCTTCAGTCGTCTGACCTTGAGCCTTGGGTGCAGGACAAGTTGGTCGATGTCCCCTGCAGAGGTGAGAACCTCTTTGGCAAGCCCATGGCTGAAAAGGCTGCACAAATCGAGACGGAGACTCTCACCAGGACCAGGCTTTCTAGGAAGACCTCTGCCCCTTCCCAGAAAAAGAAGGGCTCGGGAAAAAAGTCCTTTTACCCGAGAAAGGCGGCTGCCTACAAACACTACCCCCAATATCAGGCCCCTCCAGCTCCCCAACAGGGTCAGCAGGCCAAGGGACGGGGTAACGGGTCCCGTAGGCAGCAAGCCCCCAAGCCTGCACCACCAGCCCCTGCTCAGCAGGGTGGGGGTTTTTGACTTCCTCAGCATAGCCTCTCCCCCTCAGCTGGTTCCTCCCAGCACCGGAGGCCGGCTGGTTCACTTCGCCCACAAGTGGTCCAACATCACTTCAGATGCCTGGGTGCTTCAAGTCGTGCGAGAAGGGTATCTTCTCCACTTCCATCAGGTCCCTCCCTCTTATTTTCCGGGGGAACCTCCGCGACTCCCTCTGCACAGGGACTTACTCCTTCAGGAGTTAGCAAGTCTTCTTCAGGACCAGGCTGTGGAACCGGTGCCCCACCACCTGAGAGGTCAAGGCTTTTATTCCAGGTATTTCCTAATACCAAAAAGGACAGGAGGCCTAAGACCCATCCTGGACTTGCGCAACCTCAACAAGTTCCTTGTGTGGGAAAAGTTCAAGATGCTTACCCTTGGAATCATTCTGCCCTACCTCCAGCAGGGAGATTGGCTATGCTCCTTGGATCTAAAGGATGCCTACACGCACATCCTCATCCACCCAAGCCACCGCCAATACCTAAGGTTTGTGGTGGCTGGAACTCACTACCAGTACAGAGTACTGCCCTTTGGCCTGTCCTCCGCACCGCGAGTCTTCACAAAATGTCTCGCGGTGGTGGCGGCCTATCTCAGGCTTCACGGCCTCTATGTCTTTCCGTACCTCGACGACTGGCTCATCAGAGCGTCGTCCCCCCCGGCAGTCACCAATGCCACACACCGCACGGTGACTCTTCTGCAGTACTTGGGCTTTGTCATAAACTTCGCAAAGTCCACTTTGCTCCCCTCACAGGATCTCGAGTTCATCGGCGCAAGACTGCACACTCCTCAGGCTCGAGCTTTCCTGCCTCTCGACAGGGCTCAACGGCTCATGGACCTAGCCGGCCGTTTTCGCAGCCAGTCCCTGGTCTCCGCCAGGCGCTTCCTGAGACTACTCGGCCATATGGCTTCCACCGTCCACGTGACCCCCAATGCTCGCCTGAATATGCGGCCGGCTCAATGGTGCCTTCGCAAACAGTGGCAACAAGCCACCGGCGGGCTAGCCGACTTAGTGCGCCTCTCCAGACCGCTGGCCTCTTCCCTACAGTGGTGGCTTCATCGGCCGAATCTGGTGCTCGGAATGCCTTTTCAGTCGCCTCAGCCGACTCAAGTGCTGACGACCGATGCTTCCCTCCTGGGCTGGGGAGCTCATTGCCAGGGGGCGTGTACTCAAGGTCTCTGGACCGCGTGGGAATCTGCTCAACAGATCAACTTCCTGGAGCTCAGAGCTATTCGTCTGGTGCTCAAGGCTTTCTCCCACCTGACTTCTCACCAGTCCGTCCTTGTCCAGACGGACAATCAAGTTGCCATGTTCTACGTGAACAAGCAGGGCGGCACGGGCTCCTTCCTTCTCTGCCGAGCAGCTCAGAAGCTCTGCTCTTGGGCCGTCAGTCACGCCATTCTTCTCAAAGCAGTTTATCTCCCAGGCCAGGAGAATTGCCTGGCCAACAAACTCAGCAGGATACTCCAGCCGCACGAGTGGCGTCTGGATCCCTTGGTAGTCCAGAAACTCTTTCTGAAGTGGGGCCTCCCCACGATGGATCTCTTTGCCAGTCCTCTCAACCGGCAACTTCCTCGCTTCTGCTCGCGTCAGCCACATCCCCTTCGGGTAGCGGCAGATGCATTTCTGCTCTCATGGTCGGAAAGCCTTCTCTATGCTTTTCCCGCTAATCTCCCGAACTCTGTTCAAGGTTCTCCGGGACAAAGCGTCCATGATCCTGGTGGCTCCTCGCTGGCCCAGACAGCCTTGGTTTCCACTCCTGTTGCAATTAGCGGTAGAGGATCCGTTCCCTCTGGGGTCTCAACCGGATCTCCTAACACAGGATCAGGGGTCTCTGCTCCCCCCCAACCTCCGATCGCTCAACCTAATGGCCTGGCGGCTGAAAGGGTAGTCCTTGCTCCCCTTCTCCTGCCGGCAGAGGTGGAAGAGGTCGTCCTAGCTTCTCGGCGACCTTCTACCCGCAAATGCTATGCCCTAAAATGGCGTCGCTTTTCCGTTTGGTGTGTACAGCAGTCTCAGGATCCCTTCTCCTGCCCGGTGTCGGTGATCTTGCAGTACCTGCTCTACCTCTCTAATCTGGGGCTTAAGTCCAACTCCGTCAAAGTCCACCTCAGTGCTCTTTCAGCACACCATGTGCCGGTGGACGGCAGACCTCTTTCCAGTGACCCTCTTGTAGCACGGTTTCTCCGAGGTCTCCTACTAAAACCACCTCTGCGCCCGCCAGCACCTGACTGGGATCTGAATGTGGTTTTACAGCGGATCACCTGTCCGCCTTTTGAACCGATGGCTACCTGTTCTCTGCGTTTTCTTTCGTGGAAAACCTTATTCCTGATAGCCCTCACTTTCGCTAGACGCGTAAGTGAATTGCAGGCCCTCGTGTCTGATCCTCCATACACTCGGTTCTACAAAAATAGGGTAGTCCTACGGACTCACCCAAAATTTCTTCCAAAAGTTGTCTCCCCTTTTCACATCAATCAGGAGGTGGTACTTCCAACCTTCTTTCCCAGGCCTCACTCCAGCCGAGCTGAACGAGTCCTGCATACCCTGGACTGTAGAAGGGCATTGAACTTCTACCTTGACCGTACGCGGGAGCACCGTAAAGCTGCTCAGCTTTTTGTGTCTTTTGACCCCAATAAATTGGGGCTCCCGGTCTCCAAGCGTACCCTGTCCATCTGGGTTGCTGACTGTATTGCTTGGGCTTATGGGGCAGCCGGACTCTCCTTAGAAAGTCGAGTCACGGCTCATTGTGTTCGGGCGAAGGCTACGTCAGTGGCTTACCTCCGCTCTGTTCCGCTGGCAGACATCTGCCGGGCCACTACTTGGTCTTCGAGCCAGACTTTTGCGGTCCATTACTGTCTCGAGAGGGAGTCCCGCAGGGACAGTGCTTTCGGACAGGCAGTCCTCCGAAATCTCTTCGAGGTTTGAGCAACTCCTACCCTCCATCCCGGATGGGGGCTACCGGTGGGTAATAATTCAGCGAAGATTCCTTCCTTCTGTACTGCCGAGCTAGAGGGAGCTCATTTTTGTGCTTAGGGTCTCCGGTAGCCTTAAGCTTGGGAGTCCCATATGTGAGGACTGACTTCCTGCTTGGTCCTGGAGAAAGCGTAATTACTCACCTGTAACAGGTGTTCTCCAGGAGCAGCAGGAATCAGTCCTCACAACCCTCCCTCCTCCCCGTGGAGTTGCAATCAACTGCTTTAGTTTTTTTGCAAATTTTTATGCTGTCTTTTAGCTATGTCATCAGACTGGCTAAGATGGCACCCTTGGGCGGGAAGGCGACCGCGCATGCGTGCTGCAATTCCCAAAGGCTTTCTGTGAAAGCTGGGGAAAATTGCTCCGCGAGGGCTCCGTCGGCGCCGACGTCACCCATATGTGAGGACTGATTCCTGCTGCTCCTGGAGAACACCTGTTACAGGTGAGTAACTACGCTTTACTGCTGACTGCTTGATATCTAATAACCCTGAGACAGAGAGGCTAGAGTACAGCCTGCCCTTTATTTACAGGACATGTACCTCTTCACCTACTTAGTAAGCAAATATATGAAGTTTATTTCTAAGCAAAGTTCTGAACAAAATTAACTCTCTCAGGTTTTCTTAGACAGTCTGGTTGTGTACACCACCCTGTACAAACAAACATTTACTTTGAGTCCCTCCTCTGATTCTGTAAAGAATCATTTCTAAAGTAAGGACTCTCAGACATTGCCACTAAGTAGAATTAAAACTAGATTCTGGGTCAATCTGCAACATCAATGTAGGGGTCAGTAATTCCACTGATTTCTTACAGCAAGCTGTGAAAGGTGGAGAGGTGGAAAAGAAACCAGTGCTAACATAGAGAAACAGCCCCAAGGTAAAATTGATAGTACATAAAGAATTAATACTCATAGAATGAGAATTCCCAAAATACCAAGCAAAGAAGCTAATAAGCCATGCAAAGGCCTGGATAATGAATTCTAAAATGAAGAAACAGAATCAAATAGAGCTGAAAAAGAACTTACATAACTCTCACTTGAAACAAAAGTATGGTTCTTAACTCTATCCAATAGGCCTTTTACTATTTTCCCATTATTATCAAGCACACTACAACAAAAATCAACTATTACTCCGCACACACCACTTTCCTTTGCTAGGAGAAAATCTAAAGCCATTCGGTTCTGGGCTGCATAAGCTGACACTTTGTTTACTGGACCTTGCAATACACACTAATTGCCTCAGTAAGAAGCAGAGCAGCCACTATGACTTCATCCTGAGAGGATACTTCCATTTTTCTTCTTAAAGATTTGATAACAAATTAATATAGTAAAGTTCAATGCACTATGGGGTATCAACCAGGGCTATATAGCAGGTACCTGACCAACCTCTGGGAAGCTCTGTATACACAAAAGTACCACACACACACACACACACAAAATAATCTCCTACTAAAACCACTAAGCTCTCTGCTCAGATTGTCAAATTCTGAGGACAAGATATATTCTGTATACAATTATTCAAAACCCTCTGAGTCATGACCATTTTATTAAATCATTTTGCTTTAACTCTGGTTAGGTATGCCTAGGTCAGAACTAGAGGCATTCAAAAGGGTAGCCAGAACTACACACTTGGTTCCCTTTAACTGGCATCAATTGTAAATTACTGAAATATAGGAACCTGTACATGGGATCTTCATACCTATATCTTTAATTATTCTAGGTTCTGTGTTTGTATAAGACCATATGTCACAAAACTCTTCAAAGGTCTTAGGCCTAACTCTTGGTAGAAATCCATGCTGAGTAGCTGTCACTGTTGGAAGGCAAATAGCACATTCTTTGATAAATTGAAATGTTTTTGTCACTAAGTGTAAATGTGCCTCAAAAATATTTGGATATTCCCTATAACATCCCCAAGATTCTGAATGCAATACTGTTTCATTAATAATATGCCACAGCATCTAGGACCAGATTAGGAAATATGCATAGCAACAAAAATATTCTAAAACAAACTAAAGAGATACCTACTCTTCTTAATACTTTTCTTAAGATGATGAAGAGATATACTATAGCTATACCGGCCCTCTAATTCTCAATTACTTTATTAAGTAGAGGTTAAGTACCTAAAGGTCATTACATATATATCAGGAAAATACTAATCTAAACTAACCTCATCCCTCTAAGCCTTACTATAAATGCTAAATAAAAGCATTTTACATGAGTAGTCCATTTAGAATTTACTTAATACAATAATCTCTCTGTAATGTCACTGTTGTTCTGTCAAAAATACTTTAAATCATAAGTCCTTTTCTTCAATATCACTGTTGTCCAATAAGTCTCTCCGTTGCAAACTCTTGATTCACTGATACAGGAAACCACCTTCTGATCTTGTGAGGGGCCACTGTATAAGATGCATCCAACGAGAATGTCTTTTCACTTTACAGGCTGAAAATCCCACCAGGAACACACGACATGGACCAGGAACTTGGGAGCCAGGAGTGTCTTCGGATGCAGAGTCTTAATCAGGACCCAATCTGGTGACGTCACCTCTGGATGAAATGATTCTGTGGATCCCGGATATAAAGAGCTTGTCATCTCGTTAAGGAGTCACTTACAATAAAAGGAAAACAAATAACTTATTGTGCACGGTTGCACTCAGTCCTAAGATATCACTGTGCAACACTTGGGGGTCTGGGATAACTGCCAAGGCATATGGAGAAGGAGCTAGACATCCATTAACTATTTCAAATGGTGTCAGGCTGGAGGAAATACACACTGCCTTGCAACCCCCCAACAGAAGCAGAAGAACCATTAACTCCAATACTCTTCACACCCCTGCAGATATCAGATCTGCCAAAGTCACCACCACCACCACCACCAATAGGGCATTCGCATACACAGCACCTACACTATGGAACCAACTACCGCCCACACTAAGAGCCAGCAAAAATCTAGTGGAATTTAGAAAAAAAACTCAAGACGCACCTATTTCAAACTCATTTCAACCTGCTCTAATTCCACTTGAGGGAAACATCTATCCAAAGACCCAGAGAGCATTTCATGTAAAAATGTATATATGTAATCCTTTTCCCCTTAGACTAGAAATGGATACTTTCCTGTGTGTCATCAATTATGAATATACCTTTAAATTTGCTGTATACCATCCTTTCTGCCCGAATCAACTATGTATATACCATATAAATTTTACTGTCTTGATTTGACAGCTCTCTCTTGCAATCATACCCGCTTCTGATCGCTGGAAGGAGCGGTATACAAATACCTGTTTAAAATAAAAAATAAGGGCAAAGGGAAAGGCTTTTGTTCAATCGGAGGCTCAATTCTGTATCAGAGTGCATAAGTGACCTTTTGGGAATACCACCTCCCTCCTCTGATACAGGGCAGATCTACAAAACAGGTTGCAAAATCAAAATAAAATGAGTTCGGCAGGCATCTGAATAACTGTCCCTAAACTAACCCTACAGTGCCAGTCCTGAAACAGTGCAAACAGATTGTACCAAAGAAAACAATAACAAAAAGACAAAATGCATAACCACGGCGGTAAAGCTTATGCTGCAGGAATAGGGCAAGTAGAAACAAAAGACGGTCAGGGCAAATAAACAGATGATTCTCTTTCCAGCAGCCATCACAAAGTCCAAACCTGGGTTTCAAAAGAAGTATCTTGCTATTGCTGCAGGAAGGATGAAAGGAAAAACAGTGTCATCTTTAACAGTGCTAAATACAGCAATGTCAGTGACACTGATAGCAGAAGAGCGTCATCTCGGTCCACAAAATGGTGTCCTTTGGATTTCAAAACTGCGACGTGTGCTGGCAAGAAGCACTGTAGAACCAGAAAATCAATAAGATTCAATTGCAAAAATCACCACTACACAGACACATCATTAATTCACTCTGAATAAGAGCCCACTGGCTTACAACCAGTCGGGAAAGCTCACAAAAGCACAGAGATAGCAGAAATAGCCACAAACAATTTGAATGGTTTACAATAACCATGGCACTCTTCCCAGTACATTTCTTCATTTAAAACAAACCTCCCACTGCGATAATGTGGAAGCTACACAATAACATTTTGGGAAACAAATTGCAGTTGAAACAGATTAACCCTCAAATCTAACTTAGCAATATAAGCTAATAAAGACAAGAAATCTGACCAATAACATGCATAATTTAGTCTACATTAAAAGCAAATCATTCACATAATGAACTAAAGAGGAATGGTTGAGTCTTACATCAAATAATGCAGTTCTTAGGGCCTGTGCAAATATGCAGGACTAGCCTTCAAAAAGAACAAATAAAAACAAAATGCTTTTTCTTTGCCAAGTCATACTGAAAATAATCAGGTCGCAAATCTACAACAAAAGTCCAGGTGGCCCTTGAAAGTACCAAGGGAGAAATTGGCAAAATCACATTATTTACTGCTCACAGGTCTTGCACAAATCTATAAGTCTTACCGTCAGCCTTTTTAGCACAGGAAGAATTGAAGTCTTACATAAAGAAGTTGTACGATTGTGACACCTTGTGCCTGAAGATCTTCAAGCACCGAACAACTTCCTTCACCGGCGGCTGCTGGCAGTGGACACAGCTTGAGTCTAGGAAACTGAATTCCAGGTTTCACGACGATCCTCACAGGCGGGACAGAAAGGCATCCAATACCTGATCCCAGCACTGTCCATAAAGAAGAAGAAAGCTCTCCAGGATGAATGATTTCTGGAGATCTGCAGAAAATGGCACTTCAGAGAGAATACCGCTGGTAATATATCTTCACACTCAGCCAGGACAGAGTGACTTCAGCAGCTACCGGAGCTCTCTGACCATGAAGACTCCGATTCCGGAGACAGTCTCGCTGCAAATGCTCAATAACAAGTTTATCTGAACTGTCTCGCTGAGGATTCCTATGACCTTCTCCTGTTCTGATCCTATCCCTCCCCCTGCTCCTGGGAGGTTACATAGAAGCAATCTGCAAGTTGAGCAATTTAGTAATTTCACATCAATGTCAGCTTACTGTACTGAAACTTACAGCAGCTATTCTAGCTGGCCAATCTGTTATTGAAGCTTTAAAAAAAATACCTTTTACTCATGGGATTAAACCATTTACAAAAACAATTGGTGAATCCTGCCTTAAAGTTGTTAATCTTAACCAATCCTTTTACAAGTTTGCATACTACTGTAAGTGATTCTAACAGAAAATCATTTTTTTTCTTTTATTAACCACTAAAACAAAATTATCTCTTTGAGTCTTCTCTTGGAAATCTATCACAGGGTATGTCACAAACTGGATGAGTGACCCTATGAAAATCAGCTGGGTTTATAAAACAGTTCTAAGCAAATTATCTAAATCAGCCCAAATAGAACAAGGACTATTATGTTGACATAAAACAGTTTGAAGAAAACTTATAGCACCATGTAATTGAATACATTTCTCTCTATAGGTCATAAAAGGCTTATTCAGATCCTTTTCAATATCATCAATAAGTTTACTAGAAATTCCTAATTCCTTTGTAGCAGAAATATACTTTCTTACTATTCCCTTTAAGGAATCTATTATATGTACAATACATTCTATTTCACGATTAAGAAGGGCATTCATTTCTCTGAGCTGAGAAACATTGCAAGTACCGAAATTCTCAATTTGTGCATTCCCCAATAACCTTTGCTTATTCCTTATTTCTTCTCTTAACTCTGCTGCACGAGTGACCTTCTCCCTCTCAGAAGAGACAGGGGGAGACGTCGGGAATACACCTGGAACTCGTCCAGCTCCAATTACCATTGCAGCCACATCTGCATCATTCTCTGGAGAAAAATTACTGGGAACTTCCCTGCCCGGTCATTATCAATCTCTTTCTCCTGTGGTTCACCCGGTTTACCAGCATTCTTTAATACAAATAATTCATTTTTCATAACATGTGCCATTCGCTGCCACCAACTAAACACCAGCCCCTCACGGGCATCACATAATCTGTGTTTAGCCTGCAAAGCACATTTCAGATAACGAAGCTTATCTATAGAAAATGTTCCCTCCAAAGGAAACTGTAAAAGCACATTATCATTAGTCACCGCATACCAGTGCACAATATAATTAGTAGTCATATCCCCATACTTCTCACGCATACAATAAGAAGGGCTACCTTTCTGAACAGCTAAAACCTTAGCTTTGTCATGCCATGCACACAATTGAGACAACTCTCGGTTACCTAACAGATTGCTCATTGCTGGCACCATATGATACTCACAAACACCTTCCGCCCTTGCCAGGAATGTTGAAATCTGTAGAACGGCACGGCACCAACTGTGGGCTTTCTTAGCCCCCTCCTCACCAGCAACCTGTAGGGCTCTTGGAGCCACAGAAAACTACATTCAAAACAATGGGAAGGTGATCTAAAAGACAGCAATAAAATACCACTATATATATATATATATATATATATATATATACACCAAAGCTTTGTGGAGAGAAACAAACAGAACCAAAGTTCTCTTTGTTTACTCTAACTGCTAGCCATGGTTCACTTTATTTATAAGGCTCTTTTGGATGATACAGCATAATTTCACTTTATTATGACACGTCAGATATTACGTATTTATCACATCATAGGTCAACTTCTAATCAGTGTAGGTCAGTATGAGGAGACATACATGTATTCCAAGACATAACTGTTTACTGCTGACTAGGTCAGTATGAGGAGACATACACATATTCCAAGACATAACTGTTTACTGCTGACTGCTTGATATCTAATAACCCTGAGACAGAGAGGCTAGATTACAGCCTGCCTTTTCTTTATTTACAGGACATGTACCTCTTCACCTACTTAGTAAGCAAATATATGAAGATTATTTCTAAGCAAAGTTCTGAACAAAATTAACTCTCTCAGGTTTTCTTAGACAGTCTGGTTGTGTACACCACCCTGTACAAACAAACATTTACTTTCACTATTACTACTTATTTTTATAGCGCTACAAGGCCTACGCAGTACTGTATATGTACAAGTAAGAGACAGTCCCTGCTCACCAGAACTTATAATCTAATCAAGACAGACCACACAACTGGGGACTAGGGTAATCAAGAGGAATAGGAAGATACAAATAGATGATAAGCATGAGAATAAGAGGATTGGGATCCAAACACAACCTCGAAGAGAAGGAACCTGGCGTACTAACTCAAGTAATTTGTGCCAGGCATGTGGAGCAGCAAGATGGAATGAACAAAGTCTGTAATTGGCAGTTGCAGAGAAGGGCACAGATAAATAGGATCTGCCAAAGAACTGGAGTTCCCAAGGAGGGGTGTGTAGGTAATTATAAGAAGAAAGGTAGTGAGAAGCTGCAGACTAGCGGCAACTCTTTCCACCATGCCATTTCCTCTCCCTCACGTTCTCCCTTTTCCATCTTCCGGTGATGTTAATCCCAACTCCGGCCCACCTTCACTTTTCTCTCATTCCCATATTAGTTCCTCTCTCTACTGCCCCAATCTGATCTATATCCCCCTCCTCTCTCCCCTTCTCATGTGCCTTTTGAAATGCTCATTCCATTTCTAATAAACTTCTCTTTCTCCAGGACCAAGCAGGAAGTCAGTCCTCACATATGGGTGACGTCGGCGCCGACGGAGCCCTCACGGAGCAATTTCCCCAGCTTTCAAAGAAAGCCTTTGGGAATTGCAGCGCGCATGCGCAGTCCCCTTCCTGCCCAACGGTGCCATCTTGCTCAGTCTTCTTTTTTCCGCGGAGCCCTACAGACGCTGTTTGTGTTCGCCGCAGAAAACGTTGATTTTATTTCTTATTCTTTTCTCGGTTCTACGCTGGATCCTTTTCCTGCCCGGACCCGCTACACCGGTAACGGGTCCGTTCTTTATTTTTCGGTTTTTTGTCCTTTGTGACAAGCATTCGCACCATTTTTTCTTTTTCACTGGCAGCCCTGTCTTTTGACCTCGCAGGGGCCCTTTTTCCCCCGATGGCTGCCAGCGGGTTTAAAAAGTGTGATCGGTGTAAGAAACTTATGTCTCTTACCAACACACACGACTGCTGCCTCCACTGCCTCGGACCTGATCATGACCCGATGATCTGTGGTCCATGTGGCAAGATGTCCTCAAAAGCGTTGAGGAGTCGGCAGCATAAAAGAGAACGAATCTTCTCTGACTCCGCGTCCGGCCAGGCCCGGACCTCGTCAGAGGCTTCGACGTCCCGGGACTCCGGTCCTGAGCATCGTCGGAGTTCCTCTGAGCGGGGGTCTCCTGCCCGGGAACATCATAGGAAAAAGAAACCCACAAGGGCGGCATCGGTGGACGCTCCTCGTTCCTCGAGGGCCAGGTCGCATAGCCCCGATAGCCGTCCGGGGTCCTCGGAGTCGGAGAGGCCTTCGAAACATCCTCGTCTCGAAATGGAGTCGCCTGGACACGTGAGTACTGTAGTCCTCCTGGACTCACCTCCGAAGGAGCCGATGTCGGGCCCAACGCCGTCGGGGCCCGAGTCGGGGGCTGCTGGGTCTCCTGAGCTTGGACTCAGGTTGACGGCCTTGGAGAGCAGTTTGGCTGCCTTCATGGACCAGCAGCGGGCATTGATCGCTGGCCACGCCAGTGCATCTGCCCCGGCCACCGGGACGTCCAAGTCGATCCCGGAGACCGAGCCGATCCTCGAGTCCATGCGAGCTCGAGTCGATCCTCGGTCGCGGTCTCCCTCGGCCTCCCGTTCGGGACCGAGGTCGTCGACGCCGACACCCTCAGCGTCGGGGCGGAGGGCATCGGTGCCCGCCCGCCCGACCGGAGCCGTTCGATTCCTCCTCCGAGGAGTCCGCCTGGGAAATGGAGGACGAAGAGTCACCTGGTACTTTTCAGACTCGGTGTGTCCCATCGGACTCACCCGAGTCCGAACCTCAGAGACGGTCCCCCCCGGAGGACACCCGGTTCTCGGACTTCGTGCGGGATATGGCCAAGGCCTTGGCATTCCCCGCGGATCCCGAGGAGGAGCCTCGAGCCGAAGAGCTCGATGCCCTCCAGTATGACTCTCCCCCGAAGGAGGCCTTTACTGTACTGGTTCCTCCGATGCTGGAACGACTTCTCTTCCGCATGTGGGAGAGCCCGGCGTCGGCGCCGGTGTTAAGCAAGCAGGTCGATTCCATTTATCGAGTCCGCAAGAGCCCCAGGTTCCAAAAGGCACAACTGCCGCACCATTCCATGGTGGTGGAATCGGCCATGCATCGACTCAAGAGTCAGAAGATGCACTCCTTGGTGCCTCCCGGCCGGGAGGCCCGGAACCTGGATGCCCTTGGTAGGAAGTGCTTCCAGGGCTCTATGCTTGCTTGTCGAGTCCAGACCTACCAGCTCTATATGGGCATGTATCTCCGAGATCTGGCAAAAGAAATTGCCGGGTTCTCTGCTGGTCTCTCCGAGGAACCTTTGCAGAGGTTCCAAGCCTTGTCCACTGGTATTCGAGAGTGCTCGAAGTTTATCTCTCGAGCAGCCTACGATGGCTTCGAAGCATCAGCTCGGGTAGCCGGAGCCGGCATCGGTGCGCGCCGACAGGCTTGGCTTCAGTCATCCGACCTCGAGCCATGGGTACAGGACAAGTTGGTCGATGTCCCCTGCAGAGGTGAAAACCTCTTTGGCAAACCCATGGCTGAAAAGGCTGCACAGATCAAGACCGAGACTCTGACCAGGACTCGGCTGTCCAGAAAAACCTCTGCCCCTTCTCAGAAGAAGAAGGGCTCGGGGAAAAAGCCCTTTTACCCGAGGAAGGCGGCTGCCTATAAACACTACCCTCAGTATCAGGCCTTAACAGCTCCCCAAAAGGGTCAGCAGGCCAAGGGACGGGGTAATGGGTCCCGTAGGCAGCAGGCCCCCAAGCCCACGACACTGGCCCCTGCTCAGCAGGGTGGGGGTTTTTGACTCCATCAGCATAGCCTCTTCCCCTCCGCTGGTTTCTCTCAGCACAGGCGGCCGGCTGATCCACTTTGCACACAGGTGGTCAGCCATCACCTCAGATACCTGGGTGCTTCATATAGTTCAGAAAGGCTATCTTCTACACTTTCACCAGGTACCTCCCTCCTACTTTCCAGGGGAGCCTCCAAGATTCCCTCTGCACAGGGACTTACTCCTTCAGGAGTTGGCAAGTCTTCTTCAGGAACAGGCTGTGGAACCGGTGCCCCACCACCTGCGAGGTCACAGCTTTTATTCCAGGTACTTTCTGATACCAAAAAGAACAGGAGGCCTCAGACCCATCCTGGACTTGCGAAACCTCAACAAGTTCCTGGCAAGGGAAAAGTTCAAGATGCTTACCCTTGGAATCCTGCTGCTCTACCTCCAGCAGGGAGACTGGCTATGCTCCTTAGATCTAAAGGATGCCTATACTCACATCCTTATTCATTCAGACCACAGACAATATCTCAGGTTTGTTGTGGGAGGAAATCATTACCAGTACAGAGTTCTGCCCTTTGGCCTATCCTCCGCCCCCAGGGTGTTCACCAAATGCCTAGCAGTGGTGGCGGCCTATCTATGGCTTCAAGGCCTCTTTGTGTTTCCATACCTGGATGACTGGCTCATCAGGGCCCAGTCTTCCCAAGAGGCCACTCAGGCCACTCATCGCACTGTAACTCTGCTCCAGCACTTGGGCTTTGTCATAAACTTCGCAAAGTCCACTTTGCTCCCCTCTCAAGATCTCGAATTCATCGGCGCAAGGTTGAGCACTCTTCAGGCGCGGGCCTTCCTGCCTCTAGACAGAGCACACAGGCTCATAGATCTCGCCAGCCACTTTCACAGCAATTCCCTAGTCTCTGCCAGGCAATTTCTGAGACTGCTCGGCCATATGGCCTCCACGGTCCATGTGACCCCCAATGCCCGCCTGAACATGCGACCGGCTCAGTGGTGCCTTCGCACTCAATGCCATCAGGCCACGGGGAGCCTGGCGGACTCAGTACAGGTATCCGACCTGCTGGTCTCTTCTCTGCGGTGGTGGCTTCATCTGCCAAACCTGCTGCTGGGAGTGGATTTTCAATCTCCTCCGCCTTCTCAGGTGCTAACAACCGATGCTTCTCTCCTGGGTTGGGGAGCACATTGCCAAGGGACATGTACTCAAGGCCTCTGGACTCCTTGGGAGTCTGCTCAGCAGATAAACTTCCTGGAGCTCGGAGCCATCCGCCTAGCTCTGAGAGCCTTCTCCCACCTCACTTCTCACCAGTCTGTGCTGGTCCAGACGGACAATCAAGTTGCAATGTTCTACGTGAACAAACAAGGCGGAACAGGCTCATAAGAACATAAGACATGCCATACTGGGTCAGACCGAGGTCCATCAAGCCCAGTATCCTGTTTCCAACAGTGGCCAATCTAGGTCCTACGTACCTAGCAATATCCCCAAAAGACACAGGTTCCACAATGCTTGTACTGGGTCAAGCATTGATATCCTGGGTCCCTTTTTAATAGTGGTTTATGGACCTTTCCTCCAGGAACTTGTCCAAACCTTTTTTAAACCCAGCTATACTAACAGCCCTTACTACATCCTCCGGTAACAGATTCCAGAGTTTGATTACACGTTGAGTGAAAAAATATTTTCTCTTATTTGTCTTAAATAGTTTACCCTGTAGCTTTATTACATGTCCCCTAGTCTTTCTATATTCTGATAGCGTAAACAATTGATCCACGTTTATCCGTTCCACTCCATTCATTAATTTATAGACCTCTATCATATCTCCCCTCAGCCGTCTCTTTTCCAGGTTAAAGAGCCCTAACCTTTTTAGCCTCTCTTCATAGGAGTAGCCTTCCATCCCCTTCACCAATTTGGTGGCTCTTCTCTGTACTTTTTCTAATAACGCTATGTCCTTTTTAAGATACGGCGACCAGAATTGCACACAATATTCAAAGTGCGGTCGTACCATGGAGCGATAGAGAGGCATTATAATATCCTTTGTTTTATTCTCCATCCCTTTCTTTATGATACCTAGCATTCTATTTGCTTTCTTGGCCGCCGCTGCACACTGGGCGGAGGGTTTTAACATGTTATCCACGATGACTCCTAAGTCCTTTTCCTGGGTGGTGGTTTCTAATGTGTGGAGCCTTGCATCGTGTAACTATAGTGTGGGTTGTTCTTTCCTAGGTGCATAACTTTGCATTTGTCCACATTAAATTTCATCTGCCATTTGGATGCCCAGTCTTCCAATTTATCCAGATCCTCCTGCAGTTTTCCACAATCCTCTTGGGTTTTAACAACTTTAAACAGTTTTGTGTCATCTGCAAATTTGATAACCTGACTAGTTATTCCCTTTTCCAGGTCATTTATGAATATGTCAAAAAGTAGCGGACCCAGTACAGATCCCTGGGGTACTCCACTATTCACTTTTTTCCATTGGGAATATTGGCCATTTAGCCCTACCCTCTGCTTTCTATCTTTTAACCAGTTCCCGATCCACAATAGTACACTGCCTCCTATCCCATGACTTTTTAGCTTTGCCAAAAGTCTCTGATGGGGGACCTTGTCAAAAGCTTTCTGGAAGTCCAGATACACTATATCAACCGACTCACCTTTGTCTACCTGTTTATGCACACCTTCAAAGAAACATATCAGATTAGTAAGACAAGATCTTCCTTGTCTAAAGCCATGTTGGCTGTCTCCCATTAGCTCCTTCCTTCTCTGTCAGGAGGCACGAAAACTGTGCTCTTGGGGCGTCCACCACGGCATCCTCCTCAAAGCGGTCTATCTCCCAGGTCAGGAAAATTACCTGGCAGACAAGCTAAGCAGGATCCTCCAACCTCACTAGTGGAGGTTGGATTCATTGGTGGTTCAGCGGATCTTCCTCAAGTGGGGCCTTCCCACCATGGATCTGTTTGCCAGTCCTCTGAACCGGCAACTTCCCAGATTCTGCTCCCGACAACCGCATCCTCTCAGAGTAGCGGCAGATGCTTTTCTGATTCCATGGTCCACAGGCCTCTTGTATGCCTTTCCTCCCATGCGGCTAGTGTCTCGAACACTCTTCAAAGTTCTCAGAGACAGAGCCTCGTTGATCCTAGTGGCTCCCCGGTGGCCGAGACAACCTTGTTCCCGCTTCTACTGCAGCTGGCGGTGGACACTCCTCTTCCTCTGGGGTTTCAGCCCGATCTCCTGACACAGGATCAGGGGTCTCTCCTACACCCCAACCTCCGGTCCCTTCATCTGATGGCCTGGCTGCTGAAAGGGTAGTCCTTGCTCCCCTCCAGCTGCCGCGGGAGGTGGAAGAGGTTGTCTTGGCCTCGAGGAGGCCTTCCACCCGGAAGTCCTACGCGCTTAAGTGGCGTCGGTTCTCCGTGTGGTGTGCTCAGCAGTCTGAGAATCCCTTCTCCTGCTTGGTGGCAGTGGTCTTGCAATATTTGCTTTACCTCTCCACTCTGGGCCTTAAGTCCAACTCTGTCAGAGTCCACTTCAGTGCTCTCTCTGCACATCACGCACCGGTGGATGGCCGGCCTCTGTCCATCCACCCTTTGGTGGCTCGTTTTCTCTGAGGCCTCCTTCTCCTTAAGCCTCCTTTGCGCCCACCAGCCCCTGAGTGGGATCTGAATGTGGTCTTGCAGTGGATTACCTGTCCGCCCTTTGAGCCTATGGCTACCTGCCCTCTTCGTTTTCTTTCCTGGAAAACCTTGTTTTTGGTAGCCCTTACCTCTGCTAGGCGCGTTAGTGAACTGCAGGCCCTAGTGTCTGATCCTCCTTACACTAGGTTCTACAGGAATAGGGTAGTCTTACGGACTCACCCTAAGTTTCTTCCAAAAGTGGTTTCTCCTTTTCATCTCAACCAGGAGGTGGTTCTTCCCACCTTCTTTCCCAGGCCGCACGCCAGCCGGGCTGAAATGGTCTTGCATACCCTGGACTGTAGGAGGGCTTTATCCTTTTACCTTGACCGTACGCGGGAGCATAGAAGGGCTGTTCAGCTCTTCGTTTCTTTTGACCCCAATAAGTTGGGGCTACCTGTCTCCAAGCGTACTTTGTCCATATGGGTTGCTGACTGTATCGCTTGGGCTTATGGGGCGGCCGGCCTCTCGTTGGAGGGTCGAGTCACGGCTCATCGTGTTAGGGCGAAGGCTGCGTCAGTGGCTCATCTCCGCTCTGTTCCGTTGGCAGCCATCTGCTGAGCCGCTACTTGGTCTTCAAGCCAGACTTTTGCGGCCCATTACTGCCTGGAGAGGGAGTCCCGCAGGGACAGTGCTTTCGGTCAGGCAGTCCTCCATAATCTCTTTGAGGTTTAGGCAACTTCTACCCTCCGGCCCTGGTGTTGGGCTACCGGTCGGGGGTGTTTTCAGAGAGGATTCCTTCTTTCTGTGCTACTGAGCTAGAGGGAGCTCATTTTTCTGCTTGAGGTCTCCGGTAGCCTTAAGCTAGGGAGTCCCATATGTGAGGACTGACTTCCTGCTTGGTCCTGGAGAAAGAGTAGTTACTCACCTGTAACAGGTGTTCTCCAGGAGCAGCAGGAATCAGTCCTCACAACTCTCCCTCCTCCCCTTGGAGTTGCAGTCATATCCTTTCGTTTTTGCTAATTTTTTTGCTGTCTTTTAGCTATGTCATCAGACTGAGCAAGATGGCACCCTTGGGCGGGAAGGGGACCGCGCATGCGCGCTGCAATTCCCAAAGGCTTTCTTTGAAAGCTGGGGAAATTGCTCCGCGAGGGCTCCGTCGGCGCCGATGTCACCCATATGTGAGGACTGCTTCCTGCTGCTCCTGGAGAACACCTGTTACAGGTGAGTAACTACTCTTTACCCATGATCTCTTTATCTCTCACACTTTCCATCTTCTAGCTCTTACTGAGACATGGCTCCTTCCTAATGACACTACTTTGGTCACTACCCTCTGTCACGGTGGCTACCAATTCTCACACACTCTTGTGCCACTGGCCATGGTGGTGGTGTTGGGTTTCTGCTTTCCCCTCCTTGCCAATTTCAACCCCTCCCTACCTCAGTCTCACTCCTCTTTTGACGTCCACTCCATCCATCTTTTTAATACCCTACCTCTCTGGATTGCTGTTATCTATAGACCCCTGATCCATTTCTACCTTTCTCACTGACTTTGACTCATGACTTTCCTTATTTTTGGATTCTTCTTCCCCTCCCTTATTGGTGACTTTAATGTTCATATTGATAACCATTCTGACTCCTATGTGTCTAAGCTCCTTTCCCTTACCACCTCGTAGAACTTCCAGCTTTGCTCTTTTGCCCCCACTCATCACCATGGTCCCACTGCCTTGACCTTGTTTTCTTTTCTAATTGTTTATCCTTTAATTTCTGTACCTCGGTTCTTATCTGACCACCACCTGTTAAGCTTCACTCCCCACCTCAATCTCGCCCATTCTCCTACCTTTTTAGGAATCTTCAAGCTATAGATCCACTGACTTTTTCCTCTAGTGTCTCATCACCTCTCTCTTCCACTTTGTCCTCTAAATCTGTTGATGATGCTATAAATTCCTATAATACTGCTCTCTGATCTGCTCTGGATCCTCTTGCCCCACCTGTACCATGTTCTGTGAGGCGCACTTCACCTCAGCCCTGGCTAAGTTCAACTACCTGCTCCTGTGCCAGCTCAGTTGAGTGCATTTCACTCAAATTCCATTCCTTTTCTGACTTTCTTCACTTTAAATTCATGTTCCTTATCGTCCCTCCAGTCCAGTCCCGCACCTCTGGGTAGTGTACCTCTTCCAGCAGCTTGGGGGCTGAGCCTGTCGTCTTTTTGATAACATTGGTGTACATATGCAGCTGGCACCACCTACCAGCCCCAGTATGCTCAGCCTCCAAGCAGCTGGAGGAGGTTGTGAGCCAGGGTGCTGGACTCACAGAAAGGACAACTAAGGAGATAGGTTTAGAGTTTGCTTTTATTTCCCCTATTAAGGTGCAGGTTTCTTTGTTTTTAAAGGCTGAAGTTAAAACCAAAACAAAACAAAACAAAAACCAGAACGAACAGAGAGAACCTGGGGGACAACAGGGCTGAGGGGAGGATATTCCTTCTTCCCCCTCTCCCCCCCAGGATTTCAGGGGGAGGGTTCTGTGGGGGCCTTCCTGAGTCGGAGACTTCTGTCTGCTCCTGAACCCGTTATTGGGTGAGGAGCCGCTGCAGTTGCTTGACAGGAGTAAAAGCTGGCAGCCTCGAGTCACACCCCCCCCCCCCCCCCAGCGCCGAAGCCAGGAAAGAAGGCTGAGTGCGAGGGGTAGAAAAGCCATGTGGCAAAGAGGCTCCAAGGTAAGAGTGGCGGGGGGGGGGGAGGACAGAAACCTCTAGCAACCACCAGAACATGTGGAGACAGAGTAGCCTGCAGCCACATGTTTGGGAGCCTGCTGTAGTGTGTGAAACCCCCCCCCCCCCCCCGCTGCATTTAGGTGTGATTTCTTCTTATTCAGGCCCGCGTGTGTTTAACCCCCTGCTGTGTTTTGGGTGCCTGGGAGAGGCAGCCACCGGAGCATAAAGCAGGACCAAGCAGCCTCTTTCTAGGGGACCATTTGTAGTTTTTGTTCATTTCAGTTTCAGTTAATTAGATTTTATTTTATTTTAGTTCAAGTACTCTGGTGCCTGAGCCTGTGGAGGTGCACTGTGCTGGGGATCCTGTTACATACCCGGGTACAGATTGAGGGAGTTCCTCGGGGGTGCCCCCAGCCCTTCCCACCATGCCGGCCAGACCGCAGTGCCTGGTATAGGATGGTATCAAGGGGTGTGAACTCCACTTAATCCCTAAGCATTCCTCATGTTATACAGCTCAAAACTTATTCAGTGCACAATGACTTGATGCAGACATGTGGGAAAGGCCTAATCAGATAGGCCATTGTTGTTGCTGGGCAAATTTCAGAGTGCTGTGTGCCTGGTCAGGTGATCTAAAAGAAGACATTTGTTACTTTCTCCTGAGAAGGGTCTGATAGAAAGTCAGAGGCAGGTATAAGTGTTAAAAAAAAAAAAAAAAAAGTTGCTAAATATAGGTTTGTAGTGGTTACAGCTCTGTGGAAAGCAGGAAGTACCTGCATACAAGAAATGTATGTAATTTGAAAGATAGTGGATAGGAAGCAAATGGAATCCTTCCATCTGTCTATGGTCAGTGAGTAACCTGACATGATCATCTTTTGTCTCTTAGCCCAGATTATGTACCTATTAAATCTGTAAGGGGGGGGGGGGGCTATAGTCTTGTAAGGGAAACTGTACTCCCTTATAGCCATTTCTACTATTAGAATAAAAATGTAAACTTTACTCGGAGAATGTGTCAGTCTGATTGGATCAGGGCAAGGTCCATTTCATATCTTTAAGATACAACACTGCCGTGCAATCTAAAAATCCTCAAGATATGCAGTCCCCGATGTGGTGTGATCTCAGAGGCAGGTGTCAGCCTAAACTGCACGCAAGAGGCGATCATGGGAGCAGGACCTGCAGGATGAGATGAGGCAGGGGAGTCCCTCCCGGTTGCAAGAGACCCTGGGGGGTGCCATTTTACCTTCAACAGATCTGGTACCTGCACAATGCCTGAACCATCCACCCCTCAAGCCCAGGGAGTGATAGGGCTCCCAGGGGAGTTCTCACCGGAGTTTGTCTTACTTTTGCATAAGGCGTTTTGCCTACCAAGTGGCTTCTCGGCTCCGGAACACAGGGCTAAGAGGATGTCAGACGCAAAAGAGCATGAGTCAGAAGCAGTGGCGTCTAAGCGGGCTAGAGGCTTAGAGGAGTGGCAGCAGTTGCCGTTGTCAGGGGGGCTGGATGGGGAAGACCTTGACACGGAGCTAGATCTGCAGGAGGAGTTGGACGAAGGAGAGAGCCCAGAACAGGAGAATCAGGCCCGAATTGTTCGGGTTTTCCGCCGGGAGGAGCTACCAGTGCTCATCTTTATGCTTATGTTTATGCAATTTCTCAATATACCACCCAGGCTGAAGGCCATCGGGGTGGTTTACAATCACTACAAGTGGATACTGATACAATTCCTCGTTCCCAAAGGGCTCACATTCTATGTGTACCTTGGCGACCCTCAAGATCCTGAATATGCCTGCTAACCTCCCGGCAGAGGAAGAGACGCTGTAGGATCTGCTGTTCCAGGCAGTATGGAAATCGCAGAAAGTCTTACCAGTACATGGAGTAGTAGGACAGATGATCCAGAATGTGTGGGATTTGTCAGAGGTTGGCCTTAAAGGGGTGCAATCCATGACACGCCGATACCTACTGCTGGAGCAAGAATGAGCTCCTTTGATTGCCCAAAGTGAGTGCAGCAGTAGAAGAGACCTTGACTTGCCTCCTGCAGCTGAGAGCTGTGGAACTGGTTCCGTGAGACCAGTACGTCTGCGGTCGATGCTTCATGTATTTTATTTTGTCCAAAAGGAAGGTTCCTTTCACCCAATTCTCAACTTTGAGGGCATGAACTATGGTCTCCAGATACCGCATTTTCACAGTAGTAATGGCGGTAGGAAACAGATTTTTGGTGACTCTCGATCTCACAGAAGCGTATCTGCATGTTCCCTTCCATCCAGAACATCTGCAGTTTCTCCGCTTTGCGGTGCCAAGGGGCCATTTCCAGTTTCGAGGGTTGCCCTTCGGTCTGGCGACCACCCCCCATACCTTCACCAAGGTTATGGTGGTGTTGGCGGCAGCTCTCCACAAGGAAGGGGTTCTTGTCCACTAACACCTAGACGATTGGCTGATCCAGGCGAAGTCCAGGAACGATAGCGAAAAGAGCAACAGCGCGGGTGGGAGAGTTCCTTCAAAGCCTCGGTTGGGGTCAACCTGGCCAAGAGCCAGTTACAGCCGGCCCAGGAGCTAGAGTATTTGAGAGCATGCTTTGATACCTGTGTGGGCAGGAATTTCCCGCCAGTTCACCGGGCACAGGAGCTACGACAGTTGATACAGCAGGTCCTGAAGAGGGCAAGACCATTAGCGTGGCATTATCTGCAGGTTCTGGGGACCATGGCAGCCACTCTCCAGCTAGTCCCATGGACAAGGGCGCATATGCAATTGCTGTAGAGGGCTCTGTTCCGTCGATGGTCCCATCAGAGTCAACCCCTGTCCCAAGTACTCCCCTGCCCACGGAGCGCCAGGAGAACCCTCAGTTGGTGGCTGCATGTGGAAGGAGTCCCTGGTGTGGGTTCCTCGGATGACTAGCCGGTCAGGTTGGCAAGCCCATTGTGAAGGACGCTTTGTTCAGGGACAAGAATCGGCAGGAGGTCCTGTGGTTGATCGACAGGCTTGAGATGCAAGCAGTGACCTTGGCGCTAGAATGTTTTGAGCCATGGTTGCAGAGGAAGGTGGTCCAAGTCCTCTCGAACAATGTGACCACGGTGGCTTACATCAACCGGCAAGGAGGCATGGGCAGTGCAGCCCCGGAGGAGGAGGCCGAAGGTCTGTTTGGCTGGGCAGCGATTCGTCTCCTGGCATTATCAGCGGCGCACGTAGCAGGAGTTGACAGCATGATGGCACACTACCTCAGCCGAGTGCTCATGGACCCCGGAGAGTGGCAGCTCAATCAGGAGGTGTTCGAGCTGGTGGTTCGCTGATGGGGCACACTGGTCATGGACTTAATGGCAATGTTCGAGTCGGCCAAGGCCTGCCGGTTTTTTAGTAGAAGAAGAGAAGTAGTCCAAGGGCTTGGATGCTCTAATTTAGCAGTGGCTCGAAGAGGGTCTTCTCTGTTTTTTTCCCCGTGGTCGCACATAGGCTGGTTAGTGCAATGGCTAGGGACGCACAGGGGATATGTGATTCTGGTGGCACCAGACTGGCCGAGGTGCCTGTGGTATACTGACCTAATTTGGATACTGGCGGATTGACTGTGGTGGCTTCTGGTTCAAAAGGGCCTCTTGATGCAAGAGCCGCTTCGCATGCCCCAGGTGGATCAATTCTCGCTTATGGCATGGCTCGTGAAAGGGCGAGGTTGAGGAAGAAAGGATAATTAGGCTCGGGGATAGCAACCTTGCTACAGGCTCAGAGGTAGTCTACGAACCGGTTGTGCATCTGCATAGGACACATCTTTGAATCACGGTGCGGCGAGAGGCAGCTGTGCCCTTCCACTGCCTCCGTCCTGGACATCTTGGTGTTTTTGCAATCCATTTTTGATAAGGGGCTACCTGGGAGTCATCATAGACCAAGAACTGACCTTCAAAGATCATATAAAGCAGACCGTCAAATCCATATACAACAAAATAAGAACTCTGAAACCACTAAGACCTCTACTCTCCCCGAATGACTTCAGAACAATCTTCCAATCCCTTGTAACACCACACTTTGACTATGCCAACGTCATCCTGTATGGTCTGCCCAAGAGCACCCTCAACCCACTACAATTGGCAATAAACTCAGCAGCCCGCATCCTCTGCGGTACTTCCAGAAGAGATCACATCACCCCCATACTAACAGATCTTCACTGGCTACCCCTACAAGCCAGGATAATTTACAAAGCGCTATTACTGTCCTTTAAAGCAATCAATCAAATAGCCCCAACCTCCCTCTCCTCACTTCTTATCAACACCCCCACAAACAGGCTGAGAAGATCCGCAGCCGCTAATACCCTAGTTGTACCAAAAGAGTACACTAAATGCAACCAGAGACAGGGCCTTCACCTTCTTCGCCCCAACCTGCTGGAACAATCTCCCTCCACATATCCGTGCAATAAAAGACCTCTCTCAATTTAGAAAGACCCTTAAACACTACCTTTTCTGTCTTCACCTTTTAGACCCTAACACTACACCCCTTCCCCCCATCTCTCAAATCACCCACACAGCCTCAGACATTCCAACTACATAGCCCTGACAGAACACGAACCAATCTTTCTGCATTCCCAAAGTCATGATCCCAATATGTCACCTGAACTGTAAATTCAGACACTGATAATACTCTGTTTGTATATAATTTGTATATAGTTTCCCCTGTTATCTCCAAGTTACCAACCCTGTTATAATGTAAGCAAAGGATTGTCCCAATGCAAAATTTGTTAACTGTAAACCGCACTGGTACCAAAGAGCGCGGTATATAAGAACTGTAAATAAATAAATAAATAAATAACTAGCGGCGATTTTTCCAGTTATCGCAGGAAAGTCCATGGGGTTCCATTAGGTACACACCCAGACGTGCTAAGCTTTCTAGGGGTGGTGACCCCCACCTCCGTCTGCCAAAGAGGGCAGTGGTACTGCCTTGGAATCTCAATCTGGCGCTGTCTGGGGAACCCGTTGAGCCACTGAGTCGAGCTTTCCTGCAGGATTTGGCTCTGAAAATGGTATTCCTGGTGGCGATTTGCTCGGCACACAGGATTTCAGAGCTTCGGACACTGTCATGCCAGGAGCCATTCCTTTCCTTCTCCAAGGAGAAAGTGGTCCTGTGCCCAGTACCTTCATTTTTACCAAGGTGGTGTCAGCATTTCACGTAGATCAGGCCGTTTCCCTACTGACTCTGGCCAGCACGGATGTGGGCGAGGGCGGGTATGGGCCGTGCCACTCCACAGCTGTGCCACCTGGATGGTAAGAGTCCTGTGAGGGTATGTGAAAAGGGCATTGTCCTTTCGGACATCGGACAGTCTGTTGGTTCTGTTTGGCAGATTGTGCAAAGGTGAGGTGGCAGCTAAACCTCCATTTCCAGATGGAACAGTGAAGCAATCACATCGGCATATATCTTGAAGGGTAGAACAGTGCTAGTGGGGTTGCAGACACGCTCCATGAGGGCTCAGGCAGCATCATGGGCAGAGTATACTTTAGTTCCACCGGTGGAGATCTGTAGGGTGGCATACTTCTCTGAACATTTTCGCCTGGAAGTCCAGGCGGCGGGGGATGCTTGTTTCGGATCGGCAGTGCTTCAGGCTGGTTGTGCGGGTCCCTCCCGTTAGTTTAACTGCTCTGATACATCCCAGAGGTACGGGACTGGAATGGAGGGACGATAAGGAAAGAGAAATTAGACTTACCTGCTAATTGTTGTTCCTTGAGGAACTCCAGTCCAGTCCCGGAACCCCCTCTGAGTGCTTCCTGTGATGATCTGTGCACACCCCGGTCCTGAAGCTGGTTCCCTTGATGGAGGAAGTGGCCAGGAGGAGCCGGGGAGGTGTGTGTAATCAGTGTTTGAGGGAGGGGCGGACCAGAAGAGCTGTCGGTTGCTCGCTTCCTGCTGGTTGGAGGTGCTCAAGCGCTCAACAGGTAGGCCTCTTCATCCTGGATTGGAGGACGGGGTATCCTTCCCAGGGGATTTATTTATTTATTTTTATTTATTTAGCTGCATTTATATCCCGCTTTTCACCGGGTCAAAGCGGGATACTAGTTTATTTAGACGTAGAAGTGTTTGTTGCTCCTCTGAGTCTGCTTTGTCAATAGGTACTGGGTCTGGTGGGCGGTGCCAGCTGCATATGTACACTAGTGTCATCAAAAAGATGACAGGCTCAGCCTCCAAGCTGCTGGAAGAGGTACACTACCCAGAGGTGCGGGACTGGACTGGAGTTCCTCAAGGAACAACAATTAGCAGGTAAGTCTCTAATTTCTCTCTTACTTCAAGTCTGTCATTACTCTCGCCAAGCAAAACTATTTTATCCATTTTACTAACTCTTGCCTCTGACCCCTGCTGTCTCTTTTCAACTCTCAACTCTAAGGCACCTCCACCTCCAATCCCTCCTTCTCTTTCTGCCCAAATCCTAGCCAACTATTTCTATGACAAAATCCATAAGATTACATTCCAGTTCCCCACTAAATCTTCTTAACCTCCTCTTCCCCCTCTTCACTACAAACCTTTCTCCAGGAACAAGCAGGAAGTCAGTCCTCACATATGGGTGACATCGGCACCGATGGAGCCCTCGTGCGGAGCAATTCCTCAGCTTTTCAAAGAAAGCCTTTGGGATTGCATCATGCATGTGTGGTACCCTTCCCACCCAAGGGTGCCATCTTGCTCAGTCTCCCTTTTTCCACGAGCCCAATGGACGTCCGAATTCCCTCGCGGAAAAAGTGCATCAACATCTCAGAAGATTCTTGTCTTCGACCCGGTTCTACGCCGGTTCCCCTCCCCGCCTCGGTTCGGTACACCGGTATCAGATCCGGTCCCTGTTTTTCGGACTGTTGTCCTCGTGGATTCTCCTCTGGGAGAGCCGGCATCAGGCCTGAGGGCATCGGGACCCGAGCCGGAGGCTGCGGAGTCTTCTGGACTCGGTCTCATAATGGCAGCCTTGGAGCGCAGCATGGCTGCCTTCATGGAGCAGCAGCGGGCACTGATGGCCAGTCTCACCGGTCCATCTAACCCGACCACCGGGATCTAGACATCCAAGTCAACCCCGGAGGCCGAGCCGATCCTCGAGGCTCTTCGAGCTCAAGTCGATCCTCGGCTGAGGTCTCCCTCGACTTCCTGTTCAGGATCAAGGTCATCGCCGCTGGTGCCATTGGTGTCGGGGCGGTTGAGACAGAAGCCCTCACTGCCGGAGCCTATCGATTCCTCCTCGGAGGACTCGGCCTGGGAAACGGAGGATGAAGACTCCCCGGGCACCCCTCGGACTTGGTGTGTCCCATCAGACTCGCCGGGGTCCGAACCTCGGAGAAGGTCTCCCTCGGAGGATACCCGGTTCTCGGAGTTCATATGGGACATGGCCAAGGCCTTGGCCTTCCCAGCGGATGCCGAGGAGGAGCCTCGAGCCAAAGAGCTCGATGCCCTCCAGTATGATTTTCCACCGAAGGAAGCCCTTACTGTACCGGTTCCTCCGATGTTGGAATGGCTGTTATCCCATATGTGGGAATCACCGGCCTCGATGTCGGTGCTCAACAGATGGGTCGATTCCATCTATCGAGTCCGCAAGAGCCCTGGGTTCCAGAAGGCACAGCTGCCGCACAACTCAATGGTTGTGGAATTGGCCATGCAAAGGCCTCAAGAGCCAGAAAATGCACTCCTCGGTGCCTCCTGGGAGCAAAGCCCAGAACCTGGACGCCCTCGGCAGAAAGTGCTACCAGGGCTCCAGGCTGTCATGCCCTGTCCAAACATACCAGCTGTACATGGGCATGTACTTACGGGACCTGGCTAAGGAAATTGCCGGGTTCTCAGCTGGCCTCTCCGAGGAACCCTTGCAGAGATTCAAAGCCTTGTCCATGGGGATTCGAGAGTGCTTGAAGTTCATGTCTCAAGCAGCCTATGACGGCTTCGAGGCTTCGGCCTGGGTAGCCGCAGCCAGCATCGGTGCACGATGCCAGGCATGGCTAATGTCGTCGGACCTAGAGTTATCAGTACAGGACAAGTTGGTCGATGTCCTCTGCCGAGGTGAGAACCTGTTTGACAAACCCATGACTGAAAAGGCTGCGGAAATAGAGTCCGAGTACTGGACCCGGACAAGACTCTCCAAAAAGACTTCTGCCCCTTCTAAGAAGAAGGGCTCGGGTAAAAAGCCCTTTTTCCTGAGGAAGGATACTGCTTACCGCAACTACCCCACTCACCAGGCCTCCCCAGCTTGCCAACATGGGCAGCAGGCCAAGGGACAGGGGCATGGCCCGCGTAAGCAGAAGACCTCCAAGCCCCAAGCACCAGCTCCTTCCCAGACGCTTGGGGGTTTTTGACAGCCACTGTATGGTCTCTCTCCAGCCAGGGGTGAGACTGGGCACAGGAGGGAGGCTAGCCCTGTACGCCTACAGGTGGCCAGCAGTCACCACAGATACCTGGGTCCTACAAATAGTCCAAAAGGGCTATTTGCTCCACTTCAGCCAGGTGCCCCCCTCCTATTTTCCAGGAGAGCCTCTAAGACCTCCTCTACACAGGAACCTCCTTTTGCAGGCCAAGAGAACTACCTGGCGGACAAACTAAGCAGAATTCTTCAACCTCATGAATGGCAACTGAATCCGGAGGTAGCCCAGCAGATCTTCCACTGCTGGGGGTATCCGTTTATAGACCTCTTTGCCAGTCCGCAGAATCATCAGCTGCCCCGGTTCTGCTCCAAACAGCCACATCCCAGGAGGATGGCTGCAGATGCATTTCTGATCTCCTGGTTGGTGGGCCTCCTGTATGCGTTTCCTCCCACGCACCTGGTGGCCCGAACTCTGTTCAAAAACCTTCGGAACAAGGCCTCGGTCATTCTGGTAGCCCCCAGATGGCCAAGGCAACCTTGGTTCCCACTTCTCCTCCAGCTGGCAGTGGAGACCCCACTCCCGCTAGGGACAAGGCCCAACCTCCTGTCCCAGGAACAGGGCTCTCTCTTACATCCCAATCTCAGGTCCCTCAACCTGATGGCATGGCTGCTGAAAGGGTAGTGCTGGCCCCTCTCCTCCTACCTAAGAATGTAGAAGTAGTGTTACTGGTCTCCAGGAGGCAGTCCACTAGAAAACCTATGCCTACAAGTGGCGTAGATTTGAGGTGTGGTGTAGCCAGCACAATGAAGACCCTTTCTCTTGCCTTGTGCCGGTGGTGTTGCAGTACTTGCTTCACCTCTCTGACTTAGGCCTCAAGTCTAATTCTGTAAGGATCCACCCGAGTGCGTTGTCAGCACACCACTCACCAGTGGAAGGGCATCCTCTGTCACTTCATCCCTTGGTGTCAAGGTTCCTCGGAGGTCTACTACTACTAAAACACCTGGTTCGCCCTCCGGCGACCGAGTGGGATTTGAATGTGGTCTTGCAACGGCTTACTCGCCCACCTTTTGAGCCGATGTCTACTTGCCATCTACGCTTCCTCTCCTGGAAGGTACTCTTCCTGGTGGTACTCACGTCTGCGAGGCGGGTGAGTGAGCTGCAGGCTTTTGTTTCAGAAAGACCGTACATACAGTTTTATAGGAATAGGGTGGTCCTACGCACCCACCCTAAGTTCCCCCCAAAGGTAGTGTCTCTCCATTCCACCTCAACCAGGAGGTGGTTCTTCTGACATTCTTTCCCAGACCACATTCCAGCTGGGCAGAGGCGGTCCTGCATATCCTTGACTGTAAGAGGGCGTTAGCCCTCTACCTGGAGCGTACGAGAGGACATCGAAGGGCTCCTCAGCTCTTCGTCTCTTTTGACCCCAGTAAGCTTCCTATCTCCAAGCGTACGTTGTCCACCTGGGTGGCAGACTGCATAGCAGGGTCGGGTCACGGCCCACCGTGTCGGGGCTAAGGCCGCCTCAGTGGCTCACTTCCGCTCTGTTCCACTGGCAGACATCTGCTGGGCCACCACCTGGTCTTCAAGCCAGACCTTTGCAGCCCATTACTGCTTGGATGGAGAGTCCCACCGAGACAGTGCTTTCGGCCAGGCAGTACTCCGGAACTTATTTGAGGTTTAGGCAACTCCTACCCTCCAGCCCTCTGGTGTCAGGCTACCGGGGGTGTTGTGTCTCTGCTGGATTCCTACACAGCTGCTGCGGCTCTTCTAGAGGGAGCCATTTTTCAGCTATGGGTTCTCGGTAGCCTATAGCTAGGGAGTCCCATATATGAGGACTGACTTCCTGCTTGTTCCTGGAGAAAGCGTAGTTACTCACCTGTAACAGGTGTTCTCCAGGGACAGCAGGAATCAGTCCTCACAACCCTCCCTCCTCCCCTGGAGTTGCAGTCCTATTGCTTTTCTTCTTTTTTGCTGTCTTTTAGCTATGTCATTAGACTGAGCAAGATGGCACCCTTGGGCGGGAAGGGGATCGCGCATGCATGATGCAATCCCAAAGGCTTCCTTTGAAAGCAGGGGAATTGCTCTGCACGAGGGCTCCGTCGGCACCGACATCACCCATATGTGAGGACTGATTCCTGCTGTCCCTGGAGAACACCTGTTATAGGAGAGTAACTACACTTTCCCCTCAACCTCTATCATCCTTTCATCCTTTTCTAAGATCTCTGATGAGGAAACCTCTTTTCTTCCTCCTCTAACTACCTGTTCCTCTGATCTTATCCTCACCCATCTCCTTAACTCCATCTCCTCCTTCATCCCTTCAATCTCAGATATTCTCAACCTTTCTCTCTCCACTGCAACTTTCCCTGCAGCCTTCAAGCATGCTGTGATTACACCTCTCCTCAAGAAACCTTCACTTGACCCTACTTATCCTAATTATTGACCCATCTCCCTCCTTCCCTTAATTTCCAAACTTCTTGAAAGTGCAGTTCGCTGCCGCTGCCTTGAATTTCTCTCCTCTCCTCTAGGGAAAACAGAAACGGGGCAACTGTGTGTTGTCCGGACTAGTGAACGGGTCTGTTGAGGGAACTCCCCAGAGATGCAACAGCCATGAGGCAACCACTTGGATCCAAGTGCTCCTTGTGCGGTTGGAGGACCCTGCTCAATTTGTTTACCAGGGTATTGTCCTGGCCCGGGAGGTACACTGCCCTTAGGAGCCTCCCTCTGCATGCAGCATAGGAGGAGAGGGCTACCGCCTCCTAACAGAGGAGATATGACCCTGAACCCCCCGTTTGTTCACAGAACTTATTGTCGGTCTGGATCAGCACTTAGTGGTGTTGGAGTTGGTGGTGGAAGGCTCGGAGGGCTAAGTATATTGCCAAGAGTTCTAGCAGGTTGATTTGCAATCAGAATTCCTCCTGGGACCAGCAGCCTTGCGCCTGGAGGATCCTGCAGTGCGTTCCCCAGTCTGTTAGCGAGGCATCCATGGTGAGGACCATCTGGGGGTTGGATGCCTGGAAGGGCATTGTGGCCTGAAGGTGGCATAGTCTGCCACCATTTGAGGGAGTCCGCCAGCTGACGGGTCACTTTCATTCTATCCCCTGAGCTTGCCTGTGGCTTGAGTCCACTGAGAGTGTAAACTTCACTGGCTGCTCTCATGTGGAGACCGTGTGCCCCAACAGGCGGAGTAGGAGTCGAGCAGATAGCATTTGGCATTGGTGTGTACCTCTGCGGCTAACTCTGAGGCATTCTGACCTCTCCTGGTGGAGGAAGGATTTTGCCTGGAGAGTATCTAGTTGTGCCGCTATGAACTCTAGGTGCTGGGCCGAAGTGAGGTGGGACTTGGGGTAGTTTACGATGAACCCCAGGTGCAGGGTGTGGATGATACACCCGGTAGTGCATTGTGCCTCTGCAGCCATGTCCTCTTTATGAGCCAGTCATCCAGAATAGGGGAAGACAAAGGCTCCTTGGAGTCGGAGGTGGGCTGCGACCACTGTGAGGCACTTTGTGAATATCTTTGGCAATGAGGCCAGACCGAAGGGCAGCACTCTGTATTGGTAGTGTTGTCCTCCCACCACAAACTGTAGTTATTTTCTGTGGCTGGGATGAATTAGAATGTGAGTGTAGGCATCCTTTAGGCCTGAGGAGCATAGCCATTCTCCCTGCTGGAGGAATGGCAGTAGTGTCCCAAGGGGGAGAGCATCTTCAACTTCTCCCTGACCAGAAACCTTTTGAGCTCTTGCAAGTCTAGGATAGGCCTGAGTCCCCCCCCCCCCCCCCCCCCCCCCCCCCCCCGTCTTGTGGACGAGGAATTCTCCGGGAACAAGCAGGAAGTCAGTCCTCACATATGGGTGATGTCGACGCCGACTGAGCCTGCGCGGAGGAGTTACCACCACGCATGCATGGTCCCCTTCCCGCCCAAGGGTGTCATCTTGCTCAGTCTCCTTTTTTCCGTGGAGCCTATTGGACAACGTTCCTTGTGTCCCGGAAAAAGTTGATTTTTTTCTGTGTGCCTTTTTTGCTCGACCGGTCGATACCGGTATCCTTCCCGCCTCACTACTCTATATGGTCGGTCTTTTTATCTTTTGTTTGATTTTTTTTTCCTTTTGAGGCATCTTCGTGCTCTTTTTCTCCTTCACTGGCAGCCTGATGGGTCTTCAACCTAGCCGGGGTCCTTTTTCCCCTGATGGCTACCAACAGTTTTAAGAAATGCGATTGGTGCAGTAAAAAGGAGTGGAGGAGTAGCCTAGTGGTTGGGGCAAGGTACTTCAGGCCGGAAGGTCGGGCGTTCAAATCCCACTAGAGGACAGCAACCTTGGGCTGGAAGGACTGGGGTTTCTAGTCCCACAGGTGCTCCTTGTGGTCTTGGGCAAGCCACTTAACCCTCCATAGCCCATGTTCCCTGTAAAATAGTTATCTCCAAGTTATAATGCCCTGTTCAATGTAATTTCAGTTTGTTCAATGTAAACCGCACTGATGCAGAATAGCGCGGTATATAAGAGAATATAAATAAATAAATAAAATTGTCTCTCACCGATATGCACGACTGCTGTCTCCGGTGCCTCGGGCTGGACAATGACCCGATAGTCTGCACTCTCTGTAAGAGAATGTCATCCAAGGTCCTGAGGAGCAGCCAGCAGCAGCATGACAAGATTTTTCCCGAATCCCCCGTGCCTCCGAGAGCCAGGACCTCGTCTGAGGCATCTACGTCTCGGGGGGAACACTCCGATCCCGAGCGTCATTGGGGTTCCTCAGAGAGGGGGTCTCCCTCGAGGGAACACAAGAGGAAGAAGAAATCCTCGAAAGCAAAGGCGTCTCTGGATGGTTCCGAATGACTGGGCTCCTCGCGGGGCCCCAAGCGCCTGCCCAGATCGTCGGAAAAGGAACGCCTGGCCAAAGTTCATCATCGGGAACCGGACCAGCCTAGGCAAGTATGGACTGGTCTTGTCAAAGACTCCCGTCTGGAGGAACTGGCGTTGGGGCCAACCATGTCGGCGCCTGAGCCGGTAGCTTCAGAACCTCCTGAACTCATGTCCAGAATGGTGGCTTTGGAGTGCAGTTTTACTGCCTTCATTGAACGGCAGCGGGTGCTGATGTCTGGCATGTCTGGTTCCTCCCCTCAAACCACCGGGCCCTCAACGTCAGTTGACCCCGGAGGCCGAGTCGATCCTCGAGACCTTTCGGACTCAAGTCTATCCTCGGCCAAGGTCGCACTCGGCCTCCCATTCAGGACCGAGGTCATTGCCGCCGAGTCTGCTGGCATCGGGACGGACGGTGCCAGGGCCCTCGATGCTCGAGGAGCCCCCCAAGTCCTCTTCGGAGGCCTTGGCTTGGGAGACGGAGGACGAGGAGTCCCTGGATACCCGAAGACATAGGGATCTCCCCTCGGATTGCCCTGTATCTGAGCCTCAGAGAAGGTCCCCACCAGAGGATATGAAGTTTTTGGACTTCATGTGGGACATGTCCAAGGCTTTGGCTTTCCCCATGGAGTCCGAGGAGGAGCCTTGAGCCGACTAGCTCAAAATCCTCCAATATGAGGCTCCTTCTCGGGAGACCCTCACGGTACCCATTCCTCCGATCCTGGAACGACTTATGTTCCGCATGGGGGAGACACCAGCGTCAACGCCGGTGATCAGCAAATGGCTCGACTCGATGTATCAAGTCCGCCGGAGTCCTGGGTTCCAGAAATCGCAGCTGCCGCACAACTCCATGGTTGTGTAAGCGGTCATGCATCGGCTTAAGAGCCAGAAGACGCACTCTTCGGTGCCCCCCAGCAGGGAGGGGCCACACATTGGATGCCCTCAGCAGGAAATGTTTCCAGGGAGCGATGCTGAATTGTCGAATCCAGGTGTACCAGTTGTACAGGGCATGTACCTGAAAGACCTGGCGAAGGAATTCGCCGGGTTCTCAGCTGGTCTCTCTTAGGAACCTTTGCAGCCCTTCAAGGGCCTGTCCAAACCTGTCTGTGAATACTCCAAATTTATGTCTCGGGTGGCCTATGATGGGTTTGAGTCAGCGGCCCAAGTAGCTGCAGCGGGATCGGTGTGCACCACCAAGCTTGGCTGCAGTCGTCTGACCTCGAGCAATGGGTTCAGGATAAGTTGGTCAGTGTCCCATGCCAAGGGGAGAATCTCTTCGGCAAACCCATGACTGACTAGGCCGCAGAGCTGGAGACCGAGTTCATGATGAGGACACTGCTCTCTAAGTTCTCTGCTCCTCCTCGTAAGAAGGGCTCGGGTAAAAATCCCTTTTACTTGAGGAAAGGAGCTGCTTACCGAAACTACCCCCCTTACTAGGCCTCCCCAGCTCCCCCCCAGGGGCAGCAGGCCAAGGGACAGGAGCATGGCCCGCATAAGCAGAAATCCCCCAAACCCCAGGATCCAGCGCCGGCCCAGCCAGGTGGGGATTTTTGACTCCTGCAGCATGGCCCCTCTCCCAGCTGGAGTTGGGCAGCCCACAGGAGGTCGGCTCATCTTGAATGCCCACAGGTGGGGAGCCATCACCACTGATTCATGGGCATTACAAGTGGTCAGGGAGGGATACCTCCTCCATCTAGCCCAAGTGCCTCCACACTACTTCCCAAGAGAGCCTCCAAGGTCTCCCCTTCACCGGGACCACCTTCTGAAGGAGTTGGCAGGTCTTCTCGAGGACCATGCGGTGGAACCGGTGCCCCACCACCTCACGGGAAAGGGGTTCTACTCCAGGTATTTCCTCGTCCCAAAGAGGACAGGGGGCCTAAGGCCCAATCTCGACCTGTACAACGTCGTCAAATTCCTGATGAGGGAGAAGTTCAAGATGCTCTCCCTTGGTATATTTATTTGCAAAACTTTTATATACCGCCAGTTCCTAAGATCAGTGGCGGTTTACATCAGAACAAAGGTAAAGTACATAGAACGTAGTGCCAAATGTAACTATAAAACAATATATAGAACATAGAACCATGAGCAACTATAAACAGATACAATATTGGTCTTTATAGAACTATTTACAACTTGCAGGATGAATTTACATATATACAGTTTACATATATACAGTTTGCAGTATCAATTTAGGTTCAAATAAATGTTTTTAGTTAAATAGGTGATGTATGTGGGTAGAATTGGTGTGTTATATTCTATTTGTGCTAGGGGGGGTGAGAGGTAAGATCCGGATGACTGTTTATATTGCAGTAAAATTGGGTGAACAAATAAGTTTTTAGTTCCTTTCTGAACATTTTAAGTTCTTTTATATTGCTGCCCTACCTCCGCCAGGGAGACTGGCTATCTTTATCTTTTATCTTTATTAAAACACTTGATAGACCGCTATGGCCAAAGCATTAAGCGGTGTACAATAAAAAAAAAAAAATCCACACTGCAGAGTAAGGAAAAGAACGCCATAAATAACAGGAAAGCAAAAATCAAGAAAGGACATAAAGGTAGACAAGAAAGAGAACTCAGATGGAAGGCAGTACAGGTTAAAATTATTAAATTACTAAAAAGGCTACACACATACTGTTAAACAGAGAACAAACAGACAGACAAAATGACACGGACAACATATCTTAGGAATGGGAACCAGAGGGAAGGTCAAAGGCTTGTTGAAACAGGTGAGTTTTGAGTAGTGATTTGAAGTGCGGGTAAGAAGATTCTAGACGGAGTGTAGATGGCAAAGTGTTCCAAAGAAGAGGACCCAAAAAGAAAAAGGGTCTGTTTTAGATGTGCTCGTGCAGGGGCAGGCAGAGCTAGACGGTTGGCGTGAAGGGAACGAAGCTGGCGGTATGGGGTGTGGAGGGAGACGAGGTCAGCCAGGTAAGTGGGTTCACCCGTGTGAAGGGCACGGTGAAGTAGGATAAGAAATTTATAATGATATCGAAACCGAAGGGGAAACCAGTGTAACTGAAAAAGAAGGGGAGTGACATGATCATAGCGGTGAGTGAAAGTAATAAGTCGAACGGCGGTATTTTGAACAGACTGAAGTCTTTGAAGCAGATATTTAGGAAGATTTGCTAGGAAAACATTGCAATAGTCTAATCTACTAATGACAAGAGCCAGTACCAAAGTGACCAATGAGTCAAAGGGTAAAACTGAATGGACAGCCCTAATCTGACGCAAAGATAGAAAAGAACGGCGAGTGAGAGAAGAAATGTGTAAATGGAAGGAAAGAGTGGAGTCAAGAATAACACCCAGATAGCGAAAAGAAGAAACCAGAGGGATAGGAACAGAATTAATCAGAGGTGCAATAGTTGGACAAGAGCCGCTTAAAGATACCCACATTGCAGTGGATTTAGCAGGGTTCAGATGGAGGAAGTTCCGGGAGAGCCAGGAAGCAATATGCGAGAGGCAGTTGTTAAATGGAGAGATATCTGAAGTTAGTGGAGAGACGTGATAAAGTAGAATGATGTCATCTGCGTAGATGTAAGGGGACACGGGAAATTGTTGAATTAGAAGGGGCAACGGAGCAAGAAAAATATTAAACAGTAAAGGAGAGAGAACAGAACCTTGTGGTACACCACAGGTGAGCAGGAAAGAAGAAGAGGAATGACCGTTTGAGTGAACAGTGAAAGAACGAGCCGAAAGAAAAGAGTGAAACCACTGTAAGACTGTACCCTGCAACCTACAGTCAGAAAGTCGAGAGAGAAGAGTCCGGTGGTCAATTAGGTCGAAGGCTGACGAAAGATCAAGTGAGACAATTAGAGTAATATCACCCTGATCATGTGCAACATGTAGTTCATTCAATAGTGCTAAAAGGACAGTTTCACTGCTGTGCCCATGACGGAAACCTGCTTGGCGAGGGTGAAGGGAGTGAGTAGTTTCAATGTGGGAATTCAGCTGTTCAAAAGCAAATCGCTCCAGGAGTTCGGCTATGAACGGGAGATTTGAAACGGGACGCCAGTGAGACAGAACGGAAGGATCAAGTGATGACTGCTTTAGGAGAGGACGAACCACAGCAGATTTCCAAGCGGTTGGAAAAAGGCCGGACGTCAAACTGGAGTTAATGATGTCTGTTAGATATGGCAAGAGCTGTAAGGAAGACTCCGCTAACCAGTTTGATGGAATTGGATCCAGGCTACAAGTTGTTTTCCGAGATTTAGATAATACCTGTAATACTTCAGCAGGAAGGACTGGATGGAAGGAAGACCAGGTGTGGACCAATGTCGGATTGAGTGGAGGAGAAGAAGTGAGGGAGAGAGAACCAGCTGGGGAAGTCACAGGGCATTCAGGCAAAGTGCACGAAGGACCACACGGCAGAGGGGATAACAAGGGAAGAGGTGGAGGATTTGAGAAGGAAGAGCGTAGATCCAAAATCTTTTTGGAAAAGAAAGTGGCCAAAAGCTGAGGATCCGGAGTTGTGGAGGGCAGAGAGCATCGAGGGCCAGTGGAGGAGAGCCTACGAAGAATAGCAAAAAGTTGTCTAGAGGAGTGTGCAGCTTCGGAGATCTCAGTTGATTAAAAGGTACGCTTGGCATCCTGCACGGCTGAGCGATAGGCAGTGGATATGCTCCTTAGACCTAAAGGATGCCTACATTCACATCCTAATCCACCCAAGCCACAGGCAATACCTACGCTTTGTGGTGGGGGACAACCACTACCAGTATAGAGTGCTCCCCTTTGGCCTTGCTTCAGCCCCCAGGGTATTCACAAAATGCCTGGCGGTGGTTGCCACCTTCCTCGGGCTTCAGGGGATCTTCGTCTTCTCATATCTCAACGACTGGCTCATCAGGGACACTTCGGCCACCGAGGTGCAACAGGCCACAGCTTGCATCATCCAGGTCCTACAGCACTTGGGGTTTGTAATCAACTACCCCAAATCCAGCCTCTGTCCGACTCAAGAGTTAGATTTCATTGGGGCAAGGCTCAATACCCTTCAGTCAAAGGCCTTCCTGCCTGCAGACAGGGCAAGCAGACTTATAGCCATTGCAGGGAAAGTGAGTCACAGTTCCTCAGTGCCAGCAAGGCAACTGCTGCACCTCCTTGGGCACACAGCCTCCACGGTCCATGTCACTCCAGATGCCTGCCTCCACATGCGAACCGCACAGTGGTGCCTCAGAGATTAATGGTCCTAGACCACGGGACACCTCCAGGACAGGATCAAGGTGACCAGGCACCTGGTACAGTCCCTGACCTGGTGGCTCTCGCCTCAGCACTTGAGGGCAGGAATGCCTTTTCAGGCTCTTCCCCATTCAAGGGTCCTCATCACAGATGCCTCTTTGCTGGGCTGGGGAGCCCATTGCCAGGGGTACCGCAGGGGGTGTGGTCCCCAGAGGAGAGTGCCCAACAGATCAACTTGTTGGAGCTCTGGGCCATCCGTCTCGCTCTGAGGGTTTTCAAGCCATATCTAGACCACAGGTCAGTACTGGTCCAAACGGACAACCAAGTGGCCATGTTCTATGTGAACAAACGGGGATATGGGATCACGCACCCTCTGTCAGGAGGCCCTGGACCTATGCTCTTTTGCAACCCAGCAGGGGATCCTCCTCAGAACAGTATACTTGCCGGTGGCCGACACTCAGCAAGATTCTCCAGCCGCACGAGTGATATCTGGACTAGGCGGTGGCCAGCAGGGCTTTCCAGAGCTGGGGGGAACCAGTGATGGACTTGTTTGTGAGCCCAGACAATCACCAGCTTCCCCATTTCTGCTCAAGGCAGCCGCATCTGGCCAGGGTGGCCGCAGATGCCTTCCTAGTCTCATGGCTGGTGGGTCTTCTGTATGCTTTTCCCCCGACGCTTCTGGTTGCCAAAACTCTGTTCAAGATCCTTTGGGACAGAGCTTTTGTCATCCTCATAGCTCCATGGTGGCCCCTGCAACCGTGGTTCTCCCTCTTCCTGCAGCTAGTGGTGGAGACACCCATTCTCCTGGGTTCGTCTCCACAGCTTCTCTCACAGGAAGGGGGCTCCTCCATCCCAACCTCGGCTCCCTTTCGCTGACGACCTATCTGTTGAGAAGGTGACTCTCGCTCCGCTCCTCCTTCTGGAGGATGTTGAGGAGGTCTTGCTGGCTTCACGTAGACCATCTACTAGATGGACATTTGCCTTTAAGTGGCGCAAATTTGCTCTCTGGTGTGCTGGACAAAAGGTGGATCCCTTTTCTTGCCCGGTAGTTGTTGTGTTGCAATACCTCCTCCACCTTTCCAAGATGGGACTTAAGTCCAACTCCGTCAGAGTGCACCTCTGTCCTAGGGCGTACCACTTTCCTGTGGACGAGAAGCCTCTCTGCTCACCCAGTGGTATTCCAGTTTCTGAAGGGCCTGCTCCTGTTGAAACCCCCAGTCCGTCCCCCAGTGGCCGAATGGGACCTTAATGTTGTGTTGGGGCAGCTTACCTGGCTGCCTTTTGAACTGATGGCCGCGTGGTATTCTTAGTTGCGCTCACTTCTGCCCAGAGAGTGAGTGAGCTTCAGACTCTCGTGGTAGAGAGGTCTTATACCAGGTTCTACAAGAATAGGGTGGCGCTTCGCACACACCCCAATTCCTTCCGAAGGTGGTCTCCTCATTTCACCTCAACCAGGAGGTGGTTCTTCCCACCTTCTTCCCCAGGCCGCATACCAGTCAGGCAGAGGTGGTCCTCTATACCCTATAAGAGGGCCCTGTCCTACATCCAGCATAGGCAAACTCACCGGACAGCCTCTCAGCTTTTCATTTCCTACGACCCCAGTAAGCTAGGGAAGGTGGTGACAAAGCGTACATTGTCCACTTGGGTGGCGGACTGTATTGCCCGGACTTATGAGGCAGTGGGGCTTCCGCTGGAGGGCCATGTTAGGCTCATAGGGTCAGGGCCATGGCGGCATCAGTAGCTCACCTGCGCTCTGTTCCTTTGGCGAACATCTGCCGGACTGCCACTTGATCTTCGAGTCAGACCTTCGTGGCGCATTCCTACCTGGATAGGGAGACCCAACGGGACAGTGCTTTCGGACAGGCTGTGCTCCATAACCTGTTTGAGCTCTAGGCAACTCCAACCCCTCTGTGTTCAGGCTACCGGAGTGCTACTTCCCTAGTTAGGGTTTCATTGCAACTGCTTGCGGCTATCGCTGAGGGAGCCTTTTTGTTTTGGGCTATAGGGAGTCCCATATGTGAGGATTGACTTCCTGCTCAGATTAGTACCATAAAGCGTAGTTACTCACCTGTAACAGGTGTTCTCCAGAGACAGCAGGAATCGGTCCTCACAACCCTCCCTCCTCCCCTTGGAGTTTCAGTCCAATTCTTTTTTTTCTTCATTTGTTTGCCGTCTATTAGCTAGGTCATTTGACTGAGCAGGATGGCACCCTTGGGTGGGAAGAGGACCACGCATGCATAGTGGCAACTCCCAGAGGCTTTCTTTGAAAGCTGGGGATTTGCTCCGCGTGGGCTCTGTCAGCACTGACGTCACCCATATGTGAGGTCTGATTCCTGCTGTCCCCGGAGAACACCTGTTACAGGTGAGTAACTATGCTATATCTGGAATAGAAGCCTGTGCTGCAGAAATGTTTCAGCACTGGCTCAACTGCTTTGTCGTTGATTAGGCCTGCTAGCTCAGTGAGGAGAAGGTCTGGTGAAGGGAGATGCCGGTTGGGGCTCCCTTGGGAAGTACATGGGTGGCGCCCATTGTAGGTGGAGGAGGTAGCCCTCCTTGACCAAGAGTAGCACCCAGGTATCGGTGGTGATGGCTGTCTACCTGTGGGTAGGGTAGCAGAGGGACCCCACTGGGTGTATGGAGGTTGCACCCAGGCAGTCTAAAGCTCCCCCCAGGCTGGGCTGGGGCCGTCACATGGGATTTCAGACCTTTTGTTTTCTGGGACCATGTCCCTGTCCTTTTTGTTGCTGGCCCTATTGAGGGGCCAAGAAGGCCTGGAAGTGCGGGGTACCACTGAAGCATCCTTTCTTCCTCGAGAAGAAGAGCTTTTTCCCTGGGGCTTTCTTCCAGGGCTGCTGAAAGATCTCTTTTTGACAGCCTGGATCTCGTTACGTACTCAGTCTCTATCTTCGCTGCTTTATCCACCATGGGCTTCCGAATAGATTTTCACCTATGCAGGTGGCATCTATCAGTTTGTCCTGCCCCCATTGTTCCAGGTCGGATGACTTCAGTCATGTCAGGCATCGTACCCCAGTGCTTGCGGCGGCCACCCTGGCCAATGATTTAAAGCCATCATAGGCTGCCCAGGATAAAACCTTTGAGCATTCTTTTACTGCTGAGGTCAGGGTCTTGAACCTCTGTAGGGGTTCCCCATCGAGACCTGCCGAGAGTCCACCAAGCTCCTTCAACAGTTCCTTCAAGTACATGCTGATGTAGAACTGGTACGACTGGATCCAGTATGTTAGCATCGAGCCCTGAAAGACCTTCCGGCTAAAGGCGTCAAGGGTTTGGGCCTTCCTGCCAGGTGACACCAACGATTGTTTTTTTGGCTCTTAAGCAGGTGCACTGCTGACTCCATGACCATGGAGTTGTGGGGAAGCTGGGTCTTTTGGAACACAGGTCTTCGGCAAACCCGGTACATGGTGTCAAGGTGCCTGCTAATGACTGGTACCGTTTCCCACATTCGGAGGAGGCGATCGAGGGCACTGGTACCATAAGGGTCTCCTTTGGGGGGGGGGTGCCTTGTATTGGAGTATTTCCAATTCCTCTGTGTTCAGGTCCTCCTCTGTCTCGATGGTGAGGGCCTTAGCCATGTCCCACACAAAATCGAGGAACGCCAATATCCTCGGGCAGGGAGTGGCGTCGGGGGAGACTGATCAGAGGGCATATCACATAGTAACATAGTATATGACGGCAAATTAAAACCTGTCCTCAAGGAGCCAAAAAACTGATAAAACAAAGAAAAACTCCAAACTAGACTACAAAAAAAACATACAAGCCGTGAGAGTCAGAAAAAAGAAAAGGAAAAGAGGTACCAGTTAGCCAAATGCTATACATAAATAGAGGAAAAAAGACCTCAGCCACCTGTCCTTCCAATATAGACAGAGGATGAGGCAGCTGAAGGGCAAACCAGACAGGAACATCAGCCAAATGGTGCCACAATGAACGACTGTGCTCAAAAGACATCAGTGGTCAGAAAAAAAACTCTATAATGAGGTGCCAAAACAACACAGTAAAACACATGTCAAAAAAGGAACCCCCCACAGCGCTCAGATTAGTACCATAAAGCAGCAGCAGTAAAGAAGAAAAAATGCTGAAGAAACTTAGCTTAGAGTCTACAAGCTCAGCATGGCAGCATAATGAAGGTTATGCAGTCTGCAACATCCAAGGCAACACTCAGGAGCCCCGACACCGGGTGTTTTGCCAGACGGCTTCTTCAGAGAGCTCAAAGAAATCCACAACACTGCTGTTGCTAAATTAAATGAGAAAAAAGAACTTCTCTCACATGTTAAAATAAAAACCAGCTCAAAAAATACACAAATCGAAAAGGAAAAGAAAAAGCCAGCACTCTCACCCGAAACAATGAAGAAAAACAAGAGGAGCGATATAAAGCCTGCCGCTGAAACTGCCGGCACAGGAAGCAAAAGAAAAACAACAAAGCATGCACACTAAAAAGGCTTTCCCAATGACATCAGGGGGAACACCCAAAATACCAGACAGGCCTTGGCTTAAAAAGACTATAAGCCTTCGATTGGAGTAGCTGGAACGCAAGTGGCAAGAGCACATAATAAGAGGACTCCCCAAAAACAAAAACCAAGGGAATCCCTGCGCTCCGATGAACGGGCAAAAGTGTCAGCCTTATTGGGGATTTTCCTGTTTGGGGCCGCGGTGCCGGGAGCACGGGCTCTACAGCTTGCTTTACTTCGCCATGGCCTGAATGCAGCTAGGTTATCCCTTGCAGCAGCCTGGAAGCGTGCGTTGGCCCCCTCCTTTCAGACTTGGCTGGAACGGATGTGGGATGTGTATACCATGGAAAGAGGGGTAGCGGTCAGTAGGATGCGCTTGGCGCGCTTTGAGTTGGTGTGGGCACCTTTTGTCTCTCGTTACAGTGCGTGACTGGGCTGGATGGGAGGGGGCGAACTTGCAAATTTTAACGGGAGCTCGCCCCTTGAGTGTATCTGCTGCTCATCACCTTCCCCGTACTTGAACGTTAGCAAGCCATAGAGGGGGGGATTGGGAGGTTGGATGGGAGGGGGGTCCTGGGCTAGGGAGGTGTTGGGGGGGGGGAGGTTGTGGGGTTACTGCTCTTCGTTTCTTTACTTTAAAACTGCAAAAATGAAGGCATATTGTTGGATGCCATTGTGATCTGGCGTTATGTTGTTACTGTTGCTACTTTGAAGATCTTTGTGGTTTACGATGTTATGTATTCTTTGGAAGCCTTTCAATAAATAAAAAAAAAAATAATAAAGTGAAAATCAAGCAACATGAAATACAAATAAAAAAAAACCTTTAAGAACCCTAAATAATAAATGAATCAAATTTTCCTAATTAAAATAGTCATATGGGCATAAAATAAGAATCCAGAACATACTAAAATATACCATTTACCTTAGACATTTAGAAAACAAACGTGTTTTTTTTTTGAAAACTTTATTTATATATAAACCATCATATACATAACTTTCGACAGAAGCAAACAATATGTACAACACGCCGTAGCAGAGTGGGTTCTTATCTCCGCCACGGCACAGACCACAAACAGTCATGTATGTATAACAGAGCTCAAATCGCCCGCAGTTATTATTCATTTTTAGGTAGAAATTTAATCTAGGGTGCCCCCATTAACCTCCCCCACCACCCCCCCTACCTCCCCCCCCCCCTCGTCGTCGCGACCCTTAATCCCACCCAGCTCAGTATCCTATATTTACAATTTCATTCCGGCAGCGGGGGCTTAAGCTCTGAATGTAGGGTTCCCATATTAACATAAAAGTGGACCAACGCTTCACGGAGCCTCGGGCCCACCAACGCTCGGCAAGCATCAGCTGATGGAAGCCATTGCGCCACTCCAAAAACGTGGGTGGGTTTGGATCCCTCCATCTGTGGAGAATCGGGCCCTTCCCCACCAGACAGGCTTTACGTACCAATAACCGCTCCCATCTCCCCACTGACAGGGTTGGATGCAATTGATCTAGAGTGACTAAAATGTTTGTCCATGGAAATCTTTGCTGCAGCAACTCCGTTAGGTATCTGCGGATGCGGGACCAGTAGGGAAGGATGCGCCTGCACTGCCACCACATGTGCGTCAGGGTGGCTAAGGGTAAAGAACATCTAGGACAAGACCCGTCCTGTGTAATGTGACTCCTCAGCGCTCGCCGAGGCGAGAAATGCACTCGTGTCAGGGCTTTATATTGAACTTCCCTCCACCTCGCTCCCCCCGCCAGTGTTGTTATCCGCCCTACTGCTGCACAGATAGTGCCGGGTTGCACCACCCGCCCCAATTCATCTGCCCACGCCGTCTCCACCCTCCCATAATCCGGTTGTACCCCGAAACACTCCAACCGAGACTTCAGTCCCGCTATCGCTGGTGGCGCCTCGCCCCCAAGGTCAAAAAATTCAAGAAGCTGCGCCGATCTGTCCCCCCCCAGTTCCCCTTGGGGCAGCTGTGCCACGTAATGAGAAAGCTGGAGGTACGCAAAATATTGAGTAGGGGGTAATTGAAACTCCTCCCGGATTTCGGAAAACGGCTTACATTTGCCCGTAAGGTCCACTACATGTCCTAGGGATCGTATTCCCTGTCGATACCATACCTGAAACGCTTTAGTGTCGGATCCTGGCAGGAAGTGCACGTTTCCACGAATGGGGAGCCAGCTAGACACCTGCCAATTCCTTCGCCAAAAACTATTTAATTGTCGCCAAGTACGGCGCAACGCATTTAACAGAACATTTCGCGTAAGGCACGTAGGTAGTTGTGCACTGTCCGCATGTAGGACCCCCATCAAGGAGAGGGGTGATACAAAAGCCGCTTCAAGGTCCCGTGGCGTATAGACATTGGTGTCTCCCAGATAGTCCCCCAAGTGACGTACCTGACACGCCAAAGCATAAAGCCTTATATCTGGGAGCCCCAGACCCCCTCTGCTCCATTTACCTATCATACGGGATAGCGGAATCCGCGCCCTGGCCCCCTTCCACAGGAAACGCTGAATCTCCTTTTCCAACCTAAGCAGATCCCGCCGCAGTAACCACACGGGTAGAGTTTGCAACCAGTACAGTATACGAGGCAACACCACCATTTTAAATGCTGCAATTCTCCCCATCAGCGATAAAGGTAACGGATTCCACGCCCTCAGCTGGCTCCGTACCCCAGATAACACTCTCTCAGTTAATTTTGTAGAGATCCCGCGGTACCCTCGTCAAAACAACACCTAAATATTTGAACGTCTGCTCCGCCCATTTCAGGGGGAAACCCTCCCCCACCCCAGTGTCCTTGCAGCTGCCCCGAAACATCTAAGGCCTCTGATTTCTCTTCGTTGATCCGGAGGCCCGCAAAACTACCAAATAGGTGAAATGCCAGTAACAGCCTAGGCAGAGATTCCCGGGGGGCTAGTAGGTGTACCAGCATATTGTCGGCAAAGGCCGACATCGTAAACCCTTGATTGCCAATCTCAATTCCACGAATTTGCGGGTCAAGTTCTATGCGCCTTATTAGGGGGTCTAAGGACAAAACAAACAAGAGAGGGGATAGTGGACAACCTTGCCGAGTACCCCTATACAGGGGAAAGGGAGCCGATAGAACCCCGTTACAGAGCACTCTAGCCGTCGGTGTATCGTAAAGGCTCTTAACCATGTCACAAAAAGTCTGTCCCAAACCGTACATCGGTAGCTGATGGTGCAAATATGTCCAGTTGACCCGGTCAAACGCTTTTTCAGCATCAAAACTCACCAGTAGGGACTGAAGCCGATGGCCATGCACCCATTCCAATGATGTCAAAATTCTACGAATGTTGCGGACCACATAACGGCCCTGCACAAACCCCACCTGTGAGTCATGAACAAGATCCCCCAGTAATCCCGCTAGTCTGTCTGCCAAAACCTTGGCCATCAGCTTCATGTCAAAATTCAGCAGGGAAATCGGCCTATAAGAGGCCACCAGCAGCGGGTCTTTGCCCGGCTTGGGTATCAACGTAATATACGCCTGATTTTCCCCCCATCGTCTACCCCTGCCGTCTATTCTTTGCTGGTAAGTGTCTACTAATAGAGGGCTAACCCAGGGCAACAGTAGTTTATAAAACTCAGCCCCATAGCCGTCCGGTCCCGGTGCTTTATAGCAGTTAGCTTTCGTAATTACCGATTGCACCTCCTCTAAGGTTATCGGACGCCCCAACATGGCCCGTTGTTCGTCGGATGCCTCGGGGAGCCGCAGCCCCTGGAGGTAAGTCTCCATAGTAGCGGTGTCTGTCTCCCCCGCTGAGTACAATTTCTGAAAGAAGCCCTTAAAAATCTCACTTATCCCGACCCGCTTCTGCTGTAATTTCCCGTGTTCGTCCCGAAGCGCCGCAACACCCCTCCCACCTCTCTGACCCTTTAAACACCGTCCTAATAATTTCCCCGGTTTATCGCCAAAACACTGTAAACGGTATTTGTAATACATTATCGATTTCTTGGCTCTCTGATGGAGTAGTTCGTTTAAAGCAACCTGTAATTTCCATAATCGTTTTCTGTTGGGCACAGTGGGGGCCTGGCCACTAAGCACCCGCGCTTGCGACACCTGCTGCTCCAACCGTATAATTTGTTCTGCCATCAATCTCCGCTTCCGAGCCGCAAACCCGATGATATCCCCGCGCAGCACCACTTTGGCAGTTTCCCAAACCAGCTCTGGGTCATCTTTGTGTACCAGGTGGTTTAATTCAAAGTCTCGCCAGCGATGACTCAGAAACTGTTGGAATTTATTATCCTGATATAACTCGGTGGGAAACCGCCATATGCGAGATGTTCCGGTCTCGCTCCCCCAATGCAATTCCAACCATACCATAGCATGGTCGGAGATTTCCAAGGGTCCTATCTGCGCCTCCTCCACTTGGGCAAAGGTGGACGTGGAGAGCAGAAGGTAATCTAATCGCGCGCTAGTCCCATGTGCCCGCGAAATATGTGTAAACTCTTTCTCAGAGGGGTGCAACAGTCGCCAGGGATCTACCAAGTGTAAGCGGGCCCGAAAGCGTTGCAACAGTTGAGAGCCGAGCACCCTGTCTCTCATCACCCTGGCAGCAGAGGTATCTAGACGCACGTCGAAAACACCATTGAAGTCCCCCCCCACCAGCATAGGGACATCCGGCAGTTGCTCAATTTTGGCTGCAATGCGGTTAAGAAAATCCCTATCTAATACATTGGGGCCATATACATCTCCTAGTATGATGTCCCGGTCTTCCAGTAGCCCATATAATAACAGAAATTTCCCGTTGGGATCGGCCCACTGACGGTGCAAAGTAAAGCGCACGCGTCTATGTATAAGTATGACCACCCCTCCTTTCTTTCCCAGTGCAGGCGCACCCCATACCTGGCCCACCCAGTCCCGACACAGTTTAGCATGCTCTTCAGCCATCTGATGGGTCTCTTGGAGTAACGCAATATCACATCGCTGCCGAGCCAATGCCTTGAGCACTTTATAGCGCTTAATCGGGTTACCCAGTCCACAGACGTTCCAGGTTATTACTCTCAGAGGGTTTTTGTCTGTTGACGCCCCCGCTGCCAGCTCTTCGTGCTCAAGGAGACCCTCCCAGCCCGGGGTCTCCCCAAGTTGTCACTACGATAGTAGGAAGTAGCCCTTTGCAGAGATTGTAGGGTGCGACGACCTTTCCCCCCTTCCCCCCCTTCTCCCCCCCTAATCTTTTACCCCTTAAACCAATGACCCTTCCCCCAAATACTCCCCCAACCAAGAACTTACCCCAGCTAAGTCACCCAATCCCACCCCTAACCCCTATCACTATCTCCTATCGACAGGGCTCCCTACACCAACCCCCTCCTAGGTAGCCCTCCCGAGACCCCTCTGAGCGTGTCCCCCCTTCCCCCCAGCCCAAATAGCAACTGCCTACCGCCAATCCCCCCACCTTAAATCCCCTTTAATCATAGGTACTTACCCCCCTCACCTTCTATGGACCCCTCTCCCCTCCCCCACCCAGCCTCCGCACTGGGGAGAGGCCGCCCCACCAGGCCTGTCAGACAGGTAGGTCCCCCCGCAGTAGAGTAGAGGTGGAATTCCCTCCCCACTGATGTAGTCCTCCTATCTGCCATCATCACTCCCCTACCATGTCTAACTGCTTCCGGAAGGTACTCCACCCTCTCCCCCAAAGAAAAAAAAAGGAACAAAAAATCTGTTTACATAGACACAATATTTAAAGGAACGAAGCAAGTCTAACAGTAAATCCCAGGGAAGGTGGAATGGAGTGGTTACAGGTATACAGTAATGATTGACCCAGAACACAAATTGAGAGGTTAATACAGTTCTCAGCGTTCTTCCACCTCCTGTAGACAACTAACAGGGTCTAGTGCAGAGTGCACGGACGACCAATAGCTTTAAGACAAAAATAATAGCAGGCTACACCTATCTTAAAAGTGATGTCAAAGAGGAGAGTGATGCAAAGAAGCAGTGGGCGTGCATGTGCAGGGGGATGGCACAACCATATGCCAAATGATGCATTTATTGGTAGGAAAAGTAAAAAGGAATTCAGGCACAGTTTTAGACTCTATCTGGTTAAACGGTAGCCAACCCATACCACCCTAGATGAGGCAGAGATAGAGCATCATAACTGACAATTGGACTCGGTGATATTGACAAATATACGCTGCCCTCTGCACATGCCCGTCCTGTGTAGAAAACTGCACTCATTGCGTGGTACAAATGCTTCAAGATCATACAGTTAGCAGTAGTAATCTTAGTGATAGGGAATAGAGTACTCTGCAGGTAGTGTTTCTTCCGCTTTACGCTTTCTGATGAGACGCAGAAGGAGGAAGCATGATTCTTTCGTGGGGCCCCCACAGCTCCCCTGGCTACTGCTCCCCATGGGATATGGTAGGCCCCTTGAACCTTGATGCGCGTGGATTCCTCTGTGCACGGCTGGAGGAGAGTCTCCTCCCCCCCCTGAAGAAGGAGTCCCCCAGATCGCGCACGCGTACATTGTAGCCCTGTGCTCCGATGAAAACAGCTGGCATATCCTGGGGAGCCCCTCCTCCTCCGGGGCCTACCATGCGCTCCCTTCTCCTCCGCATTGGCAACTGTCTCTCTGCCTGATCTCCCACGCCAGTCAAAATTATTAACCATAGAGCTCCCCCCGGGTCCTATGCGCAGTTAAAGACAGGGCGCAGGGAGACCAAGGGGAAGGGTTCTGGGTGTCTGAGTTACTTTGTCGTCATGCAAAACACTTGTTACTGTTGCTATACACAGGGGATACAAAGTTACCAGGCCGCTGTTGGAGACTCCGTAGCCGATGCTAATGCTACATTGTATTTCCCCCCTTCTTGCTCTCCAGAAGGAAGGTTCACCAATTTGTACAACCAGAGCAGAGTAGATCATAAAGAAGGAGTCACTGACACAGCTGTTTTTTGCAGATAGAGCTGATTCACGTAGTCCTCTGCTGCAGAGGCGGAGTCAAAGGTGCGATGAGATCCCTCGCTGAGCACATGGAGTTTTGCGGGGTATTGCACGGAAAACTTAATTCCTGCGTCAATCAGCTTTCCACAGAGGGGGGCATATTCTTTCCTTTTCCGGCTCAGAGCGACTGAGTAGTCTTGAGCTATACGAAGCTTAGTGTTTCTAAACACCACCTCCCCCTTCTGCCGCGCTGCCCGTAGGATCAACTCCTTTTGTGGGAAGTGGAGGAACTTAGCCAACACAATACGAGGGCGAGGGTCGCGAGGTTGTTTAATACCGACCCGATGCACCCTTTCTATACATAGTGTGCCACCCAGTGCAGGCTCTTCCACCATCTGCAGGACCAAGGCCTCGAGGTACCCCCGCAGGTCCTTATCTAGTACAGCTTCAGGGATCCCCAGGAAGTGCAGATTATTTCGTCGAGACCTATTTTCTAAGTCATCGAGTTTCTCTGCATGATAAGATAATTGGGATCGCAAGCCTGCCACCTCCGCCGTCAGTGTCTCCACTTTTGCTTCTGCCAGCTCCACACGATCTTCGGCCTCCTGCTGTCTCTTGCTTAGCGTGTCAAATGCCGATTTCAGCCCATCCATTTTCTCATGGAGGGCTTCAAATTGAGGCAGCAAGGCCGTTTTTACCGCCGCTGACATTTCATCTATAGAGACAGGGGATTTCGGTGACTGCGGCGAAGCCGGTGTCGGGGCTGAATCCGCCATCTTACTGGAGCCTGTCCCCTTCTCCCGCTCTCTCCGTAGCGATTTTACCGCGGTAGCCATGCAGTATCGTGCTCCGACTTGCACTATCAGAAGCTGACGGCACTCCGATTCAGATAAATGCCTTTTCGGCGGGTAATGGCAGTAATGAACGGTTCTAAATCGCCGGTGTAGTCCGAGGGGTTCGGGAGTAGCTCAGGATGCGACCTCTACAGTGTGCGCATCACGTGGTCTCCAAACAAACGTTTTTAATTTTTTCAGAATATACATTATGGTATTTAATGTTGCCATACACTTTGTTCCAATAAAGATGATCCATATATATATTTATCAAAAGCTTCTTTTCAACAAAAATTTGTAGGAGGAGACTGCAAATTTCTAGCTTTGACTTGTCTACCAGATCTCAGAGCTAAAGTTAAAGCCATATAATGATTCATATAGGCTGCAGCCAATCCATGTAACATCTTATAGACTAAGCACAAAACCTTAAACATAATTCCAGCATGAATAGGGAGCTAGTATAAATGGACTAAAAATGGGGTAGCATGTTCCCAGTCTTTACCTCCAAAAGTTTAACTTAGCCACAGTGTTCTCTATTACCTGTAAACAAGTTATTTGTTTCCATCCTAAAAAGGCTGTATTACAATAATCAAAAAGTGGAAAAATAGTAGTCTGCACAACATTGCTAAAATTGCATTCTATCAGTTTGGACCTCTGTTTGAGGTCTCCTCCTTGGCATTCCATACTGATATTATGCTCACATGTTTACCTTTAAATCAGCTTATTTATTGGATTTGTTTTTTAGATTAGTAAGAATGTTGGACAATGTTCCTTCATTTATCATTTACTCATTTTTAATGCATGATGTTTTTAGTCATTTTTATTGTTATGATTTATTTATTTATTTATTTACATTTCTTATATACCGCACTATTTGCGATCAGCACGGTTTACATAGAACAAACAGTATCCGACAATAAACAAGAGTCAGGTCATTACAATGAACAGGAGCAGTAAACTTGGATAACAGGGGAAACTATCTACATGTATTTAATGTTTGGTTTTATATTATTTCTTATAGTTATGTGTGTTTTTAGAGAGGTCAGTACCCCTGAAGAAGGCTCTGGCCGAAACGTGTAGGGTGACCTCGAGGATACACAATAAAGCTCTGTGCAATTTCAAAAAAAAAAAAAAAGTGTCAGCCTTATTTTTCTTGTTTTTTTTTTTTTTTTTTTTTTGTTCCTCATGATGCACTTTGGTCCTCGCAGGTTTTTTTGTACGGCTGACACTTGCCCGTTCATCGGAGCGCGGGGATTCCCTTGTTTTTTGTTTTTGGGGAGTCCTCTCTTTTATTATGTGCTCCCACTGCTTGCATTCCAGCTACTCCGATCGAAGGCTTATAGTCTTTTTAAGCCGAGGCCTGTCTGGTGTTTTGGGTGTTCCCCTGGACGTCATAGTATTACAACTTCCCTGTTTTGTGTTCAGGGACTTTTCATTCTCGGTCTCCGACGTGAGTCCAATGTTGCACGATCACCTCAGTCAAGGGCCGCTCTCAGTAGTCCATGTCCTCTGGAGGATCGTCTGTCCGAGCTGCAGGTGCTTGCAGGGGAGGACCGGTGTCCCAAGGACCAGGACCTCATCCAGGGCTGGGGGCTTTCTCAAGGCTGATGGCGCTTGAGGACCGGCTCAAAATTTGGAAAAGCCCTCTGTTGAGGGTCCCGTCGTCGGGAAGATGAGCCAGACATTATTGCCCACTGCATGACCACTAGGGCAGATATACTGCTCTCTAGGGCTGCCATTCTTTTCTCCATACCAGTTGGCTCCGCAGCCTTCGATGTGGGCACCGAGGGTGTCAGGCCCGGTGTCAGTACTGTCAAGGGGGAGTCCTCGATGAAGATGGCCTCGGAGGCCCGAGGCCGATCGGCAGGTGCTGATGACTCCTTATGGGGCAGCGTGATGGGCTGCTCCTGCCCCGACTCCTTGGACTCGCTTCTAGGACTGCGGGTCCTGGGGTGGGATTTCTCCTTTATCCCGGATCCGTCCTCCGAAGCGGTCTTTAATTTTTTTCTTCTTGTGCTCCACCTCTGGGGATTTCCACTCAGAGAAGCCACGGCACTCTGACAAGGCTCTGGCTTCACATGGCACCAAAGTATCGGGGCTCTGGAGCGTGGTGTCACCAGAGACTCTGGCGTGGAGTCGGACTTCTGAAAGAAGCTTATTTGCTGCTGATGGTGACTCTTCAAGGCCTTTGAAGTCCTGGTTCTGCAGAGCTCGCAGTTGGAGTCATGCTCTGGGCTGAGATATTGGAGGCAGCAGTCGTATAAGTCAGTGAGTAACATCATTTTGCCACACAGGTCACATTTTTGAAGCCACTGGAGGCTATCAGAAAAAGGGGGTTCCTGCCTCCCGGCAAGGGTCGGAGGCCTCTGGCTGAAAAAAAGCACGAATGCTGGTCGAGGAGCACCTCGATGAAAAAATTAATAGACTAACCTGAAGAGCGACGCCGAGGCGAGCTGGCTCAGGGGTGGGAAGGAACCGGTTTGCAACCAGACAGAATACAATAATAAAAATCAGACTTTTTCTGGGGAAAACTGGACAATGTCTTATGGACTCTGCTGGGGAAAAAAGGAGACAAGGCAAGATGGCACCCTTGGGTAAGAAGTGGACCATGCATGCGTGGTGCATCTCCCAAAGGCTTTCTTTGAAAGCTGGGGAGATGCTTCCGTGGGGGCTCCGTCAGTGCCAGCATCACCCATATGTGAGGACTGATTCCTGCTGTTCCCAGAGAACATCTGTTACAGGTGAGTAACTATGCTTTCTTTTAGTTCCTTGGCGTGAGAGCATCTTTCATTTCCTGTTTTTTGCAAAACATATATTTACATTAACGTCATCCAGTGTGCAGTTTCAGGATTTTTATTTTGGGGTTGCCAAGCCCTTCTTGATGTTTATGTTGGGAGTGAGAGGAGTTGTGTTGGGGGCCACTGAGCCTCTCTCTTCCCCCCCCCCTCCCGAGGGTGGAATGTGCTGTGTAGGGGCCATTGAACCCCTCTCTTCTTTCAGAGGCTGGGAAGTGCTGTGTTGGGGTTTCAAGTCGCCCTTGTTACATGGAAGTGGGAGGTGCTGCATGGTGCTGTTGAGCAACTTTTGTTTGGCATATTTAGCAGTATGTTTCCTAAACTTTGCGCTGGTAACATAAGAAATGCCATACTGGGTCAGACCAAGGTCCATCAAGCCCAGTATCCTGTTAACAAGAGTGGCCAATTCAGGTCATAAGTACCCAGTAGATTCTCAAAAAGGTACCCAGGTTCCATATTACGTGTCTTGGGAAAAGCAGTGGATTTCCTAGGTCCTGTTTAATAGTTTATGCACCTTTCCTCCATGAATTTGTCCAAACCTTTTTTTTAAACCCAGCTACACCAAATGCTTTTACTATGATCCTCTGGTAACTAATTCCAGAATTTAAGTGGGGCTGTAGGCTTACTGCAGGGGGAGGTAGTTACATCCCCCTCCAGTTACCGCATTTCAATGCGGCAAAACAGCTGCTAGTGCAACTAAGACCACACACTGAGTTGGCATTAGTTGCACTCATGCTACTTGTTCTGAGCCAATATGTTAGTTTCTGCCAACAATACAGATGTCTGTGTGTGAGAGTTCTTTCTCTCACCTCACTCTGGAGTAACGTATAATTTGGGGAAAAAATCCTGTAAACTGGGGTAAAAGCACTTTGTCTACATATGTCTGTTTTTAGTTTATATTAATATAATCTCCAGGAACAAGCAGGAATGTAGTCATCACATATGGGTATCGTCGGTACCGACGGAGCCTACGCGGGAATGCTCCCCAGAGTCCAATTAGAAAGCTTTTGGGAGCATTCCACAGTGCCTGCGTGCTGCCTTCCCGCCTTTCCCAACTGCCTCTCTCCAGTTCTTCATTTTCCGCGGAGCCAGCAGGTCGTGTTCCTGTCACCGCAGAAAATTTTCCTTCTTTTTTGTGGTCGTGTCTGCCTTCCTCGATGCTTTACCGGTACTGCTGGTTTTTCTTGCTTTCTTTCTTTTCTTTAAAAAAAAAAATTCTTAGTACTTTTTTTTTTCCCCATTTTTCCAGGTGCACGTGCCATTTTGGGCCTTAGGCCCAAGATTTTTTCCGCAATAGAAAAACCCTCTTCGGGTTTTAAAAGGTGCACCAACTGTGGCGGTACCATCTCCGTCACCGACACCCATGAGTGGTGTCTGAAATGTTTAGGTCCTGACCATTCCATCTCGGAATGTATGGCCTGTGCCATGATGTCCAAGAGAGGTCGACAGAACCGAGCTGCCAAGCTCAGTACCCTGTTTCCCTCTGATGCAGCTTCTATGGCATCAACGTCTTCCAGGGCTTCGTCTTCCTCCCGTGGATCTCAGATAACTAAACATAAGTCTAACCGGTCCTCAAAGGGTAGATCTCCCTCTAAGCATCGAGATGCCTCTGGCATTGCCCTTGAGGATTCTGCACCGGCAAAATTGCCCCAGCGGGAGGCTTCGGCTTCCAAAGCATTATTGGGGCTCCAGGATGTTCTCGAGGCCTCGACCTCGGCAGAACTACTGGTGCCATGCTCTGGGGTACTGGCGATCTTCTCCGGTACCGACATCCAGGCATCGACAGCATCGATAGACCAGAGAGTAGTGGCTATTGAATGCAGTCTGGTGGCTCTCCTTGCGGCCTCGACACCCTCGGAACCGCGTCAGACAGTTCAACCGGTATCGGTACCGACAGCATCGACATCGGCATCCGCATTGCCGGCACCCAGTCATGCGATGCCTTCCAGTATCGATACACCGGTACTGATTCCCCTCGGTACCAACTTCGATCAGTACGGGTATCGGGCTCTTCAAGAGCATCCCGATAGAAGGTACTTCGAGTCCTCAGAGGAATCTGAGGATTCTGAAAGTTCTGTCGATGCGGGAATACTTCTCCCGGAGGAGCCTTCCTCCCCTAAACGCAGGATGTCTCCTCCAGAGGACATTTCCTTTCAGGATTTCATCAGGGAGGTGGCTCGGGGTCTGTCCATTACTGTGGCCCCTGAAACAGAGCCCAGAGCAAAGGAGTTGGAAATTTTACAATATCCTAAAACTCCTAAGGAAGCAGCTACCTTGCCCATCCATGAGATCTTGCATGATCTCATGCTAAGAATGTGGGAGACGCCTCTTACCACCTCTCCTCACTCTCGTAGACTGGATACTCTGTATCGAGTCCCTCCTTGTCCTGCTTTCCAGAAAACTCAGCTTCCTCACCACTCTATTGTAGTGGAATCAGCTAGGAGAAGGATAGGAGATTTAGATTTAGGAGATTTTAGAGGCTTTGAGCCCTCTTCTTCCTGAGGATAGAAGACAGGATTTTCTCACATAGGTCAAACATGCCCAGGATGTTTCTAAATTTGTCAACCGTGCAGTTTTTGACTGTTTTGAGTGCATAAGCAGAACTTCTGCCATTGCCATAGGTGCACGTAGAATTGCTTGGCTCCAGGCATCTGATCTGGAGCTCTGGGTACAAGACAAACTCGGAAATATTCCTTGTACTGGTGAGAACCTGTTTGGTAAAGATTGGCAGGAAAAGGCCAATGAGTTGGATGCTGACAACTCCACCTTGGATAGATTATCCAAGTCCACAGCTGATCCTGCAAGAAAGAAATCTTTCAAGAAACCATTCTTTTCTAAAAAGAAACGATTTTATCCTGCTTATTCTCAGCAGGGACGTTCTGCAGGTCAACCTGTCCGGAAGGGTCAGCAACCACCCAAACAAAGGAAAGCAAAGACTGCTAAGCCTCAACCGTCTCAGTCTCAACCTCCACAAGGCCTTTGACTTTCAGCTAGAGAACTTAGCCTTCCTGGCGCTCAATGGACCAGAGCCTTCCACCATTCCAGGAAGGTTGTGCCATTTTGCCCCCAGATGGGGACAGATAACAGCAGAGCATTGGACACTCCATCATAAAAGAGGGGTACAAGCTTCATTTTTTGAGCATGCCCCCTCCCACAATGATAAGGCAGTTCAATTCTCCGACCTCTCTCATCAATCTGTTAGGTCAGGAGGTCACTATGCTTCTTGCCCACGGGGCAATAGAAGTACCCATCCATCAGCAGGGTACAGGGTTTTACTCCCCCTATTTCCTTATCCCAAAGAAAATAGGGGGATACAGACCTATCTTGGACCTCAGAGAATTGAACAAATTCCTTGTCAGAGAAATTCAAGATGATTTCTCTCGGAACTCTGCTGCCATACCTTCAGAGTCAGGATTGGCTTTGTTCTCTAGATCTCAAGGATGCGTACACCCATGTTCTCATCCATCCAACTCACAGAAGGTTCCTTCGGTTCCTTTTTCAAGGAAAGCACTACCAATATAGGGTGCTTCCTTTTGGCCTGGCTTCAGCACCAAGGGTGTTCACGAAATGCATGGCTGTGTTAGTAGCATTTCTCCGCACTCTAGGGATATTCGTCATCCCCTACTTAGATGATTGGCTCATTCGAGCCCCAACAGAATCAGAGACCAGGACTTCTCTATCCTGCACAATGCGTATCCTTCAGTATTTGGGTCTGGTATTAAACATCCCAAAATCCAGTCTAACTCCCACTCAGTCTTTAGAGTTCATAGGAGCTTTGCTGGATACCAGAAAGGCAAGGGTCTATCTCCCCCAGGCCGGTTGCCTTCGCATGGTGCAGTTAGCTTCTCAAGCAGTGCTAAAGCCTCATCTCATTGCCCGAGAAATGCTACAACAACTAGGCCACATGGCATCTACCATGCATGTGGTTCCCTATGCTCGCTTCCATATGAGGGCAGCCCAGTGGACTTTATCCACTCAATGGACCCAGGCATCAGGATGCCTGTCAGACAAAACAGCAAACACAAGTCGCCTTATTTTGTCCCTCCAGTGGTGGAAGTCCACTCAAAACCTGTTGCTGGGGTCCCCTTTTCAACAACCCTTACCCCAGGCAACTCTCACAACAGATGCTTCTCGGATGAGTTGGGGAGCTCATCTGCAAGATCTCGCCACCCAAGGCACCTGGTCTCCACAGGAGACTCATCTACATATCAATCTCTTGGAGCTCAGAGCAATCTTCCTTGCTCTTCGAGTGTTCCACACCCTGCTCAGCTACAAGACAGTCCTCATTCATACGGACAATCAAGTAGCCATGTTCTACGTGAACAAGCAGGGGTGACAGGCTCTCTGTCGCTTTGCAACGAAGTTTTGCGACTATGGGCCCTCGCCAGAGAGCATCAGATTCATCTCCTGGCAATGTATCTTCCAGGCATACAAAACTCTTGGGCAGACAGACTCAGTCGAGTTCTGCCTCCACACGAGTGGTCTCTGCATGCAGACCAGCTAGCCAAGATTTTTCAAATTTGGGGAACCCCGGACATAGACCTCTTTGCAAGTCCGTGGAATGCCAAACTTCCCCGGTTCTGTTCCAGAACCCCGGCTCAGGGGGCTCAGGCCAGGGATGCTTTCCTCCTTTACTGGGGTCAAGACTTCCTGTACACCTTTCCACCCATTCCCCTAATTCCCAAAACCCTGTTCAAGCTTCAGAGCGACAGAGGCCATATGATTCTCATAGCTCCACATTGCCCACGGCAAGTGTGGTACCCTCTGCTTCTACATCTCTCTCAAGCTCCCTCCCTGGAGTTAGGGTCTGCTCCAGATCTCCTATCTCAGGAGGACGGAATGTTATGGCATCCCAATCCCCATTCTTTGCATCTCAGGGCTTGGTTGCTGAAGGCCTAGATCTCCATGATCTTATCCTCCCTCAGCAAATAAAGGATATTTCTGCTTCCAGGAAGCCTTCCACAAGATGCTCTTATGCTTTCAAGTGGAAAAGGTTTACCATATGCTGTTCGCAGAAGGGTCTTAACCCCATTGCCATACCTCTGGAATCATTACTGGAGTATCTCCTTCATTTATCCAATGCAGGACTTAAGACTAACTCAGTGGGGATCCATTTGAGTGCTATTGCAGCTTCCTTCAAGCCCCTAAATGGACAACCTATCTCCTCCCATCCTCTTATAGCAAGATTTATGAGAGGCCTTCTGCTAACTAAGCCTCCCATAAAGCCACCACCTGGGGCATGGGACTTAAATTTGGTTCTTGGTCAGCTCATGAAGCCACCTTTCGAACCCTTAGCTACTACCTCCTTGAAATTCCTTTCTTGGAAGGTTATCTTTCTCATTGCAATCACATCAGCACGTCGCATTAGTGAGTTGCAAGCACTAGTAGCTGATCCACCTTATATAAGATTCCATCATGACAAGGTAGTCCTTAGGACTCATCCACACATTATGCCAAAGGTGGTCTCGCCTTTTCATATAAACCAAGTGGTCTACCTACCTGTGTTCTTTCCAAGGCCTCATGCATCAAATGCAGAAAGGAACCTTCATACTTTGGACTGTAAAAGAGCTTTAGCCTTTTACTTACAAAGAACACAGCAACATAGAAAGTCCTCTCAACTCTTTGTTGCTTTTGATCCTTCTCATTTGGGACGTCCAGTCTCCAAGAGAACACTATCTAACTGGATTGCTCAGTGTATATCCTTTGCCTATCAGAGTAAGAATCTTCCTCTGGAGGGCCATGTCACAGCTCACAATGTGAGAGCCATGGCAGCTTCAATGGCTCATCTGCACTCTGTGTCTATCGACGACATCTGTCGAGCAGCCACCTGGGCCTCGGTTCATACCTTCACAGCCCATTACTGCTTGGACAAGGACTCCCGCCGGGATGCCTTGTTTGGTCAGGCTGTTCTCCAACACCTGTTCCATACCTAATCAACTCCTATCCACCATCCCTGGTAGGATGCCAGAGATCCATGGGGGGAAGTGGAGCCCTTCTCAGGGACGCACAACTTCTAGGGTCTCTCCCTGGCATCTAAAGCTAGGGAGTCCCCATATGTGATGACTACATTACTGCTTGTTCCTGGAGATAGCATAGTTACTCACCTGTAACAGATGATCTCCGGGAACAGCAGAAATTTAGTCCTCACAACCCACCCACCTCCCCTAGGAGTTATATCTCTCTATCTATCTCTTTCCCTTTCCCTCTCTCTCTCTTTGTCTCAGCTTTAAAACTCAACTGGAGAGAGGCAGTTGGGAAAGGCGGGAAGGCAGCACGCAGGTGCTGTGGGATGCTCCCAAAAGCTTTCTAATTGGACGCTGGGGAGCGTTCCCACGCAGGCTCCGTCGGTTCTGATGATACCCATATGTGAGGACTAAATTCCTGCTGTTCCCGGAGATCACCTGTTACAGGTGAGTAACTATGCTTTCTCCAGGAACAAGCAGGAAGTCAGCCTTCACATATCGGTAACGTCGGTGCCGATGGAGGCCTCACGGAAGCATCCCCCCAGCTTTCAAAGAAAGCCTTTGGGAGATGCCACCATGCATGTGTTGTCCCCTTCCTGCCCAAGGGTGCTATCTTGCTCAGTCTCCCTTTTTTCATGGAGCCTTTCAGGTGTCTGCTTTCCCCCAGAAAAAGCTGCTTTTCTCGACCTGAGTTTTAAACTCTTGCCTGTTGTACACCAGTACTTTTCCTGCCACCTGATACCGCTGCCCTGGCATCAAGTCTCTGGCCCCTTCATTTTTTTTCTTTTTTCTCTTTCCTTTATTTTGGCACCTTTGTGCCTTTTTTCCCCCCAACTGGCAGCACCACGGGTCTTCGACCTTGCTAGGGTACTTTTTTCCCCCATGCCTACCAGTGGTTTTAAGAAGTGTAATTGGTGTGTCAAGATAATGTCCTTCACCGACACACACAACTGCTGCCTACGCTGCTTAGGGCTGGACCACGACCCCACGGCTTGCAATCTGTGTAAAAAGATGTCCACCAAGGCCTTCAAGAGCCAGCAGCAGAAACAAGTTCTTCCCAGAATCTCCAGCTCCGAAGTCCAAGGCCCCCTCTGAAGCTGTGGAATCCAATGATGGGCCCATGGACCCCGGTCAACGCCATGGCTCTTCAGAAAGGGGGCCTCCCTCGAGGGAACATAAGAAGAAAAAACCCTTGAAGGTAGTGTCTCTGGCTCTGACAGGTCTGGTAAGCCCCGGACCAGGTCCCACAGTCCTCAAACTGATACAGAGGCTTCTGGCAATGGTGCCCAGTCTCCCAAGGGTCGCCCTGGTGAGGACCCCCCTCCTCCTCAACACCCAAACCGGTCAACCAGCCTTGGTATCGCAGGGCCCCACTCCCAAGTGAGAGGCCCAAATGCTGGCCTTGGAATGCAGCATTTCTGCGTTCCTCGCTGTTCAGCAGGCGTTGGTGCCAGGCCCCGCCAGCACGTGCCTAGAGACCGCAGGGACTTCGACCTCAGATGTCCCGGGCGGCTGCAGTGACCCCCGAGAGCTAGAAGCCTCGCAAGGGTCTTGATCTCTGTCCCAGTCCTCGGGTGCGATATCTTCGTGGGCGAGCGCTTCTGGCTTCAGGCAGGCTTAGGCCTCAGGAGCTTGGTGTGGGTCACCGACCTTTCTCAGTCTGCCTGACCCCGAGTCCTCCATGGACTACTCAGACTGGGAATCCGATGGAGACACCTCCCCAGAAACCCAGTCCCACTGGGACCTTCCCTCGGATCCCTCTCCACCAGCCCAGAGGTGGCGGTCCTCTCCCAAGGACCCTTCCTTCTTGGAGTTCGTCTGTGATATGGCGCAGGCCCTGGCACTTGCCACCGAGTTGGAGGAAGAGCTCTGCACAGAGGAGCTCGATATACTTCAATATGAGGCTCCCCCAAAGCATAACCATGTTGTATGTTCCCATGGCACTTTGTCAATATTGTTTTTTTATATATTTTAATCATTCCACTTATTACTTTTATGGTTGGTTTTTATCTTCTTATTTTATTATTTGTGTGGTTTATATCATTGATTTTATGATTTATTATGTTTTTATCCATGAGTAATGAGTTGATGACTATTCAGTCTCACTGTATGTTGTTCTTGGATTTATATCCTCACTTTCTGTTTTTAATATTTCATTTTATGTTACTATAGTGTCTGTTTTAAGGTCACAGTCCACTGAAGAAGGCCTGACGGCCAAACACGTGTTGGGCAGACCTCGACACCAATAAAGCCCTGTTCTTCCAGTGGTGGTTGTCGTCCTGTTTCTCTTTGTGTTGTTCCTGATCAGTAGGGGGGGCGGGGATGGAGGGAACAGAGACCCTCACGGTCTCTGTTCCCTCCATCCTCAAAAGGCGGCTCCTCTGCATGTGGGAGAACCTCGGCTTCTGTCCCTGTTGTTAGCAAGCGCCTGGACACTATGTACATGGTTTAGCGGGGACTGGGGTTTTAGAAAGCCCAGCTTCCCCACACCTCGATGGTGGTCAAATCGGCAATGCGGAAACAGAAGAGCCCGAAGACTCATTCTTCAGTCCCACCAGGCAGAGAGTCTCGTGCCCTCGATGCCCTTGGCGCAAGGCTTATCAGGGCTCCATGCTGGCATGCCACATTTAGGTTTACCAATTGTACATTGGAAACTTTGCAGCGGGCCTTGACGGAGACCACCTCCGCCGTTTCCAGGCCCTCTTGAAGTCCGTCAGTGTTCTAAGTATCTCTCATAGGCAGCATACAACAGCTTAGAGTCCTCCACCCAGGGGGCAGCTGCTGGCATCGGAGCCTGCTGACAGACCTGGCTCCAATCCTCAGACCTGGAACAGTGGGTACAGAAGAAACTGCTAGATGTCCCTTGCCTTTATTATAGAAACATAGAAAAATGACGACAGAAAAAGACCACATGGCCTATCTAGTCTGTCCTTCCATATCAATAACTACAACAGTCCCCTTTTTTCCTTTAGAATAGAAAGGGAGCAACTGGTTGGCAAGCCCATGGAGGACAAGGCAGTGGAGATTGAGACAGAGTACGTGACCCATACTCACCTCTCCCAAAAGACTTCCTCCCTCCCCAAGAAGAAACAGCAGGAAAAGAAGCCTTTTTTCTACTGGAAGAGGCTCCCGTATAGGGGCTACCCACCCTATCCGCTGGTGTCTATCCCCACCCAGGGTGGTCCGGGAAAAGGTGCAGCCCACGGCCCTCGCAAGCCAAAGGGTCCTAAGACCCAACCACTGGCGCTGGCTCAGCCGGCCTCGAGGTTTTGATGCCTTTGGCATAGCCTCTCGTTCGCTGGCAGATCAGCTGCCAGTCAGAGGGCATCTGGTCCACTTCGCCTTCAGGTGGGAATCCATCATCACCGACACCTGGCTTTTCCAGGTTGTACGGGAGGCCTATCTCCTCAATATGGACCAGCTACTCCCCTCAGTACTTCCCTGGGGAGCAGCGGAGGCTTCCTATGCACTAGGCTCTCCAGACTCAGGAGCTAGTAGGTCTCCTCGAGGACAGGGCGGTGGAACCAGTCCCACTGCACCTCAGAGGATGGGGGTTTTATTTCTGATGCTTCCTCATCCCAAAAAGAACAAGGGGTCTCCGACCCATCATCGACCTGCGGAACCTAAACAAGTTCCTGATGTGGGAGACGTTCAAGATGCTCTCCCTTGGAATACTGCTGCCCTACCTCCAGCAGCATGATTGGTTATGTTCCCTGGACCTAAAGGATACTTATACTCACATTCTTGTCCATCCCAAGCACTACCAGTCCGTCCCGCAGGTCTTCACAAAATGCCTGGCTGTGGCGGTGGCCCACCTCCGGTTGCAGGGCACCTTTCGTCTATCCTTATCTAGACGACTGGCATGTGACAGGGGGGCATGGCCTCCGAGGTTCGTCGGGCCACAGACCGCACCATTCACCTTCTGGGGCACCTGGGATTCATGGTCAGCTACCCAAAATCCCACCTCTCTCTGGTGCAGTCCCTGGAGTTCATCGGGGCCCGCTTGGACACTTTGTAGGCCATGGCTTTCCTTCCCTAGGACAGGGCAGACCGCCTCATATTCATGGTGTCCAACGTGCAATGCTGCAGCGTGGTCTCGGCTCAGTCGATGCTTCGCCTTCTCGGCCACATGGACTCCACAGTCCATATCATACCCCATACCTGCCTCCATGCACAGTGGACCCAGGCAACAGGCCGTCTTCAAGAACTGTCACACCCTGCCTGGTGGAGTCCTGACCTGGTGGCGGGATGCACAGAACCTGCTCCGAGGCATGCCCTTCCAGACCCCAAAGCATCAGGTGGTCTTGATGACTGAAGCCACCCTGTTGGGCTGGTGGAGCCCACTGCAAGGAACTGCGCATGCAGGGTTCTTGCTCCCCCGAGGAGGCTCGACGACAGATCATCTGCTGGAGCTCTGAATCGTGATCCTCATGCTTAGGGCCTTCTGACACTGCTTGCAGCACTGAGCAGTCCTTGTCCAGACAGACAACCAGTCACGATGTTCTACGTGAACAAAGAAGGGGTACTGGCTCTTACAGCCTCTGCCTGGAGGCGATGGCTCTGTGCTCTTTTGCAGTGAGCCTGAGCATCACCCTTCAAGCCACCTATCTCCAGGGCCAGGATAATGCCTTGGCGGATCGTCTAAGCAGGGTCCTCCAGCCACATGAGTGGCGCCTGTATCCCCTGATGGCACAGCAGCTCTTCCAAAGTTGGGGGACTCCAGACCTGGACCTCTTTGCCAGCCCAGCGAACTCGCAGCTCCCCCGGTTCTGCGGCCCCCCTCCCTCGCCCAGGCAGGGGGCACCAGATGCCTTCCTCCTGTCATGAACCACCGGCCTACATATGCCTTCCCTCCCCCCCCCCCGCCACTCATTGCTTGGACCCTTCTCAAGGTCCAGCGGGACAGGGCCTCGGTAATCCTCGTGGTCCAGGCAACCGTGGTTCCCTCTGTTACTCTGCCTCTCAATGGAGCCCCCGGTTCCTCTAGGGAACTCGCCGGGGCTGCTGACGCAGGCGGGGGGGGGGGGGGTCTGCTGCTTCACCCCATTTTGAGGTCTCTCTCACTCACAACAAGGTGGCTGAGCAGGTTGCCCTATCCTCGTACCATTTCCCTATGGAGATAAAGGACATTCTTCTGGCCTCACAGAAGGATTCAACCAGGCGGGCATACACCTTCAAGTGGTGCCGGTTCTCAGTGTGGTGCTCGCAGGTCAGAGTGGACCCGTTTTCCTGCTCCACCTGATTGGTCCTGCAAGTACGTTCTTCACCTCTCGCAGGCTGGGCTGAAGCCGAACGTGGTCACAGTTCACCTGAGTGCCATCTCAGCAAACCACCACCACCCCATTGAGGGGAAACCCCTTTCGGGGCAACCGCTGGTCTCCCGCTTCATGTGGGGCTTGCTCCTTTCCAGGCCCCCGCCCGCCCTCTGCCTGTAGAATGGGACCTCGATGCAGTCCTCATGCAACTCACCAAGCTGCCCTTTGAGCCCATGGCTACTTGCTCGCTGCTGCACTTGTCGTGGAAGGTGGCCTTCCTGGTGGCTTTCACCTCTGCCCGGAGAGTCTGCGAACTCCAGGCACTGATGGCTGAGGCCCCATACATGAGGTTCTACAGGAACAGGGTGGTCCTGCGTACTCACCCCAAGTTCCTCTCAAAGGTTGTCTCGGATTTCCATCTCAGCCAAGAGATAGTGCTGCCCACCTTCTTCCTGAAGCCCCACACCGACCAGGCATTGGCGGTTCTCCACAAGCTGGACTGCAAGAGGGCGCTCTCCTACCTGCAGCGGACTCAGGACCACTGCAGATCTGGGCAGCTCTTCGTCTCTTACAACCCCAGCCACCTGTGGCTGGTGGTCACCAAGCGAACCTTGTCCATCTGGGTGGTGGACTGTATCACCTTTGCCCAGGCCCAAGCCGGGCTTCCCTGGATCACCGAGTTACGGCGAACAATGTCCAAGCAATGGCGGTGTTGGTTGCTAGCCTGTGCCACTGGCAGACATCTGCCAGGCTGCCACCTGGTCCTCCGCTCACACCTTTGGTGCATTACTGTCTGGAGAGGGAGTCCCATCGGAACAGTAACCTGTTCGGGGTTTAAGCAACTCCTGCTCTCCGACCCTTGTTCCAACTACTGGGAGCGTGGCCACCCAGGGACTCGGGGTCCTCAGGCTGCTGCCTTTTTCACTGGCAACAGCTCATGGCTCTGCCGTGATTTTTCCCACAGGTCCTCAGTAGCCTGTAGCTAGGGAGTCCCATATGTGAGGACTGACTTCCTGCTTGTTCCTGGAGAAAGCGTAGTTACTCACCTGTAACAGGTGTTCTCCTGGGACAGCAGAAATCAGTCCCCACAACCCTCCCTCCTCCCCTTGGAGTTGCTGTCAATTTTTGCCATCTTCTTTGTAGGGCTCTAGGTAAGGCACCTGACTGAGTAAGATGCCACCCTTGGGTGGGAAGGGGTCCACACATGCGTGGTGGGATTCCCAAAGGCTTTCTTTGAAAGCTGGGCAGATGCTTCTGTGGGGGCTCCATTGGCACCGATGTCACCTATATGTGAGGACTGATTCCTGCTGTCCCCAGAGAATACCTGTTACAGGTGAGTAACTACACTTTCTCTACTTGGTGAAAATCTTTGTTTTGCATGTGTGATTAAGGCTGTGTGTTCTGTTAGCATAGAGTTTCTATAGAGGGATCTGTAGTAATCTAGCTTGTTCAGTTTCCTGAATAAGAATATGGATGTTCTAGGGCCCACTGCAGTATTTATGGTGCTGCCCTTTTCTGGGTACACGCTCCATGTTGTGCGAGTTTTGGAAGTTAGTGCTGTTATGGAATAGTAGATTTGCTCTAGATGGGTCCTGTATTCTGAGCTCTTTGTGTAGTCAACTGGTTGTGGGAGTACTGGAATATGGATTGTTTCTGAGATATGCAGGTTTCTGTATGCTACCAGAGTGAAATTTAAAAATAGTTCATATTCAAGAAAATTTCAAATTTTAAGAAAACATCTCGATTAAATTTTGTTTAGTAGCCAGATAGCGTCACCACTGCTGAGTTCTGGACTTTTCCAGCTTTGGAGTTTATATGTACGGATCTGTACTGTAGTAATCTGAATTGTTCAGCTTTTCAAATAGGTGTTGGATGTTCTAGAGCCTGCTGCGGTATTTACCGTGATGCTTTTTTTGGGTAGGCTCCTTTTGTGAGTTTTGGAAGTTGGTGCTGGTATGGTATGGTAGATTATTTCTATAGATCTTCAGTGACTTTTGTAGGGTTTTGTATTTTATTTTATTTAACAATTTTTTATTCTGCTTTTATCATTTTTAGTCAAAGCAGTTTACATTGTAATTTAAACTTGGTATGTACATTAAACAGGGACATTGATAACTTGGATTCTTCTGGGGCAGTGGAGGGGAGTGACTTGCCCAAGGCCACTAGTAGTGCTAGTGGGAGTCGAACCCTGGTCTCTTGGTTCCTAAGCCAGTGCTCTAACCATAATTAGATATTGAGTTCTGTGGGTGAATGTCCTAGTTCTGCTCTGTACCCGTTGTTGAGAGAGGTGGTTCTGTGAATGCAAAATATATGTTCAAAAAGAAAAACAGCAAGAACCATAACACAGTTTATAACAAAATAAAAATGAGTTATAATTTTATGTGTTAAGCTGTGTTGTGGTTCTTGCTTTCTCTTTTAGTTCCTTGGTCTGCGAACATCTTTTATTTCCTCCACATTATCTAATTGGCTTTTTGATTTGGTTCAGACTGGAGTTTTGAGAACGCCTCCCCCTTCCTTCCGCTCCTGGGGCTTCCCATAGCTTTCAGTATCATCTTTATGCTGATGACTCTAAAATCTGTCTACACCTGACGTTTCTCTTACACTCCAAGCCCATATCTCTGCCTGCTTATCTGACATTGCTGCCTGGATGTCTCACTGCAGTCTAAAATTGAACATGGCCAAGACTGAACTATCTATTTTTCCACCTAAACCCTCCTCCCCACTTCCTCCTTTTCTATCTCTGCTGATAACACACTTTTGCTTCCTGTTTCCTCAGCCCACAACTTTGGGGTCATCTTTGATTCCTCCCTCTCCTTCTCCACATATATCCAACAGATAGCTAAAACCTGTTTCTTTCTCTATAACAGGCATGTCCAACAGGTAGATCGCGAAGGGGTCAGAGATAGATCGCCAGCCCCACTTGGCTCCATCTCTCCAGCAGCCCACTCCATCGCTAGGAGAGAGCTCGTGCCGGCAGGTCGTCTGCCGAGGGCTTGCCGCCGTTGCTGATCCTTTGCCTGTCTTTTTTCCCTGCCTGCAGGAATCTTGCCTGTGGGTGTATTGGGGCGCTTGTTGTTTTCATGCCAATAGTTTGTGGGTACCCCAGGGAGCCGCTGCCCACGCCCCGCGACGAGACACCACAGGCTCGGCATCATACCTGGTCTCCTGCCTCTCAGAATCACCCATTCCTGCCCCCTCCCCAACACCCCTTAGAAGTGTGTTATATACAGGGCGATATCCAGTCGCCCGGGCTTTACCTGAAAACACTTACCGTATTAGTTGTGTTGTGTGCTGGTCGTTGGTCGCTTTATAGTTCGCTTTCAATAAATGTTTTCGGGCAGACACAACAAAGTGTCAAGAATTTGGTGATTTTGGTGGGCTTTTCCAATTTTGTTCTAACTTGCCTATGCCTTGCCTTCGAATTGGTTCAAACCACTGTGACGTTTGCTTGCCTCTGCAATTTTATTTTGCCTAGCCTTTGCATTGATTCTACACTGCAATTTTATTTTGCTTAGCCTTTGCATTGATTTTACACTGCAATTTTGTTTCGCCTAGCTTTTGCATTGATTCTACACTGTGTGCAGAATTTATTAAATCGCATGTGGTGGTATTTGAACTTGTTTGGCAGTATTTGATTTTATCTGGTTTGCTGGACAGGTGTTTGAGTTTTTTGATGATTGGTAGTATTTGATATTGGTGCCAGTATGATGAATTCTTATTTTTACTTTTAGAACTGCATGTGTGGTTTTGCATCTCCAGTCCTTGTATTGCACATCATCCAGAGGTCTTCAGTTCCTGTTGATCTTTAATACTTTGGGACAGTGACAGTTTTGGACCAGATTCAGCCAGTGTTTATACTAACTTAGCAGATTTGGCCTTCTTACAACCAGCCACCCCAATATAAAGAAGATGAGTGTTCCAAAGAAGAGCAAAACCTACCACTTTCATGATGAATGGGAAATGGACTACTTCTTCATCATGGTGAAAGACAAGTGTTGTTTAGTTTGTAATGTCCCAGTATCCTTGCCCAAAAAGGATAATCTGGAATGTCATTATAAGGCTCTGCATAGCAATACGTTTGCTGATTTTCCACCCAAAAGTGAAATTCGTAAACTGAAGCTCAAAGAACTTAAATCAAAATTGGCTACTCAGTAACAGTTGATGGCGAAGCCAAAGTCACATTTGGTCAATGCAACAATAGCATCCTTCAAGGTCAGCAATCTGATCACAAATAAATGCAAACCTTTCACTGAAGTGGAATTTGTAAAAGATTGTTTTCTTGAAGCAGCTGACAATCTTTTTGAAGGATTTAAAAATAAGAAAGAGATCATAGCTGCTATTCAAGATGTACAATTGTCAAGAAACACCATCGTGCGTCGAATAGAAAAGATGTGTGGAGACACAACTGAACAATTGTTGGAGGATGTTTCAAATTGTGTTGCTTTCTCACTCCAACTGGATGAATCTACAGACATGAGAGACATAGCCTAGTTGCTAGTCTTTATCCGGATGTTTTTTGAAGACTTCAGTGTTAAGAAACTACTTGGAATGATTTCTTTAAAAGGGAGAACTACCGGTCAGGAAATATTCAGTTCTTTCCATTCTTTTGTGACAGTGTAATCTTCCATTGCATAGACTTGTTTCCATCACTACTGATGGAGCAAGAGCAATGACAGGTGAGGTTAACGGTTTCATAGCCCTCTGCAGACAGCATGACGACTTCCCAGATTTCCTTTCTTACCACTGCATCATTCACCAGCAAGTTTTGGCAAGCAAGAGACTCAATACAAAGACTGTCATGGACATCACTTTCAAAATTGTAAATTCAGTTCGTGGAAGATCACTTCAAATATGGCTTTTCAATCTTACTCTTGATGAAGGGGCAGCGGAAATCATTTTTCACACAGATGTAAGGTGGCTAAGTAGGCACAAATTTCTGCAAAGATTTTGTGATTTGCTGAATGAAATAGGTTTTTTGAAGGAGAGGGGAGATGACCAAGCAGAGTTGGAAAATGAGGAGTGGTTATGTGATCTGGCATTTCTTGCTGACTTTACAGGCAAACCAAGTGATATGAACCTTGAACTACAAGGTAAAAACAAATGCATTGGCGAGATGATGAGTACAATGTCATCCTACAAGAGCAAATTTGAGCTAATGATGACTGACCTTGCAAACAACACTTTTGATCATTTTCCTAATACGCAGGACCATCTGGGACAATATCCACATTTTGTTCTTCAGTACGAGAAGTATGTGACAGAAATCTGTTCTGTTATCCAGAAATTCGAAAATAAATTCTGTGACTTCCAAAAAATTGGAACAGTTGTGGAGTACTTGTCATACCCATTCAAAGTAGATGTGGACATTAAAGAAACTGCAGCTGCTATCAGTAAAAATTACTCATTGAACAAGCCATCTCTTGAAAATGAAATATTAACCCTTAAAAATGACATTTTTCTCAAGACCCATGCTGAGCAAGAATCGTTTTGGAAGCTAGTGCCTAGAGACAAATTTCCCATCTTGAGAAGATGCAGTGAAGCTATACACTCCTGTTTCGGTTCAACTTATTTGTGTGAATCTGCGTTTTCCCATCTGAAAATGACAGAGTATACGCAACGTTCCAGCATGACAGATGAACATCTCCAGGATTCCCCTGAGACTGGCCCTCACGCAATATTCACCCAACTTCAAAAAGCTGGTGGATGAAATGCAGGCTCAGACGTCTCACTAATGAGCAAGAGCGAAATATTAAAGATTGTGCAAGACCAGCCTGGATCAATACTCGACCTAAATTTAACACAAATTACTCAATAAAAGTTAAAGAAAGTTATTTCTCAATAAAACTTTAAGAAAAAATGTACTTTCCATTTCCCCTCGCAGTTCTTACTAGATCTTCATCTCTCTGTTTTGTTTTTGCTTAATTTGCTTAACAGCTGATCACATCCAAGTAAATTATTATTATTATTATTATTATTAAAGACTTATAAAGCGCCGCAACATACGAAGCGCTGTACAAACATAGAAGAGAGACAGTCCCTGCTCATCAGAGCTCACAATCTAATAATGACAGAAGGTTCATTAAAAATGGGGGGGGGGGGGGGAAATCCTTCAACTTTATTGGGTTAAAATTTAATTTGAAACTAATTTGAAACTTAATTTTCATAGTGGTAGATCACTGGCACATTTGGCCAAAAAAAGTAGATCACGACCTGTTCGAAGTTGAACATGCCTGGTCTATAATATTAACAAAATTCAAAATTCATCCCTTCCTCTCTGAACACTATTGAAACTCTTATTCACTCTTTGGTTACCTCCCGCCTCAACTATTGCAACTTCCTCCTTGCTGCTCTCCCTCAGAATCATCTCTCCCCAGGGGGACCACATGATGATGCAGAGCTGAGCGGGTGTCTTGCGGCAGAGCTCCGCTCTCGACTCAGTTTTCTGGCTAAAATTTGTGTTTCAAGGTCCACATCTTGTACCCTGACACCCGAGGACGAGGAGGAAGGCAGCACAGAAAAGGGGAGGTGGTCTGGAGGGTATGCCCCTGCGAACGCTGAAACTTAATAAGGAGCGCAATACCAAAATGGCGGCGGAACAGCCGACACAACTTGTGGCACTTCATGATGAGGCGGTGAGAGAAATTACTCATTCTGACAGCGGTATTAAATTAGAGACACTCCCATTTGCATGCATCTTTTGAAGAACTAAAGAGCAGTCTAGAGACACAAGCATCGCGTGTGCAGCAAGTGGAAACGTGGGTAAAGCATATCGAAAGCCATGTGGAGGCCTTGGAGCAGAGAGTGCAACAACTTGAAAGGGGAAGGCAAGCACTCCTTGATCAACTAGAGGACTAAGAAAACTGAGGGAGGAGAAACAATATAAGAATTATTGGACTCCCCAAAATGCTGAAAGAGACTGAGATTTGGAATATGGTGGAAGACTGGCTCCCAAAGCAGCTGGGCCTGCAGGTGAGCGACACATGCATAAAAGTGGAGCGGCTGCAAAGGGTCAGCCCGCGTAGAGAGCAAGCAGCAAGGCCATGACCAATAATTGCGTGCATACTGAACTTCGCGGAAAAGGATAAATTAATGAAAAGCTATAGAGCTCAGAAGCAGGTAGAATATAAAGGTTACAAAATCTTGCTGTTTGACTACTCAGCTCGAGTTGCTGAAAAGCGCAGAGAAATGGCGCACCCTATTGCTTCCAACTAGCCACACGAGGGATAAGATTTGCATTACAGTATCTAATGAGTGCATCTGAATTATAATAACCAGACAAAATTCTTTGAAACACCTGAGATTCTTAAGAACTTTGTGGACAGATTGGAAGAAAATGGATCAACGTAAGCAGAAAGGCGCATAATTTAAAAAAAAAAAGAAAAGACTTTGGAACTGGGTGCAGCACTGGTGAGCAGGATCTCCTCTTCCCCCAAAACTAAAACCACCCTCCTGATGGGAAGAAATAAAAGGAAAGGGGGAAAATAAAAACCAGAAAGTGATATCCCTCTGCAAATTCTACAGAGGGGGTATAAGATCTAGGGATCAATGCAGCATCGACTGAGAGCCGCAATGCCAGTACGGGAAAAGGGGACTACTAATTCTTCATCTCTGACTCTTGGCCTGGCCAAGAGAGACTGCAGAATGGGAGAGAGTTTCTGCACCGGAGGTCATATGGATTTTATAAAGCACCGCCAGGGAGATAATGGACTAATTAAGGCACCAATAGTGGAAGCATCAGAGTCTGACGGACAAGTAAGATTTTCAGAGGACTCGGATGATAAAATTGTTTGTAAGGATACATTGGAGGGGAGGGTAGGAGGAGGTAGAGGATAAAAGCATCAGAGGGGAGAGGGGAATAAGGAGGAAAGGGAATGGCAGGTATGGATGGAAAGAGAAGGGTGGAGGGAGGATAAGGGGGAAATGTGGATGTAATGAGTCGGGAGCGTGAGTGGCAGATCCAAAGGGCAAAGGGTTGGGATGGAGGGTCAGGAAGAGCAACAAATGAAAGGGAGGGAGTATGAAGGGGGGAACTGGGGACTTGGGTATAAGGAAGGGGGAACGGGAAAGAAAACTGCTACACAAGAACATAGATTACATAGTAGAAGCACAGGAGGTAGTGACGAAGGGGGAGACTCACTCGACTGGGAAGCAGAAACCCCTGATAGAAAAAAAGCAACACAATACAGAGAGCAAAGACAATGCACAGGTGTTGGATAAGCTGAAGCTTCTCACCTTGAATGTAGATGATATATTCTCCGGGAACAAGCAGGAAGTCAGTCCTCACATATGGGTGATGTCGGCACTGATGGAGTCCGCACAGAACAAATCCCCGGCTTTCAGAGAAAGCCTTTGGGATTGCTACCACGCATGCGTGGTCCCCTTCCTGCCCAAAAGTGCCATCTTGGTCAGTCTCCTTTTTCCGTGGAGCCCACCAGACATTGTCTGGTTTTCCCCCGGAAAAAGTTGATTTTTTTTGAGCGTTTTACTCATCTCCGGTTTTGCACCGGTACCTTTCCTGCCCCGACCTTGGTGCCTCAGTATCGGGATTGATTCTTTATACTTTGTTTATTTTCTTTTGGTGTCTTCGTGCCCTTTTTCTCTGCTGGCAGCCCAAAGGGTCTTCAACCTTGCTGGGGTTCTTTCCCCCCCCCCAAGCTACTAGTGGCTTCAAAAAGTGTGATTGGTGTGGTAAGATTATGTCCCTAACCAACATGCATAACTGCTGCCTCCGGTCCTTGGCTCAGACCACGACCCAGCGTACTGTGGCCTTTTTAAGAAAATGTCTTCCAAGGTCTTGAGGAGCCGCCAGCAACAGCATGACAAAATTTTTCCCGACTCCCGATGCCTCCGAGAGCCAGGACCTCATCTGAGGTCTCGACACTTCGGGAGGAGCACTCCGAACCAGAGCGTCGTCCTGGGTCCTCGGAGAGGGAACCAAAGAGGAAGACGAAACCCTTGAAGGCAGCGTCCTTGGATGGCTCTGATCGGCCCGGATCCTCCTGGGATCGGTTGCAGAGCCCCGGACATCCGTTCAAGTCATTGGAGAGGAAGCGGCCTGCCAAGATCCCTCAGAAGGATTCCGTGGCGGACCAGCCTCGGCAAGTAGACACAATCCTCGTCGATTCCCCTCCTGGGGAGCTGACGTTGAGCCCGAGTCCCTCGGTGCCCTCGCCGAAGGCTACGGAGCCTCTGGGACTGGCATCCAGGATGGTGGCCTTGGAGCGCAGTATGACTGCCTTCTTGGACCAGCAGTGGGCGCTGATGTCCAGCAGGTCCGGTTCCTCCACCCCGACCACTAGGCATTTGATGTCGGACATCCACGGAGGCTGAGCCGATCCTCGAGGCCATGCGGGTCTGAGTAGATCCTTGGCCGAGGTCACGTTCGGTCTCCCGCTTGTCGGGGCCAAGGTCGTTGCCGATGAGTCTCCCAGGACCTTTTTTCACTTAAATCAGGTGCTGTGTTTGATATAGATGTATTGATGCTATGGATTGATATTGAAATTTGTACCTTATAAATCAAAAGTAGAGCTTGTGATGTTACAGACCTGATAAGATAAATAAAACTTTTTACATGCTTTTATGGTGGCACGAGCAATTTGTTTAAGTTCCTGTATGTATGTTGGGGTTGAACACAAGCAGCCAAGCAAATAAATAGAAAATCCCCAAATAATCTTAAGGGAAGCCCAGAAAAACCCCAACAGTTTCGAGTCGGCAGCCCGAGTAGCCACGGTGGGCCCTCAAGGCCTGAGGAACACCACGATGAATCCTCGGAGTATTCTGATGGGGGAGACCGAGGCCGAGGAGTCCCTGGATACCCATTGGCACTGAGATGTACCTTCTGATTCCCTGGTCTCTGAACCTCGGAGAAGGTCCCCACCAGAGGATATGGGCTTCTTGGACTTTGTCAAAGACATGTCCAAAGCCTTGGCCTCTCCTACCGAGTCTGAGGAGGATCCTCGGGCCGATGAGCTCAAGATCCTCCAATATGAGGCTCCTCCCCGGGAATCGCTCATGGTGCCCATTCCTCCCATCCTGGAGCGGCTTATGTTTCGCATGTGGGAGAGACCAGCGTCGCCACCAGCACCGTGGCTCGACTCAATGTATTGAGTCTGCCGGAGCCCTGGGTTTCAGAAGTCATAGCTGCCACACAACTCCATGGTTGTGGAGTCAGCCATGCGTCGACTGAAGAGTCAAAAGACTCGCTCCTCGGTGCCCCCCGGCAGGGAGGCCCGCACTTTGGATGCCCTTGGCAGAAAGTGCTACCATGGCTCGATGCTGAATTGCTGGATCCAGGCCTACCAGCTGTACATGGGCATGTACCTGAGGGACCTGGCGAAGGAACTCGCTGGGTACTCAGCTGGTCTCTCCGAGGAACCTTTGCAGCATTTCAAGAGCCTGTCCAAAGCCATCCATGAGTGCTCCAAATTTATGTCTCAGGCAGCCTATGATGGTTTTGTGGAAAAAAAATGAATCCCCTTCAGGTACCTTTGTTACAGGTTGAATCCATCTTATTTATTTATTTATTTTTATTTATTTTATTGCTTTTATATACCGCGCTCTTTAAAATCTGTGCGGTTTACAGATAACAGTTTTGTGCAGAACAAGAACTGTTATGCACTTACACTGAACGGGTGATACAACTTGGTTTTCAACTGTGGAAACTATCTACAGCTATCTACCACTATCTACAATATAAACATGAGTTGACTGTCTAAACAAGAGTTGTCTGTAATTTACAATTCTGTCTCTAGCTGCAAAATCACTCCACATATATCATACCCCTTGATCCAAAATATACAAAATTGCAGCACTAACTCTCACTCAATAATTAAGGAATGGTCTCAGACTTTCCAGCACTCTTATTCATGTACTTGTCCCTTAAACCAGGACTCTCAGTGCTTGTTTGCATCAATGACCAATCCTTTCATTTAAAATGCAAAATTCTAATTCCATGTAGTGCCATGTTATGAAATACTTATATAAAGCTTATCAATTTTCCGTTAAGATGCAAAATACGATATGATCTTCCCCTTATATTCTTCCCTTTTTTGATCACGTTTGTAATTTACAATTGTCTAGCAGGGTGTATGGTGGGTGAATGTGAGTTGCTAGGTTGTGAGGAGTGAGTGAATTTGAGTTGCTGGGTTGTGAGTAGTGTAGAAGAAAGAGGTGGTGCTTTAGGGCTTTTCTGAATTGGGCAAGATCCGTGATCGCTTGGATGGTGGTTGGGAGAGTGTTCCAGCAGCTGGGAGCATAGAACTTGAAGGCTCGGTTCTTTTTTGCCTGGGTGCATTTTGTTATTTCGTTAGGGGTTTGTAGGGTATTGGTGGCAAATGTTCTCCTTACTCTATTTGTTGGAGTGGGGTAGAGTAGGTCCGTTAGGGAGGCGGAGGATAATTTGTTGATGGCTTTGAAGGTCATCAGGACTACTTTATAGGTGAGCCGGCAGTAGATTGGTAGCCAGTGTAAGTCCTTGTGCTAACGTCTATAGCTCAGGCCTAAGAAATGGCAAATTCAGCAAAATCAGCAAAGATTGAGCTACGAAATGAGCTAATATCCTGTCCCAGAGAGCTTACACAATGAGAGTCTACAGCTAATGAAAAGGCCTCTTGGATGAACAAAGGAGAACGTAAACAAAGAAGACGAACATCAGTATCTATAGTTTATCTGCAGGAAACATGACTCGCAGAAGGCAAGCGAGAATGATGAGACAGGATGCTACAGAGAATACAAAGAAAAAGGGTTAAAGGTTAAGAAGCAGATTTGCTTAAGAAAATGGGGAAGAAGAAACAGAAAGGAAATCTATGTATCAGCAAATTTGAGCCTGAAATTGAATATAAATATGAGAGAGAAATTTTGATAAATGGACAGACGGTAGCTGATCTCACTGGAGTAAGGCTCTCTCTGTCCCAGGACCTTTTTTCACTTAAATTAGGTGCTCCTCTTGATATAGATGTATTGATGCTATGGATTGATATTGAAATTTGTACCTTATAAATCAAAAGTAGAGCTTGTGATGTTACAGACCTGATAAGATAAATAAAATGTTTTACATGCTTTTATGGTGGCACGAGCAATTTGTTTAAGGTCCTGTATGTATGTTGGGGTTGAACACAAGCAGCCAAGCAAATAAATAGAAAATCCCCAAATAATCTTAAGGGAAGCCCAGAAAAACCCCAACAGTTTCGAGTCGGCAGCCCGAGTAGCCACGGTGGGCATCAGTACACACCACCAAGCTTGGTTCCAGTCATCCGACCTCGAGCAATGGGTACAGGACAAGTTGGTTGATGTCCCATGTCAGAGGGAGAACCTCTTTGGCAGCCCATGACCAATAAGGCCGCAGAGCTGGAGACCGTGTTCATGATGAGAATTAGGCTCTCCAAGAAGACCACTGCCCCTCCCCAAGGGAAGGGCTTGGGTAAAAAGCCCTTTTACCCAAGGAAGTCCACTGCTTACCGAAACTACCCACCTTACCAGGCCTCCCTGACTCTCCAGCAAGGGCAACAGGCCAAGGGACAAGGGCATTCCCCACGTAAGCAGAAGGCTCCCAAGCCCCAGGCTCTGGCTCCAACCCAGCGAGGAGGGAGTTTTTGACTCCGACAGCATAGCCCTTCTCCCACACGGAGATCAGCAGCCTACAGGAGGGGAGCTATAACCACAGACTCCTGGGCATTAAAGGTGGTCAGGCAAGGCTACCTCCTCCATCTGAGCCAAGTACCTCCACACTACTTCCCTGGACAGCTCCTCAGGTCTCCCCTCCACTGGGACCTTCTTCTGAAGGAGTTGGCAGGTCTTCTCGAGGACCAAGTGGTGGAATTGGTGCCCCACCACCTCAGGGCAAGGGGTTCTAGTCCAGGTACTTCCTCTTGCCAAAGAGGACAGGGGGCCTAAGGCCCATCTGCCACCTGCGCAAACTCAACAAATTCCTGGTGAGGTAGAAGTTCAAGATGCTCTCCTTTGGAATATTGCTGCCTTACTTCTGCCAGGGAGACTGGCTATGCTCCTTAGACCTAAAGGATGCCTATACTCACATCCTAATCCACCCAAATCACGGGCAATACCTATGCTTTGTGGTGGGAGGCAATCATTTCCAATACAGGGTGCTCCCCTTCGGTCTAGCCTCGGCCCCCAGGGTATTCACAAAGTGTCTGGCAGAGGTCGCCGCCTTTCTCAGGCTCCAGGAGATATTTGCCTTCCCCTATCTCGACGACTGGCTCATCAAGGGCACTACAGCCCCCGAGGTGCAGCAGGCCACAACATCACCACCCAGGTCCTGCAACACTTGGGCTTCGTTATGAGCTACCCCAAGTCAAACCTTTATCCGACGCAAGGGCTGGAATTAATTGGGGCAAGAATCAACACCCTTTAGTGGAAGGCCTTCCTGCCCGCAGACAGGACAGCCAGACTCATGGCGCAAGCCAGAGATATGCAGCACTGTCCCTCGGTGCCAGCCAGGCATCTTCTGTGCCTTCTCGGGCACATGGCCTCCACGGTGCATGTCACTCCAGATGCCCGCCTCCACATGCGAACAGCGCAGTGGTGCCTCAGGGACCAATGGTCCCAGGCCACAAGCCACCTCCAGGACCGTCCGAGTGACCTGCCAGCTGGTCAAGTCCCTGATCTGGTGGCTGTCGCCCCAGCACCTGGAGGTGGGCATGCCTTTCCAGACCACCAACCACTCGAGGGTCCTCACCACAGATGCCTCCCTGCTGGGCTGGGGAGCCCCGGGCACTTGGTCCCCGGATGAGAGTGCTCAGCAGATCAACCTCCTGGAGCTGCAAGCCATTCATCTCGCACTGAAGGCCTTTCATCATCGCCTAGGCCACCGGTCAGTGCTACTTCAGACGGACAACCAGGTGGCTATGTTCTGTGTGAACAAGCAGGGAGGCACGGGGTCCCGTGCCCTCTGCCAGGATGCCCTAGATCTCTGCTCTTATGCAGTCTAACAGGGCATCCTCCTCAGAGCGGTATACCTGCCAGGCCAAGACAACTTGCTGGCTGACAGACTCAGCAGAATTCTCCAGCCGCACAAGTGGCAGCTGGACCCAGGGGTAGCCAGCAGGCTTTTCCAGACCTGGGTGGAGCCGGTAATGGACCTATTTGCAAGCCCAGACAATCACCAGTTATGCTGCTTCTGTCTCCGGCAGCCTCACCCCGCCAGGGTGGCCACCAATGCCTTCCTGGTCTCATGGTCAGAGGGACTTCTGTACGCTTTCCCTCCGACGCCACTAATCGTCACCAGGGCCGGATTTACGTATACGCCATGTACGCCATGGCGTAGGGCCCACAACCGGCAGGGGCCCCCAAAAAATAGAACCAGGGTTTTTTTTTCAACTCGATTAAAAAAAAAACCTGGTGGCTGCCGCCGCGGGGCCCCCTCTGCTGCCGCGGGGGCCCCGTCTACAAGCTGGGCTGGTCTGGTCTGGTCTGGTCGGGTCTCGTCTCCCTCCCTCCCGGCTGCGAGAGACGCGAAGATAGAGCGTCTCCTCGCGTCTGTGTTAAGCCCGCAGGGGCTGATGGGATTTCCCATCAGCCCCTGCGGGCTTAACACAGACGCGAGGAGACGCTCTCCCTTCGCGTCTCTCGCAGCCTGCAGCGAGGGAGGGAGAGAGACCCGAGCGGACCAGACCCGACCGGACCAGACCAGCTAGTAGACGGGGCCCCCCCGGCAGGGGGCCCCGCGGCGGCAGCCACCAGGTTTTTTTTTAATTAAATTTTACTTTAGGCCGGGGGGGGGGGCGTAGGAGTCCTACCCCCCCCGGCCTAAAGTAAAATTTAATTTAAAAAAAAAAACCTGGTGGCTGCCGCCGCGGGGGCCCCGTCTACAAGCTGGTCGGGTCCGGTCGGGTCTCTCTCCCTCCCTCCCTCGCTGCAGGCTGCGAGAGACGCGAAGATGCGTCTCTCGCAGCCTGCAGCCTGCAGCGAGGGAGGGAGAGAGACCCGACCCGACCCGACCCGACACCGGACCCGACCCGACCAGCTTGTAGACGGGGCCCCCGCGGCGGCAGCCACCAGGTTTTTTTTTTAAATTAAATTTTACTTTAGGCCGGGGGGGGGGGTAGGACTGGTAATGGGCTCTGGGGGGGGGGGGGTAGGACTGGTAATGGGCTATTGGGGGGCTGGAAATGGACTGGGGGGGTAGGGCTGGTATTGGGCTTTTGGGGGGGCTGGGGCTGGAAATGGACTGGGGGGGGTAGGGCTGGTAATGGGCTATTGGGGGGCTGGGGCTGGTAATTGGCTATGGGGGGGGGGTATGAATGGTAATGGGCTATGGGGGGGTAGGACTGGTAATGGGCTATGGGGGGGGTAGGACTGGTAATGGGCTATTGGGGGGGCTGGAAATGGACTGGGGGGGGTAGGGCTGGTAATGGGCTATTGGGGGGGCTGGGGCTGGAAATGGACTGGGGGGGGTAGGGCTGGTAATGGGCTATTGGGGGGCTGGGGCTGGAAATGGGCTGGGCTGGGGGGGTTAAGGCTAGAGGTGGGCTGATGGGGTTAGGACTGGTAATGGACTGTGGGCTGTTGGGGGGGGCTTAGAACTGGCAATGGGCTTTGGGGGGGTTAAGACTGGTAATGGGCTGTGGGCTGATGGGGGCTGTCTGGTAATGGGCTATGGGGGGGGGCTAGGACTGGAAATGGCTGGGGGGTTAAGACTGGAGGTGGGCTGATGGGGTTAGGACTGGTAATGGGCTGTTGGGGGGGGGGGTTAGAACTGGTAATGGGCTTTGGGGGGGTTAAGACTGGTAATGGGCTGTGGGCTGATGGGGGTTGTCTGGTAATGGGCTATGGGGGGCTAGGACTGGAAATGGGCTGGGGGGTTACAACTGGAGGTGGGATGATGGGGTTAGGACTGGTAATGGGCTGTGGGCTGATGGGGGGGGGTAGGACTGGCAATGGGCTATGGGGGGCTGACTGGAAATGGGTTGATGGGGTTAGGACTGGAAGTGGGCTGATGGGGGGTTAGGACTGGTAATGGGTTATAGGGGGGGCTGAAACTGAAAATGGGGTGATGGGGGGTTAAGGACTGAAAATGGGGGGGTGATGGGGGGTTAAGGACTGTAAGTGGGGTGATGGGGGGGCTAGGACTGGAAATGGGCTGATGGATGGCTAGGACTGGAAATGGGCTGATGCAGGGACTAGAAGGGAATGGATGCTGGGTGAGGCTGGAACTAGAAGGGAGCTGATGTTGGGGGAGGATTAGAATGGGATGGGGCTGGAAGAGTAAAATGGAGAAGGGAAAAATATTTTGTGTGGGAGGGATAAAAAATCTACAATTGGCCGGGTATTGGGAGAGTAAGTGGGGATTGAGGATGGAGGGGTAAAATTTGAGTGGATGAAATAGGAATGAGGAAAGAGCAAAAGGAGAAAGATTAGTATGTTAAAGCAGATGGAAAAAAATCTAGAAGAGAGAAGAAAGGACAAATGGACAGCAGACGATGGAGAGTTAGCAGAAGACACGAAGAAACCAGAAGAAAGTGGCTGGAGCAATTGCAGCTGAAAAAAATGCACAAAAGGTAGAAAAATATCTCTTTATTTTGAATTTATTAATTGGAATATGTCAGCTCTGGTAAATGTGCATCATTAACATCTGTGCTTTGTTTAGTACAAGAGCAAATTAATGTATTGTTTTATTTCTACAGTGTTGTACATTCCAAGTTAGGCTTTTGGGATTCCCAGTTTAATTATTGTCTTCCTGTTTCTAAATTGTGATTACTTGTTTGGTGATGGTCTATGTTCTGCATGTGTAACTGAGCTGAGGTGTTCTGTTTATATAATTCCTATTTGACATTGCCACTTGTTCTCTTTCCCCAGTAGGTCATGTATTGTTGTTCTCTGAAATGTATTGGTTTAATATTTGCAGTGTTGCCTTTTGATTGGTAGAGTATGGTGCTTTGTGAGTCCTGGTAGTGCTGTTAGGATACGGCGGGTTTACTATGGGCAGTGTTTGTAGTAGTTCCTAATGTGTCTGGCAGTTGGCACTGGATTATAGTAATGTAGAAATCTTTTAGTCTTTCTTTATCCATACACTCATTAAGAGGCATGTTTACTAAAAGTTAGTATATGGTAACATTATGCAAATATTTATGCAAATGAGGCCCCTTATGCAAATGAGGTCCGCACCCCCCTTGGGCCGCCCCTGCTGGGGGCCCACAATTTTTGTTGGCGTAGGGCCTCACTCAAGGTAAATCCGGCCCTGATCGTCACTACTCTGTTCAAGACTCTTCATGATAGGGCCTCGGTCATCTTGGTAGCTCCAAGGTGGCCCAGGCAACCGTGGTTCTCCAGGAACAAGCAGGAAGTCGGTCCTCACTTATGGGGTGACAGCACCAACGGAGCCATCTTGTGAGGACTGATTCTTGTTGTCCTAGAGAACACCTGTTACAGGTGAGTAACTACGCTAACTCCCCAGTCAAGTGCACTAAGTTGCTCAACTACTTTAGAAAGGAGGGAGCGGACATGGTCTCCATGCAGGAAACACACCTAACAGCAGCTGAACATGCGAAGTTACTGAAGGGATGGGTAGGAGACATAAGCCACTCGTCCTACAATGGAAGACAGAGGGGGGTGGTGACACTCATTCACCGCAGGACTCCCTTTACGCACCATAAAAGCACAGGGGACCCAGAGGGTAGATTCCAAATCATGAGCGGGGAATTAGCTGGGAGAAGAGTGGCCCTATGCAACATATATGTGCCTAATATCTATGACCATGCTTCCTTCACCACATTGAGTTCCAGGCTGCTTGAGTTCAAAAGCTATCAATTGATAGTGGGAGGAGATTTCAATTTCCCCAGGGACCCAATGATTGATTGCAGGCCAGCAAGGGGTGGGGGGCCACACAAGCCCAGCGGTGAGGGGCTAACTTCCTGATGAGAGAGTTGGGATTGGTAGATGCATGGTGCGTGCTGCACCCAGAGGAAAGGGATTTTACGTTATACTCCCACCCCCATAACAGCTATGCCCGGCTAGATTATTTACTGGTGTCAGAGCAAATATTCAGGGACATAGAAAAGGCCAAGATTGAAAATAGAGCTCTGTCAGATTACTCATTGTGTGGCTAGAATTCAGAATGCAGGAAGATAGGCGAGGACAAAAAGGGGAGATGTGGAGGATGAACTCCACACTTTACAGAAATAAAGTATTTGCCGAGCACTTGTGAGTAGCTTGGAAGCAATATTGGCGGGAGAATAGGAACAGCAGCATGGATCCTAGGATCCTGTGGGAGGCTGCAAAGGCTACCATGCAAGGAGTTATCATAGCATACGTAGCAAGAAAGAGAAAGGTCCAAGATGCTCGAATATTGGGGCTATCCACACAGCTGCAGGTATTCAGGAGAAAACACTCTCAACTGTGGAAAATAGCAGATATAGAAGAATAAATGAAACTGAAGAAAAAAATTAATATGCTGTTAGATAAGAGGGCGGAGGGAGATATTAGGATGTATAAATATCAGCTCCATCATTGAGGGAATAAATGTGGTAGGATCTTGGCTCATCTGGTCAGCTCGTCAAAGCGAAAGACACCAATCTGACAGATTAAAACCCCTCAGGGAGCAATAGTGGAAACAGACAAGGAGATAAGGTACCAGTTCCACTGTTTTTACATATACTGTACGAAAATGGGTCGGAGGAAGTGGATAGAAGGGAGGAATTCTTTCGAGGGCTAACAATTTCTCAAGTAGTGGAGGCAGAGAAACAGGCACTGAATGTGGCCTTTAGTGAAGGCGAAATTTTAGGTTCTTTACTGCCGCTAAAGTTGGCCAAGGCCCTGGGCCCAGATAGGCTAGGGGCTGAGTTTTACAAGATCTTGGGGGAGCTGATGGTCGAACCCTTCAGTGCACAGAGATGGGGGGCAGCAAAACCAAGCGACTACAGTAGTTCTCCCCAAACCAGGAAGAAATGCCACACTGGTAGGGTCATACCGACCCATATCGCTTCTTAACCAAGGCACTGGTGAAGCATCTGGCGGGGTGATACAGAGTTTAGTGCACCCTGATCGGGTGGGATTCATGCAGGGTAGATATGCCTCCACCAACCTTGTGAAGACACTGGCTGTGTTGCAGGCCGGGAAGGGCCGAAAGGGGGATGATATAATAGCAAGCTTAGATGCAGAAAAAGCATTTGATAACATTGCTTGAGAACACTTGTTTTGGATAGTGGAACGTTTTGGCATTAAGGACTTCTTTCTGGACTGGGTACAAACTCTTTACAATGGGTCTCAGGCGAAGATCCTGATCAATGGAGGGCTATCGGATAGTTTTACTTTGCAAAGAGGGACGCGGCAAGTATGTCCACTATCACCTCTCCTATTTATATTATTCTTAGAACCATTAGCCATTAAGATACATGAAACAACGGAATGGAAGGGCATTAACCTAGGGAAAACAACGTATAAGATTAATTTATTTGCAGATGATATGTTAATATTCATCAGCGACACTAAAACAGCCATGTCAAAGGTGATGAACACAATTGTGCATTTTGGGACCTTCGCTGGTCTGAAGGTGAATTGGAGCAAGTCAGAGGCTATGACTATTTCTATGCCATGCCTGAGAAGGAGGAGGTAGGAGCATTCCCGCTCGTGTGGACAAAAGACACAATGAAATATTTAGGGATCTATTTTGCCGCAAACCCAGGGATCCTGTACCGCAAGAACACATTAGATAGAATGGCTGTTTAAATGAAAGAATGGTGTAAAAGGATGGAGGAGCCTCCCACTTTCATTGTTAGGAAAGATAGCGTTGATAAAGATGGCATTGCTACTGCGATTGATATACCCACTGCAAATGATACCACTGTGGGTGAAAGGGAAGGAGGAGAAGCTATATCGCAGCGTGTTAACAACATCCTTTTTATGGAAAGGATGACCGGCTCGTATTAGTTTTAACAAATTGATGAGTGGACAGGAGTGGAGGTGATTAAACTTGCCAGATCTTAGACAATATAATGTTGCAGTGTTACTGCAATGGATCCACGAGTGCCATGCGGGAGGGAGTCAATATGCACCACCAGGCTTCTTCGACTATAGCTGTGCTCCTTATAAATTCTTCAGCCTATTACAAGTGGCCCAGCAATGGCATAAGAGGAATACTCATCTGCCGGATGTCCTGGAACCAATGTGGCGAGCTTGGCAGTGGTGATGCAGGCGGACAGGGGGGGCGACGGGGAAATCTCTATTCGGTATGCTCAGGGGGAATCCAGAGTTTATGCCGAGTGTGGAAAATGTGGCATTTAAGGAATGGGACCAGAGGGGATGCAGATATGTGAGCCACCTCTTAGAATTGGGAGGAAGAGCATTCCCCTCCTTCGAGCAGCTTAAATCGCGGGGGGGGGGGGGGTGTTCCCAATAAACACTTGATGGCATATTTGCAGTGCCGCCATTATGTGACAAACTACAGGCCGGTGAGCCTTACCTTGGTGGCAGGAAAAGTAATGGAGGTGCTCCTGAAAAAGCGAATAGTGGATTTTCTCAGAACCAAGAGGTTGCATGATCTGAGGCAACATGGTTTTACCAAAGGACGATCTTGCCAAACAAATCTGATTGAGTTCTTTGACTGGGTGATCAGAGAACTAGATCAGGGGCATGCGATGGATGTCATCTACCTGGATTTCAGCAAAGCCTTTGATACAGTTCCTCATAGGAGGCTTATCAATAAACTCAAGCCCTTGGGGATGGGGGTCCGAAGGTGGTGAACTGGATCAGAAATTGGTTGACTGACAGACAACAGAAGGTGATGGTAAATGGCGCTCACTTGGATGAAAGGAGGGTGATTAGCTGGGTGCCCCAGGGTTCGGTCCTGGGGCTGGCACTGTTCAATATATTTGTGAGTGATATTGCTGAAAGACTGAATGGAAAAGTCTGTCTTTTTGCAGATGACATGAACATTTGCAACAGAGTGGACTCCCCTGAGGGAGTGGATAACATGAGGAAAGATCTACAAAAACTGGAAGAATGGTCTGCTTGGCAGTTAAGATTTAATGCGAAGAAGTGCAGTGTCATGCACTTGGGAAGCAGAAATCCAAGGGAAATGTATGCAATAGGGGGCGAGAGGTTGGTGTGCACGGACCAAAAGAAGGACCTTGGTGTGATTATTTCTGAGGATCTCAAGGTAGCAAAACAGTGTGATGGCAGTGGCAAAAGCCAGGAGGATGTTGGGTTGCATACAAAGAGAAATTGCCAGCAGAAAGGAAGAAGTACTAATGCCACTGTATAAGACACTGGTGAGGCCTCACTTGGAATACTGTGTTCAGTTTTGGAGACCATATCTCACAAAGGATGTAAAAAGATTGGAAACGGTTCAGGGGAAGGTGACCAAAATGATTTGGAGCCTTCGTCAGAAGCCTTATGAGAAGAGACTTCAAGACCTAAATATGTACACTCTGGAGGAGAGGAGGGATAGGGGAGGTATGATTCAGACCTTTAAATACTTAAAGAGAATTAATGAACAAATAAACCTCTTCCAAAGACGGGGAAGCTGTAAAACTAGAGGGCATAACATGAAGCTGCAAGGAGGTAAATTGAAAGGCAATGTCAGGAGATACTTTTTCACTGAAAGGGTGGTGGATGCTTGGAATGCCCTCCCGATGGAAGTGGTGGGGGCAAATACAGTGACAGAATTCAAAATGACATGGGACAGACACAGTGGATCCCTTTACAGGAACAGGATAAAATCAAAATAAACAACTATCTAATTTCTCAACAAACAGCGGTGTCCTACACGGAGCAGTGGGTTCACCCCTAAACAAAGACTTGGCGAGGGGTGACTTGCATGGAGCAGCAGGTGCACCTACTCTTGCCATCTTACTTGGCAGACTAGATGGATCATACTGGTCTTTATCTGCTGTCATTTACTATGTTACTATGTCACAAGCAAGACACGAGAAGCCGCTTGGCAAGGCTTTACATCACTAGATAAGCGGTTTATCAAAATGCCAGTAAAGAGAAATACATAGCATATTGGTACAGAGTGAGCATAGAGACTAAGTGAGGAGAGTGACTCCAGACACTAGGAGAGACATGGGCACAGGAATTAGGGGAACCAATGGAGGAACGAGAAATGTGCAAACTTTTCACGAGCATCAAGCAACTTAGACCAGATGCCTCGTTGCAAGAAATGCAATTTAAGATTTTTCATAAGACCTTTTTGACAAGGGAAAAGGGGGAAAAGATGCAGATCTGGAAAAGTGCAGAATGTTTAAGATGTAAGAGGGGGAATGGGACATGGCTGCATACGTTTCTGGAGTGCAAAGAGCTGCAAAACTATTGGACAGGAGTACTATCATGGATAGAACAAATAGTGGAAACTAAGCCTGAATGGTCATATAAGATACTGCTCCTTGGAGATATTAAATCGCTCCAAACACAACTCGGGGACATCAAATGTAGGTTCACGCAGGTAGCCCTGATGCTAGCTAGAAAGACCATTTTGGCACAGTGGATAGCAGAGCGGGCACCAGCAATATAACAATGGGAAGCCCTGATGCCGGATGATGGCTGAATGGATACTGCATGAGAAAGCAGAGGGTGAAACGGAGGGAAGCAGCAATATAAAGAGCTGTGGGATAAATGTCTCAAAGCCTTGTGACTTCTACTAGCTGGCTGAGATAGAAAAAAGGAAAGGTAGCAGAGAAGAGGGCAGGGGGGAGGATGGAGGGGAAGGGGAAATAAAAGACTAAAAGTAGTTGAGTAGCCCCAAAGAAATAAGTGTACACAAAGGGCCGAAGAGTTGGCCCCTCATATTGGGTGTGAGAGTCCAAGAAGTCGTCAGGGGGCACAAGAGTCTTTTCCTTTCTGGTTTTTTTCCTGTTGTTTTTATTGTACACTGCCCTGACGCACATGCTTGGACAGTATATCAAGCAATGTATTAAAGATACATTGCCTTCTCTTTTCCTTCCCTTTCCCCTCTCCCAGTCCGCTGGGTCCCCCCCTTGGCACCCTCATCTCAATTTTCAGACGGCACCTTACCCCCCATACCTTACGCTCTTTCCCTCCTGCCAGTTCACTCTTCCCCTCAGATTTTTTCACTCTTCCTGTTGACCAACAAGCTCACACCTGGTCCTCCACCCTTTCCGCCGCCCTTGATGATCTTGCTCCCCTTCACCCTGTTTCTCTCCGTCCCTCATCTCACCACCCCTGGTATCACTCCGGACTCTTCCTTCACCGCTCCCACCTCTGTCGGGCAGAACGCCTGTGGAGGAAACGTCGCACTCCCGACTCTCTCTCAGTCTTTCGGCAAGCTCATCTCTCCTACCGTTCTCAGATAACGTCGGCTAAACAGTCTTATTACTCCCAGCTCATCACCACCTCCTCTAACTCTTCTCGACGTCTCTTTCTCATCCTCAAATCCCTCTCCTCCACCTTTACTCTCCCTCCTCCGCGCATATCAGCTGTGCAGCTTTTGAGGTTAAATTTGCCCTCCTCACTCTCCCCCATCGGCCCCTAGCCCGTCTACCCTTGCCTCCTTCTTTACCAACAAGGTCTTTTCTCTCCGCTCCTCCTTCCCCGCCTGTCCTCCTCCTCTTTCCCCTCCCCCTGCCTCCCCTTCTGCTCTCCTTGTTGCCAGCTCCCCACCCCCCTCTCTCGCCTTTCCCCACACTTGGCGTGCCTTTTCGCCTGTTTCTGCCCCTGAAGTCCTCAAAGTTGTCTCCTCCGCCCATCGGACTACCTGTCCCCTTGATCCCTTGCCCTCTTCCTGGTTGCTTGACTCTGACCTCACTCTCATGCCTTACATACTCTCCATCTTTAACACTAGCCTTTCCTCCGGTCTCTTCCCCTCTAGCTGGAAACACGCCATTGTCCGTCCCCTCCTGAAGAAGCCCACTCTTGACCCCGCCACTCCCGCAAATTGGCGTCCTGTCACTAATCTCCCTTTTCTTTCAAAAATCCTCGAAAAACTGGTGTTCTCTCAACTTGCTACTCACTTGGATTCTACTTTCGCCCTTCACCCTTGCCAATCCGGATTTCGAGTAGGCCATAGCACTGAAACCATCCTTGCAGCCCTCCTTTCTAAACTGCACTGTGCTCACGACCGTGGTGATTTCTCTTTGGTGGTGTCTTTGGATCTTTCATCCGCTTTTGATATGGTTGATCACCGCACTCTCCTGGCTCGTCTGTCTGATTTTGGTATTGGTGGGACCGTTTTGCAATGGTTCCATTCCTTTTTGTCTGCACGCACCTTTTCTGTGCACTCCTCTCACTCCACCTCCACTCCATCCCTTTCAATCTGCGGCGTCCCTCAGGCACTGTTCCCTCTAAGCTGTGCGCGTGTGCGCGCGCACACACCTCGCCGAGTGAGCGCACATACTTTACAACAGAGCGCACAAAAATTACGGCTCTGATTCTGATAGAAAACAACACAGACGTTCTTAAAATTGAAAAGTTGTTGTGTATTTATGGTTTCCACAAGTTCTACAATATTTTCTAGTGCAATCAATGTGGTGTACATACTGTATTCTGACGTGTAGTCAAATTTTAAAGTTTATAACTCCGAGTGTCGTTATGTGGCGCACAAAAATTTAACCTTCCTTCAAAAGCTGCACAGCTGATATTTTATGCGCACACAGCCTACAGAAAATTAGAGGGAACATTGCCCTCAGGGTTCTATTCTCGCCCCCCTACTTTTCAACGCTTTTCTCGCCCCATTAGCCCTACTTATCCAACAATCTGGCATTTCCTTTTACATTTACGCCGACGACATCCTGCTGGTTCACCACACCTCTTCTTCCGCCCCCGACCTTGCCCCTCTCAACCATTGTCTTTCCTCTGTTTCATCATGGTTTGGCTCTAACTTTCTACACGCTAACCCTGCCAAGTCCTCCGCGATTTGGTTTTCTTTTGGACTCTCCTTTCCTAGCTTGTCGCCTATTATGTCTTCCCGTTCCATTCCTCTGGTCTCGACCCTTCGTTATTTGGGCGTTACCTTGGATTCGTCCCTCTCTTTTCATCAACACATCTCTTCTGTCATCCGTACTTCTTTTTTCCACCTATGCAGGATTCGGGCTGTCCAATCATCACTTCCCCCTTCCTCAGTTGTTACCCTCGTTTTGTCCCTAGTTATGACCCGGTTAGACTACTGTAATGTCATCTATGCAGATCTCCCCTCTTCCCAGCTTCACCGCCTTCAAGTAGTACAAAACGCCGCCGCCCGCCTCATCACCGGCTCCCCGGCCCGTTCCCATGTGTCTCCCTGTCTCCTTGCCTTGCACTGGCTCCCGGTCAAATTCCATTTCATCTTTAAGGTTCTTATCCTCACACACAAGGCTCTCCATTCCAGCACCCCCCAATACCTGTCGGATGTTATTCGTCTCCAGCCCTTCCCACGTCTTCTCCGATCCGCCTTCGGTAACTGCCTCTTTCTCCCTTCCCCCTCCCAGGCTCACTTAGAACTGACCCACCACTCTGCCTTCTTTTTCTTGGGCCCTGCTCTTTGGAACTCACTCCCTTTATTCCTTCGTCTAGAACTTTCCTACCCCCGCTTTAAGAACCTCCTCAAGACGCATCTCTTCTGCCAAGCCTTCGACCTTCCCCCCCCCCCCCCTGACGATGGTGCCTTGTCCCCTGGCCGTGCCCCCCACCCCCCATGATCATCCCCTTGATAGTCCACTCCCCTTCCCCTTCCTTTTCTCCCCTTCCCGCCCTACTGTCCCTCTTGCCCCTACTGGGCTCTTCCCCCTCTCTGTCTTTAATCTGTCCCCTCCTTTCCTATCAGTTTTTGGCGTTCTTTTCTGACTTTGTTTCCAGTAGCCTGTTGTTGTATTGTACACCGCCCTGATGCTTCGGCCTGGGCGGTTCATCAAATCCTGTAAATAAAGATAAAGATAAAGATAAAAATTTTCTGTACATGAGGCATATGTAATGGGATAAAAAATGGGAAATAAGCTGTACAGCTACGTCGATAGCAGCCTCATAGAGAAAAATGTTTCTCTTTCCTTTCTCGTTTCATGTTTGTTGAGCATCTGAACTGTAATGTATTGCTTGCTCGATTCAGCTGGTCTAATAACAATAAAAAAAGAGTTAAAAAAATCATCTCTCTCTCCTTTAATCTGTTGAAAACTCTGCTGCACAGCTAATCTTCCACCAGCCCCAATACACTCATATAACCCCTCTTCTCAAATCACTTCATTGGCTCCCCTTCCATTTCTGTATCTAATTCAAACATCTTCTGACCTATAAATTCATCCACTCTACTGCCCCTCACTACCTTTCCTCTCTCTTCTCTCCCTACAACCCTCCAGTGAACTCTGCTCTTCCTCTGGCTTTCTTCTCTCTATGCTCTTTTCTTTCACTGCCAACTCCAGACTTCGATCTTTTCACATTGCTACTCCTTATGTCTGGAACAAACTTCCTAAAACTATACGTCAGGTCTCATATCTCCCCCTTTTAATATCCATGCTAAAAGCTCACCTCTTTGAGGCTGCTATTGGGTCCTAACTCCTTGTTGTTCTTGTGTTTCCTTTCCCTATTTGAACCCCTTGTATCTCTTATTCTCCAGGAACAAGCAGGAAGTCAGTCCTCACTTATGGGTGACATAGGAAAATGCGGTAGGGAGGTTCTGGAGGCTAAATTTAAGCTTTTAGGTAGAAAGTTGAAATCCAGAACTTCCAGGGTAGCGTTCTCCGAAATGCTTCCCGTTCCACGTGCAGGACCCAAAAGGCAGGCAGAGCTCCGGAGTCTCAATGCGTGGATGAGACGATGGTGCAAGGATGAGGGTTTTGGATTTGTTAGGAACTGGGGAACATTCTGGGGAAAGGAGGGGCTCTTCCGAAGGGATGGGCTTCACCTTAACCAGGATGGGACCAGACTGCTGGCATTAACCTTTAAAAAGGAGATAGAGAAGCTTTTAAACTAGAAAACAGGGGAAAGCCGACAGTAGCCCAAGAGCGCATGGTTCTGAAGAAGGTATCCTTGAAGGATACTACCAAAAGCAGTGAAGTTCCAAAACAGAGTAAAGTAGCCCAAATGCCCTTGAGTATGGTGCAGACAGAGTGTAAAGATTCCAAATTACCCATGCCTACCAATAGCCAAATTAATATTAATAAAATACAGTCTCTAAAATGCTTGCATGCAAATGCTAGAAGTCTAAACCATAAGATGGGAGAGTTAGAATATATAGCACTAGATGAGAGGTTAGATATGATTGGAATCTCAGAGACATGGTGGAAGGAGGATAACCAGTGGGACACTGTGATACCTGGATACAAACTATATCATAATGATAGAACTGATCAAATTGGTGGAGGGGTTGTGCTCTGTTAGAGAGGGCATTGAGTCAGAAAGGATTAAAGTTTTGCAGGAAACAAAATTTGCTGTAGAATCTCTATGGACTGAAATTCCATGTATGAAGGGGAAGGTGATGGCAGTGGGGGTGTACTATCGACCGCCTGGCCAGAATGAACAAATGGATGATGAAATGCTCAAAGAAATCAAGGAAGCTAACAAACGTCGCAGCAGAGTAATAATAATGGGTGATTTCAATTACCCCCGTATCGACTGGGTCAGTGTCATGGCAGGACATGCTAGGGAGATAGTTTCTAGATGAAATAAATGACTGCTTCTTGGAGCAGCTGGTTCATGAACCGACCAGAGGGGAAGTCATACTGGACCTAGTCCTTAGTGGAACACCAGATCTGGTGCAAGAAATAAGGGTGTTGGGACCACCTGGCAATAGTGATCATAGCATGATCGTGTTTGATTTAATTAGTGGAGGAGGGATAGTAAAGAAATCCATAGTACTACCTTTTAACTTTCGAAAGGGAGACTATGATAAAATGAGGAATATAGTTAAGGAAAAACTAAAAGGAGCGGTTGCAAAGGTTAAAGACTTACATCAAGCTTGGGTGTTGTTGAAAAATACTATCCTGGAAGCCCAGACCAGCGGTATTCCATGCATTAAGAAAAGTGGAAGAAAGTTCAAAAAACTGCCAGCATGGTTTAAAGGTGAGGTCAGAGAGGCTGCTGTTGCTGCCAAAAAAGCATCTTTAAGAAAATGGAAAAAAGAGCCAAATGACGAAAACTGGAAATGGCACAAGCACTGGCAAGTTAAATGCAAAGCATTGATAAGGCAGGCAAAGCGAGAATTTGAGAAGGAACTTGCTACGGAAGCAAAAACACGAAATAAAGACTTTTTCAAGTACATTCATAGCAAAAGGCCTGTGAGAGAGTCAATTGGACCATTAGATGATAGAGGGGTAAAAGGGGCAGTAAGAGGAGACAAGGCTATACTGGAGAGACTGAATAAATTCTTTGCTTCGGTCTTTACTGAGAAAGATGTAGGGATGTTACCTAAGACTGAAGTGGTATTTAAAGGTGATACTGCAGAGGAATTGAGAGAAATATTGCTACACTGGGAAGATGTATTACAACTATTTGATAAACTGAATAGTAGGAAATCACCTGGACTGGATGGTATACATCCAAAGGTGTTAAAAGAACTGAAATATGAGATTGCAGACCTGCTATTAGTAATCTGTGAACTTTCATTAAAATCATCTGTAATACCTGAAGATTGGAGGATCGCCAATATAACGCCAATTTTTAAAAAGGGGATGGAAGGCTACTCCCATGAAGAGAGGCTAAAAAGGTTAGGGTTCTTCAACCTGGAAAAGAGATGGCTGAGGGGAGATATGATAGAGGTCTATAAATTAATGAATGGAGTGGAACGGGTAAACATAGATCGATTGTGTATGCTATCAGAATATAGAAAGACTAGGGGACATGTAATTAAGCTACAGGGTAAACTATTTAAGACAAATAAGAGAAAATATTTTTTCACTCAACTTATTTATTTATATTCTCTTATATACCGCGCTATTCTGCATCAGTGCGGTTTACATTGAACAAACTGAAATTACATTAAACAAGGCATTATAACTTGGAGATAACTATTTTACAGGGAACATGGGCTATGGAGGGTTAAGTGGCTTGCCCAAGACCACAAGGAGCACCTGTGGGACTAGAAACCCCAGTCCTTCCGGCCCAAGGTTGTAATCAAACTCTGGAATCAAACTCTTGTAATCAAACTCTGGAATTTGTTACCGGAGGATGTAGTAAAGGCTGTTAGTGTAGCTGGGTTTAAAAAAGGTTTGGACAAGTTCTTGGCGGAAAGGTCCATAAACCATTATTAAAAAGGGACCAAGGATATCAATGCATGACCCAATACAAGCATTGTGGAACCTGTGTCTCTTGGGGATACTGCTTGGTACGTATGACCTAGATTGGTCTTTTGCTACGAATGTACTAGAAAATGTCTTTATTTCACGTTGTTGCTTCCGTAGCAAGTTTCTTCTCAAATTCTCGCTTTGCCTGCCTTATCAATGCTTTGCATTTAATTTGCCAGTGCTTGTGCTGTTTCCAGTTTTCGTCATTTGGCTCTTTTTTCCATTTCCTGAAAGATGCTTTTTTTGGCAGCAACAGCCTCTCTGACCTCACCTTTAAACCACGCTGGCAGTTTTTTGGACTTTCTTCCACTTTTCTTAATGCATGGAATACAGCTGGTCTGGGCTTCCAGGATAGTATTTTTAAAACCCAAGCTTGATGTAAGTCTTTAACCTTTGCAACCGCTCCTTTTATTTTTTTTATTTTATTTTTTTTTTAAACCTCTTTATTGAAGTAATTAAAAGGTAATACAAAGTAATCATCAACAAAACAATTGTGTTCTTACCAAAAAATAACTCCCAGCCCACAATATGGAGTGTGAGCATTACAAAGAAAAGGAAGTATAAAAGAATAATACAAATATCCCAGTATGGAATGGAAAATATAGCAGACTCCTTTTAACTTAGCAAGGCACCCAGAAACAAAAGCCAAATTATTACGAATTATTACAAAGCCGACCCCTTCAAAAAGGTCTCCAATTGTAAAGCATCAAAGAAGATGTAAGTTTTACCCTGGTAAACTACAACACATTTACAGGGATATTTTAAGACAAAGGTGGCACCTAAAGTCAAAACACGAGATCTGAGTACAAGAAAAGCTTTACGTTTTACTTGAGTAATGCGACCAACATCGGGAAATATCTGAACTACTTGCCCGAAAAATTTCTCATGGCGGTATTTAAAATAAGTACGCAAAATTAAATCTTTATCTTTTTCCAAAAAAAAGGTTACCAACAATGTGGCACGAGAGGGTATTTCCTCTGTAGAGGTCTCCAAAAATTCAGATAGATCTAAACTTGGCATATTCAACTGATCAATTTCTCCCCGAGCACCACTACCTAACTCAGAATCCAAAGCGGGAGTTTCTCTTACACCTGCCGGTAGATAATACAGTTTTTACAAAATTATGGTATCAGGATCAGATATTTTCAATACATCCTTTAGGTATTTAGAAAACAGAATACAAGGGGAGAGGTAGTGTGTTCGGGGGAAATTTAACAATCGAAGATTTTTAACTCGCAAAGCATTCTCAAAAATCTCATCACGTCTATGTAATAAAAGAGAGTCTTGGACAGAAGATGCCAAGACTCCCTGTACAGAGGAAATTGAACCCTCCATTTTAGTTTTAGAACATTCCAAACTACTCAATCTAGTCTGACAATCAGTTAATGCAGTCACAGTCTCATGCCGCCCAGCTATCTTCGGAGTCCTCAATTTCTCCAGGCTCCTGCTCCGGGGATTTGTCTCCAGAACCGCGTCGGGTTTTGTCTCCTCCCAGCACGGCGCCGTCACCATTGGGTAAGGGCTCTCCTCGTAGAGTCGAGGAGGTTCCCGCGCCTGAACTCGTTCAATTGCCAGACTCCTTCTTGAAGGTAAACACTGAATTCTCCGTTTTGCCTGTGCCCTTTGATTTTTCTTCTACTGTTGAGGCACCTAAGCCACCGAAAGAAGTTTCTTTACAAGATATTTGGCAAGTCGTCTCTCGGACTGAGATGTCCTTGAATTCATCTTTGTTGAAACTTTCTTTTATTTTTTTCTAAACTTTTCCTCATTTTATCATAGTTTCGAAAGTTAAAAGGTAGTACTGTGGATTTCCTTACTATCCCTCCTCCACTAATTAAATCAAACGGGATCATGCTATGATCACTATTGCCAAGTGCCCCCAACACCCTTATTTCTTGCACCAGATCTGGTGTTCCACTAAGGACTAGGTCCAATATGGCTTCCCCTCTGGTCGGTTCATGAACCAGCTACTCCAAGAAGCAGTCATTTATTTCATCTAGGAACTTTATCTCCCTAGCATGTCCTGCCGTGACACTGACCCAGTTCATACCGGGGTAATTTAAATCACCCATTATTATTACTGTGCTGTGACTTTTGTTAGCTTCCTTGATTTCTTTGAGCATTTCATCATCCATTTGTTCATTCTGGCCAGGCGGTTGATAGTACACCCCCACTGCCATCACCTTCCCTTTCATACATGGAATTTCAATCCATAGAGATTCTACAGCAAATTTTGTTTCCTGCAAAACTTTAATCCTTTCTGACTCCATACTCTCTCTAACATAGAGCGCAACCCCTCCACCAATTTGATCAGTTCTATCAATACGATATAGTCTGTACCCAGGTATCAGTGTCCCACAGGTTATCCTCCTTCCACCATGTCTCTGAGATTCCAATCATATCTAACCTCTCATTTAGTGCTATATATTCTAACTCTCCCATCTTATGGTTTAGACTTCTAGCATTTCCATACAAGCATTTTAGAGACTGTATTTTATTAATATTAATCTGGATATTGGTAGGCATGGGTAATTTGGAATCTTTACACTCTGCACCATACTCAAGGGCATTTGGGCTACTTTACTCTTTTTTGGAACCTCTCTGCTTTTGGTAGTATCCTTCAAGGATGCCTTCTTCCGAACCATGCACTCTTGGGCGACTGTCGGCTTTCCCCTATTTTCTAGTTTAAAAGCTTCTCTATCTCCTTTTTAAAGGTTAATGCCAGCAGTCTGGTTCCATCTTGGTTAAGGTGAAGCCCATCCCTTCGGAAGAGCCCCTCCTTTCCCCAGAATGTTCCCCAGTTCCTAACAAATCCAAAACCCTCATCCTTGCACCATCGTCTCATCCACGCATTGAGACTCCGGAGATCTGCCTGCCTTTTGAGTCCTGCACATGAAACGGGAAGCATTTCGGAGAATGCTACCCTGGAAGTTCTGGATTTCAACTTCCTACCTTAAAGCTTAAATTTAGCCTCCAGAACCTCTCTACCACATTTTCCTATGTCATTGGTACTGACGTGCACCAAGACGACAGACTCCTCCCCAGCACTATCTAAGACCTTATCTAGGCGGTGTGTGAGGTCCACTACCTTCGCACCAGGCAGGCATGTTACCAGGCGATCCTCACGTCCACCAGCCACCCAGCTATCTACATGCCTAATGATTGAATCACCAACTATAACAGCTGTCCTAACGCTTCCCTTATGGGCACATGGACTGGAGAAACGTCCTCAGTGCGAGAGGGTTTTACATCACCTGGAGGACAGGTCCTAGTTACAGGATCACATCCTGCCACACCAGGGTGATGCTCTCCTGTCACGTGACCTCTCTCCTCCATGGCAACAGGGATGCTGCCAGACTGGAGGTGGGACTTCAGGACTATATCCCTGTAGGTCTCGTCCATGTACCTCTCTGTCTTTCTTATGTCTTCCAGGTCTGCTACTCTAGCCTCTAGAGAACGGACTTGTTCCCTGAGAGCAAAGAGCTCCTTGCACTTAGTGCATACATAAGACCTCTCACCAACTGGGAGAAAATCATACATGTGACACTCAATGCAAAAGACTGGAAAGCCCCCATCTCACTGCTGAACTGTTGTCTGCATCTTAGTTTAAAGCTTGTGTTTAGGTCTTTAAATTCTGTACTTACTAAGGGTTGGTGTGGATGCTTATACTAATAAAAGTGTATCTAATATCTTTAATATACCTTGTTCACCTGAAGTTTAATTAATCTCAGGCCCTCAATGTATGACTGATTGAGGGCCTGAGATTATCCTATCCTAAAACATGCTCAAATTAGACCCATACTAAAAAACAATACATTGGACAAAACCTCACCGCCTATCCTAAAACATGCTCAAATTAGACCCATACTAAAAAACAATACATTGGACAAAACCTCACCGAAATCTTATAGACCCATCTCCAGCATACCATTCATGGCTAAACTCATAGAAAAAGTAGTCCAAACTCAAACACAAGACTACATCGACACATCAGCTCCCCTTGACGAACAACAATATGGCTTCCGTCCCAGCCATGGAGTAGACACTCTTTTAACAGTCCTCCTAGACACACTAGTAAGAGGAATAGAGAGCCCTAAAAATGCATTCCTACTTCTTTTCCTAGACATATCTGCGGCTTTTGACAGTGTTCACCATACATTAATGCTCAATAGGCTCACACAAATCGGTGCCAACTCAACAGTCCTTAAATGGTTTACGTCATATCTTTCCAATAGATCCCAAACAGTCAGGATCAACAATCAAACCTCCAACACATACAAACAGGAAATAGGACTCCCCCAAGGTTCTGCACTATCTGCTTTACTATTTAACATATACATACAACCAATCTGCAATATCTTTAAAAAATTCAAAATCTATTATCACATATACACGGACGACATTATGCTGTACATCCCATTCACAATCCCTACGATTCCCCTCCAACTCTTAACAGTCTGCTTCAACGAATTAGCAACTTGGTTAGAAGAACACAATCTCTTTATTAACCACTCCAAAACCGACATTCTAATTGTAACAAAGAACAAATCCTTTACCCCTCCTACCCACATTACACTTCAGAATCATGACATCCACATAAAAAGTGAAATAAAATACCTAGGGGTGATACTAGACACTCAACTCAGTATGAACACACACATAAGAAACACAACAAAGAAAATTTACTTTAAACTCAAAGTTTTAAAACAACTACGCCCACTTGTCCACCTACAAGATTTCCTAAGTATTATCCAAGCCATTATCACCCCACATTTTGACTTCGCCAACCTCTCTCTACTAGGTACAACAAACCAAAACATCAGAAGACTCCAACTGGCTCAAAATGCTGCTGCTAGAACTATAATGAAGGTTCACCCTTTCGAGCACATAACACCCTACCTAGCCAAACTACACTGGCTCCCCATTCAATGTAGAATAAACTATAAATTAATAATAACCACTTTTAAAGCAATAAATAACACCGCCCCAGAAACCCTAAATAAATTAATCATTAAAGACACACCCCATAGTGCACAAAGAAGAGGCAATGCCAATAAATTGAGAATTCCAAAAGAATTCACAAAGTCCAAAAAAACAACAAATAAAAAGGCATTCTCACATGCAGCCCCCACGCTCTGGAACTCGCTACCCGATGAACTCAGTGCCTTAACCGACTTTAAAGATCTACGCAAAAACTTAAAAACTCACCTTTTCACCTCCTACTATGGTACATTAGCTAACTCTCAACTTCAATATGAAAAGGGATAAACTATACAACACAAGAAGATCAACACCGCTGAGCCTAAAGACGTTTTGACCTTAATACTGCCTATAATTCTTACACTGTTGAACTTCTCCTACTATATCTGTACATAGTTAATTGTACATAGTTCCAAAAAGTTTAAAAATTAAAAGTTCAAATGTTAATCGCACATAGTTCATGTTATTGTTCAATGTAAAAACAGTATTGCCTACCTGTTTACTCAATTGTTATATGTAAACCGCACCTGATCCTCGGAAGGTTGCGGTATATAAAAATTTGTTAAATAAATAAATAAAATAATAAATAAAATAAAGAGCTGCACCTGAGAGCAGCCCCTTTCCTCTAAAATGTGTAAGTACCTATAAAGACCGATAGTCTTCTTCCTGAGCTAATATGTCTATCAAACTTATTGTATATGCTCAGTTATAGAAAGTAGAACCTCATACTTGGGTTTTAAAAACTCTCTCCTATCTGAGGTCTCAGACATCAAAGCACGATTTTTCTAGATTTAATATCCATCCAGTTTTTGTGCTTATTTTGCATCAATGACCTCTTATATATTAACTTCTGAGACTGAACTTCGTTTTTATCTAAGCCTATTCTACTAAATTTTCAAGCCTATCCAGCTTCTCAATTAGCAAACTCTAAAAAAAAAAAAAAAAAAAAAAAAAAAATGTGTTCTCAAACTCGTGATAAAATCTATTCAGGGGCTTAATGGTAACCCTCTGATCCCACCATCTCATGAGTCGCAATTCAAACTCTTAAAATTAAGGATAAGCTTTAACAATGTAGTGGCTCACGAATCCCAAACCCTGTCCTAGGCGCCACAGTCACGTTTCACTTCTTCTGTTTCTTCAGGGGATTTGTTCTCCTCTTTGTCTTACTTTTTTATGCTGCACACGTCTCATACCAACTCTGTGTAAATAATACCATTTACTCGAAAAGTTTTTCTACGATCACTTCAGAGGATGCACGGCGTTCCCAGCTCAGCTACAAGACAGTCCTAGTCCAAACAGACAATCAAGTAGCTATGTTCTACGTGAACAAGCAGGGGGGAACAGGCTCTCTGTCATTACGCAACAAAGCTTTAACCCTCACCAGAGACCATCAAATTCACCTTCTCGTGGGTATATCTTCCAGGCATTCGAAATCTTTGGGCAGACAAACTCAGCCGAGTACTGCTGCCTCATGAATGGTCTCTCCACCTAGACCAGGTGGCCAAGATATTTCACATCTGGGGAACCCCAGACATAGACCTATTTGCAAGTCCACTGAATGCCAAACTTCCCCGGTTCTGTTCCAGAATTCCAGCTCAAAATTGCCAGGCAAGGGACGCTTTCCTTCTTCACTGGGGTCAAGACTTCCTCTATGCCTTCCCTCCCATTCCCCTCATCCCCAAAACACTCTTCAAGCTTCAGAGAGACAGAGGTTGTATGATCCTCATAGCGCCACGGTGGCCACGCCAAACGTGGTATCCCCTGCTTCTACATCTCTCTCAAGCTGCACCTCTGAAGTTAGGCTATGCTCCAGATCTCCTCTCCCAAGAGAATGGGATGCTACGGCACCCGAATCCCCAGTCCCTGCATCTCAGGGCCTGGTTGCTGAAAGCTTAGACCTTCAGGATCTCAACCTTTCCCAACAGGTAAGGGATATCCTTCAGGCTTCTAGAAAACCTTCCACAAGATGCTCTTACACCTTCAAGTGGAAACGTTTTATTACATGGTGTTCACAGAAATGATTAAACCCCCTTATGATACCTTTGGAATCGATACTAGAGTATCTACTTCATTTATCAAATTCTGGTCTAAAGACCAATTCAGTATGAGTCCATCTTAGTGCAATTGCAGCTTCCTATAAGCCTCTAAATGGACAACCAATTTCCTCTCATCCACTCATATCAAGATTTATGAGAGGTCTTCTATTAACAAAGCCTCCCATCAGGCCATCACCGGTGGCATGGGATTTAAACCTAGTTCTCGAGCAGCTCATGAAACCGCCTTATGAACCTTTAGCCACTACAACCCTAAAGCTTTTGTCTTGGAAGGTCATCTTCCTGATTGCAATCACCTCTGCACGTCGCATTAGTGAATTGCAAGCTTTAGTGGCTGATCCCCCTTATACTAGGTTTCACCATGATAAGGTTGTACTCAGAACTCATCCACACTTTATGCCAAAGGTGGTTTCGCCTTTTCATTTAAATCAATCAATTTATCTTCCTGTATTCTTTCCGAGTCCTCATGCCTCTAATGCAGAAAGGAAACTTCATACTTTGGATTGTAAAAGAGCCTTGGCTTTTTACCTACAAAGAACACAATGACATAAAAAGTCTTCTCAACTTTTTATTGCTTTTGATTCTAGTCATTTGGGACTTCCAGTCTCCAAAAGAACTCTATCCAAATGGATTGCACAATGCATATCCTTTGCTTATGTGAGAGTAAGAGTCTTCCTCTTCAAGGCCATGTCACAGCTCACAATGTGAGAACCATAGCAGCCTCTATGGCTAACCTTCACTCTGCGTCTATTGATGACATTTGTCGAGCAGCCACCTGGGTTTCGGTACACACCTTTACAGCCCACTACTGCCTACAATAGATAAAGCCTCCCATCAGGATGCCTTCTTTGGCCAAGCTATTCTTCAAAATCTCTTTCAGACCTAATTCAACTCCTACCCACCAACCCTGGTGGGATGCCAGAGATCCATGGGAGGAAGCATGGCCCACCTTACTATAGGTGGCAGCTTCCTGGGGCCATCTCCTTGGCATCTTAAGCTAGGGAGTCCCCATATGTGAAGACTACATTCCTGCTTGTTCCTGGAGATAGCGTAGTTACTCACCTGTAACAGGTTATCTCCGGGAACAGCAGGAATTTAGTCTTCACAACCCACCCACCTCCCCTAGGAGTTCTCTCTGTCTCTTTCCTCTCTCCCTCTATCCTTTCACTCAGCTACAAACTTAACTGAAGAGGGACAGTTGGAAAGGCAGGAAGGCAGCGCGCATGTGCTGAGGGATGCTCCCAAAAGCGTTCCTATTGGACGCTGGGGAGCATTCCCGCGCAGGCTCCATTGGTGCCGACGATACCCATACGTGAAGACTAAATTCCTGCTGTTCCCAGAGATCACCTGTTACAGGTGAGTAACTATGCTTTATTACAGGCATTGAATTATTACAATGGATAAGGTGATCTAGAGAGAGAGAGAGTAGGTAGATATATAGTATAATCTCCAGGAACAGGCAGGAATGTAGTCTTCACATATGGGTGACGTTGGTACTGATGGATCCTGCGCAGGAATGCTCCCCAGTGTCCTATAGGAAAGCTTTTGGGAGTACTCTTCTGCACTTGCGTGACTGCCTTCCCGCTCTTCTGACTCCTTTTCCTCAGTTCGTCTTTTTCCACGGAGCCAGCAGTATCAGTATCCCACTTTTCCTGTCGCTGCAGAAAATCTTTGTCGGAATCGCGCTTCTGCCTTCCCGTCTCTTCTCCAGCATCGCCTAGTTCCCGTATCACCTGTTATTTCTTTTTCCTTCTATTTTTATTCATTTTTCTATTTTTTTCCAGCAAATAGGGCCTAGTGCCCTGCGTAGGTCTCAGGCCTATTTTTCTCCTCCGTCATGAAGAAACAGCCTTCGGATTTCAAGAAATGCACCAAGTGTTCCTGTACCATTTCGATCATGGACACACATGACTAGTGCCTAAAATGCCTCTGGCCCGACCATGACCCAAACTCTTGTGCTCTCTGTAAACAGATGACCAAGAGAGGTTTAGATAACCGTGCGAGAAAATTGTCAGAACTTTTCCCGTTGGACTCTGTTTCACTGGCATCGACATCCTCACGATCATTGGCTTCTAAGGCATTTAAGACCTCGAAGCACAGTTCGGACTCCAGTAAGAAGAAAACTTCCAGATCCCTGCAAAAATCACGAGGGATCATCGGGAGTTTTGAGCTTTGTCAAAGGAATCTAAGAAGGCACCGAGAAGATAGAGGGAGAGGTCTCGCTCTAGGTACGGAGACTCCCCAAAGACATCCTCTGAGAATGGACGACAGACCATTCATCCCCGGCGGGAGGACTTGTCCTCCAAAGCCTTGATGAAAGACTGGGAGACCTCCATGGCATCGACCTCGGGAGAGCCCCTGGTGCCATGCTCTGGTACGATGGCTGCAAGCCCGTTCCTTCCTTGGACCAGACACAGGCGCCCTCATTGGATCAGTGCATGCTATCCATTGAGAAAACTTTAGTGGCCCTCTTGGCAGTATCGGTACCCAGACCACTGACTCCAGCACCGCTACTGTCGGTGCTGACATCGGAAGTAGTATTGACAGTGGCATTGGAATCTGTACCACCTCTACTGCTGCAGGGCTTTGATGCAGTCCACCAGCATCAATGCCCGTGGCTTCTTCGACGGAGCCACAACCGATGCAGCTCACTACTCAACAGAGTGAGGACATCGAGCATTCGTGGTACTAAAAGCACTGTTCGCACGGTCATCGGTGCTGACACTTCCCAGAGTTCAGAATCTGTTTCGGACTTGGATCATAGGTTCCTTGACTTGGAACGACCTCTATTTTGCATCGGTATGAGAACCATCACCAACGGCTTCCATTCCCCGCCGTAAGTCTCCACCGGAGGAGTTTATTAGAGACATGGCGGCGGGACTCTTGATACCGGCGGCAGCGGAACCAGAGCCTTGAGTGGAGGAACTAGAAATTCTCCAGTATCCCACAGCACCAAAAGAAGCAATGATCCTATTGGTGCATGAGATCCACCATAACTTGATGCTTCGCATGTGGGAGACCCTGCTCACAATAGTGCCTATCAGCAAGCATCCCAATATGATGTATTGGGTACCAGAATCCCCAGGCTTCCAAAAGCCTCAGCTACCATATCATTCAATGGTAGTCGAATCATCGATGAAGCCCGTCAAGAGTGGTAAGACGCATGCATTGATACCAGCTGGGAGAGAATTGAGAAATCTTGATTCTTTTGCACGGAGATCTTTACAAGCCTCCATGCTGGCAAGTAGGATTAACTCCTAAATTTTGTACATAGGAATGTTTCTAAAGGAAATAAGGAGTGGGAGGCCTTCCTACCATTCATTCCAGATGAGAAAGAGCCAGCTTTTGAAACTATCTTGAAGAACAGCCAAAATGTCTCTTAAATTTGTTAAAATGGCAGCATTCAATGCTTTTGAGTCATTGAGCAGAGCTTCAGCAATTGCCATCAAAGGCTGGCATGGTTACAGGCCTCAGACCTGGAGCAGTGGGTCCAGGATAAACTGGGCAACATCCCCTGCAGAGGAGAGAACATGTTTGGAAAGAACTGGCAGGAAAAGGCCGGAGAGTTGGAGACTGATGACACTACCCTTAAGAGACTCCAAAAAAAACCTGCTGACCCCTCAAAGAAGAAGCCAGCAGCAAAGAAGCCTTTCTACCCCAAGAGAAAGAGATTCTACCCTTCTTATTCTCAGTCCTCCTTCCAACATCAGGACAAGCATCAGAGTACCAAACAGGCCAAAAGCCCAGAATAGCTAAACATCAGAAGTCTGCTCAAACTCACGTTACCACCAGTTTCTGACTCTGACCTAGGGAACATGGTCATCCTACCTCTGCAGGATACCACTCAAATAAAAATAGCAGATTGACTTTCTTTTTTCGTCAATCATTGGCTCACCATCACTTCAGAGCACTGGACCCTAAATATCATTACAGGGTTATCAATTAAACTTCTGAAAGTTTCTTCCACCTCACTTCAGAGGCGAATATCCTCTCCAACCAGTGCTAAAGGACCTGCTCAAGGTGGAAATATCCAAACTACTCTTTCAAGAAGCCATAGAGGAGGTTCCTCAACTAGACCTACACAAGGGCTTCTATTCTCTTCCCGCCCAAGTGGGCCATCTTGCTCAGTCTCCCTTTTTTCACAGAGCTCTTTGGACGCACGTCCTCGTCTCTCAGAAAAAGTCTTCATTTTTTGGCCTACTGGCCTTCTGTTTTCCAGTTGCACCAGTCCTCTACCTGTCCTTCCCCTACTCTACCTTCTTAGAACTGTTGGATAATTTTTTCTTCAATTTTTATCAACGGGCTTCGTGTCCTCTTTCTTTCCCTAACAGCTGGCAGCGTGGGTCTTCGACCTCGGGGCCATTTTTGCTCCCATGGCCACCGGCTTCAAAAAATGCGATAGATGCTCTAGGAACATGTCGCTTACGGACACTCATGACTGTTGTTTGCGGTGCCTCGGAGCTGATCATGATCCAGAGCTCTGTTCGCTCTGCAAGAAAATGTCCTCTAAGGCCCTTCTCAGTCGTAAGCAGAAGTCCAAAGACATTTTTCGAAAGGCCACCTCGGAATCCCCGGTGGCGCCCTTGGTCGTCTCTCCCCCGGTGGAGGTCCCCCTCTTCGGCCCCGCACTCTTGGCAGCACTCCGACTAGGGATCCCCTGAGATGGAGCGGCCTTGAAGTCGCTGTCGGGGGTTCCCAATAAGCTTGAGCGCTGCCGAACTCAGTCACTCAGCCCACTACGGCGTTCCCGAGAGTCGGATAAGTAGCGACCCTGCAAGGTACCCCATATGGATACGCAGGCCTCCGGCGAAGGCACCTGGTCTCCTGAAGGCCGTCCTAGTGATGATCTCCTCTCCTTCTCGATGCCGGGTCGTCGTCGCAGGACCCCACACCCGCATGGGAGTCCCGCATGCTGGCGCTAGAATGCAGCGTTTCTGCGTTCATCGCTTCCCAGCAGACGCTCACAGCCAGCTTTGCTGACTTGTGCCGAGAAACCGTGGGTCCCTCGTGTGGGACACCGAAATCCATCCAGGAAACCACCGAGAGCCGTGGGCCTCGTGAGGGTCCTCGACGTCGGTCTCACTCGCCTTCCCGTTCCTCGGAGGCGAGATCTTCCAGGGCCTCCAGCTCCAAACAGGCACTGGCCGCTAGACAAGGTGATCTGCTCGGCTCGGACTTCTCGACTGAGTTCTCAGAATTGGAGTCCAACCTCCCCGGAAACCCGTACCCACTGGGACCTTCTGTCGGACCCCTCCCCACCTGTGTTCCTGCGGTGCTCGCCACCCGAGGACACATCCTGCCTGGTGTTCGTTCAGGATATGGCACAGGCCCTTAACCTGGCCACTCAGGCTGAGGAGGACCCTCGTGCTGAAGAACTCGATATTCTTCAGTACGAGTCCCCACTTAGGGAATCTCTCACTTTGCCGGTCCCTCCTATTCTGTCTTGGCTGCTGCTCCGCATGTGGGAGGCACCTGCCTCGGTCACCATCGTGAGCAAACACCTTGATACTATGTACAAGGTACAATGTGGGCCGGGGTTCAGAAAGACCCAACTTCCCTACACCTCTATGGTAGTGGAATCGGCCATGAGGAAACAGAAGAGCCCAAAATCGCACTCGTTGGTACCGCTCGGCTGAGAGTCCTTGATGCCCTGGGCCGCAAGGCCTTCCAAAGCTCCATGCTCTCTTGTCTCATTCAAGCATACCAACTATACATGGGTATGTTCTTGCGCAATTTAGCCAAAGAGCTCTGAGGGTTCTCTGCGGGCCTCAAGAGTGAGCTCCTCAATAGGTTCGGTACTCTGTTGAAATCCGTTGCAGACTGCTCAAAATACCTCTCCCGAGCTGCCTACGATGGATTCGAGTTGGCTCGGGTGGTGGCCACGGGCATCGGGGACCACTGCCAGGCATGGCTCCAATCATCAGATTTGGAGCAGTGGGTGCAGGAAAAGCTCCTGGAGCTGCCTCGGCGAGCAGCTCTTCAGCAAGCCAATGGAGGATAAAGCCGCAGAGATAGAGACTGAGTTCATCACCAAAACCTGTCTCTCATGCAAGACCTCCACTCTGTCCTGGAAAAAGCAACAAGCCAAAAAGCCTGTCTTTCCGAGGAAGGGCCTCCAGTACCATGGCTACCCGCCGTACCTGGCTACCCCCACGCCGACCACCCCGGTGCAGGGTAAGTCTGGCCAAGGGCATCACAAGCCGAAAGGGCCAAAAGCCCAAACTCCCACTCCTCCACAACCCACACAGGGGCTTTTATGCCATTGGCATAGCACCTCACCCTCCGGCGAAACAGCAGCCACTGGGGGATGCTTGTCTTGTTTCGCCCCTTTGTGGGCTTCCATCACCTCAGACACATAGGTTCTCCAGGTCGTCTGAGAAGGCTATCGCCTTTGCTTCGACAGGCTTCCACCTACTTTCTCCCCGGTGGAGCCTCCTCGACTCCCCGCGCATCAGGTTTTACTGCAGCGGGAACTACTCTCTCTCCTTGCCCAACAGGCAGTCAAGAAGGTCCCTCTGCACCTTCGAGGTTGGGGCTTCTATTCCCGGTACTTCCTCGTCCCGAAAAAGACTGGGGGTCTCCAGCCCATCCTCAACCTCTGAAAGTTGAACAAGTTCTTGGTGCGGGAGAGGTTCAAGATGTTATCCCTTGGCGTTCTGCTGCCCTTCCTCCGGCAGGGTGACTGGCTATGCTCCTTGGATCTAAAGGACGCTTACGCTCATATCTTAATCCACCCCCAGCACAAGCAGTACCTGCGCTTCAGGGTGCAGGGAGAGTACTTCCAGTACAGGGTGCTCCCCTTTGACCTGGCGTCCACCCCACGAGTCTTCACAAAATGCCTCGTTGTGGTCGCCACCCAATTCAAGCATCAGGGCGTGCCAGTCTTTCTCTACCTCTACGACTGACTTGTCACGGGATCCTCGGTTGAGGAAACCCGGCGAGCAATGTCACGCACAATCCTTTTGTTGGAGGGCTTGGGGTTCTTGGTCAACTACACAAAGTCTCACCTCGAGCCAGTGCAGGCACTCGAGTTCATTGGGGTGCACCTCGATACTCAGTGGGTGACCACATTCTTACCAGCCTTATCGTGCCGACCGCCTCCGAGCCCTGGCGGCCCGGGTCCAAAGTACTTCCCAGGTCACAGCTCAGACCATGCTATGCCTCCTGGGCCACATGGGTTGTACCCCAGATGTTGTCCCCCCATGCCCCCCTGCACATGCAGACAGCTCAGTGGTGCCTCAGCGCCCAATGGGAGCCTATCCCTCGGTCACTTCAGGGATCCTGTCAGGTTCCTTCCCAACCTCCATTTGTCCCTGAGCTAGTGGCAAAACCCCCGCAACCACCTCTGGGGGTTGCCCTCCCAGGCCCCTCAGCATGACGCAGTGCTGACAACAGATGCTTCCCTCTTAGGGTGGGGAGCCCACTGCGGGCCACTCTGCATTCAGGGGCAATGGTCACCCGAGGAGTCTCGGCAGCAAATAAATCTGTTCGAACTCCAGGCAATTCGGTGGGCCCTGAGGGCCTTTGAGGAACACCTCAAGGGGAGGTCAGTTCTCGTGCAGACCGACAACCGCGTGGCAATGTTCTACGGCAACAAGGAGGGAGGCACGGGATCGTGCTCCCTCTGCTGGGAAGCGGTCCTCATCTGCTCCTTTGCTGTCTAGAAGATGTCCCTCAAGGCGACCTACCTTCCGGGTCAGCAGAATGTCCTGGTGGACAGGCTCAGCAGAATCCTTCACCCCCATGAATGGCAGCTTGATCCAGGGGTAGCGGGCTGGCTATTTCTTTGCTGGGGGATGCCGACGATAGATCTCTTCTCCAGTCCCCAGAACACGCAGCTTCCCCGCTTTTGCGGCCCGGTACCGCACCCAAGCAGGGAGAGACCGGATGCATTCCTTCTGGACTGGTCATCAGCCTGCTCTATGCATTCCCTCCCTTCCCTCTCATTGCGATAGCCCTTTTCAAGGCTCAGCGGGATCAGGCATCGTTGATCCTCGTAGCTCCCTCGTGGTCTCGACAGCCTTGGTTCCCGCTTCTGCTCTGGCTGTCAACGGAGTCCCCTTTCACCCTGGGCTCTGCCCTGTGTCTGCTAACACAGGAGGAGGGGCGGGTGCAGCACCCAAACCTAGTCTCCTTATCCCTCACGGCCTGGCGGCTGAACGGGTTTCCTTAGCCTCACTGGCTTTTCCTGCGGAAGTCTAGGAAGTCCTCCTCGCCTCGAGAAAGGACTCCACTAGATGAGCCTACGCCTTCAAGTGGAGGCGCTTCTTGGTCTGGTGCTCGGGGCTCCAGATCAACCCATTCTCATGCCCCATTCAATGGCTCCTCCAGTACCTCTTCCATCTCTCGAAGAAAGGGCTGAAGTCGAACTCTGTCAGGGTGGGTACACTTGAGCGCCATCTCGGCGAACCACCTCCCCATCGAGGGAAAGCCCCTCTCGGGGCAGCTGTTAGTCTCCCACTTTATGTGGGGTCTTCTGCTTTCCAAGCCATCCATCCATCCTCCGGTGGAATGGGACCTGAATGTGGTGCTCATGCAGCTCACCCGTCCACTCTTTGAGCCAATTATGACATGCTCATTCCGGCACTTGTCCTGGAAGGTGGCCTTCCTGATGGCACTGACCTCGGCCCACCAAGTCAGTGAGCTCCAGGCTCTTATGGCTGACGCCCCTTACACCAGGTTCTATCGAAATAGGGTGGTCCTCCGTACCCACCCTAAATGTCTGTCTAAAGTCGTCTCGGATTTCCACCTTAATTAGGAGATAGTCCCTCTGACTTTCTACCCGAGGCCCCACGCCGACCAGGTGTCAATGGCTCTCCACACCCCCGACTGCAGAAGGGCTCTCGCCTTCTACTTGCAGCGCACCCAGACTCATCGCAAGTCTGGCCGACCCTGTGACCTACTATCCCAATAGACTGGGACAGGCAGTTACCAAACTCACCCTCTCGGTTTGGGTAGTGGACTGCATCACATTTGCTCATACGAAGGTGGGTGCCCCGCTAGATCATCGAGTCACCACACACAGAGTTCGGACCCAGGTGACCTTGGTGGCCTCGCTGCGCTCTGTGCCTCTGATGGACATCTGCTGGGCGGAAACTTGGTCTTCCAGGATTACCTTCATTGCTCGCTACTGCCTGGAGAGGGAGTCCCGCCAGGACAGCGCCTTCGGCAAGGCTGCACTCCCTAACCTGTTCGAGGGTATAAGCAACTCCTGCTCTCCGACCCTTCTTCATGGCTACTGAGGGCTTCACCCCGAGGACTCGGGCTTCTTCGGACATCGGCTTCTGCTCACGACCTCACGGAGGCATTTTTGGTTACAGGTCGGTAGCCTGTAGCTGGGGCATCCCATAAGTGAGGACTGACTTCCTGCCTGTTCCTGGAGAAAGCATAGTTACTCACCTGTAACAGGTGTTCTCCAGGGACAGCAGGAATCAGTCCTCACTACCCTCCTGCCTCCCCTGATGAGTTGCCGTATTTTTGTCCTTCCTTTGCCGTCTGCTTGGTAGGGCTTGAGCTAAGGGGACCTGACTGAGAAAGATGGCACCTTTGGGCGTGAAGAGGACCACGCATGCGTCACAGCAATCCCAAAGGCTTTCTGTGAAAGCTGGGGAATTGCTCCGTGTTGGCTCCTTCGGTGGCGACGTTACCCTTAAGTGAGGACTGATTCCTGCTGTCCCTGGAGAACACCTGTTACAGGTGAGTATGCTCTATGCACCTAGCTAATAGACCTTATAATCCCAATGGATTCAATCCATGGGGCAACTAAACGACGACATTCAAATTACCCGCCCACTAGTCCGCTCCCTTCTATGGTGGAGCACACCAGCAAATCTGCTCTAAGGGTTACCTTTTTGGATGTCTCAACCTCAACACACCCTCATGACTGATGCGTCCAAGTTGGTTGGGGAGCCCACTCGGGGTCTCTCTCCACCCAGGGCTTGTGGACAACCCAAGAATTGTCCTTACAGATCAACTTGTCGGAGCTGTGGGAAACAATGAAGGCCCTACAGGTCTTTCACCACCACCAGCCATGTCCTGGTGAGAACAGATAATCAGGTATCAATATTCTATCGCAACAAGCAGGAAGGGGGGGGAGGTGACAGGGTCACTCCCCCTTTGCAAGGAGGCATGTCTCCTATGGAACTTTGCCATCTCTCACCATATACACCTTTGTGCAGTATACATTCCTGGTGAGCAGAACCAGTTCACGGACAGACTCAGCTGGATTCTTCACCCACACGAGTGGCGTTTACACCCAAGCATGGCAGCTCAGATTTTCAGAATCTGGGGGAATGCCAATCATCAATCTCTTTGCTACCCCAGTAAAAGCCAAGCTTCCACATTTTTGTTCCAAAGTTCTGTCAAACTCAGCCAAGCAAATGCTTCTTTTCATCTGCATTGGGGTCAGGGACTACTTTGTGTTTTCCCCCATGCCCCTAATACCGACAACCCTCTTCAAACTCCAACTAGGAAGAGGCACTATGATACTCATAGCCCCCCTTCTGACCTTGACAACCGTGGTTTGCTCTTCTTCTTTGACTACAACGGACAAATCCAATTCGTCTGGGCTGCAGTCTGAACCTTGTATCTCAGGGAGACGGAATATTCTCCATCCCATCCTGAGGTCTCTCCATCTGACTGAGTGGCTGCTGAAAGTACTACTACTACTACTATTCAGCACTTATAAAGCACCACACACGCAGTGCTGCACAGCTAACCTACAAGAGGTAGCTAACATACAAGAGACAGTCCCTGCCCGTCAGAGTCATGCTCATTGGAGCTTACAATCTAGTTAGAACAGTACAGAGCATTAGTCAGTTCTGCACAAGGTATGGTGTGGTACAGTTAGGTCTATAGTTTGGTCATAAACGTTGACGGGGGTTAGGGTAAGATGAGGATGGAGTCAGGATCTGAATGCAACAGTGAAGAGGTGGGTCTTCAGCCTGGATTTGAAGAGGGCCAGGGAGGATGCCTGGCGCACAGATGCAGGTAGGCTGTTCCAGGCGTATGGTGCAGCAAGGTGAAAGGAGCGTGGTCGGGAGTTCGCGGTGTGGGTGAAAGGCACTGATAGAAGTAATTTGTTATCGGAGCGCAAGTTTCGAGAGGGAATGTAGGCAGAGATAAGAGATAAGAGGTATTGAGGGGTCATAGAGTGAATGCATTTATAAGTCAGTAGGAGAAGCTTGAATTGGATGCGGAATTGGACAGGGAGCCAGTGACGCAACTTGAGAAGAGGAGTAATGTGGGAATGGTGAGGCTGGCCGAAGATTAGTCGAGCAGCATGATTTTGTATAGATTGAAGGGGGAAGGAGGTGGCTCACGGGGAGATCAGCGAGGAGTAGGTTGCAGTAATCGAGGCGAGAGGAGATTAAGGAGTGGATAAGCATTTTGGTAGTGTGTTCAGAGAGGAAGGGGCGGATTTTGCTGATGTTGTAGAGAAAGAAGCGGCAGGTCTTAGCGACAAGCTGGATATGAGCGGAGAAGGAGAGAGAGGTGTCAAAGATAACCCCTAGATTGCGGGCAGAGGGAACAGGAAGGATAGTAGATCCATCCACATGGACTGAGAGAGGGGGAAGTGTGGGGAAGGAGTTGGGTGGAAAGACAAGGAGTTCAGTATGCTGGAGAAAGGTCAAGAAGGATGAGGATAGAATAGAGGCCCTTAGATTTAGCCAGGAGCAAGTCATTGGTGACTTTTATGAGTGCCGTTTCAGTGGTGTGTAGGGGACGGAAGCCGGATTGTAGTGGGTCCAGGAGGGCCTGGGAGGTGAGGAAGTAGAGGCAGCGACGGTGGACTGCTCATTCTAGTAGTTTGGATATGAAGGGAAGGAGGGAGATGGGTCGATAGTTGAAAGGGCATGTGGGATCAAGTGAGGGTTTCTTGAGGAGGGGTGTGATAACAGCATGTTTGAAGTCTACGGGAACAGTTGCAGTGGAGAGTGAAAGGTTGAGGATATGAGTGATGGCGGGGACAATGGTGAGGGAGATGGAACGTAGGAGATGGGTGGGGATAGGGTCTGATGAACAGGTGGTGGGTTTGGAGGAGGAAAGGAGGAGTGTGGTGGTTTCTTCAGAGATCAGAGGGAAGGAGGAGAGGGTGGCAGGGGGAGTATGGATGGGGGAGGAGAATAGGGGAGGAGGGGAGGTAGATGAGGGGGTAGGGAATTGGAGGGCATAGCTTTTCAATACCTCAACCTCTCCACTGAGGTACAGAACATCCTCATGGTTTCCAGGAAACCCTCCACCAGAAGGACGCACTCCTGCAAATGACGCAGGTTTGCAGCATGGTGCTTGAAAAGTAATCAAAATCCATTTGACACACCAAAATTTGCACTATTGCAATATCTGCTGCACTTATCCTCTTCAGGTCTCAAAACCATTCAGTTAGAGTTCACCTCAGTACCATTGCAGCATTTCATGAACCAATTGATGGCCAACCCATCTCTGTACACCCTTTAGTAGCACATTTTATGAGAGGCCTTCTCTCTAAACCACCCATCATGGCATGGGATATCAATGTAGTCTTGGCTCAACTTCTCAAACCCCCATTTCAGCTCCTGAGAAAAATGCACTTATGCTACTTGACTTGGAAGGTCATATTCCTTGTGGCCCTCACCTCGGCCAGGAGCATAAGTGAATTGCAAGCATTGGTGACGCATCCATCGTACACCAGATTCCATTACGACAAAGTCGTTCTCAGGATGCATCCCTGCTTCCTTCAGTGGTTAATAATTGTTCATGGTCGTCACGTTTTTAATATTGTGTTAATATTGTTTTTATATTTTATTTCAGTTTACAGTTGGTTTATATGTATAATATATTTTATATGGACACTCATTTTATGTTTATATTTATAGTTTTAGCACGCCAAAGAATCCCTGAAGAAGGCATAGCCAAAACACGGCCGTGTCTGGTTTGGCTGGTTTTTTACCCTGGTGGGAGAGACTCAGAATACCTCAAGTGACAATTGCCCTAAATAAAAAATGTTTTTTTTCTCCAGGAGTAGGCAGGAAGTCAGTCCTCACATATGGTGACGCCAACGGAGCCCTGTGCGAGGCATCTACCTCTGGCTCCAGCCATGCCCCTACCTCAAAGCATCCGGGACCGGAGTTACCGGCCTTCCTGCAGCCAGAGGACCTCTAGTCCTCCTCGGACTACTCTGATTGGGAGTGCAACTTTGAGACATTCTGGGCCCACTGAGACCTCCCCTCAGATCTGTCTTCCCCGGCTGCTAAGCACTGCTACCGCCCGAGGATACCTCTTTCCTAGAGTTCATCAGGGATATAGCATGGGCTCTCTCCCTCACGACGGAGTGAGGAGGACCCACGTATGGAGGAATTAGACATCCTCCAGTACAAGGCACTGCTGAAAGAGACCTGCCGGTCCCTGTGCCCTCTATCCTCACCCAGCTTCTCCCCCGGATGTGGGAGACCCCAGCCTCGGTCCCCATTGTGAGACGACGACTCGACACAATGTATAGAGTCCGGAGGGGGCCAGGATTCTGCAAGGTGTAGCTCCCATACACCTCTATGGTGGTTGTTGGACATGTGCCGGCAAAAAAGCCCAAAAACGCACTTCTCAGTGCCTCTGGGCAGGGAGTCCCACACGTTCGATGCCTTAGAGCACAAATGCTACCAGGGCTCAATGCTGGCTTGCCGCATCCAAACTTACCAACTTTACATTGGCATGTTCCTGCAGGACCTGGCCAAGGAGCTCGGTGGCTATGCCGCTAGAATCGATGGGGACCATCTCTGGTGTTCCCAGGCTCTAACGAAGTCTGTTGCGGAGTGCTCCAAATACCTCTCCAGAGCCGCTTATGATGACTTCGAATCTAGTGCCAGAGTAGGCGCTGCTGACATCAGTGCTCGACACCAGTCCTGGTTACAATCATCAGATCTCGAGCAGTGGGTGCAGGAAAAACTCCTAGATGTCCCGTGCCTTGGCGAACAGCTCTTTGGCAAGCCAATGGACGATAAGGCAGCCAAGATCGAGACCGAGTATGTCACTCGGACCCGTCTCTTGAGGAAAACCTCCACTCTTCCCAGGAAGAAGCCACAGGGGAAGAAGCTCCCTTCAGAAGAGTCAACACTATCGGGGCTACCATGCCTACTCAGCTGCTCAGACTCCTCAGCAGGGTCCCCAGGACAAAGGCACAGGCCAGGAACTGTGCAAACGCAAGGGTCAGAAGACCCAGACACAGGCCCCAGCCCAGCATGGGTCGGGGTTTTGACACCATCAGCATAGCCTCTCTTCCTCTGGAGGACCAGCACCCCACAGTGGGATGCCTGGTCCACTTTACCCACTGATGGGCTCACATCACCACCGACGTCTGGGCTCTCCAGGTCGTCCAGGAGGGCTCCTTCTGCGTCTGGAACAGATTCTTCCACCCTTTTTTCCCGGGGAACCCCCTCTGTCTCCTCTACACCGGGCTCTGCTACTGCAGGAGCTCACGGGCCTCCTCAAGAATGGGTCGGTGGAACCCTGTGCCTCTCCCCTCAAGGGAGAAGGGCTTCTATACCAGGTACTTCCTGGTCCCGAAAAGGACAGGGGGCCTAAAGTCCATCCTGGACCTGAGGAACCTCAACAAGTTCCTGGTATGCGACTACTGCCCTACCTCCAGTGGGGAGATTGGCTATGCTCCTTGGATTTAAAGGTTGCTTATACTCACATACTTATGCTTCCCAGTCACAGAAAATACCTGTGGTTTGTGGTCGGAGGCAACTACTACCAGTACAGGGTCCTTTCCTTCAGCCTCGCCTCTGCCCCAAGGGTCTCCACCAAGTGTCTGGCAGTGATGGCGGCCTATCTCCGCCTTCAAAGGACCTGCATCTTCCCCTACCTTGACGATTGGCTGGTAAAAGGGAACACTGCCTCAGAAGCCGGGCAGGCCACCGGCCGCACCATTCAGGTCTTGCAGCACCTGGGTTTCGTGATCAACCGTCCGAAATCTCAGTTCATCCCGACTCGAGCACTAGAGTTCATCAGGGCCCGCCTCGTCACTTTCCAGGCCAGAGCTTTCCTCCCCCTCGACAGGGCGGATTGGCTCACAGCTGAGATACGACGACACCGTGCAGTGTCAACCCGGATGCTGCTTTGCCTCCTGGGCCACATGGCTTCCACGGTCCATGTCATTCCTGACGCATGCCTCCACATGAGGGCGGCTCAATGGTGCCTCCAGTTACAGTGGTCCCAGGCCACCGGATGACTCCACAACAGAGTCAGTGTCTCAACTGCTGACGGAGTCCCTTACCTAGTGGCAGGATGCTCAGGAACTGCAAGTGGGGATAGCTTTTCAGTCCCCGAGCCCCCAGAGAGTCCTCACCACGGACACCTCCCTGACAGGCTGGGATGCCCATTGCGGAGAGCTCCGCACTCAGGGAGCCTGGTCCTCCAAGGAGAGCCAGCAACAGATCAATCTGCTCGAGCTCAGAACAGTCTTCCTTGCTCTCAGGGCCTTCAGGCACCACCTGCAGCACCAGTCAGTGCTCGTCCAGACAGACAACCAGGCCACGATGTTCTATATGAACAAGCAGGGCAGCACAGGCTCCTACCGCTTCTGCCAGGAGACTGTGGCCCTTTGTTCCTTTGCAATCCACCATGGGATCCTTCTTAAGGCAGTTTACCTACCGGGCCAGAGCAATGTGTTGGCAGACATGCTGAGCAAGGTCCTCCAACTGAACGAGTGGTGCCTGGACCCAGGGTTAGCGCTCAGGCTTTTCCGGCTGTGGGGATGCCCCAACCTGGACCTTTTTGCCAGCCCGACCAATGATCATCTGCCCCATTTCTGCAGCCCCCAACTCCATCCCTCCTGTGTGGCGGCAGATGCCTTCCTCATCAAGAGGCCTGCTGTATGCCTTCCCTCCCATGTCCTTGATGTCCCATTGTACCTTGAGGAGGGTCCGGGCTAAGGCATCAATGAGTGGCCCAGACAGCCCTGGTTCCCTTTGCTGCTCCATCTCTCGACAGAATCCCCGGTCCCTCTCTGGAACTCCCCGGGACTTTTGACACAAGAGGAGGGCTCGATCCTCCATCCTAACTTGGGATCTCTGTCCCTCATGACCTGGTGGCTGAATAGGTCTCCTTAGCTTCCCTTAGCTTCTACGAGGAGGTGGAGGAAATCTTTCTAGCCTTGGTAAGGACTCCACGAGATGGGCTTACTCCTTCAAGTGGTGCCGGTTCTCCATGTGGTGCACGGAGCACCGACTGGACCCATTTTCTTGCCTGGTGCATTCGGTCCTTCAATATCTCCTCCACCTCTCATGGTCTGGACTTAAGTCCAACTCCATCTGGGTGCATCTGAGTGCACTCTCCACCAACCACCATTCTGTCAGTGCACCCCTCATTACCAGGTTCATGCGGGGCTTATTACTCTCCAAAACTTCCATTTTGCCATCCTCGTCTGAATGGGATCTCAATGTGGTTCTGGTGCAGCTTACTTAGCCACCCTTCGAGCCCTTGATTACCTGCTCCTTACACTACCTTTCCTGGAAAGTGTCTTTCTTGGTGGCACTCACCTCTGCCCGCAGGGTCAGTGAGCTTCAGGCCTTGGTGGCTGAGCCACCCTACACCAGATTCTACAAGAACAGGGTTGTGCTTCATACTGTGGTGAACAGCGCCCTCCTGAGCCTATGGAAACGGATGAAAATCCTGAGGTTCAGCAGGATTTATGCCTATTTGAGAAACCAAGGAAGAAAGAGAGACTCTATTCCACAGAGCTGAGCATGGAGACCAGCCCAGGGGAGGAGTCCTGCAGTCCTGATTGGGCACACCCTGTCCTGGGAAGGGGCGTGTCCAGGAGAGAACGTGGTTTTAAACCAGAGCATGGCTTTGCTAGTAAGGAGGAGAATAGGATTGAGAGGAATGAGGAGAAGGAGAATGAGAGAAAGAAGGAGAGGAGGAGGAATGATTGGAAGTCCAGGAAACAGTATGCTGATACTTGGGAACCTGGCATTGGAAGGAGACCTGCAAAGTTCTATTCAGAGGCAGTGAGTAGAAGTCCCAAGGAGAGAGGACCTAGCCCTGAATTAGACAACCGTTGGAAGGCACAGCCCTGGGAAAGGAAGCCTTCAAGGCAGGCACAAGAAAGAAAACAATCATTCTGTGAAGTACCGTTTGAGCCAGAGAGCAACAAACATTCTAACAGCTGGAGAACGTTGGAGCCATCTGAAGTCAGAACGGCATGGCAACAAGTAAGTGAATTGCCACAAAGTTTCCAGGCTGAACGTAAAGCTAACTCTCCTGTGTGTGAAACATTAGCAAAAGAGACTAGCAGTTACTCTGACACAATTAATCTAAGAGAGGAGAAAATAAACATCCTTAAGCCAGAGGGAAGTTGTATAGCTGATAGCAATTCCCTATCTCCCAAACAGCAGGCTGAATTGCTCCTACAGAGTTTTAAGCAGTTTTTAGAGTTGCAAGCTAGAAGACAGCCAGTGTTACCAGAAGCCAGTAATTCCATACAGCTTGAAGAATTAACACAAGATAATACAGACTTACCAGATTGTGAGAGCATGGATTGCACGGTCTGCTGTGTAGAGATGCCAAGCTGAAGGAAACTGCTTTTTACCGTATGTGAATTGAATGCTACGGAGCTGTTGTATTGCCTTGCTGAGAAAGCTCTAATTATGTGCACCTGATTTTCCCCAGCACTGTGAAGGTAACAGTGGCTGAAAGAGGCTGCAGTGAATCTAACTGACCTTTTGGGGCAAAGTGAGTAATTTGCTTAGAAGTGAAAAGAAGCAGTTATACTTTAAGTTGCCTTTATCCTAAGTTTTCCTGTTAGCATTTGAAGCACCTATATTGTTTGCATTTATTTGCCATGTGATGGAACAATATCCTTTACTATAATAAATATACTGGAAACCCCATAACTACAACTCTTTATTTCGGAGCGAGAGGAGCAGGAACTACAATACCCAGCATTCCCTGGATACAGGTTACTCTCCTTCCTCATGAAGCATCAGACCGCCGCTCCTGTCTTTAGCCCCAAGACCGGCCAGGAGCGCCGCAAGTGGCTACGTTGGCAGGATATTCCACGCATGCGCAAGGTGCCGCACAGAAAACTACAGAAAAGCAACTGCAAGAAAGACCCCGAGTGCAGACCATCCTGAAAGGAAGGAAAGAGTCCCAGCATCGGAGTGCCAGCTGCAACGAGGTTGTGGAAGCGTGAGGCAACACCTGAGCCAGGTAATAAGTGTCCACCTGGGAAAGGATAAGGATACAGGGCTGAGAGTGTTTGCCAGCTAGTTGAATAAAAAAAAAAGGAAAAGTTTTTTTTTTTAAAAAAAAAGTGTGAGGTACCGCACTTAGTTTTTTTTTTTCTGTCTGTTTGTATTCACAGGTACTAAAGATGTCTCTGGATCCAGCAGAGGTATTTAAATGGATGGCCACTCAACTCGAGAGACAGCGAGACTTGAGTCTAGAGTTCCAGGAAAAGAGTGCTGCTGCCCTGCAGGCTCAGCAGCGACCCCTACTGGACATGCTACAAGCATGGGTAGCTGAGCAGAAGACGACACAGGAGAAACCATCTGTTCCCCCAGGTTTTTCTGCTACAGCTGTGCATAGTCTAAATGCAGGGACTATGTTTAAATTTGGCCAGTTAAAGGACAATGAGGATGTTGACAATTTTATTGAGTGTTTTGAAAGAGTGGCACAGTTAAGTGCATGGCCAAAAGAGTGTTGGGCCATCAGATTTGCAGCTTCCCTTACTGGAGAAGCAATGGCTGCCTATAGGAGCATGCCACCCGACCTTGCCGGAAATTATGAGGAGGTGAAAAGAGCGGTCCGGGAAAGGCTAGGCCTTACACCGCTAGCCTACCATAATCTCCTGCGAGCGGTTAAATTAAAACAGGATGAGACACCGAAAGCCTTAGTATACAGGATAAGCAGGTTGTTAAATAAATGGCTTAGTCCAGAGAATAGGACCAAAGAAGCTATATTGGAAAGCTTAATTGTAGAGCAATACATGAATGCTGTACCCAATGAAATAAAAACCTTCCTGATTCTGCAAAGCTGCAAAACCCCACAGGAGGCAGTAGACCTCACAGAACGCTTCTTGCAGGCCAAGGTAATGGCTCATGAAAGCAGTAGTGATTTAAAGGGGGCAGCCATACCTGAGTCAGAAAGGAAGTGGAAATTTCAGAATGAAGCAAGCAAAATGTGTATGCCAACTGTGAAGGCTAGGTTTCCGCCTAGGAAATGTTTTAAATGTGGGCGAGAAGGGCATATACAGAAGAATTGTTTTAAAACTGCCTTAGTAGCAGAAAGTGCACAAAAAAACCCGAGAAGGATTTCTCATTGAGGTAGAGGTGCAGGGAATTGCTACTACCGCGTTATTGGATTCTGGCGCAGAGCAGACAATGCTCTCCAAGGCGCTGTGGCAGCAAATCCAAGCATCAGGGGTAGCAATTCAGCCTGTTCGTAATGTGAAGATCCGCTGTGTACATGGAGGTACATCATTATACCCTGTATACAACCTTCAGGTGAAAGCGCTAGGTGTGCTTAAGAAAATTCCCATCGCAGTGGTCCCCAAGCTGCCTCATAATATAGTTTTGGATAAAGACTGGCCACATTTCCATAAAGGGGTGGAACAAGGCTTATTCTTAAAAGAGCAAGAAGCTACCAGAGAGTCCCCGGTAGAAGCTCTAACCCAAGCCAACAAGAAAAGTATAGTGCCTAGTCCTTTGTTTGCCCACCTGAAAAAGCAAAAAGGGAAAACACCGCCTTCAAGAGAGGAAATAGTGAAGAAACCAGTGTTTGTACTAAGATTCTGCAAGATGAACCCTAATGCTCAACCCCCTAAGAGAGCTTCAAGTAACTCAGCAGGTTATGACCTCTGTAGTGCTGAGGAGGTCATAGTTCCTAAGCAAGGGAAAGCATTAATAGATACCGCTCTACAGATGGAAATGCCACTAGGCTGTTACGGCCGGATAGCCCCACGATCGGGCCTTGCTGTAAAGCATTTTCTAGACATAGGAGCCGGAGTGATAGACCCGGATTATAGAGGTTCTATTAAAATTCTTATGTTTAACTTTGGCAAGGAGGACTTTAAAGTCAAGGTTGGAGATCGAGTAGCTCAACTAATCTGCGAGCGTGTGGGTCTGCCTCCGCTGGAAGAAGTATCCAGCCTATCAACAACGGCTCGTGGAGCAGGTGGATTCGGGTCAACAGGGGGTACCAGTTTCCAAGCTCTAGCCGCAGTAGTAGAAGAAAAGGAAGAGGAAGACCTGGGGCCACAAATCGCAGTATGTAAAAGCCACCCAGAGCCTAGAGTAGATGAAGGCTTGTCTTGGGCACAAAAACAGGAGTTGGTTCAGCTACTAACAAGATACCAGGATGTCCTCACACCAATGCCAGGCAAGACGGACTTGATCGCCCATGGGATCATAACGCCACCTGGCGAAATAGTACGCCAACGTCCATATAGGCTGCCAGAAGCCAAGAAGGAGGAGGTCGTACGGCAGGTACAGGAAATGTTGCAGATGGGCGTTATAGAAGAGTCGCAGAGCCCGTGGAACAGCCCAATTGTTCTAGTTCCCAAGCCCGATGGCTCCATAAGGTTCTGTATCGACTCCCGGAAAGTTAATTTAATATCTCGTTTCGATACATATCCGATGCCCAGAATAGAAGAACTTCTGGATCGCCTAGGCCGTGCCAAATACCTCACCACATTGGACATGTCGAAAGGATACTGGCAGGTCCCACTAACCAGGGATGCCAGACAGAAGACTGCGTTCAGCACCCCGGTAGGCCTGTACCAGTTTAAAAGAATGCCTTTTGGCCTACACGGAGCTGCTGCTACGTGTCAGCGATTAATGGATTTGGTTCTGCGACCGCATCAAACATACGCTGTGGCTTATATGGATGATGTGGTCATTCACAGTGACAATTGGACACAACATCTCCCACGAGTTGAAGCCGTTCTTAGGGCACTTAGGGATGCTGGCCTTACGTTAAACCCGGCTAAGTGTTTATTTGGAGGCCAGGAAGTTAAATATTTGGGTCACCTGGTGGGTAATGGGGTGGTGAAGCCCCTTACTGATAAGATAGCCGCTGTTCAAGCATTCCCCAAACCACTTAACAAGAAGCAGTTAAGGAGCTTCCTAGGGTTAGTGGGGTATTACAGACGGTTTGTTCCAGGATTTGCAGAGAAGAGTGCCCCTCTAACTGAAATGTTAAAGAAGAACGCGCCTAACCAACTGAGATGGCGGGAAGAGGCGGAAGAAGCATTCCACCTGTTAAAGAACAAGTTGTGTGCAGCACCGGTTCTCAGAGGTGTGGATTTTTCCCAACCATTTTTGGTACAGACTGACGCATCGGAGACGGGCCTTGGCACAGTACTGTCCCAGCGTCATGATGGTACGGAACACCCCGTGTTATACCTCAGCAGGAAGCTAGCCCTAGCGGAACAGCGCTATTCAACAATTGAACGTGAGTGTCTGGCTATTAAGTGGGCCATAGACGCGCTGCGCTTTTATCTCACGGGGAGACGTTTCACCTTGATTACCAACCACGCACCACTCAAATGGCTAAACCAGATGTATAACCATAATGCGAGGTTAACTCGTTGGTTTATGGCCCTCCAAGCGTTCGACTTTCAAGTGGAACATAGAGCCGGACGGCTCCACCAGAACGCAGATGCCCTGAGTAGAATCACGTGCTGTGCCTCTGGTCAAAGTCAGCCCATGATATCTTAAGGGGGGGGGGATCTGTGGTGAACAGCGCCCTCCTGAGCCTATGGAAACGGATGAAAATCCTGAGGTTCAGCAGGATTTATGCCTATTTGAGAAACCAAGGAAGAAAGAGAGACTCTATTCCACAGAGCTGAGCATGGAGACCAGCCCAGGGGAGGAGTCCTGCAGTCCTGATTGGGCACACCCTGTCCTGGGAAGGGGCGTGTCCAGGAGAGAACGTGGTTTTAAACCAGAGCATGGCTTTGCTAGTAAGGAGGAGAATAGGATTGAGAGGAATGAGGAGAAGGAGAATGAGAGAAAGAAGGAGAGGAGGAGGAATGATTGGAAGTCCAGAAAACAGTATGCTGATACTTGGGAACCTGGCATTGGAAGGAGACCTGCAAAGTTCTATTCAGAGCCAGTGAGTAGAAGTCCCAAGGAGAGAGGACCTAGCCCTGAATTAGACAACCGTTGGAAGGCACAGCCCTGGGAAAGGAAGCCTTCAAGGCAGGCACAAAAAGAAAACAATCATTCTGTGAAGTACCATTTGAGCCAGAGAGCAACAAACATTCTAACAGCTGGAGAACGTTGGAGCCATCTGAAGTCAGAACGGCATGGCAACAAGTAAGTGAATTGCCACAAAGTTTCCAGGCTGAACGTAAAGCTAACTCTCCTGTGTGTGAAACATTAGCAAAAGAGACTAGCAGTTACTCTGACACAATTAATCTAAGAGAGGAGAAAATAAACAGCCTTAAGCCAGAGGGAAGTTGTATAGCTGATAGCAATTCCCTATCTCCCAAACAGCAGGCTGAATTGCTCCTACAGAGTTTTAAGCAGTTTTTAGAGTTGCAAGCTAGAAGACAGCCAGTGTTACCAGAAGCCAGTAATTCCATACAGCTTGAAGAATTAACACAAGATAATACAGACTTACCAGATTGTGAGAGCATGGATTGCATGGTCTGCTGTGTAGAGATGCCAAGCTGAAGGAAACTGCTTTTTACCGTATGTGAATTGAATGCTACGGAGCTGTTGTATTGCCTTGCTGAGAAAGCTCTAATTATGTGCACCTGATTTTCCCCAGCACTGTGAAGGTAACAGTGGCTGAAAGAGGCTGCAGTGAATCTAACTGACCTCTTGGGGCAAAGTGAGTAATTTGCTTAGAAGTGAAAAGAAGCAGTTATACTTTAAGTTGCCTTTATCCTAAGTTTTCCTGTTAGCATTTGAAGCACCTATATTGTTTGCATTTATTTGCCATGTGATGGAACAATATCCTTTACTATAATAAATATACTGGAAACCCATAACTACAACTCTTTATTTCGGAGCGAGAGGAGCAGGAACTACAATACCCAGCATTCCCTGGATACAGGTTACTCTCCTTCCTCACGAAGCATCAGACCGCCGCTCCTGTCTTTAGCCCCAAGGCCGGGCAGGAGCGCCGCAGTACTCACCCGAAGTTTCTCTCAAAGATGGTCTCTGACATCCTCCTGAATCCTGTCTTCTTCCCACAGCCCCGAGCTGACTCTGCATCGGGTGTTCTCCATACCCTGGACTGTAAACAGAGCCTGTCCTATCTGCAGTGGACCCAGGGCCTCTCTAAGGCCTCACAGCTTTTCATCTCCTTCGACTCCAGCTGACTGGGGCTGGCTGTCACCAAGCAGACCATATCCATCGGGGTGGCGGATTGCATCACTTTTGCTAACAGTTAATCCGGTGTCTCTCTGGAGCGTCGAGTCACAGTGCACAGTGTCCGGGCAATGGCGACCTCTGTCGCTAGTCTTCATTCGATGCCCATGGCAGACATCTGCCGGGCCGCCACCTGGTCCTCCGTTCACACTTTTGAAGCCCACTACTGCCTGGAGAGGGAGTCCTGACAAGACAGCGCCTTCGGTCAGGCCGTACTCCATAACCTCTTTGGGGTTTAAGCAACTCCTGCCCTCCAACCCTTCTTGTTCAGGCTACCTGAGCCATGGCTCTCCCTGGACAGTGGGGTCCCTAGAGTCTGTCATCAAGACTCACCTGCGGCTGCCCACGGCCAGACTGTGCCCCTGTTTTACTCCAGTCCTCAGTAGCCTGGAGCTAAGGAGTCCCATATGTGAGATCTGACTTTCTGCTTGTTCCTGGAGAAAGTGTAGTTACTCACCTGTAACAGGTGTTCTCCAGGGACAGCAGGAACCAGTCCTCAAAACCCTCCTGCCTCTCCTTGGAGTTGCTGTTCAGTTTTGGCCATCTTCTTGGTTGGGCATTAGCTATGGCACCTGATTGAGCAAGATGGCACCCTTGGGCAGGAAGGGGACCATGCATGCGTGGTGGCATCTCCCAAAGGCTTTCTTTGAAAGCTGGGGAGATGCTCCATGCAGGGCTCTGTCGGCGTCAGCGTCGCCCATATGTGAGGACTGATTCCTGCTGTCCCTGGAGAACACCTGTTACAGGTGAGTAACTATGCTTTATCTACCATGCATAGACTTAGTCTTCTTTCCATATGTAAAGACTGCATTCCTGCTTGTTCCTGGAGATAGTGAAGTTTCTCCAGGAACAAGCAGGAAGTCGGCCCTCACATATGGGTGATGTCGACACCGACGGAGCCTGCGCGAAGCATTTCCCCAGCTTTCAAAGAAAGCCTTTGGGACATGCTACCACGCATGTGTGGTCCCCTTCCCCACCCAGGGGAGCTATCTTGTTCTATCTCCTCTTTTTCTGCGGAGCCCAACTGACGTCTGTTCTGTTTCCCCAGAAAAAGCCTTGCAAAATCCTTAAAAAAAAAAAAAATGGTGTTTTTCCCAATTGCGTACCGGTTCCTCTTCCCGCTTTGAGCTGGAGCCAACCCCCGGTACTGTTCTAAGCTCCTTTCCATATTTTTTCATCGAGGCTCCCCTTGACCGGCATTCTCACAATTTTTCGTCTGGGGGTTGTCAACCCCAGCTGAATGCTTCCCACCATGTCCCACGGTAGATTCAAAAAATGTGACCGCTAAATCAAACTATGTCAGTAACCGACACCCTTAACTGCTACCTATGCTGCCTGGGATGAGACCGGACCATGATAGCACCTCTTGTGACCTGTTCCAGTCCATGACTCTGAAAACCAACATGAAAAGGTCGGAGTTGCAGGAGAAGATGTTCCCAAAGTCCGACTCTGCACCGTCCTCCCTGACACCAAGCTCCAAGCCCAGCACTTTCCGTGAGGACTGGGTGTCCACGAAGTCCCGTGGCAGTGGCTCTTCAGAGAAGACCCCAGACTCCGAGAGAAAGAAGAAAAAAATTCCTCGAAGTCCTTTGAGGTCCTACCGGTGAAACCTGGTAAAATCTTGCAGAGGGATTAGGGCGGCTCCAAACAGTGCCCTACCAAGGTCCTTAAGAAGGAGTCCTCGGCAGGCAGAGACTGTGTGAGGTTCCTTGAGGCTGTAGTCCTCGTCGAGGACGCACTTGCAAGAGTGCCGGTGCCAGGCCAGAGTTCCTTGATTCCCGCGCCGAAAGCTATAGAGCCTTCTGGCCTAGAAACCTGCAGCAGGCAATGATGGCTGATTCATCTGTATCATCTGTCCTGACAACCGGGCCCCTGGGTGTTGAGCCGAGCTTCGAGCACCATTGGCCTCAGGTAAGCCCTCAGCACCAGTCGAGGTCTTAGTCCTCGGGCATCTGATCCTCTCCAGCCAGTTTCTGCTCAGACCCCAGGCCCTCTGGAGCCCCCAGCCCCTTGGGGCGGGCCTTGAGGAATGGGGTCTTGGAGTCCTCGTCACCCCTCGACTCCGAGTGGGAGACCGGCGACGAGGCATCCCTAGAAACTAGTTGACACTAGGACATTCCCTTGGAGCCATCTCCCCTGGTGCCATTTGCCTCCAGAGGACGTGGCCTTCCACAGTTTTGTCAGGGACATGGCCAGTGCCCTTTTGGTGCGAAGTCTGAGGAAGACGCATGCTCTTAAGAGCTGGAGATCCTCCAGTACGAGTCCCCACCCAAGGAGAATCTCACGGTGCCAGTGCAGCTGAAACTCAAGCGGCTGCTACTCCGAATGTGGGAGACCCTGGCGTCTGTGCTGGTGGTCAGTTGACACCATGTACCATGTCTGGAAGAAGCTGGGGTTCCACGAACCTCAGCTCCCATATAGCTCCATAGTTGTCAAGTCAACCATGAAAAAACTTAAGAGCCAGAAAAACTATTCTTCTGTTCCACCTGGCAGGGAGGCTAGAGCCCTTGATGCCCTCGGGTGCAAATGCTACCAGGGCTCGATGCTGGGATGCCGGATCCAGGCCTATGTGTTATACACAGGCATGTACCTTAAGGCCCTATTCCAGGAGTTGTCTGGGTTTTCAGCAGGACTCGCCGGGAAACCCCTACAACGATTCCAGTCCCTGACCTCCAGGATCTAGGACTCTGCTCTGTTCTTTTCCTGGGTGGCTATTATGGCTTTGAGTCAGTAGCTCGAGTGGCAGCAGCAGGCATCGGGGCCACTGCCAGGCCTGGCTGCAGATCTTGGACCTTGAGCAATGGGTCTAGGAAAAAGCTGCCCAATGTCCCTCATGAGAGACTTTTGGCAAAACTAAAGAGTCATGGGATAGGAGGCAGTGTACTACTGTGGATCAGGAACTGGTTAAAAGATAGAAAGCAGAGGGTAGGGCTAAATGGCCAATTTTCCCAATGGAGAAAGGTGAATAGTGGTGTACCCCAGGGATCTGTGCTGGGTCCGCTGCTTTTTGACATATTCATAAATGACCTGGAAAGTGGAATAACAAGTGAGGTTATCAAATTTGCAGATGACACAAAACTATTTAAAGTTGTTAAAACCCAGGAGGATTGTGGAAAATTGCAAGAGGATCTTGATAAATTGGAAGACTGGGCATCAAAATGGCAGATGAAATTTAATGTGGAGAAGTGCAAGGTTATGCACCTAGGGAAGAACAACCCAAACTATGGTTACACGATGCAAGGTTCCACATTAGGAACCACCACCCAGGAAAAAGATTTAGGCGTCATTGTGGATACCTTGTTAAAACCTCGGCCCAGTGTGCAGCGGCGGCCAAGAGAGCAAATAGAATGCTAGGTATGATAAGGAAAGGAATGGAAAATAAAACAAAAGATATTATAATGCCTCTATATCGTTCCATGGTGAGACCGCACCTTGAATATTGTGTGCAATTCTGGTCGCCGTATCTTAAAAAGGATATAGCGATTTTAGAAAAGGTTCAGAGAAGAGCCACCAAAATGGTAAAGGGGATGGAAGGCTACTCCTATGAAGAAAGGCTAAAAAGGTTGGGGCTCTTCAGCCTGGAGAAGAGACGGCTGAGGGGAGATATGATAGAAGTCTATAAATTAATGAACGGAGTGGAACGGGTAAACGTAGATCGATTGTTTACCTTATCAGAATATGGAAAGACTAGGGGACATACAATGAAGCTACAGGGTAAACTATTTAAGACTAATAAAAGAAAATATTTTTTCACTCAACGTGTAATCAAACTCTGGAATTTGTTACCGGAGGATGTAGTAAAGGCTGTTAGTGTAGCTGGGTTTAAAAAAGGTTTGGACAAGTTCCTGGAGGAAAGGTCCATAAACCATTATTAAGAAGGGACCCAGGATATCAATGCTTGAACCAGTACAAGCATTGTGGAACCTGTGTCCCTTGGGGAAACTGCTAGGTACGTATGACCTAGATTGGCCACTGTTGGAAACAGAATGCTGGGCTTGATGGACCTTGGTCTGACCCAGTATGGCATATCTTATGTTCTTATGTTCTTATGTCCCCTGCACTGGGGAGAACCTGTTCGGCAAACTCCTGGCTGACAAGGCAGCCGAGATAGAGGTCAACGTGGAGGCTCGGCAGAGGCTCTCCAAAAAGACCTCACCCCTTCCCCACAAGAAACCATCAGGGAAGAGGCCTCTGTTCCTGAGGAAAAAGGGGCCCTTTCATCAGAGTCACCACTACCAAGCCCCTCTTGGATCAGTAGCAGGCTTCTCATCCAAAAGGTCAGAGCCATGGAGCCAGGAAGCCAAAGACTCAGAAGCCCCCAAGTCCCAACTCCTGCCCAGCCTGGGGTGGAGGCTTTTGATTCCCAGGGCAGGGCCTCCCCTCCCCCTGGAGACTCTCACCAGCCCACAGGGCACCTTTTGCCCACAGGTGGGCCTGGGTCACATCAGACCAATGGGTTCTGCAGGTGGTAGAGGATGGATACCTCCTCCACCTACAGAAGATACCTCCAAGATTCTTCCCAGAAGAGCCAGTGTGATCTCTCCTTCACCAAACGCTACTGCTCTCAGAGCTCGCAGGTCTACTCAGGGACAATGCAGTAGAGCCTGTACCCAAACACCTATGGGGCAGGGCTTCTACTCCACATACTTTCTTGTCCCAAAGAGAACTGGGGGCCTTAGGCCCATTCTAGACCTAAGAAACTTAAAGAAGTCTCTGGTGAGGGAGAAGTTCAAGATGATCTCCCTTGGGACACTGCTGCCCTACCTCCATCAAGGAGATTGGCTGTGCTCCTTGGATCTAAAGGATGCGTATGTTTCTATGTTTCTATGTACACCCACACCCTGATCCACCCCTCCCACAAGTTCGTGGTGGGAAGAGAGCACTATCAGTACAAGGTAATCCCCTTCAGCATGGCCTCCTCGCCCAGAGTCTTTATAAAATGCCTGATGGTGGTAGCCACCTACCTGCGCCTACAAGGGGCTTTCGTTTTCCCCTACCTGGACGACTGGCTCATCAGAGGCACTCAGACCACAGAGGTCAGTCAGACCACAGGGTGGGCAGTCCTCCTCTTGCAGCACCTGGGGTTCATCATCAACTACCTCAAATTTCACCTCTCGCCAACCCAGAACCTGGAGTTTATAGGGGCTCATTTGGACACGTTACAAGTCAAGGCCATCCTCCCAAGGGACAGGGAAGACCTCCTCAGGAAGCTGGCAGGAGAGGTACAACACCGCCGCCTAGTACTGGCACCCTCAGCCCGCCTGCATAAGCGGACAGCCCAGTGGTGCCTCCGCTCGCAGTGGACACAAGCCATGGGCAGGCTGTGGGACAGGGTCAAAGTTACCTGCCAGCTGGCGGAGTCACTAAATTAGTTGCAAAACCTGTGCTCCTGGAATGCCCTTCCAGGCACCTGTGTCGCAAAGGACCCTGACCACAGACTCTCCCCTCCTGGATTGGGGAGTGTACTGCGGGGACCAGCGCACACAGGGCAACTGGTCTCAGGAAGAGTCCCTCCTACAAATCAATCTCCTGGAGCTCAGGGCAATCTTACTGGCCCTTCAAACATTCTGCCACTGCCTGCGGCACCAGTTTAAGTTGATCCAGATGAACAACAAAGTGGCCATGTTGTATATCAACAAGCAGGGGGGCATGGGCTTGTACTTCCTCTGCTGGGAGGCGGTGGCCCTCCTCTCCTTCACAGCATGCAACACCATGCTTCTGCGAGCGGTATACCTCCCGAGCCAGGACAACTGCTGAGCCGACAAGCTGAGCACAGTCTTGCGTCCACATGAGCGGCACCTAGACCCCAGAGTGACGAAGCGGCTCTTCCATCTCTGGGGCAGGCTCATGATAGACCTTTTTGTCTCTACGGACAGCTACCCCATTTCTGCTCACATCAGCTGCACCTGGCGAGAGTGGCGGCAGATGTCTTCCTGATCTCGTTGTCTGAAGGCCTCTCTATGCGTTCCCGCCGACCTCCCCCCCCCCCCGTTGCCAGAACCCTCTTCAAGATCCAGAGCTAGAAGGTGTCGGTCATAATGATTGCCCCCAGGTGGCCCAGGCAGCCTTAGTTCCCCCTGATGCTTTCCCTGTCAGTGGCACTCCCAGTTCCTCTGGGCCAAGTCCTGGACCTCCTGTCTCAGGAGGAGGGCTCCCTCCACCCCAATTTAGGGTCCCTGATGCTAACAGCATGGCTGCTGAAAGGGTAGCTTTGGCCCTCTCAATCTTCCAGTGGAAATCGAGGATATCCTCCTGGCCACCCCGAAACCCTCCACCAGAAGGGCATATGCCTTCAAGTGGAGAAGGTTCTCTGCCTTGTGCGCGGAGAGGGAGGAGAATTCCTCCTCCTGCCATGTGCAGCTAGTACTCCAGTACCTCCTGTACCTGTCGCACACCGGGTTGAAGTCTAACTCAGTGAGGGTACACCTAAGCGCCATAGCTGTTCACCAACACCCAATTGAGGGGAAACCCCTCTCAAAACAGCCCCTGGTCTCCAGGTTCCTCCAGGGCCTTCTGCTGTCCAAGCCCCCTCTCTGCCCTCCGGCAGCAGAGTGGGATCTTAATGTGGTACTCTTTCAGCTCACCAAACCACCGTTCAAGCTCCTGGTGGTACCTCTCTTGGAAGGTGGCCTTTTTGGTGGTCCTTACTTCCACGCAGAGAGTGAGCAAACTCCAAGCCCTGGTGGTAGATCCACCATATATGAGGTCTTCAATCCATACGTTCACAGCTCACTACTGCCTGGAGAGTGAGTCCTGCAGGGACAGTGCCTTTGGCCAGGCAGTACTCTGTAATATTCTTGGGGTGTAGGCAATTCCTGCCCTCCGGCCCTTCTGTGCTCAGGCTACCAGAGTGATAGTGTCGCTGGATGCTAGGATCGTGCAGTCTCTCTCAGCAGGGACTTACCTCATGCAACTCATGGCTATCTGACTGGTCGCCATTGGTGCTGTCGTGGTTCAGTACTCGGCAGCCTGGAGCTAGGGAGTCCCATATGTGAGCACTGACTTCCTGCTTGTTCCTGGAGAAAGGAATCAGTCCTCACAACTTCCCTCCTCCCCTAGGAATTACTTCCCTACCTTGCTTTAGTTTTTACTACCATCCTAGCTTTGTCATCTGACTGAGCAAGTTGGCACCCTTGGGCAGGAAGGGGACCGCGCATGTGTTATAGCATGCCCCAAAGGCTTTTTTTGAAAGCTGGGGAAATGCTCCGCACAGGCTCTGTTATCATCACCATATGTGAGGACTGATTCCTGCTATCCCTGGAAAACACCTGTTACATGTGAGTAACTACGCTTGCTCACCTGTAACAGGTGATCTCTCGGAACAACAGGAATTTAGCCTTCACAACCCACCCTCCTCCCCTTGGAGTTGTAGGGTTATTTCTCTGGGAACAAGCAGGAAGTCAGTCCTCACACATGGGTGACGTCGGTGCCGAAGGATCCCACATGGAACAAATCCCCAGGTTTCAAAGAAAGCCTTTCGGATTGCTACCACGCATGCATGGTCCCCTTCCTGCCCAAGGGTGCCATCTTGCTCAGTCTCCTTTTTTTCCCGTGGAGCCCACCAGACATCATCTGTTTTTGTCCTGGAAAAAGTTGATTTTTTTTCCGAGCATTTTGCTTGTCTCCAGTCTTGTGCTGGTACCTTTCCCGCCTCGACCTCAGTGCCTCGGTATCTGGTCGATTCCTTAAGTTGTATTTTTCTTTTGTGTGTCTTCACGCCTTTTTTCCTCGCTGGCAGCCCGAAGGATCTTCGACCTTGGTGCTGCCAGCGAGGTGTTCTTTTTCCTCCCATGGCTACCAGCGGATTTAAAAAGTGTGATTGGTGTGGGATGTTGTTGTTAAGTGCCGTCGAGTCGGAGTCGACTCATGGCGACCCTCTGGATAGCTATCCTAAATTGTGTTCGGTCTTCAGTCAGGCGGCTCATTGTTGACAGACTGGTACCCGTAGCTGCTGTTATTGTATCGATCCATCTCATTGCTGGCCTTCCTCTTTTGCGTTGACCTTCTATCTTGCCAAGCATAATGTCTTTCTCTAATGATCTCTCTCTTCGCATGATGTGTCCAAAGTATGAAAGTCGAAGTCTTGTCATCTGAGCTTCTAAAGAAAGCTTAGGTTTGATCTCCTCTAGTACCGACTGGTTTGTTCTTCGGGCAGTCCATGGTATACACAGTATTCGCCGCCAGCACCATAATTCAAAGGCATCAATTTTCTTCCTGTCTGTCTTTTTCACTGTCCAGCTTTCACATCCATATAATGTTATTGAAAATACCATGGCTTGAACAAGTTGAATCGTGTATGGAGAGAGACATCTCTGCTCTTGAGAATCTTATCTAGGTCTTTCATAGCCATTCTGCCAAGATTTCTGCCAGATTTCTTGACTGCTTGTTGCTTCTTTATTGATAGTTGATCCAAGTAGGTTAAAGTTGTTCACAATTTCAATTTCTTCTCCTTCAACGATGAACCTGTTGATTATGCCAGTTGTCATGATCTTTGTCTTCTTTACATTAAGGGGCAGGCCCATTTTGAGACTATGTTCTTTGATTGTGAGAAGCAAATGTTTCAGATCATCTTCACTTTCAGCCAGCAATGTAGTATCATCAGCATAGCGAAGGTTGTTGATGAGTCTTCCACCAATCTTCACACCTCTGTTGTCTTCATACAATCCTGCTTCTCTGATGATTTGTTCTGCATATAAATTAAACAGGTAGGGGGAAAGTATGCAGCCTTGTCGTACACCTTTGCTTATTTTAAACCATTCTGTTTCTCCTTGTTCCGTTCGAACTGTTGCTTCTTGATCAATGTACAAATTGCGCAAGAGAACGATCAGGTGTTCTGGTATACCCATGCTTCTTAATGTGGCCCAGAGTTTCTCATGGTTTACACAGTCAAAAGCCTTGCTATAGTCGATAAAGCACAAATAGATATCCTTTTGGTATTCTTTAGTCTTTTCAAGGATCCATCTCACATCTGCAATGATGTCTCTCGTTCCTCGCCCTTTCCTGAACCCTGCTTGCACTTCAGGTAGTTCTTGTTCCAGGTATGGTTGTAGTCTCTTTTGAATAATCTTCAGTAGTATCTTGCTGGCATGTGGGATCAGAGCGATTGTTCGATAATTTCCACAGTCAGTTGGATCACCTTTCTTTAGTATTGGTATAAACACAGATCTTTTCCAGTCAGTTGGCCATGATGTTGTCTTCCATATTTCTTGGCAGAGCCTTGTAAGTATGGTAACAGCTGCATCAGATTGCTGCAATACTTCTATAGGAATGCCATCAATGCCTGGTCCACTTGATCTTTATCATATAAAAACTCTGTATATTCCTTCCACCTTTTCTTGATCTTCTCAGCATCATTCAACATAGAACCTTGAGTATCTTGTAATATTCCAATTCGAGGCTGGAACTTTTTCTTTAACTTTCGTAGCTTTAGGAAAGCCGATCTTGTTCTTCCTCTAATAGTTTCTGCTTCTATTTCCTTGCATGCATCGTTGTAGTACTTTTCCTTGTCCTGTCTTGCTGCACGTTGGAAATCTCTGTTGAGTTCTGCGATTGTCTTTCTTTCTCCTCTGGCTTTAGCTTCTCTGCGTTTCTGGGCAATTTTCAGAGTTTCTTCCGTCATCCATTTTGGCCGTTTTTGCTTTTTCACCTTTTGTAGAGACTTCTCGCTTTCTTCCAACAGAACCTTCTTGATGTTATTCCATAACTCTTCCGGAGCTCTGTCATTTGTATCTAAAGCAGCAAATCGATTTTGCAGGCAGTCTTTAAATTCCAGTGGTGTATTCTCAAGGTCATATTTTGCTGCATTCATGAGTGGCTTGCTCTTTTTCAACTTTAGCTTGAGTTTGCATACTAGTAGTTGATGATCTGTACCACAGTCAGCTCCAGGTTTTCTCTTGGTTGATGTTATAGAGCTTTTCCATCGTTGACTTCCACAGATGTAGTCAATTTGATTTTTATACAATCCATTGGGTGAAGTCCATGTGTACAGTCGCCGCTTGTGTTGCTGGAAGAAGGTGTTTGAGATGAATAGATCATTGGTCTTGCAGAATTCTATCAGTCTTTCTCCAGCTTCATTTCTGTTGCCAAGTCCATATTTTCCAACTACTTTGCCTTCTTCTTTGTTGCCAACTTTTGCATTCCAATCACCCATGACTATCAGGATATCCTGTTTGCATGTTCTGTCAATTTCAGCTTGTACTTGTTCATAGAACTCTTCAAATTCATTCTCTTCTGCAGCTGTTGTTGGGGCATATACTTGAATTATAGTTGTGTTGATAGGCAATCCTCGTAGACGAATAGAGATTAAGCGTTCGCTGACTGCATTGTATTTCATTACAGTTCTTGCAAATTTCTTCTTTATTATAAATGCAACACCATTTCTTCTTTGTCTTTCATTTCCAGCATAGGTAGACCATGTAATCATCTGATGCAAAGTGCCCGATGCCAGTCCATTTCAGTTCGCTGACACCCAACAGATCAAGTTGTACACGTTCCATTTCATTCTTGACCACCTCCAACTTCCCTTGGTTCATGCTTCGTACGTTCCATGTTCCAATGTGTAAAATATCTTTACAGCTTCTGACTCTCATTTCATGCGCAGCTACATCAGCAGTCAGACTTCCCGAGGGCTTTGATCCAACCACATCATAAATGCTGGCTTTACTCTGAAAAGTCTTCAGCTCTTCCCCAGTAGCTAGCTGAGTGCCTTCTGACCTGGGGGTCTCATCTTCCAGCACCATAGCACAATTTGTTTTGTTGTAACTATCCATTGGGTTTTCATGGCAAGATACAGAAGTAGATTGCCGGGCCTTTCTTCCGCAGGTGTGGGAAGATCATGTCCCTAACCGACACGCATGACTACTGCCTCCGGTGCCTGTGGCCTGTGTAAGAAAATGTCTTCTAAGGCCTTGTGGAGATGCCAGCAGCAGCACGACAAATTTTTTTCCAATTCCCCTATGCCTCTGAGAGCCAGGACCTTGTCTGAAACCTCAACGCTTTGGGAGGAGCACTCCAAAACCGAGCACCATTGTGGGTCCTCGGAGAGGGGGTCTCCCTTGAAGGAACTGAAGAGAAAGAAGCAGCCCTCGAAGGCAGTGTCTCTGGATGGCTCCGACTGGCCCTGATCCTCCTGAGCCCGGTCACGGTCCCGAGCGTCCGCTTGAGACGTTGGAGAGGGAGTGGCCAGCCAAGATCCCCCAAAGGATCTATTCGTGGATCGGCCTCGGCAGGTACACACTGTCCTCATCAAGGATTCCCCTACGGGGGAGCCGGCGTTGGACCCAAGTGCATCGGTGCCTGCGCCAAAGGCTGCGAAGCCACCAGTACTGGAGTCCAAGATTGCGGAATTGGAGCGCAGTGTCACTGCCTTCTTGGACCAGCAGTGGGTGCTGATGACTGGCACGTCCGGTTCCTCTGCCCCGACCACCGGGCATTCCACATCGAAGATATCTCCGGAGGCCAAGCCGATCCTCGAGGCCATGTGGGCCCAAGTGGATCTTCGGCCGAGGTCGCGCTCAGCCTCCCACTCGTCGGGGCCGAGGTCGTCGCCAACGAGCCTGCCGGGTTCGGGGCGTGTGGCGCTGGGGCCCTAGAGGCCTGAGGAACACCACGCGTCTTCCTCAGAATAGTCCGACTGGGAGACCAAGGAGTCCCCGGACACCCACTGGCATAGTGATGTCCCCTCCGATTCCCCGGTCTCTGAGCCCTGGAGAAGGTCCCCACCAGAGGACATAGGCTTCTTGGACTTTGTCTGGGATGTGACCAAGGCTTTGGCTTTCCCAACTGAGTCCGAGGAGTTGACAAGCTCGAGATCCTCCAATATGAGGCTCCCCCCCAGGAAACCCTCACGGTGCCCATTCCTCCCATCCTGGAACGGCTCATGCTCCACATGTGGGAGACACCGGCATCGATGCCGGTAGTCAGCAAGTGGTTCGACTCGATGTATCGAGTCTGACAGAGCCCTGGGTTTTAAAAGTCACAGCTGCCGCATAACTCCATAGTTGTGGAATCAGCCATGCGTCTGCTGAAGAGTGAGAAGACACACTCCTTTATGCCCCCCAGAAGGGAGGGACCGTACCTTGGATGCCCTCGGCAGGGCTTGATACTGAATTGCCAGATCCAGGCCTACCAGCTGTACATAAGCATGTATCTGAGGGCCCTGGCAAAGGAACTCACCGGGTTTCAGCTGGTCTCTCCGGGGAGCCTTTGCGGCGCTTCCAGAGCCATCTGTGAGTGCTCCAAGTTTGTCTCCAGGGGCCTATGACGGTTTCAAGTTGGCGGCCTGGGTAGCCACAGCGAGCATCGGTATGCGCCGCCAAGCTTGGCTCCAGTTGTCTGACCTCGAGCAGTGGATACAGGATAAGTTGGTCGATGTCCCGTGTCAGGGGGAAAACCTCTTCGGCAAACCCATGACCAACAAGGCCGCAGAGCTGGAGACCAAGTTCATGACAAGGACTAGGCTCTTCAAGAAGACCACTGCCCCTTCCCGAAGGAAGGACTTGGGTAAAAAGCCCTTTTACCCGAGGAAGTCCACTGCTTACTGAAACTTACCCCCCTTACCAGGCCTTCCTGGCTCCCCAGCAGCAGGCCAAGGGACAGGGGTATGGCCCACGTAAGCAGAAGGCTCCCAAGCCCCAGGCTTTGGCTCCACCCCAGCCTGGAGGGAGATTTTGACTCCTGCAGCATGGCCCCTCTCCCAACCGGAGCTCAGCAGCCTACAGGAGGTCGCCTCATCTTTTATTCCCACAGGTGGGGAGCTATCACCAATGATTCCTGGACATTACAGGTGATCAGGGAGGGTTACCTCCTCCATCTAAGTCAGGTTCCTCTACACTACTTCCCAGAAGAGCTCATCAGGTCTCCCCTTCACCGGGACCTTCTTCTGAAGGAGTTGGCAGGTCTTCTCGAGGACCAAGCGGTGGAACCGGTGCCCCACCACCTCAAGGGTAGGGGGTTCTACTCCAGGTACTTCCTAGTACCAAAGAGAACAGGGGGCCTAAGGCCCATCCTCGACCTGCGCAACCTCAACAAATTTCTGGTGAGGGAGAAGTTCAATATGCTCTCTCTTGGGAGTAAGATGGCTGCCTAATTTCTAGCCTCGCCAAATCCATCAGAGGAAATTCTGAATCACCCCCGCTAAATAGGAGTCAGCCTTCCACAGACAGTGCCAAACACGGCAAGAGATGTCCGTCAGCAAGCCCACGCGGCTGGACTACAATTTAGTGGCTAGCACCGGAGTAAAAAGGGCAAAACCCAACCCTCCCTCACCACAGAAAATGGCGAATGGTCGTGAAGCCCCGACGGAAATGCAAGAGCTCTTAGCAGAAATAAGAGCTGTGCGAGAGATGGTGGCGGTAAATGGAGAATCACTCAGTGGAGTGCAAGTGGACACTGGAGAGTAGAAAGAACTCAAGGAGCAAATAGCTGGGCTTACGGAAAAGATTATCACTATGGAAATCAAAGTCAACGTACATGAAGAGCGGCTTAAGCAGGTAACAGCAAATCACAAATGGATTATAAACCTGGAGCAGAACCTAGAAGAGCTAAATAATAGAACAAGGAGAAATAATATTCAAATCGTTGGCATCCCGGAGGATGCTGAAGGGACAAATATGAAACTATACCTGGAAAAAACAATCCCAAAAGTGCTGAAAGTGAACTTCAGCCAGTCATTTGAAATTGAGAGGGCACATTGGATTCCATCGCATCCAAGCCCAAATGTGAGAAAACTGTGTCCAAACATATCTGTGTGCTGTGACACATGCATGCAGTGCAGATTCTGTCAGCAGCGAAGTCGTCAGCTCCAGTTAAACTCGACGATCAGCAGATTTCTTTCTACCCAGATTTTCATAAGGCGATGGTTGGAGCGAAAGAAACAGCTCCTGGCTCTTAGGCCACGGCTCTGACTCCTACAAGCATGGTACGGGCTTTTTTCCTGCAAGACTCCGGGTCACTCTACACAACCAAACAAAGACTTTTGAAGACCCTGATGCACTCCGGGCGTTCGTGGAAGAACAAGAAGCCACAGTGATGAGTTGAAAATTGGCCCAGTGGGTGTAGAAGGCTGTACCCAGGGGGAAATCAAGATGGCTGTTCACGAAAGTCTTGGTCGGGAAGGAGAGGAAATTTGGACTATATCCTATGTTTGTTTGTGTCTAGGGTAGGGTTTTCTGGGATGTTAATGTTGAGTATGGTGTTGGGGGCTAATTGTAAATCACAAAGTGTGGGAGAGGGACAAGATGGGGTATTTCTCCATAAGTATGGTTGAGATACTTGGGACCATTGTGTCCATGGACATGTAGGTAAATGTTTGTGGGATAGATATGGATTGGTTTAAGGGATCAAGAGAGGGGGTGAATAATTTGTAGTAATTTTACTACAATGGCTTACCCAGGTAGAGCCCTATTAAGAAAATTGTGGTTGCCTCCTTGTTCCTATGGGGAAAGTTCTGTGTAGGTGCAATTTATATTTGTAAAACGGAGTATAGAATCGCTGTCTTATTGTTGCTGTTTAGGAGAATCTTGCCCCATGAGTTCACTTAAAGTTCTCTCTTTGAACGTGAAGGGGATAAAAAATCCAATGAAACGCAAAAAGATCCTGTTGTACTGTAAGAAGGAGCAGGCTGATGTGGTTCTACTTCAAGAAACGCATCTATCATCAGTGGAAGCCCAAAAATTAAATCTGGGGTACTATGTGTTAGTAAGTCACACAGCGGCCTGGCAGAAGAAAAATGGGGTCATTACTCTGGTTAGGAAGGCACTGGCACCGGTAATGGTACATTCCCAAGCTGATTTGGCCGGAAGATGGGCTACAACCTTAGTAGAGATAAGAGACAGGAAATTAGCAATCAAGATCATAGAAAAAGTGCATGAGCTATCAGCAAATGAAACAATACTGAAAGGTGACTTTAATCTGATCTTGGATTCATTGATTGACTGTCAACCTTTTAGCTCAAGTAACCAGCAACGTGCAGCCGCGGTGGTATTGTCCATCATGCGGGCCGAAGGGCTAATTGATATATGGCGCTTGACACACCCCAAGGAGAGAGGGTATTCCTTTTTCTCCCTCCCACACAGTTCCCATTCGCGTATTGTGATAAGGAAGCTTATCATAGCTCAGGTAGGAGCTATAGAAAAGATGATGTGACTCTGAACAAGCAACCTGTCAGTTCTGGTAGAAGTAAGAAAACAGAGTTTTCACATAAAAGACTACCAGTCCCAGAATGCACCAGGTTTCCAGCAGCCATGAGAGGGGCTGAAGTGAGAAAACGTGTGTGCAATCAAGAGAGCTATGAGGTAATCCCTAAGCACTCATCTCAAAGGGCAGGACCTGATTCAACACAGCTGCGCTGTGTTAGGGAGGAGCACACATTAGAACAGAATAAGAATAGAGCTTATTCTTCAGATAACAGCTACAGAAGAGCTTCAGGAAAGGAGACAGCAACAACTTCAAGCTCAAGCACCAGTATCACCTGGAGAAACAGAAGCCAAGCCAAGCGGATAGAGAAAGAAGGAAACTCTCTGGAAGGAAGAGAAGAAAGCCCATTGGATGGTCTGGGAGAGTCCAAGGCAGTACCCATTCTGGGAGGTATTCCAAGTGCCAGCAGAGACCATTGGACTGGAGTCAGCCAGAGGAATGGAATGGCAGAGATAGGAATCACCAGTGGCTACCTGGAAGAGAGAAGACTGCACGTGGAAGGGACTTTCAGACCAAGGCCAGAAGGTATGTTCATGTTTGAGAGGAGATCCAGTGTCCAGGGATCAAGATTGGAAGGCTGGACATCAGAATTGGATTACATACTGGCCAGGCTATACAGAGAGGAATTATGATAGCAGGAGAGGCTCAGGTATGAACCCTGATCCAGACCCTATCTATAATAGTGAATGGCAGCAAGGGAATAAGCATTCTCATGATAGTGCCTTATTGAAAGACTCATCTGTGCCAATGTATGATAGTGACCCTATGCTGATTGATGAAGGGGAAATTACAGCAGATGAGACTATTCATTACATGGACTGTTCTTTATCCAAGTGCTATTGCTAGCTTTCTGTGAGCAAACACATCAGCCATCACAAAGAAACCTAACTTTGTTCTTTATTTCCACTGCAAACAGCTCTTAAAGCAGGATTTGGGTTCACACAGTAGCAGCCAGCCAGCTAAAGGGTTTCAGCTGGTCAACTGATACTAATTAAAGCTGCACCTGATTGTGTGTGTGAGCAAGAGAGAATCACTGCAGGATCTGTGTGGAAATTAAGCAAAAGTTAACCTAACCAGCAAAGTTTATTTATTTCTTTGTGCCTTTTTCCTTTGGTAATTATTTGCTAAGAAAACATTAGCTAATTGCCTGACAAGCTGAAGGTTGTTTTCTGATTTGCTTTGTGACTTTGTTATCCATTTAAACACTGCAAGCAAGTAACCTCATTTATATTGCTAACAAGCATACTTGTGCTGGGTAAATTAAACCCCATCAATAAAAGAAGTATTTTATTGGCCTTACCACTGGTTTCACAACTCAATTATTGTCTTCAGCTGTGTTTGGGAGTGAATGAACTACATTACCCACAATACCTTGCAAGAATCATATGAATATATGCATCGTCAAGATTGTGTAAGTTCTCACCCTAGGCAGCCGTCTGACAGTATAGATTTTTTTTCTTATTTCAAAGATAATCCCGTCAGTCATTAATGCAGATATTTGTCCTATGAAAATGTCAGATCACGCTGCAATTACACTAACCCTGTCGGGGGTAGAGAGGAAGGACTTAAGGCCAAGCTTCTTTTTTGAGAGGGCCCTGTTAACAGATAAAGAACTTTGTGAGTACATGAAACAAGAGGAAAAAAGCGTATTTTGAAATAAATCTTCCAGGAGACACCCTCGGATTGGCTTGGTGGGAGCCGTTCAAGGAGTCTACTCGAGCCAAAATTACTAGCTACACAATCAAACTGAAACAGGAAAATAAGGCTAAGCTAGCGACCTTAGATGTGCAAATAAAGGCAGGAGAGAGGCTTCTAATGGCCAGAGCTGATATGAGCATTCTGCTTCGCCTGCAAAAACTGAGATTTCAGTACAATCAATTACTAAACGAGGAAGCAGTGCAGCTTATGCATCATCAGCAATCTGTGTATAACCTGGAAGGTAACAAATCCGGCAAATTATTAGCAAACACTCTTAAACCCAAGGCAGCAAAAGCTAGAATTGTGGCCTTAAAGTGAGAGAATGATGAGCCTTTAACAAAAAGTAAAGAGATTGTGGAAGCCCTACGCTCCTTTTATGCTAAACTTTACTCTTCAGAAATTTCGGCGAATACAGATGATTTTCAAGCATTGGTTGGTCATCTACCACATCCTTCTCTCTCCCCCCAACAAATATCAGAATTGGATAAGAAGATTACAATTGGAGAAGTTCAAGAAGTCCTGAACGCGGCGGCAAGGGGTAAGGCGGTAGGTCCAGGTGGCATCCCCTCTGAATTCTATCAGGTGTTTGGCTCGGACCTAGCCCCTTATCTGTTAGAGTACTTTTATCTTCTAAATTCGCATCTGTCAGCAGTGGGCTCGTTTAATGAAGCAACAATCATAGTATTAGAAAAACAAGGAAGGGGCCCATTAAAAGTAGAGAATTACCGTCCTCTCTCGCTACTGAATGCTGACTACAAGATGTACTCCTCTATCTTAGCTCGGAGACTTGCAAAAGTGATTCCTTATATTATCCATCCCAATCAATGTCGGTTTATCGTAGGGCACTCAACAGCTGACAATGTCCATCTTCTGCTGAATTTAGTCAGTTGTGGAAAATGATGACTTTCCAATAATGGGCCTCTCGTTAGACGCAGAGAAGACCTTTGACAGATTAGGATGGGCCTTCTTATTTCAGGCGTTAAATTGGTTTGGGTTTGGAGATAAGTTTGTTTGAATGATCCAAGTGCTATACACTAACCCTTCGACTCGCGTCTTTGCGAACAAGACACTGTCGGAACCCTTACTACTGCATAGGGGCACCTTGGCGATATTAATCCATCAAGCTAAAGAGATCTGTGGGGAGGAGGTAGCGGACCTACAGGTAAAAATCTTGGCTTATGCGGATTACCTTCTTTTATTTGTCCATCCCACATCAGTAGAAAAAGTGTTAGAGATTATCTGAAGTTACTCGCATCTGTCAGGATATAAAATAAACTGGTCAAAGTCAGTGGCATTTCCAATGAACAAGTTAACCTGTAAGGCAATGGCTGACCCTTTTCCGTTCAGGTGAGCTTCGACGGATATTAAATATCTGGGAGTCAGATATTGTCCCAATCTGGATGAGACTATAATACTAAACACAAAAGTTTTAAGAGAAATGGTTCAGCTGTTTACGGTACAGTGGTCGCCCATTCATCTTTCCTGGTGGGGGCATTTGGAATCCATAAAAATGGTTTTGGCCCCAAAGGTTAATTATATCCTAGAGATGCTCCCTGTTTCGCTACTATCTAATGTTTATAGCTCTATTGAACGAGTACTGGTCAACTTCCTATGGCAAGGTAAACCCCTCCAGAATAGCAACTAATAAATTAAAAGCAAAGAAGGAGTGGGGAGGGGTCCATTTCCCAGACTTTAAAAAATATCATCTCGCTTTCCGTCTTAAGCAAGGGGCTCGATGGATATCCTCAGAAGACATTGAAATGAAACCAGTATGGCTAGAAATTGAAGAACGGAGAACTGCGCCTGTGCCGTTGGCACTATTGATCAGCATGAGATTCCCAGACACTTTTCCCACTGGTAGAATAATTACTGCAATGCAGGATGCATATTATGCATTGGCCCAAGTGTTGGGCAAGGACAACCCTCCCTCGCTATCGCTCCCTTTATGGTACAATTCCCGCTTTAAAATAAACAAGAAAGTAATTTCTTGGGAGGAATAGCAGAAAAATGGTATTTGGATGGTGGGTCAGTTAGCTTCTTCCCAGTCGTGGAAGGCATTTGTAGACCTGCAACGGGAATTCAAGCTTCCTGCTTGCTGTCAATTCCAATGGATCCAACTTAAGGTATTGTTTATCCAAAACTGAGATTGAAGTTAAAAAGTTAATCAGAATGGGGTTAATGGGGTTTACAAAAAGCCGCGGAATTGTGTGTAATTAATAAAGGAGCAGTTTCAAATTTCTAAGCTATATTAAGGGATGGGACTCCCCCCCCCCCCCCCAATTTGGTGGGGATAGAGAAAATCTGTGATAAGGAACTAGACATTATCATACCACAACAAAATTTGAAAGAGATTTGGGGACAGGTAGAGTTTCACAGGCTGCTGCGATAACCCAATCCTTGTACTTCCTAACACATCGGGCATTTATTACCCTTGTCAGACTTACTAAATGGGACCCAAAAGTTGGTAACAGGTGTTGGACCTGTGGTAAGAACCCGGGAACGTTAAGGCATATAACGTTTGATTGGCCTCATGTTCAGAACTTTTGGCAACAGGTCTGGGACAAGATTCAAAGTATTTTGCAATTTCAGGAACCGCTATCTTGGAAGATAGTCATACTGCGTTCTAAAGCTGAAGTGGTAGTATTGACTAAAGAGAAGCACTTTGTGTTTAATTTTATGATGGCAATAGCGCTAAAAGTTATAATGAACTACTGGAAAGATTCATCGAAGCTAGACGGACATCACTGGTGGAATTTAGTTTGCTTATTTGCCAAATATGAAAAAGCACAAGATAAGGTGGTAGCGCAGAAAGGTTTTAAGAATACTCTTTATGTGCAAGTGGACAATAGACAGCGAATAAACCCAGCGAAAGAAAAATGGTGGTATCTAGATGAATATGCAGCAAAGGCAAAAATTAAGTAAATTGCAGGTTATATGAACAATGTTACAGCTTGTTTGTTACTAAGCACCCAAGTTATGGTTAATAAATTAAATAGAACCACAAGGAGGCGGGGGGGGGGGAGGGGGAGGGGGAGGGGGAGGGGAGGGAGGGAGGGTAGTAGCAGGGAATGTTAAGACAGGAGGGGGGAGTTGGATTGGACTACTAAAATGCTGACTACATGTACTGTTGAGTCTGTAAATGGAAACTTCAATAAATTTAAAAAAAAAAAGCTCTCCCTTGGAACATTGCTGCCTTACTTCCGCCAAGGAGACTGGCTATGCTCCTTAGACCTAAAGGATGCCTAGACTCACATACTAATCCACCAAAGCCACTGGTAATACCTACATTTTGTGGTGGGAGGCAATCATTTCCAATGCAGGGTGCTTCCCTTTGGCCTAGCCTCGGTCCCCAGGGTATTCACAAAGTGTCTGGCAGTGGTCGCCGCCTTCCTCAGGCTCCAGGGGATATTTTTCTTCCCCTATCTCAATGACTGGCGCTACAGCTCTCGAGGTATGGCAGGCCACGACACACACCACCCAGGTCCTACAGAACTTGGGTTTCGTCATAAACCACCCCATCAAACCTTTGCCTGTCGCAAGGGCTGGAATTCATTGGGGCAAGGATTGACACCATTCAGTCAAAGGTCTTCCTGCCCACAGACATGGCAGCCAGGCTCAGGGCGCTAGCCAGAGACATGCAGCACTGTCCCTCGGTGCCAGCCAAGCCTCTGCTATGCCTTCTCGGGCACATGGCCTCCACGGTGCATGTCATTCCAGATGCCCGCCTCCACATGCGAACAGCACAGTGGTGCCTCAGGGTCCAATGGTCCCAGGCCACAGGATGCCTCCGGGACAGTCCGAGTGACCCCACAGCTGGTGGAGTCCCTGATCTGGTGGCATTCACCTCAACACTTGGAGGCGGGGATGCCTTTCCAGGCCCCCGACCACTCGAGGGTCCTCACCACAGATGCCTCCCTCTTGTGCTGGGGAGCCCATTGTGAGAGCTACTGCATCCAGGGCACCTGGTCCCTGGACGACAGCGCTCAGCAGATCAACCTCCTGGAGCTGCGGGTCATTCTTCTCGCACTGAAGGCTTTTCATCATCGACTATGCCACCGGTCAGTCCTAGTTCAGACGGACAACCAGGTGGCCATGTTCTATGTGAACAAGGAGGGAGGCACGGGGTCCCATTCCCTCTGCCAGGAAGCCACGGATCTGTGCTCTTATGCAGTCCAACAGGGCATCCGCCTCAGAGCTGTATACCTGCCGGGCCAAAACAACTTCTTGGCCGACAGAATCAGCAGGATTCTCCAGCCGCACGAGTGGCAGCTGGACCCAGAGATAGCCCGCAGGCTTTTCCAGACCTGGGGAGAACCAGTGATAGACCTGTTTGCAAGCCCGGGCAATCAACAGTTACCCCGCTTCTGCTCCAGGCAGCCTCACCCTGACAGGGTGGCCGCCAATGCCTTTCTGGTCTCATGGCCAGAGGGGCTTCTGTACGCTTCCCCCCCCCCAACACCACTGATCGCCAGGACTCTGTTCAAGATTCTCCATGACAGGGCCTCGGTCATCTTGGTAGCTCCGAGGTAATCCAGACAACCATGGTTTCCACTGCTTCTGCAGCTAGCAGTGGAGGACCCCATGCCCCTGGGGTCCACCCCCGGCTCCTTTCTCAGGAGGGTGGCTCTCTCCTACATCCCAATCTCAGCTCCCTCTCGCTGACGGTGTGGCTGCTGAGAGGGTGACTTTAGCCCCGCTCCACCTCCCTAAAGAAGTGGAAGATGTTCTGCTAGCCTCACGCAAGGCGTCTACCAGACAGGCCTATGCTTTTAAGTGGTGTAGATTCGCACTATGGTGCACTGAGCGGGGGGGCCGACCCCTTCTCTTGCCCAGTGATCACGGTATTGCAATACTTGCTCCACCTTTCTCATGCAGGGCTCAAGTCTAACTCTGTGAGAGTACACCTCAGTGCCCTGGCGGCAAACCACCATTAGGTGGATGGGAAGCCCCTCTTGGCCCACCCAGTGGTGTCCCGCTTCCTAAGGGGCCGCCTCCTGTCTAAACCTCTGGTTCCCCACCCCCCCGGCGTCCGAATGGGATCTCAATCTGGGGCAGCTCACCCTGCCACCATTTGAGCCCCTGGCTACGTGCCACCTTCGCTACCTCTCCTGGAAGGTATTTTTTCTGGTTGTGTTCACTTCTGCCTGTAGAGTAAGTGAGTTCCAGGCCCTTGTGGCTGAGGCGCCTTACATCAGGTTTTACAAGAATAGATGGTATGACTGCAACACCAAGGGGAGGAGGGAGGGTTGTGAGGACTGATTCCTGCTGTTCCCAGAGAACACCTGTTACAGGTGAGTAATTACACTTTCTCTGCACACTAAATTCCTTCTGAACATGGTATCTTCTTTCCATCTCAACCAGGAGGTGGTCCTCCCTACCTTCTTTCCCAGACTGCATGCCAGTCAGGCAGAGTCGGTCCTCCATACTTTGGACTGTAAGAGGGCCTTGTCCTCCTATATCCAACGCACTCAAGGCCACCGTAAAGTCTCTCAGCTTTTCGTTTCCTATGACCCCCCAGTAAGCTGGGGGAGGCAGTGTCCAAGCGTACGCTGTCCACATGGGTGGCGGACTGTATTGCCCGGGCTTATGAGAAGGCAAGGCTTCCGTTGGAAGGCTGGGTCATGGTACACTGGGTCAGGGCTATGGCGACCTCAGTGGCCAACCTGTGTTCGGTCCCGCTGGCAGACAGCTGCCGGGCCACCACCTGGTCTTTAGTCCATAGCTTTGCATCTCATTACTGCCTGGATAGAGAGTCCCGACGGGATAGTGCCTTCGGCCAGGCCGTGCTCCATAACCTTTTCAGAGTCTAGGCAACTCCTACCCTCCGACCCTTCTGTGTTCAGTTTACCGGAGTGCTAGTTCCTTTGGACGCAGAGGTCCTGTTTTGTCCGTTATATGGATTTTCGTTGTTACTGCTTGTGGCTCTCCACGAGGGAGTCTTTTTTGGCTAAGAGTTCATGGTAGCCTGTAGCTGGGGAGCATATGTGAGGACTGACTTCTTGCTTGTTCCCAGAGAAAGTGTAATTACTCACTTGTTAACAAGTGTTTTCCAGGAACAGCAGGAATCAGTCCTCACAACCCTCTCTCCTCCCCTTGGTGTTGCAGTCATACCATCTTTATTTGTTTTGCTGTCTTTTTAGCTATGTCATTTGACTGAGCAAGATGTCACCCTTGGGCGGGAAGGGGACCATGCATGTGTGGTAGCAATCCCAAAGGCTTTTTTTGAAAGCTGGGGATTTGCCCCGCATGGGCTCAGTCGACGCCGACGTCACCCATATGTGAGGATTGATTCCTGCTGTCCCTGGAGAACACCTGTTACAGGTGAGTAACTACACTTTTTCCTCTGCTTTCTCAGCTATAAACCCAACTGAGGAAAGAGTCAGAAGAGCTGGAAGGCAGTCGTGCAGGTGCAGTGGAGTACTCCCAAAGGCTTTCTTATAGGATGCTGGGGAACTTTCCCATGCGGGCTCCATCAATGCTGACGTCACCCCTATGTGAAGACTAAATTCCTGCTGTTCCTGGAGATCACCTCTTACAGGTGAATAACTATGCTTTGTGGTGACTATTTTTACCCAACACCTCTGACAAGTATTGCTAATTATTCCCAAAAATATGTGTAATCTGAGTTCTCTAAACCAAGAATGTGGAGTGGCAGCCTCTTTACTGGGGTTGACTCTCTGCCACTACCACCACTTTCCTTGTGGTACAGATTTTTTTTCTTCTCTTCTTTCCTTGCTGCATTTCTTTCTGCTCTCTGTAATCCCTGTTGTTCTTTCTTCTGCTGATGTTATCCTTTTTGTTTTTTGGTACTCTGACTTCCATGACACCAGTCTGACTGTGGGTTGGCCTAGCTGCATCTTGGGCTCTCTCCCAAATGATGTATTTTTGGGAGGGATTCTAATCCAGTATGTTTATGCAAGGGGGGAGAGGGAAATTGAGTGGACCTGACATTCTGCACATTGGTCTCACTGTCCATATAGCTCCCTATATAGAGAGGACCAGGCCGAAAACCAAACATTTCAGACATCTGTAGCCAGTTCCAGACAGTTGAAGATATTTTTGGATCATTACAGATAAACAAGGGTACCTGCAGCTGGAACATTGCTCAGTCTTTCCTGGGCATATCAGTCTGTTACTGTATGATATCAGCACTGCTTATCCAATACTAAAGAAGAGGGGTTTCATGTCCACCAATGACGACATTTTTGCTGGCTCTGTTCTGTATTCTCCCTAAGTAGAAGAAAAACCCTGCACTGAGAAACCCTAATGTCTTTCTGTAACTTCTGTTTTTCGCCAAGTTTTGTTATATTCCTTTGTGCAGCCATTTCCCCTTTTTTCAGCCAGGCACCTCTGGAAACAGACTTTTTTGTGCATTTGTTTTGTACTTGACAGTTGTTTACAGCTTCGGTAGACTCTACAGTCTGGATGCTCCAGCCACTCTTACTGCTCTGCTCCCTAGAGCCCCAAAGATGGATATTGTGAGCCTTATTATCTACAATCCCAAACCAATATGTGGCACTTAGGAACCTAGCAAATCACTCCTCATCACATAAATGCTGCTGGAATAAAATTTCATTCTCAAACTACACCTTAAGATGTCATAGACAATAGAGGAAGAAATAGTTAAGAGGAGGAGAAAAAAAATCTCAGTATCTACAGTTAACTTGTTATGACATGAATCAGTGCTTCAAAACTGCTCCAAACATTATAAATAAAACTGTTAAATTGCCACCTAACAGAGGCTTTTGTTGTGCCTCATGGCTTCTTCAGGGATAACACATGTGATTCAGTCTTAGTCCCCCAAATTGCAAATCATTACATGGAAAGAACTCATCTCATCTCTCCAAAACAGAGAGAAAGGTGGCATATATATCGTACAATGTAATAAACAGAATTTTGTTCTCTAAACAAATAAATAGCGTGTGCATTATTCCAAATACTTCTCCAATCCCGAAGCATTCAATTCTCTGTTCATTTCAGCATTTATCTGCCAACCTTTGAAGGGTACCTTCCTTCAGATCTAATCTTTCAACAAAGTGAAGAATTGAAGTATACTCGTAGTGCCTTGTGAAAATCTTCGTGTGTACATTTTTCATATTCTGCTGCCTAGTATATTTTAAACTTTATTTTTAGTTTTTCAGCAATTTACAAAACATACTTTGTTCTTTCACAGTGAAAGTGTAATAATAGAAATATAATAATATTTGTTCTTTCACAGTGAAATTGTAATAATAGAAATAATAGAAATATTCGGGAGGGAGGCGTGGTCTAGTGGTTAGGACAAGGTACTTCAGGCCGGAGGGTCGGGGGTTCAAGTCCCACCTGGAGACAGCAATCTCAGGCCAGAGGGATTGGGATTTCTAGTCCTATAGGCACTCCTTGTGGTCTTGGGCAAGCCACTTAACCCTCCAATGCCCATGTTCCCTGTATGTATTAGTGTGTGTGTCTCATATCCCCTCATGTTAAATGCATCCCCCAATTGACCGCCTTGACCCGGTGAAAAGCGGGATATAAATACAGCTAAATAAATAAATAAATTCAAAAAGTAATTAAGAATAAAACCAAAAAAATCCTGTTTGTGTAAGGCTTCACACCCTTTGTCATAACAAACTCAAATTAGCTGTCTCCAAAATTTGTCTTAAAATGTAAAATACGTTAAAATGAAGCCTACCTGTGTCCAGTCACAGTAGTGGAGTTGAGTTGGTTATTCCTGGATGAAGAATCAAAACTGTGGATAGGATGCAACCCAATAGGAAGGCACTGGTGACAGGAGAAGTGGAAGGTAGCTCTAGCCACAGGAAGAGGAAAGGAGATCCAGGGGAAAGGTTCTGTTCTGTGCAAGTGAAGCTTCTGCATGAGGTTGGGGGGACGACTGAGCTGTACAAAAGGCATTGGGCTGACCTTGGTGCCTGTGCCTATCATATGGGGGGGGGGGAGGGGGGTACGCACTGGCACCAAAGGGTAGGAAAAGGAGAGATGAGGAGAAGGGGGATGCTGCTGACTGAGGAAAAGAATTGTTCTGTGGGTAAGCAGAATAAGCCCTCATGTTTGGGTGATGTCCATGAGGGAGCTCACATGGGAACTTTACTTTTCCAGAAACTTTTAAAAAGGTCTCTGTACATGTGTGCCTGCCACTGCTGCACCTGAGGAGTTCAGTCTTTTATTTTCCACGGACCACAACAGATAGTCAAAGTGCCAGAAGGGATTAATGTATTTTGTCATACTTTTCACATATATTTCTCCTATTGTCTTGACATTTCCTGCTGCCCCCATTTTATGTAATCCCTTTAGTATCCCCTAGTCCATTTTTGGTCATTTTTAAGTTTCCTTGATTTTCCTTTGGCGTTGCATGAGCCACTTTAGACCTTAGGCACCCCCATATTACTTTTTCTTCATCATTGAGCTTTGCTAATGGCAGCCCTCAAGGCTCACCTGGCCAAAAGAATGGAAGATAAGCTCATGTAGACAATGCATGTGGGAACTATTTGCTCATGTGCCATCCACGCAGCAGCATTTATTTATTTATTTATTTAGACAGTTTTGTATACCGCCTTATCCTTCAATCAAAGCGGTCACAACACAATTGGGGGATACATTTAACACGCGGGGATATGAGACACATATACTAATACTTACAGGGAACATGGGCAATGGAGGGTTAAGTGGCTTGCCCAAGACCACAAGGAGCACCTGTGGGACTAGAAACCCCAGTCCTTCCGGCCCAAGGTTGCTGTCCTCTAGTGGGATTTGAACCCCCGACCTTCTGGCCTGAAGTACCTTGCCCCAACCACTAGGCTACTCCTCCCATTGGACCATCAAGCCAATTATGGAAATTCTGCAACTGCCTGTGGGAGATGGGTCAACATAGAGACCCTTAAAGGCCTTGACACTGACCAATGCCTGACCGATCTCTGTATTGAGTGCATCAGCGAAGGTCCATCCCCAAAACATTAGAGCTGAACAGTGTAATGAGACTCCCAGAGGAGATCTACTATTACTAATCATTTGTATAGTGCTACAAGGCGTACACAGCAGATTCCATAGTGAAACACACCAGTCCAGGCAGTGACTCAGATATCTATGGAGTACCTCTCAGTCTGACTCTGAGCATTCCTGGGAAAGAGACTGAATACTTCTCAGAGGTAAGGTCCTAAAGTTGCCATCAAACTTCTCTCCTTATGAGTATCAGAAGTCACCACCTGAGGACATTTTATTCCATGATTTTGTATGGGATATGGGTAAGGCCATACCATTTAAGTTAGATATGGAGGAGAAACCCAGGGCAGAAGATTTGGAAATCCTTCAGTATTGGGTGCCCTTAAGAAGGCAGCAACCGTGTTTATGCATTGCATTCTTCAGAGGCTGCAAATGAGAATGTAGGCCCTTCTGGCTTCCTGTGAGCAAAAAAGTCAATTTTATGTATAGAATCCAGAATGCTCCCAGATTTGAGAAGCTCCAGCTGCTTCACCATTCCATGGTGGTCCTATCTGCCCTCAAAAGAGCTAGAATTTCAACTGCACTCCTTGGCACCCCAGGGAAGAGAGGCTCATGCCCTAGAATCTTTCGGGAGGAAATTTTATCCAAACGCTGTGCTGACGTCCCACATGGTGTTCCATCAGCTTTTCAAGGGCATACACTTGTGGAATACCATGCGCAGCCTAGAGGAGTTCTCAGATCATAATCTTCAAGAGAAGATTGAGAGTTCTGTCAAGCACATTTGACTACTGCAATAGCTAAAAAAGGAGCAAGTGAAATTGTCTTTTTGCAGGAGACCCATCTGACCAGAAGCGAACATGATAAATTGTGTGAGGACTGGGTAGGCCAAGTTCTCTCTGCATCATCTGCCTCTCATCATGGGGAGGGGGGTTATGTGATATGATGTTTGATGATATGAAAGGCGGTATATAATAAATGATAAATAAATAAATAAATGTGTTCATCGCTCCTTGCCCCTGGAGGTAGTGCTATCAGAGATGGACACAGGGGGTAGATTTTTTTTATTTTGCACGGTAAGCTGCCTATTGTTGAATTTGTATTAGTTAGTCTGTGGTCCTAATGTGGACTCCTGAGTATTTTTTACTAAATTTACGCACAAATGATGGCTAGAAGGCCTGCCTTTAATTAGAGGCGGTAACTGAAGAATGTATGCATGAATAGCACAATGGATAGATCCGGATGCCACTCTGGGGGGTCACAGGGAATCTCAGACACTAAAGGCCATGGTGGAGCATTTAGGACTGAAGGATATTTGCAAAATGCAATGTGTACTTATGAGTCATTTCTGACTCCTGGTGACCCAGCAGCTCCTGGGTTTTCTTGGTAATGTGACCAGAAGTAGATTACCAGGCCTTTCTTTCAAGGCAATGGAGAGTTGATGACTTGCACAAGGCCACAAGGAGAGCAAGTGGGAAATGAATCCTGGTTTCTTGTTTAGCAAGCCAGTGCTCTTAACCACTAGGTTACCCCGGATGTTTAGGGCATAGATAATCCTAGTAGTTGGGATTACATGTTATTTCCCCACGCCACCAGTCCTACAGTAGATTGTATTTTTTTTTTGCTCGGGTGGGTCCTGGCCTCTGTTTGAGTGATATCCTTACTTGTGATCTCTCTGAACATCATTTGATTTTGCTTTTGCTGCTTGGTGGGGGGGGGGGGGGGGAACTATGTGCAATGGCATGTGGAGATTGAATAGTATTTCCCTCTTGGGCCAGAAGGCCTTTGGTGATTTGGTATGGCATGTGTTGGAAGACTTCCAGGTGGTGCATGACCCTCAGAAGTACGATCCAGTCTTATGCGAGAGGGCATCTTAAGGCAATCCTCGTGGTCATATTATTGGGTACACTAGTTACCTGGCTCGTATTTGGGAGGAGTGGGTATACCTAGAGCAGCAGATTCTCATTGGAGCAACAGCACAAGCAAACCTGTTCTAAATTTATCATCAGCTGTGCTTACTCAGGGATTGTTTGTGGGCATTTGATGTGGATAAGATTGAATTATCCTGTTGCTTCTCAAGATGGCGTAACTAAGAAAATGGCAACAAAACGGACTCTGTTAGCAAGAGCCATTCGACACTGGGTTGCAACTGCTACAATTAGTTGACTATGTGATTATGCAGGGAGGGTTTGGATGGTTGCTGCAAATATTGAAGATCTTTTATCTCATTTTTGGATCCTGCATATGGAGAGTAGGAACCCCACCTTGGACGTTTGTAATGCGGAGTCAGATTCGGAGGTACTCCATAGATAGGTCTCTCTACCCCAGCTGTTTCTGGATCAATGTGAGGCATTCTCGCCACTGTTCCCTCTAAGCTGTGCGCGTGTGTGCACGCACACACCTCGCCGAGTGAGCGCACATACTTTACAACAGAGTGCACAAAAATTACGGTTCTGATTCTGATAGAAAACAACACAGACGTCTTAAAATTTAAAAGTTGTTGTGTATTTACGGTTTTCACAAGTTCTACAATATTTTCTAGTGCAATTAATGTGGTGTACATACTGTATTCTGACGTGTAGTCAAATTTTAAAGTATATAACTCCGAGTGTCGTTATGTAGCGCACAAAAATTTAACCTTCCTTCAAAAACTGCACAGCTGATATTTTATGCGCACACAGCCTACAGAAAGTTAGAGGGAACGTTGATTCTCGCCCTATTTCAGTGCTGGAAGAGCAGCAAGCTATTGGTGGGCTGCAGTCTGGCAAGCATGCAGGTCTGGACAGCTGCCCTATTGAATTTCATAAAGTTTTTTGAGAGGATTTTGTCCCTTTCTTAGGTGATGTGTTTGCATGTAAGCTATGATGATTCTTATTCCTAAGAAAGGTCACCATTGCGAAGATACTGAGGTGTGTCAGCTTATTTTGTTAGTCAACGTTGACATGAAGATATTGGCTAAGATCTTAGGGCATTGTGTAGCACGCCAAATTTCAAATAGTGTTTCTTTCCCACTCACACCTGGCATAATCTTAGATTTATAGGCTCGTGGACCTATCAAGGGGTTCTCCAGGAACAAGCAGGAAGTCTGTCCTCGCATATGGGTGACGTTGGCATCGATGGGGCCTGCATGGAAGCATCTCCCCAGCTTTCAAAGAAAACCTTTGGGAGATGCACCACACATGCGTATTCCCCTTCCCGTCCAAGGGTGCCATCTTGCCTCCGTCCCCTTTTTCTTCGCAAAGCCCTTCGAAATTTGTCCAGTTTTCCCCCAGAGAAAGAATGATTTTTTTTTTGTTACGTTTTTTCCGGTTGCATACCTGTTTATTCCTACCCTGAGCCAGCTAGCCTCCTCTGGTTCATTCATTCATTTTCTTTTTTCATTGAGATGTGTCCCTCAACTGGCGTTTGTGCCCTTTTTCAGCCGAAGGCCTCAGACCCCTGCCAGACGGCAGGGATTGCCTTTATCTGATGGCCTCCACTGACTTCAAGAAGTGCAACCAGTGTGGCATAATGTGTCTCACCAGCCCACATGACTGCTGCCTCAGAAGCCTTGGCCAGGAGCATAACAACTCCGACTGCGAACTATGCAAAACTATGACCTCAAAGGCCCTAAAGAGATGTCATCAGCTGACACCTCCAAAAGGATGGCTCTTTACAAGAAACCTTTCTATTCTAAAAAGAAAATATATTATCCTTCCTACCAACTTTCAGCTGCCTTACCAGCATCAGCATCCTCAATTGCGGCAGCAGGGCCCTCACCAACCCAAAAAGCCCAAGGCTCCTAAGCCTCAACCAGCTGCACAGGCATAAATTGCGCCTGGATTTTGACTGCTTCCTAAAGAGCAATAACAATCTGCCTCTGGAGGGTCCCCAGCCCCTCCACATAGCAGGCAGACACTGTTCCTATGCCCACAGGTGGCACCTCATAACTTTAGAACAATGGACACTCAACATTGTCCAAAGGGGGTATATCTGCTACATTTCAAAACTTTACCACTCACCAGCTTCACAGGGGATTATCCCACCCATCCCCTTCAAAACACCTTTAAGAGAAGATGTGACCACCCTGTTGTCCCAGGGTGCCATAGAAAGAGTTCCTCTTCCTCAAGAAAGGATGGGCTACTCTCCATATTTTCTCATCCCAAAGAAAACAGGAGGATTCAGGCCCATCTTGGATTTCAGAGACCAAAATAAGTTCCTGGCCCAAAAAAAAATTCAAAATGATTTCCCTGGGAACTCTTTTCTCATACCTCCGGAGACATGATTGGTTATGTTCTCTAGACCTAAAGGCGGCTTAAACGCATTTACTGATCCATCCCCTGCCCAGACAGTATCTGTGCTTTATGTTTCAAAGAAACCATTACCAGGTGCTGTCCTTTGGCTTAGCCTCTGCACTGTGAGTCTTCACAAAATGCATGGCAGTAGTCGCTGCCTATCTTCACACTTTGGAGGTCTTCGGCTTTCCGTACTTTAGACGACTGACTAATCAGAGGAGACTCCCCTCAGGAAGTAAAACTCTCCCTTCATCGCACCATCACAGTGCTCCAACATCTGGAATTTGTCTTACCTCGCTCCAACTCAATGTCTGAAGTTCATCGGAGCACTCTTAAACACTCAACAGGTCCGAACTTTCCTTTCACAGGATCGCTGTGCCCGCCTCATTGAGCTGGCAAAAGAAATGCAACAGCAAAGCTGCATAAGCAGCTTGACAGATGCTACGTCTATTGGGACACATGGCCTCCGTGGTCCATGTTGTCCCCTATGCTTGATTACACATGCGAAAAGCTCAATGGACGCAAGCAAAGGGGAGTCTGAGACAAGATCCACATCACCTCTCAACTGATCAAGTTTCTTCAGTGGTGGTGTTCTCCACAGAACCTACTTGGCAAGTCACCTTTTCCAGATGTCTTCATCTCCATCTACCCTGACAATGGATGCCTCCAAGCTCAGTTGGGGAGTGCATCTGAACAATGTAACCACACAGGGGGTTGTGGACACAACAGGAATTTGCCCTGCAGATCAACCTCCTAGAACTGTGGGCACTGACAAATGCAGGGGCAACATGTTTTAGTCAGGATGGACAACCAGGTTGCCATGTTCTATATGAACAAACAAGGGGATGGGGGTTCTAGCCCTCTGTGAAGAAGCACTTCACCTGTGGTCCTTTGCCATTGCACACTGCATTCACCTCAGAGTGGTGTACCTCACAGGTGAACTCAATGTCCTTGCAGACAAGCTAAGCCCATATCCTTCATCCACATGAATGGACCTTGCATTGGGACATGGCTGCTTAGATCTTCCATATGTGGGGAACCCCACTCATAGATCCTTTTGCCACGCCACAGAACACACAGCTTCCACTCTTCTGCTCCAGGCTTCCATCGCTGCACTGATGCTATGGCCTGGGCGATATATCAAATGTGCAAATAAAGACAGGCCCCAGATGCCTTCCTTCTCCACTTGGGACAGAATCTGCTTTACGCATTCCCTCCCATCCCCTTGATACCCAAAATGCTATTCAAGCTACAGGCTGACAGAAGCTTGATGATTCTCATAGCCCCCTTTTGGCCCCTTCAACTGTGGTTTCCTCTGTTTCTTCACATTGCGTAGACTCAATCTCTTAGCCTCGGATGGGTGTCTGAACTCCTCTCCCAGGACCATGAGGCACTCCTCCATCTTCAACCTTCACTCCCTACGCCTGACAGCATGGCTGCTGAAGGGCTAGCGCTCACTGACTTTGATCTGTCACAGAAGGTCAAAGATATCCTCCAACACAAAAAAAACATAAGCAAAGCCATACTGGGTCAGACCAAGGTCCGTCCATTAAGCCCAGTATCCTGTTTCCAACAGTGGCCAATCCAAGTCACAAATACTTGGCAGGTTCCAAAAAAGGCACACAGGTTCCACAATGCTCGTCCTGGGGTAAACGGTGGATTTGCCAGGTCCTTTTTTTTAAAATAAACTTTATTAATCCATCAAATACATTAGACTGTCTGTTAACAGTTCAGACAATACAACTTAATACAAACGCATCCCCGGGCGGGGGCTGGCTCTTGTCCCCCGACCCCGGAGGCAACTGTCAACATACTATAATAACAAGAAATTTTTGCTCCCCTTTTCTCCCCCCCCAATCAACCCCCTCCCCCCTCCCTCCCCCCTCCCCCCTCCCATCCACCTAACACCCAACACAGCACTCTCGACTTACCCACCTAGAGGGTCGATCCTCGCCCTAACCCTGCGCTAACCCCAAATATGAGATCCATACCCCTGTCCCACATTCTATCCAACTCAACCTATCCCATCTGGAGGACTGCATTGCGAGCATGTGGGCTCAGGTGTTGTATATAAGGTTCCCAAACCAACAGAAAAGCTGCCTGCTGTTTAGCACTGCCCCTAGTCCCTCTCCGCTCATACAACATCAATTGATGGAAGCTGTTGTGCCATTCCCAAAAGGTCGGGGGTTCTTGCTCCCTCCACCTATGGAGGATCAGGCCCTTCCCCACCAGACATGCCTTTCTCACCAACTGCTGCTCCCATCTGCCCCTGAGGTGGCGCGATCCAATCTGATCCAACACTACCATTACCCCAGTCCATTTCATCCATTGTTGAAGCAACTCGCTCAGGTACGCACTAATCCTCAACCAGTACGGATGGATTTTTTTGCACCCCCACCACGCCAGAGGCCACGCACATCTAGGACACCCCCCATCACAGTCCAAGTCCGACCTCATCGCTCACTTAGAAGAGAAATGGGCTTGAATCAGACTCTTGAATTGCACCTTGTGCCATTTAGTCCCCTCCACCAAACCCACTATCCGACACAAAGCTTTGCAAATCGATCCCAGGCGCACCTCCAGGCCCAATTCCTCCACCCATTTAGCCTCCTCCCCGGAATAATCCGGCAGAATCCTATGCCGTTCTAATCTTTTCTTTAATGCCGAAACTGTAGGCGGGTATTCCGCACCCAGAGCGAAGAACTCCAAAATTTGTGCCGACTGCTCCGTCTTTAGGTCCTCCTCAGGGATGGAAGCCACATAATGAGATACCTGAAGATAGGCGAAATAATGGCAGCTACTCAACCCATACTCCCGGCACAAGGTTTCAAACGATTTACACCGCCCGCTGGAATCTAGCACATGTCCCAGGTGACGAATACCAGCTTCTCTCCACTTCTGAAACATTAATGTAGTGGAACCTGGGGTGAATTGAGCGTTACTCTGCAAAGGCAACCAGCTCAACGCCGCCGGGAATCCCCCAGCACCTATACAACTGTATCCAAGTTCGTCTCGCCGGACTCACTAGAACACTGCGAAGCACTCTCCCCGGTAACAGACACCCCTCAGAGTGTAAGACCGCCGGTAAGGTCTGGGGGCCCACCATGGCTTCCTCCAACCCCCTGGGGGGTATAGGTCTCCGTATCCCCTAACCAATCTCCTATGTGCCGCGCTTGACAAGCCAAGGCGTATAGCTTTAAGTCCGGACCCCCATCCCTCCTGTACTCCAGCTTCCTTTCAAACGATTCATCGGGATCCGCGCTCGCGCCCCCTTCCATAAAAAGACCCGAATATCCCTTTCTATGCACATCACGTCTCGCTGCAATAACCACACTGGGAGCGTTTGCATCCAATACAAGATCCGGGGCATGATCACCATTCCCACCGCCGCCACTCTCCCCCCCAGTGACAGCAGAAGGGGGCTCCATGCCTGTAATTGTGTCCGCAAGCGATGGGTCACCCGCTCACAGTTACGCCTATACAACTCTCTGGGCTCTCTAGTTAGGATGATTCCTAAATAAGAAAAGGAATCCCCTGCCCACCTCAGCGGGAACACACTTCCCCAGTTGTCCTTTAAGCTTCCCAAGATGTCAAGGGCCTCGGACTTATCCACATTGATCCGCAGACCGGCCAACCCCCCAAATACAGAAAATTCATCGAGTAACCTAGGCAATGATTGCTGCAGGGCCAATAGATAGACCAAAAGATCATCCGCAAAGGCCGATATCTTGAACCCAGACCTGCCTATGCGCACCCTATCACTTCCTGGGAAGACTCCACACGCCTTGTCAAGGGATAGCACAAATAGCAACGGGGACAGGGGGCACCCCTGTCTTCTGCCCCTCTCCAATGGGAAGTTGTCCGACAGCAACCCATTGCACAGCACACTCGCGGTGGGATCTGAATAGAGGAGTTTAACCATAGCACAAAAAGACTCTCCCAACCCATAACGGGGCAGGAGGGAATGCAGATAATCCCAACTCACTCGGTCGAACGCTTTTTCCGCGTCAAAGCTGACCAACAAAGACTGCCACTCCCGCTCTCGAGTCCATTCCAAGGATGTCAGGATTTTTCGAATATTATGTACCGCGTGTCTACCCTTCACAAACCCCACTTGAGACTCATGTATTAGCTCCCCCAGCATCAGAGCTAAGCGATCCGCTAGCACCTTCGCCATCACCTTCGAGTCAAAGTTCAGCAGGGAGATAGGCCGATAAGAAGCAGCCTGCGTATGGTCTTTACCAGGCTTGGGTATGAGTACAATGTGTGCATGATTCTCCCCCCATCTGGTCCCCCTTTGATCGACTCTCTGATGAAATGCCGCCACCAAGGAGGGGGGGCACCATCTCTCCCAATATTTTGTAGAATTCGGCCCCCAATCCATCTGGTCCCAGTGACTTATAGCAACTAGCCTTCTGAATAACTTGGTATATCTCTGCGGATGTAATGGGTCTCTCTAGTTGAGCCCGGTGTTCTACTTCCAAACTCGGCAGCCTCAGCTCTTTCAGGTATTCCTCCAACCCCAGTCCCCACCCCTCTTCCCTCTGGTACAATTTTTGATAGGAGTGGAATACCTGAACTATCTCCTCCTTCCCCCTGTGCAAGTTACCCTGCTCATCTCTGAGCGCCACCACCGTCTTGTGACCTCTGTTTCCCTGGAGGCAACGTGCCAGTAATTTCCCCGGCTTGTCGCCAAACCGGTATAACTGGTATCGGTAATACATAAGGGATTTCTTCGCCTGCTTATGAAGTAGTTCATTAAGAGCCGCTTGTGTTTCCCTTAGGGCCTTCCGATTGGCTACACAGGGATGCCTCCCATATTTACGATGGTCCCTAACCATTTGTTTCTCAAGACGGAGAATTTGCTCCATCATCATTTTCTTTTTCCGTGCCGAATACCCAATGATATTCCCCTGCAAGACCACTTTGGCCGTCTCCCAATACAACTCTGGATCGGTCTTATGCTGCTCGTTATTCGATGAGAATTCCTGTCAACGCTGCCTAAGAAACTGACGAAAATTGGTGTCCTTATAGAGATCTAATGGGAACCGCCAGATACGGAAATGCGGATTGACCCGGGCCCACTCCAACTTCACCCAAATCATGGCGTGATCGGAAATTTCTGACGGTCCTATTTGCGCATCCTCAACCCCTGCAAACAGTCCTCTCGATACCAAAATATAATCAATCCTAGCGCTGGAGCCATGCGCACGGGATTGGTGGGTGAAGTCTCGCTCCAACGGGTGGAGTAGTCGCCATGGGTCCACCAGCCCCAACCGCCGCCAGAGTCCCTGAAGAGTTCTGGTCGTGGACGCACGCGCTAAGCCCCCGCCCCCCTTGCTTGTATCCAACTCCACGTCAAATACCCCGTTAAAATCACCCCCCAACACCAGAGGGACCTCCTTCAATTGTTCAATCCGAGCGGCCAATCGCGCATATAAAGCACGATCCAGAACATTGGGGCTGTAGATGTTGCCCAGAACCACGGGCTGTCCCTCCAGCACTCCGTGTAATAACACAAACCTTCCACTGGGATCAGAATAGTCCTTTACCAAGTCAAATCTTACACGCTTGTGGATCAGAATGGCCACTCCCCCTTTCTTTCCTATCGCTTGAGCTCCCCAATCCTGGCCCACCCACTCTCTTTGAAATTTCAAGTATTCCTCAGCTGTCTGATGGGTTTCTTGGAGCAATGCAATGTCATACTTTTGCCTGGCTAGAGCTTGCAGCAGTTTGGATCTCTTAATTGGATTCCCCACTCCACACACATTCCAGGAAATAACCCTCAAGGCACCAAGTACCGTATTAGTCTACAACATATGATAAGGAGATTTCTCCAGGGAAGGCCCCCCCCCAGCCTAGGACCCCCCTCAAACCAAACTAGCATAGGATCCCCCCACCCCACTCCACTGTAGGTGGTAACCCCCTCCCCCTACCCCCTCCCCTCTCCCCCCATCCCTACCCCTACCCCCTCCCCTCTCCCCCCTATCCCTACCCCTACCCCCTCCCTTAACCCCCATCCTATCATCTACTACCCGAATATATATCTTAACCCCCCCCCATCTCACTGACCCCTCTCTCTCTTACTCCTACCCTACCGTGATCACCAAATGTGCACGGACTCCCCCCCCACCACCCCGGTGCGGAAAATCCCCCACCTCCCTCCAACAACCCGCCCCCATCAACTACCTCCTACAGGAAGGGGGAAGGAGGGAGAAAAACACACAAACGACAGTACTGATTATCAACATTTAACCCTCCTCCTCCCTGCCAAACATAAACTAACTCCTACCCCATGCTAACCACATTTAAGTGCCTACCCCACACACCACAGACACCTCCCTGTAACATTCCCCCAACACACAAGTACACCCCGTCAATCATCCTTGCGATCTATGCTCTGGGAAGGAGCACACCGTGCTCTCCACCTCTGCAGTCCATAGGTATCCATCAAGCTGCTCTAGAGTCCTTCCACGCAGGCACAGCCACTCCATTCCGCAAACTGAACAGGAGCTCTCTCCCCACTCCATGCTCCCTCAGCAATGTCCACCACTGGCCCGGTCAAAGCTCCCCCAGTCAACGCGGACTCCCGTCCTGACCTCCGACATTGGTTGCGAGGTTCTGCATCAGCTCCTCCACATAGGCCGCCACCTCTGCTGCTGTGGCAAAGCTCTGACGTGATCCTGCGTGGGTAATATGGAGTCTGGAGGGATACTGCATGGTAAAGTGAACCCCGGCCTCCATGAGCTTCTGGCAGATGGGTGCATAGGCTCTCCGGCGTTGGCTCAAAGCCGCAGAATAGTCTTGCATTATTCTTATTTTTGCATTGTCCTTTGTCACAGTTCCCATTTTCTGAGCTGCTGCAGGACGGCTTCCTTTTGGGGGAAATGTAGAAACCTCACCAACACCACCCGGGGTCTGTGATCAGCAGCTTGTCGGGGCCCCACTCTATGCACCTGTTCCAGATGAAGCTGCCCATGATCCTCACCTCCAGCCCACATTTGCAGTATTAGGGACTCCAAATAGCTCTTCAGCTTCGTGTCCAGAATGCTGGTCGGGATCCCCATAAACCGGAGGTTGTTGCGGTGGGATCGATTTTCAAGATCGTCGACTTTGGCCTCTTGCGCCAGCAACACCGCCTTCATGCGCTTCACCTTGCTCGTCAGGGCCTCCACGTTCCCCTCCGTCAGCTCTATGCGAGCCTCTACCTCCTGCATCCTGCCGCCCAGCAAATCCACCGAAGTCTTTAAGGCGTCCAGCTTACCCTGCAGGGCGTCGAATTGGGTAGCCAGCGCATTGGAAACTGCTGCTGAAATCTCCTCAATTAAAGCCGGCGAGGTTGGTGAGCAGGGCGCATGGGGTGATTCCGCCATCTTGTGCTGTCCAGTAACCCGCTCCTTCTCCCTCCGACCCGCCTTTACCGCCGCCGCCGCCATAATCTGCGCTTCACCCAGATACTTGGGTAAGTTTCTCACCGCTCCCTCAGGGTTAGTAACGACGCCCGGAGGCAAAATTACAGCTCAAAGCACTAGTGGGGGAAAGGGAAGCCCGGAGCTCGAGCGGATCACATCCACTCAGTCTCACCACATCACATGATCCCTTGCCAGGTCCTTTTTAATAATGTTTTATGGACTTTTCCTCCAGGAACTTGTCCAAACTTTTTTTAAATCCAGCTACAGTAACGGCTTTTACTACACCCTCTGGTAACGAATTGCAGAGTTTGATTACGCATTGAGTAAAAAAATATTCTTTTACTAGTCTTAAATGGGTTACATTGTACTTTCATTGCATGTCCTCTAGTATTTCTACTGTTTGATGGCGTAAACAACTGATCTACGTTTACCCGTTCCACTCCATTCATTAATTTATAGACCTCTATCATATCCCCCCTCAGCTGTCTCCTTGCCAAGTTGAAGAGCACTAACTTTTTAAGCTTCTCCTTATCTCTTGCACCGGATCCTGCATTACACTAAGGACCAGGTCCAAAATAGCTTCCCTCTTGTTGGTTCATGAACCAGCTGCTCCAGGAAGCAGTCATTTATTTCATCTAAAAACTTTGTCCCTGGCATGTCCTGCTGTGACATTGACCCAGTTGATACTGGGGTAATTGAAATCACCCCTTATTACTGTTTTGTAACTTTTGTTAGGTTCCCTGATTTCTTTCAGCATTTTATTTTATCATCTATCTGTTCTTTTTGGCCAGGTGATTGGTAGTATACCCCCCCCCCCCCACACTGCTATTGCCTTCCTCTTTTTACATGGAATTTCTATCCAGAGAGATTCTACAGTATATTTTGTTTCCTGCAAGACTTTAATCCTATGTTACTCTATGCCCTCTGTTGGGGCTTTTCTGGGCTTCCCCAAAATTATTATGAGGATTGTCTAACTGTTTTGTTTTGGCTGTTTGTGTTCAACCCCAACATACATATACAGGACTTTAAATAATTTGCTCATGCCACCATAAAAGCATAACATTGTTTTAATTTAGATTTGCCAGGCCTGTAACAACAAGCTTTGCTGTTAATAAGATACAAATTTTAATTTCAATTTCATAGCATAACCTGCAAAGCACCTAGTTCAAGTACAGACAGTCCTGGAGACACAAATTAGCCTCACTCCAATGAGATCAGCTAAAGTCTGTCTATTAAGATTCCTTCTCCATATTTATATCTAAAAATTGCTGATAAATAGATTTCCTTTCTTTCTTATTCTCTATTATTCTATAGAAAATCTGCCCTCTGATCCCTACCCTCTGTAGCATTCTGTTCTCACTGGCTCGATATCCTGTCTCCTTCAGTCTTACTGACTGTGTGCTGGCTTGCAAGTCATGTTTCCTGTAGATAAGCTATAGATGTTGGTCTTCGTCGTTTATGTTTTCCTTTGTACATTTGAGAGGCCCATGTAGGCAGCCTTTCATTAGATGTATAGTGTCCAGAGATTCTCATTGTGTAAGCTCTCTGGGACAGGATATGAGTTCATTTCATTGTCCAATCTTTGCTGAATTTGCAGTTTCAGTGTGAAGAAGCCAGAACAAGCTGTTTCTTAGGCCTAAGTTATAGACGTTAGCACAAGATGGATTCAACCTGTAATAAAGGTACCTGAAGGGGATTCATCTTTTCCCCACATTCCCCTCTTGAATGCCATTCAGGTTCCTTCTGCTGTCTCCATAGTGTGCCCTTTTACACTCGGCTATCCGGAACTTCCAGTGAGACTCACTGAAGAGATGGAGACATGATCAGAGCAGGTTGCTACATGAGATCTGAAACCCATTAATGCTATACCTAACACAGAGAACTTGAAAAGAGAGGAAATCTATATAGAGTTACTTGTTACCTGAATATTGGATTGCTACCAAGTGGAACCCCTCTGGTATAAGAGGATGGGCCTCAGACAGGTTACCATTTATATTATTAACTCTAGGTCTACGAGCTAGAGAAATATATTCATTGGCTTGATTTTGGGAAGTAAGAATTAGAGTTGTGGTAGATACCTTAGTCAAACACCTTCTACAGAAAGCTAGAATAAATGAAAAAATACAGCAGCTAATTGATAAAGCAATGAGCAGACCAAACAAGGCTATAAGTAAGCCACGTAGGCCAGAGCCTAGGCCTGTAAACCAAGAAGCAGCAACGTTCCACCATGCTCCAACCTGAATTCCACCTTTGAAATCATCCAGATGTAATTCTGACAAGTGTCTAATTCTATCCATTGCATTAAGTACAAAGGTTGTGTGGTTTGCTATGACTGTGCAACAATTTGTTTCATTAATGAATTTACATGCTCCTCCCTCAGCTGCTAACAACAGATCTAAAGCTCGTCTATTTTGCAGAGTCATTTGATTATTTTGTTCAAGGGATTTGGCAAGGAGAGTAATGGATTCAGTGACAGAACGCATTTGGACATGAAGCAAACATTGCAACCTATGTATAGCCATACCTAGTTCAGCAGTAATTGCAGGGGTTTGAAACATAGGAATCCAAGAGGTATAACTTAGGGCATCAAGTCATGTTTTTGTCAGTGGATATGTGGAATTAATATATTCATAAGAGGCCATGAGAGCAGCATCTTCAGATTTATCATACTAGGGGGAGGTGTCTCTTTTGTGTCTGTGGGTGTTTGTGTGATAGTGATTGACATTGAGAGAGATTAACACTGAATAGGTCTCAGCCCTAACCAGAGCACAAGGAAGATGATTCAGACCTATAGCCTGATACAGAAAACCCTGACAATACCAATAATGGCCTGCGAGGGCTGAGAATCGGGTATTTTTGGTCCAGATCCAGTTCATTTTGTGTCCCCATGCAATTGAAGTTTGCCTTATGGTTGATTGATCATTACGGGGAAAATAACAAGAGGAATAAGGGGTACCAGTTTTGTATCCAGATGTCTGGACTGCTGACCCATCTTTATAAATAGGACCCACCATGTATGTGTTTTGCCAGTAAGCAGAGGTAACATTCAAAGATGCATTAGTGGTTACAGACCAATTGTCCCGACTATAAGGAGCTGAAAAGTTATAAGGAATTATAGACCTGGGGGAAATAGTAAATCGCTGTTGTGCAGGATGGTAGGTGATATTACACTTCAGTGAAGGGTGTGTGTCTGAATGGACTAACCCTCCATTACCATACAATATGGATATATCAAATGAGGAGGGGCATAGACTTGAACTGGGACCGGGTTAGATAAATTGAAATGTTCCCAAATATGGGAGCAGTTAGAAGGGGCCCAGCATGGAGTAGTGTAGTATTAGGTAGGATCCTGGCAAGCCAAGTTCCCTGAGTACTCCACTGGTTGTACTGGTACTATATTGACTGGTGCATACTCAACTCCCTTTGGCAGGGGGGTGCATATGATACAGTCTGAGATATTCATTAATTGAACAACCTCAAGAACTGTGGATTTCCATAGATTAGTTCCTGGGGTGGACCTTCGGGATCGTAAGGGACTACTCTGGGAAATATTAAAGGAACTATTGAAAGAACTATTCAGTTTCTGTGTAGAGAGATTCAGAGGAGCAGGTTGAGGAATATATAAGTATGGAAGGAAAAGAACTAGAAGTGATCCTACCAATGCTCCACACAGAATTGCCCATACCATGAAAGGGGAGGGATTCAATGGGGATTGGTAGGCCTTATGCATTATATAAGTAATCTAAAAACAGTAATACTAAGCAAAATACAACAAATATGATTACTAACTGAATGAAAATTACAGGAGACGGATCTAACACAAAGGGACTAACAGGATAGGCTTCAGATAGTATACACATTGATCAGTTATACTAATATCTTAAACAGGCACTAGGTACAGGGCCGGCCCGTCCATTGAGCAAGAATGTTTTTTGCACAGGGCCCCGCGTTTCAGGGGGCCCCGCGCAAAGAACATTCTGCTTTTTTATTTTAATTACATTAAAAAAAAAACCTGTCTCTGGCTGCTGCCGCGTCCGTCGCAGCAGCGGCAGAATGGCGTGTCCCGCGGGGCCCCTTCTCCTCGTCGAGCCCTCTGCAAGGGCTTTCAGATTCGCGAAGGGAGAGTGCTCCCTCGCGTCTCTGTAAAGCCCGCAGGGGCTAATGGGAAATTTCCCATCTGCCCCTTTAGACGCGAGGGGCTGATGGGAAATTTCCCATTAGCCCCTGCGGGCTCTACAGAGACGCGAGGGAGCACTCTCCCTTCGCGAATCTGAAAGCCCTTGCAGAGGGCTCAACGAGGAGAGGGGGCCCCGCGGGACACGCCATTCTGCCGCTGCTGCGACGGACGCGGCAGCGGCAGCAGCTCGCGCCAGGTTTTTTTTTTTTTTTTTTTAAATTTGCCGGAAGGGAAGGGAAGGGAAGGGAAGGGGGGGGGGGGCTGATGGAGGCTGTCTGGAAATGCGGTGATGGGGGTTAGGACTGGAAATGTGCAAGGGGGGGGGTTAGGACTGGAAATGTGCAAGGGGGGGGGTTAGGACTGAAATGTGCAAGGGGGGGTTAGGACTGAAAATGTGCAAGGGGGGGGTTAGGACTGAAAATGTGCAAGGGGGGGTTAGGACTGGAAATGGGCTGGAGGGGGGGTTAGGACTGGAAATGGGCTAGGGGGGTTAAGACTGCTAATGGGCTGGGGGGTGATGGAGGCTGACTGGAAATGGGCTGGGGGGGGGGTTAAGACTGCTAATGGGCTGGGGCTGATGGAGGCTGACTGGAAATGGGGTGAGGGGGGTTAGGACTGGAAATGGGCTGGGGGGGGGTTAGGACTGGAAATGGGCTAGGGGGGTTAAGACTGCTAATGGGCTGGGGCTGATGGAGGCTGACTGGAAATGGGCTGGGGGGGGGTTAGGACTGGAAATGGGCTGGGGGGGTTAAGACTGGTAATGGGCTGGGGGCTGATGGAGGCTGTCTGGAAATGGGGTGATGGGGGGGTTGGGACTGGAAATGGGCTGGGGGGTTAAGACTGGTAATGGGCTGGGGGTTGATGGAGGCTGACTGGAAATGGGGTGATGGGGGGTTAGGACTGGAAATGGGCTGGGGGGGGTTAAGACTGGTAATGGGCTGTGGGCTGATGGGGGCTGTCTGGAAATAGGGTGATGGGGGTTAGGATTGCTAATGGGCTATGGGGGGGGGGTTAGGACTGCTAATGGGCTATGGGGGCGCTAGGACAGGAAAAGGGCTGATGGGGAGGGGTTAGGACTTGAGGTGGGCTGATGTGGTTAGGACTAGTAATGGGCTGTGGGCTGATGGGGGGGTTAGGACTGGCAATGGGCTATGGGGGGCTGACTGGAAATGGGCTGATGGGGTTAAGACTGGAAGTGGGCTGATGGGGGGGTTAGGACTGGTAATGGGTTGGGGGATTGCTATGACTGGAAATGGACTGAGTGGACGGGGAGGCTTGAACTGCAAATAGCTGATGGGGAGGTAGCTTGGAATGGAAATGGGCTGTGAGGGAAGGGAGCTAGAACTGAAAATGGGCTGATGGAGCAGCTAGGATAGGACTGGAAATGGGCTGTTGGGGGGAGCTAAGATTGGAAATGGGCTGTGGTGGGGGCTTGAATTGAAATGGACTCATGGAGGGGCTAGAACTGGAAGTAGGCTCATGGGGGGGCTTGGACTGGAATTGGGCTGAGTGGAGGGGAGCTAGGATTTGACATGGGCTGATGGGGGGCTAGGATTGGAAATGAGCTGATGAAGGGACTCAGACTGAAAATGGATGGGGGAGCTAGGACTGGAAATGGGTTGATGGGGGGCTAGGACTGGAAATGGGCTGATGCAGGGACTAGAAGGGAATGGATGCTGGGTGAGACTGGAACTAGAAGGGAGCTGATGTTGGGGGAGGATTAGAATGGGATGGGGCTGGGAGAGTAAAATGGAGAGGGGAAAAATATTTTGTGTGGGAGGGATGAAAAATCTACAATTGGCCGGGTATTGGGAGAGTAAGTGGGGATTGAGGATGGAGGGGTAAAATTTGTGTGGATGAAATAAGAATGAGGAAAGAGCAAAAGGATAAAGATTAGTATGTTAAAGCAGATGTAGAGAGAGAGGATGGAAAGAAAACTAGAAGAGAGAGAAGAAAGGACAAATGGACAGCAGACGATGGAGAGTTAGCAGAAAACATGAAGAAACCAGAAGAAAGTGGCTGGAGCAATTGCAACTGAAAAAAAATGCACAAAGGGTAGAAATATATCTCTTTATTTTGAATTTATTAACTGGAATATGAAAGCTCTGGGAAATGTGCATCATTAACGTCTGCGCTTTGTTTGGTACAAGAGGAAATTGATTTATAGTTTTATTTCTACAGTGTTGTTGTACATTCCAAGTTTGGCTTTTGGGGTTCCCAGTTTAATTATTGCCTTCCTGTTTCTAAATTGCGATTCCTTGTTTGGTGATGGTCTATGTTCTGCATGTGTAACTGAGCTGAGGTATTCTGTTTATGTAATTCCTATTTGACATTGCCACTTGTTCTCTTTCCCCAGTATTCTCTGAAATGTACTGGTTTAATATTTGCAGTGTTTCCTTTTGATAGATAGGGTCTGGTGCTTTGTGAGTCCTGGTAATGCTGTCAGGATACAGCGGGTTTGCTATGGGTTCTAAATGGGCAGCGTTTGTAGTAGTTCCTAATGTGCCTGGCGGTTGGCACTGGATTATAGTAATGTAGAAATCTTTTAGTCTTTCTTTATCCATACACTCATTAAGAGACATGTTTACTAAAAGTTAGTGTATGGTAACATTATGCAAATATTTATGCAAATAAGGCCACTTATGCAAATGAGGCCCCGCACCGAGTCTCCGCACATGGCCCCGCACCCCCCTTGGGCCGCCCCTGACTAGGTAAATGTCTTTATAGTGAGTCCAAGTGGAGCTTCTCTTTTTCAGATCTCTCGGAGAAGTGTCCGTCGTGAATGATATCACTGTTTGTACCTGAAATGGGTTCTACTTCTCTTAGTCACTCCAGGCCAGGGAATCCCGAACCCTCATCTGCGGTGCGCTGCTTTGGCTGGCTGGAATCCAGGGGAATAAACACACACACACTTGCACATAAGTGGTATACAGTTTATTCCAAAGGGTGGAGGGATTGTCAGTACTTTTATACATTCTTAGAAACATAGTCCTACGTCATCCACCCATCTTCTGGGGGCCCACTATAGTTTATCAGTAACTAATACAAAAACAAGTCATCCTTGAGTAGAACAAATAGCTTACACAGCACATTTCTTTTTCCAACCCACCAGAATGTACAAAGGGCATACACATAGGATTCTGATTTCTATAAGATTCCAATTTCTCTTATGCAGGCCTCTTGTATATACACTTAAACTAAGCATTATTATTACAATGCAATGTGTGCCTTCGAGTCAAAGGACATATATATAAGATTCTGATTTCCCTAACAGTACCCACCGTTTGTTGAACACTACTGGTGGTAGGGGCTGGAAAAATATCTTTGCTGTGTATCCACGAAGTGCCGTTATCAAGCTGAACAGCGGTTGGAGTCACAGCTGTAACAGTGTGTGGTCCAGAGTAGATAGGATGGTACCACTTGTCCCTCACCTGGATCCGGCGGTAGATAAGATCACACAATTCTAAAGCATATGGGACTAACGCTGTTGGTGGTATGCGGGAAGCCAACTTCCTTTGAATCAAGGATACACTGGTCTGAAGTCCAGTAAGATAAGCAGAAAACAAGTCGGGCAAATTTTGGGTACCTGATTTCATAACTGGGCACATGCTCCTTCTTCCAGTTATGATTTTGTGAGGAGTTAGACCTAACCGCTTGATAGGATTATTTCTCAATAGATAGAGGCAAAGAGGTAATGCTTGCAGCCAGGTCTGGCCAATCCCAATCATTAGCTTTCTTAACTGTGTTTTAATAAGACCATTGCACCTTTCTACAAGATCATTTGAGGTTGGAGAATAGACAGCAACATATCGCCATCTAATGGGCAATTTTTCAGAAAATTCTTTAACTAATTGATTTTTAAAATGGGACCCATTATCTGATAAGATTTGGGCAGGGATCCCATACCGGGGAATTATATGTTCCATTAATACTTTTAGGACTTCAGCAGCAGTCTCTTTCTTGCATGGAAATGCTTCAACCCATTGTGAGTAGGGACAAACCAGAACCAATAGGTATCGTCTACCCTGACATTTCACCTGCATATCAGTGAAATCAATGTGCCAATGCAGAAAATGTCCTTGTGGTCTTGGTATTGCACCCCCACTTGGTTTAAGACGTGCATGGGGAGTGCTAGTGATACAGGTGTGGCAGCCACTAACTACTGCCTGAATCAACTTACGCATATCAGGACACCACAATGTATCCCCAAGATGAGAGACCAGGGCTGTCACACTGCAGTGATCTGCATAGTGCAGCATAGTTGACAGATTTATCAAAGTAGCAGAGGAAACACACATCTTCCCTGAAGGGTTTATCCATACATTGTGGATCTTTTTACATCCAGCATTCACCCATCGCTGTAATTCATTCTGTAACACATTTTCCTGTAAATCCTCCAGTTTACAAAGGTCATGCTGGCTACTCTGCTGACGGGTTACTACTATAGTCTCAGGGTCTTCAGGATAAGTGGTTTCTTGTGCTAGGCTATCAGCTATCGAGTTTCCATATTGTTCCCATGTCTTAATTTCCTGATGTGCTGCAATCCACTCACATGCTGTCAAATAGCCCTGCTCTGCTCTTTCTCTGAGCATTTCAAACACTTCCATTAGGATCTCAGCTTGTTGGAGAGGTTGGTCTTTAGCTGACAAATATCCCCTCTTGGCCCAAATGGTACTATATATGTGTACTGAGCTTCTTACAAACTGAGAATCTGTGTAAATTACTAGATGTTTATTTTCATTTTCTCTCAGGACTTGTGCTAGTGCTGCGATTTCTGCACTCTGTGCGCTGTATCCTAGAGGCATCTCATACTGTGCTGTGGAAGTAACTACTCCCTGTGGGGTTACTCTACAGATAGCAAAACCTGCTCAACCTGCTCTGCCTTCTCTCTGGGATCCATCTATGAACCAGCATTCAGCCTCTTGTGGCACATCTGAATGTGGCACTATTCCTAACGTGGGTCTGACATCTTCTCCTACTTGCTGCAGGCAGTCATGTGTGATAGTAGATACCTGGAGGAGATCCTGTAAATCCCTAAAAGGATTCTGCTTTGGTATCAAGTGGTGTCTAATATGGATGCGTAGCAGCGCAGCTACACACTTACCTACTCTGGCGGGTAAGAAATGAATGGTACTGGACTTTAAAAGTGCATGCAATGTATGATCAGTATATAAGTTTACCTGTAAACCATATAACCATACAATTTTTCAATTGCTGCACTAGCGGCCACTAATCCCTGTTCACAATTTGTGAATCCTTGCTCTACTAGAGAAAAAGATCCTGACAAATGTCCCACTACTTTACCATCTCCCTGTGTGGCAACTGCCACCCAGGCAGTGGGGCTGTGAAACACATAGACATCCACTGGGAGGCTGTGATCAGGTAAATAGAGTGATGGTAAATCATTCAGATCCTTCAATAAGGTTTGCAAACATAACCTTTCTTCCTCACTAAGAGTTATAGGCAGGGAACCTTTCGGGTTCCCTTTCAAATGTCTCCTGAATGTCTGAGTCCTCACACTATATCCTGGCACCCAGAGACGGCTATAGTTTAACAGTCCCAAGAGTGCTCGTAACTCTTTCACAGTGCGAGGTTCAGTGACCTTGAGCACAGCTTCCTGAAATATGGGTTCTAGTAGTTTTTCCTTTTCACTGAGTGTCATTCCAAGGAATGTAACCTGTAATTGACAGTACTGAAGTTTCTCCCTGTTCATTCTGTAACCACCGTTAGCCAATAACACGAATTCTCTGGTATATTGTTTACACAATTCCTCAGTGTCTGCTGTTAAAAGTAAATCGTCTACATACTGGATAAGTGAAACTGAACCAGGTAGCTGGCGTTTGAAAGGAGCTAGATCTTTGTCTAAACATCGAGTAAAAATTGAGGGACTATCTGTGTATCCCTGAGGTAGCCTAGTCCACTGAAAATGTTGTCCATTATATTGAAATGCCAGCAATGGTCTACTGTCAGGATGGACCGGGACCCCAAAAAATGCATTTGATAAATCTAAAACAGTACTATATTTCCTTGGTGGGTTTTGCTGTAACAATGTAGCTGGGTTTGCTACAAGAGGGAATTCTGCCTCCACCACTGAATTAAGACCTCTCAAATCATGGACTACTCTCCACTTGCCACTGGGCTTTTTAATAGGAAACAGGGGTGTATTCAATTGAGATGTGCTGGGTTCTATAATACCATTTTGCAATAACATATCAATCTCCTCACTTGCTCCTACTACAGCTTCTGGCTGTAGTGGATATTGAGCAATTTTTGGACCCTGACAATTTTCTTTTAATGTAATTCGGACAGGTGATGCAGACCTTATTAGGCCAAAAGGGTTTTCTGGGGTAGCCCAAACTTCAGGTGAGATATTAGCAAAATTTGGCTGACTCTGTCTGCAGGAGCAAAACAGATGGTGTGCTGATAAAGGTCATCTGTACCTCAAAGGCGGATAGTAGATCCCGTCCCATCAAATTAACTGGACAGTGTGGGGCATACAATAGGGGTTTACAGATATGTTGCCCCATGAGTTCTACCTCGATGGGTACTGTCATTTTGGTAGTAATTGGGTCTCCATTAAACCCTGTTGTCACAGTAGTTTGATGAGAGAGGCTTACGCCTGGGGGTAGGGAATTTAGTACTGATGTTGTTGCTCCGGAATCCAACAACATTTGCACTTTATACCCATTCAGATGGACTTCAATTATCGGCTCCCGCTCATTGAGCATGGCCCACATCACCATAGAGAGTCATTGTGGTCCCCCTTGAGGAGGCTGCCACTGGGGAAACCTGCTCTGAGGACCCTGATAGGCATTGGGTGGCCCTTGTGGTTTTGCTGATCCTCGGGCTGGGGGGCTTCGGCATTCACGCTGAAGATGTCCCCTTCTGCCACAGTTCCAGCAACTAAGGGTGCTTCTTTGAAAACGCTGTGCCTGAGATGGTCCTGCCTGTCCCCCTCTCCGAGTACCCCCATTGTTTGGTCCTGTCTGGTTCCAAGCTTGAGTATATAAACCAAAATTCTCCCAGGGGTCGTCTTCTTCAATATCATACTGTTCTAAATCTCTAATAATTTCATTTTTCTGCTTTATAATGGCCCTAAGTTTTTGCTTTTCTGTCTCATGCTGCTTTTCTGTTTTATTTAAACCTTCTCTTTTTCCTTCTCATCGTCCTTTTCCTTTTCCTTATCCTTCTCTTTAATCTTACTTTTATCAAAATCCTCCTGCAATTCTCTCAGTTGTAAAGCCATTAATTTTGTCTGCAAGCTTTTCATATCTTTCTCAGGTTTTATCTGTTCTTCTTCAGCTAATTTAACAAAATGGTGTATATGTGACTGCTGTCTTGCCCAGGACTCATCTTCTAACCCCACAATCGTGTCGAGTCTTGATTGAACTGATTTAGGCAAAGTATTGCTAAGTGGAAAAATAGGAGCAGGAAACCTGGGTCAGAATAAACCATTGCAGTCTGGGTTTCCCACAAATCTTGAAATCGGGCAATATATGCACTAATATCCTTTCCTATTTTAAAACACATTTTCAGTAGTGGCCCTAAATTCCTCTGGGTGGGGTATAGTTCTTTTATAGCATTCCAAGCTCATTAAACTCAGACCCATCATACCGTGTCTCTGCTACAGTAACTTGTGGTAAATTAGCTCTGGCAAAAACTTGATTTGTTGCATGCGTTTCCAGGAGTTTTGCTAACAGTGCTTTAACATCCCCTAGCCCTAAAGTATACCCTGCCGTAACCCGCTCAAACTTTTGAATCCAGGAAGCCCCCCTCTACTAAGAGGAGGTAAGGCACTAGCTATATTATCCATATCAGTAAAATTCCAAGGGACATATCGAATAATTCCTCCTCTTGAATGCAAGAGGGGCAAGCACAGTTTTTCTTCATATTTTTCCCATATTTCTAATCCTGTCTTCATGTAATCTAAATCCCATGATGGGTCTCCCGCTCCCCCATGAATACAAAGTCTAGCAGTATTCAAATGTGCAGTGTCAAGTGCTCCCTCGGGAGGCCACTGTAACATTTGCGGTTGGTTCTTTAACGTCCAACCATACATATTGTCACTCCATCGGTCAATGAAGTAATGATTTCCCTCACCTTCAGCTACTGTTTCCTTAGGCATTAGTGAGGCTCCAGCTTGACTGTTATTTCTTGCAATCCCAATGTGCTTTGTATTGCTTTCCTTGTTTTCACAGCTGGATCTCAAAGAGTTCAATCTGTCTTGAGCTGCATTTAATTTATCCCATTCTTCTTTCATCCTATCTGCCTCCCTTTTTTTATGCTCTTCCCACTTTTCCAGTGCTGACTTCCGCTCTTCCCATTCTTTAATTCGTGACTCTTCTAATTTCTTTTGTTCTTGTTCGTTATATTTATCCTGTTCTTCCTTATCCTTAACTTTCTCTGCCCACTCAGCCTGCTGATTTTCCATGAGCATTCTAAATTGTTCCTCCTCTTCTTGACGAGTCTTTTTCCATTCCTCAGTACTGGCTTCTAGTTCAGCTTTCCATTGTACTAATTCGTTCTCACAAATTGGCTGTTTACAATATTCTAATTTAACTGTCCCTGATATCTCTGCCCATTTTTCCTTTTCTTTCCCTATATCTTCACACGCTGCCCTCATCTCAGAATCTTCTATCACTCCGGGGGCATTTGGTTATAAAATCTCCTTTCGGGTGAGGTCTCTTTCAAGTTACTGTGGAGGGTCCCCTTGGATTGTTTAGGTTCCTGATCTATAGGACTAGGGTCTTGGTATCCTATAGCTGCAACTGCAGTTAAGGTAGGATATAGTCCTGTTTCTCCCAGATTATGTGTAGGATTATAAAGAGGGGGCTCCTCACCACATTCGTTTGCTACCTCCATCCATAATGTAACATGTTGTAAGTGTTGCACTAATTTCTGTCCTGTTTTTTCCTTTTCTATCTTAGTTTGCAAGTCATGTAGCGAACGTGGGTCTAGAGTACCGCTTGCTGGCCAGGCAAAAGCAGAGTCTCGTAGTGCACAGTTACGTCACTTCTTGCAAAACTGTTCTAAAGTTTTAGCAGCAAGTGGATATCTCTTACTAACCTTCTGTAATGCAGTCTGCTCTTGTACATCCGCTTTTCTAGTATCAGAATCAGTTTCTTTTGTCTTTTTCTTAAACATCCTAACTAGTCTACAATATCCTACGTATGCAAAATTTTATTTTCTACTAATTACTACACCTATGCAAAATGAAAAAACAATAATATATATATATATATATAAGAAAAACATCTCTTACCCTCTTGACGTTTCTTCTGCAGGAATTCAAAATCACGCTTACCTCCTTCTCGACCTGTGCTTTGTCCAGCGAACACAGGAGAACACTTCCCAGTGACGTCACTGCTATGTGAGTCACCAAAATCACGTGGGGTCACCAAAATGTTGGGGCTTTTCTGGGCTTCCCCAAAATTATTATGGGGATTGTCTAACTGTTTTGTTTTGGCTGTTTGTGTTCAACCCCAACATACATATACAGGACTTTAAATAATTTGCTCATGCCACCATAAAAGCATAAAATTGTTTTAATTTAGATTTGCCAGGCCTGTAACAACAAGCTTTGCTGTTAATAAGATACAGATTTTAAATTTCAATTTCATAGCATAACCTGCAAAGCATCTAGCTCAAGTACAGACAGTCCTGGAGACACAAATTAGCCTCACTCCAATGAGATCAGCTAAAGTCTGTCTGTCTATTAAGATTCCTTCTCCATATTTATATCTAAAAATTGCTGATAAATAGATTTCCTTTTGAGGCAGTCATGAGGTTTAGCTGTAGGTAACCCTTCCCCCAAGCCATGCTGCAAGCCGGCTCTGATCAGCCTGACCCTTCCCCCGCAAAAGCCATGAGGCAATCAGCCTGCTATTTCTTTAGACACCCTTCCCCCACTCCAGGTCTGAGCACAGTATCCCCTAGCCCAGAAACCAAAAGACCAGAGCACACCGGTTTGGACAGGTCACCCAGGTACCTTCCCCAGGGGCTGCTGATTGGTGGACAAGAAATACCTGTGGCAAATGGGATTACAGAATGAGTTTGAAATTATACTGTATTTAAGGCATTGAAGGACGTCCCTCGGGGTTCAGACCCTTGTGGAGGTTGCTGGTATCTCTGTCTGATCCTGTGTGCACATTAAAGATCCTGATTGCATTCCAGCCTGTCTGAGAGTTTTCCTTCTGTGGGTGAGTGATAGAATAAGAGCTTTTCAAAGCGCTTGCCATTACACTTTCTTTCTTATTCTCTATTATTCTACAGAAAATCTGCCCTCTGATCCCTACCCTCTGTAGCATTCTGTTCTCACTGGCTCGATATCCTGTCTCCTTCAGTCTTACTGACTGTGTGCTGGCTTGCTAGTCATGTTTCCTGTAGATAAGCTATAGATAATGATGTTGGTCTTCGTTGTTTACGTTTTCCTTTGTACATTCGAGAGGCCCATGTAGGCAGCCTTTCATTAGATGTATAGTGTCCAGAGATTCTCATTGTGTAAGCTCTCTGGGACAGGATATGAGTTCATTTCATTGTCCAATCTTTGCTGAATTTGCAGTTTCAGTGTGAAGAAGCCAGAACAAGCTGTTTCTTAGCAAGCTGTTTCTTAGGCCTAAGTTATAGACGTTAGCACAAGATGGATTCAGCCTGTAATAAAGGTACCTGAAGGGGATTCATCTTTTCTCCAGGACCAAGCAGGAAGTCAGTCCTCACTTATGGGTGACGTCGGCGCCGACGGAGCCCTCGCGGAGCAATTTTCCCCAGCTTTCAAAGAAAGCCTTTGGGAATTGCAGCGCGCATGCGCGGTCGTCTTCCCGCCCGAGGGTGCCATCTTAGCCAGTCTTCTTTTTTCCGCGGAGCCCTGCAGACGTCCCCGTCTTGTCCCCGCGAAAAAGTTGATTTTCCTCTTTATTTTATACTTTTTTCTTTCGGTTCGTTTTCCCGCCCGGACTCGCGACGCCGGTCTCGAGTCCTCTAGCGTTTTTTCGGTTTTTCTGACTTAGTCAGCTTTCATTTTCGTTTTCCCTGGCAGCCCGGTCCTTTGACCTCGCAGGGGCCCTTTTTCCCCCGATGGCTGCCAGTGGCTTTAAGCGGTGTGGTCGGTGTGACCGAAATATGTCACTAACCGACACACACGACTTTTGCCTCCGCTGCTTGGGCCCGGATCATGAGGAACTGATCTGTGGGCCCTGCAGCAAACTGTCCTCGAAGGCGTTGAGAAGTCGGCGGCATCAGCGCGAGAGAATCTTCGCTGACCCCAGCCGTACCCGGACCTCGTCGGAGGCCTCCGTGTCAAAGGGCTCCAGCTCGGACCGTCGCCGGAGCTCCTCCGACCGGGGTTCTCCCTCCGGGGACCATCGTCGGAAGGAAAAAACCCGCGAGGGCGGCGTCGGTGGACGCTCCTGGCTCCGCGAGGGCCAGGTCGCATAGCCCCGACAGCCGCCCCGGTTCCTTGGAGAAGGAACATCTCCCGAAGCGACCTCGCCTGGAGTCGGAGATGCCTGCCCGGGTAAGTCCTGTAGTCCTTCTGGACTCGCCTCCGCGACAGCCGACGTCGGGCCCGACGCCGTCGGGGCCCGAGTCGGGGGCTGCTGGGTCACCTGAGCTCGGACTCAGGTTGACGGCCTTGGAGAGCAGACTGTCTGCCTTCATGGACCAGCAGCGGGCACTGCTCGCTGGCCTCGCTGGCGCCGCTGCCCCGACCGCCGGGACGTCGACGTCCAAGTCGACCCCGGAGACCGAGCCGATCCTCGAGTCAATGAGAACTCGAGTCGATCCTCGGTCGAGGTCACCTTCGGCCTCCCGTTCGGGACCGAGGTCGCCGACGCCGACTCCCTCGACGTCGGGGCGGCTGGCGCCGCATCCTGCCCGGGCCGACCCCACCGAGTCCTCGTCGGAGTCGGTCTGGGAGTCTGAGGAGGAAGAGTCACCTGATTCTTTCCGGACTCGGTGTGTCCCATCGGACTCACCGGGGTCCGAGCCTCGGAAGCAGTCCCCCCCGGAGGATGCCCGGTTCTCGGACTTCGTTAGGGATATGGCCAAGGCTTTGGCCTTCCCTGCGGATCCCGAGGAGGAGCCTCGAGCCGAAGAGCTCGACGCCCTCCAGTATGACTCTCCCGCGAGGGAGCACTTTACTGTGCCGGTTCCTCCTATGCTGGAACGACTACTCTTCCGCATGTGGGAGAGTCCGGCCTCCTCGCCGGTCCTGAGCAAGCGGGTCGATTCTATCTATCGGGTCCGCAAGAGCCCTGGCTTTCAGAAGGCACAGCTGCCACACCATTCCATGGTAGTGGAATCGGCCATGCATCGTCTTAAGAGCCAGAAGATGCACTCCTCGGTGCCTCCTGGAAGGGAGGCCCGTAACCTGGATGGCCTTGGCAAGAAGTGCTTCCAGGGCTCTATGCTCGCATGTCGTGTCCAGACTTACCAGCTCTACATGGGCATGTATCTCCGGGATCTGGCTAAAGAGCTAGCCGGATTCTCCGCTGGTCTCTCCGAGGAGCCCTTGCGGAGGTTCCTAGCCTTGTCCACGGGCATTCGGGAATGCTCAAAGTTCATGTCCCGAGCAGCCTATGATGGCTTTGAGGCCTCGGCTAGAGTGGCCGCAGCCGGCATCGGTGCCCGCCGACAGGCTTGGCTTCAGTCGTCCGATCTTGAGCCCTGGGTACAGGACAAGTTGGTCGATGTCCCCTGCCGAGGCGAAAACCTCTTTGGCAAGCCCATGGCGGAAAAGGCTGCACAAATTGAGACTGAGACTCTCACCAGGACCAGGCTTTCTAGGAAGACCTCCGCCCCTTCCCAGAAAAAGAAGGGCTCGGGAAAAAGTCCTTTTAAACCCGAGGAAGGCGGCTGCCTACAAACAGTACCCCCATTATCAGGCCCCTGCAGCTCCCCAACAGGGCCAGCAGGCCAAGGGACGGGGTAACGGGTCCCGTAGGCAGCAAGCCCCCAAGCCTGCACCACCAGCCCCTGCTCAGCAGGGTGGGGGTTTTTGACTCGCTCAGCATAGCCTCTCCCCCCCCGCTGGTTCCTCCCAGCACCGGAGGCCGGCTGGTTCTCGTCGGCCACAGGTGGTCCAGCATCACCGCAGATGCCTGGGTACTTCAGGTCGTGCGAGAAGGCTACCTTCTCCACTTCCATCAGGTCCCTCCCTCCTATTTTCCGGGAGAACCTTCGCGCCCCCCTCTGCACAGGGAGTTGCTCCTTCAGGAGTTAGCAGGTCTTCTGCAGGAACAGGCGGTGGAACCGGTGCCCCCACCACCTGAGAGGTCAAGGCTTTTATTCAAGGTATTTTCTGATACCAAAGAGAACAGGGGGCCTCAGACCCATCCTGGACTTGCGCAACCTCAACAAGTTCCTTGTGCGGGAGAAGTTCAAAATGCTTACCCTTGGAATCCTTCTGCCCTACCTCCAGCAGGGAGATTGGCTATGCTCCTTGGATCTAAAGGATGCCTACACGCACATCCTCATCCACCCAAGCCACCGCCAATACCTAAGGTTTGTGGTGGCAGGAAATCATTACCAGTACAGAGTACTGCCCTTTGGCCTATCCTCCGCACCGCGAGTCTTCACAAAATGTCTCGCGGTCGTGGCGGCCCATCTCCGGCTTCACGGCCTCTATGTCTTTCCGTACCTCGACGACTGGCTCATCAGAGCAGCGTCCGCTCAGGAGGTCACCAACGCCACGTGCCGCACGGTGACTCTGCTGCAGCACTTGGGCTTTGTTATAAACTTCGCAAAGTCCACTTTGCTCCCCTCACAGGATCTCGAGTTCATCGGCGCAAGGCTGCACACTCCTCGGGCACGAGCGTACCTACCGCTCGACAGGGCTCAACGGCTCATGGACCTAGCCGACCGCTTTCGCAGCCAGCCCCTGGTCTCCGCCAGGCGCTTCCTGAGACTGCTCGGCCATATGGCTTCCACCGTCCATGTGACCCCCAATGCCCGCCTGAATATGCGGTCTGCTCAATGGTGTCTCCGCCAGCAGTGGCGACAAGCCACAGGCGGCCTGGCAGACCTAGTGCGCGTCTCCGAGCCGCTGCTCTCGTCCCTCCGGTGGTGGCTCCGGCAGCCGAACCTGATATTCGGAATGCCTTTCCAGTCACCTCAGCCGACCCGGGTGCTGACCACCGATGCATCCCTCCTGGCTGGGGAGCACATTGCCAAGAGGCACGTACTCAGGGCCTCTGGACCACGTGGGAGTCTGCTCAGCAGATCAACTTCCTGGAGCTCAGGGCGATCCGCCTAGCTCTCAAGGCCTTCTCCCACCTGACTTCCCAACAGTCCGTCCTTGTCCAGACGGACAATCAAGTTGCCATGTTCTACGTGAACAAGCAGGGGGGCACGGGCTCCTTCCTCCTCTGCCGGGAGGCACAGAAGCTCTGCTCTTGGGCCGTCAGTCACGGCATTCTCCTCAAGGCAGTTTATCTCCCGGGCCAAGAAAATTGCCTTGCAGACAAACTCAGCAGGGTCCTCCAGCCGCACTAGTGGCGTCTGGATCCCTTGGTAGTTCAGAAGCTCTTCCTCAAGTGGGGTCTCCCCACGGTGGATCTCTTTGCCAGTCCTCACAACCGGCAGCTTCCTCGCTTCTGCTCTCGTCAGCCACAAACCCTTCGGGTGGCGGCGGACGCCTTTCTGATCTCGTGGTCGGGGAGCCTTCTGTACGCTTTCCCTCCCATCCCGCTGGTCTCTCGGACTCTTTTCAAGGTTCTCCGAGACAAAGCCTTCATGATCCTGGTGGCCCCTCGCTGGCCCAGGCAGCCGTGGTTTCCGCTCCTGCTGCAACTGGCGGTGGAGGATCCAATCCCTCTGGGGGTACAACCGGATCTCCTCACTCAGGATCAGGGGTCCCTTCTGCACCCCAACCTCAGGTCTCTCAACCTCATGGCCTGGCTGCTGAGAGGGTAGTCCTTGCTCCCCTTCTCCTGCCGGCGGAGGTGGAGGAGGTCGTCTTAGCTTCGCGACGGCCTTCTACACCCGCAAATGCTACGCCCTTAAATGGCGTCGCTTTGCAGTCTGGTGTGCCCAACAGTCTCAGGATCCCTTCTCCTGCCCGGTGTCGGTGATCTTGCAGTACTTGCTGCACCTCTCTAATCTGGGACTTAAGTCCAACTCCGTCAAAGTTCACCTCAGTGCTCTTTCAGCACATCATGTGCCAGTGGACGGCAGACCTCTCTCCAATGACCCTCTCGTAGCGAGGTTTCTCCGAGGTCTCCTTCTACTTAAACCACCTCTGCGCCCGCCAGCGCCTGACTGGGACCTGAATGTGGTTTTGCAGCGGATCACCTGTCCGCCTTTTGAACCTATGGCTACCTGTTCTTCTCCTCCGTTTTCTGTCTTGGAAAACACTGTTCTTGATAGCCCTCACTTCCGCTAGGCGCGTAAGTGAATTGCATGCACTCGTGTCTGATCCCCCTTACACTAGGTTCTACAAAAATAGGGTAGTACAACGGACACACCCAAAATTTCTTTCTGCCTAAAGTGGTCTCCCCTTTTCACATCAATCAGGAGGTGGTACTTCCAACCTTCTTTCCCAGACCACACTCCAGCCGAGCTGAAACGGTCCTCCATACCCTGGACTGTAGAAGGGCATTGAACTTCTACCTTGACCGTACGCGGGAGCACCGTAAAGCTGCTCAGCTTTTTGTGTCTTTTGACCCCAATAAATTGGGGCTCCCGGTCTCCAAGCATACTCTGTCCATCTGGGTTGCGGACTGTATCTCTTGGGCTTATGGGGCAGCCGGACTCTCCTTAGAAAGTCGAGTCACGGCTCATTGCGTTCGGGCAAAGGCCACGTCAGTGGCTTACCTCCGCTCTGTCCCGCTGGCAGACATCTGCCGGGCCGCTACTTGGTCTTCGAGCCAGACTTTTGCGGTCCATTACTGTCTCGAGAGGGAGTCCCGTAGGGACAGTGCTTTCGGACAGGCAGTCCTCCGTAATCTCTTTGAGGTCTGAGCAACTCCTACCCTCCATCCCGGATGTGGGCTACCGGTGGGTGATAATTCAGCGAAGATTCTATCCTTCTGTGCTGCTGAGCTAGAGGGAGCTCTTTTTTGTGCTTAGGGTCTCCGGTAGCCTTGAGCTTGGGAGTCCCATAAGTGAGGACTGACTTCCTGCTTGGTCCTGGAGAAAGCGTAGTTACTCACCTGTAACAGGTGTTCTCCAGGAGCAGCAGGAATCAGTCCTCACTACCCTCCCTCCTCCCCTTGGAGTTGCAATCGTCTGCTTATGTTCTTTTTTGCAAATTTTTATGCTGTCTTTTTTAGCTATGTCATCTGACTGGCTAAGATGGCACCCTCGGGCGGGAAGACGACCGCGCATGCGCGCTGCAATTCCCAAAGGCTTTCTTTGAAAGCTGGGGAAAATTGCTCCGCGAGGGCTCCGTCGGCGCCGACGTCACCCATAAGTGAGGACTGATTCCTGCTGCTCCTGGAGAACACCTGTTACAGGTGAGTAACTACGCTTTCCCCACACCTCTCTAACATAGAGCGCAACCCACTCTATCATTGTGTATAATCTGTACCCAGGTATCAAGGTGTCCCATTGGTTGTCCTCCTTCCACCAGGTGTCTGAGATGCCAATCATATCTAACCTTACATTTAATGCTATATACTCTAGCTTTCTCATCTTATTTTTTAGACTTCTAGCATTTGCATACAGGCATTTTAGAAGTTTATTTTATTTATTTATTTATTTAACATTTCTTATATACTGCCTGTTAATCAGGTTATCAGTTGATAGGGGTAATTTGGAATCTTTCAGTTCTGTACTTACGGTCATCTGGGTTGCTTTTATCTTTATTGGAACCTCTGTTGGGATTCCCCAACTTCCCTCTTTTGCTAGTATCCTTCTGAACCATGCTCACCTGGGCGACTGTTGGCTTTCCCCTATTATCTAGTTTAAAAGCTGCTCTATCTCCTTTTTAAAGGTTAATGCCAGCAGCCTGGTTCCATCCTGGTTAAGGTGGACTCCTCCCTTCAGAAGAGCCCCTCCTTTCCCCAAAATGTCACCCAGTTCCTAACAAATCCAAAATCACCTTCTTTGCACCATCGTCTCATCCATACATTAAGACTCCAGAGCTTTGCCAGTCTTTTGGGTCCTTCTTGTGGATTGGAAAGCATGTCAGAGAATGCTACCCTGGGTGTTTTAGATTTCAACTTCCTACCTAAAAGCCTAAAATTGGCCTCCAGAACCTCCCTCCCACATTTTCCTATCTCATTTGTACCAACATGTACCAAGACAGCACTATCTAAAACCTTGTCTAGGTGGTGCGTGAGGTTGGCTACCTTTGCACCAAGCAGGCATGTTACCAGGCGATTCTCACATCCACCAGCCACCCAGCTATTTACATGCCTAATGATCGAATCACCAATACTAACTGCCGTCCTAATCCTTCCCTTATGGGCACATGGCCCTGGAGAAACCACCTCTGTGCAAGAGGGTTTTACATCTCCTGGTGGACAGGTCCTAACTAGAGGATCACTTCCTGCCTCATCAAGGTAACACTCTCCTTTCACGCAATCTGTCTCCTCCATAAAAACAGAGGCAGCTAGACTGGGCCTTCAGTACTATATCCCTGTACGTCTCGTCTTTGTACCTCTGACTTCCTTATGTCCCTCCCCCTCTTTCCCCCTCCTCCCTCCCCCCTCCTCCCTCCCCCTCTTTCCCTCCTCCCTCCCCCTCTTTCCCTCCTCCCCCTTGCTACAATTTAGTAGCTTCCCCTTCCTCAGTAAAGTCATCCTCCCCCCTCCCACTCATGACTCATATTTCTGAACATAATCTCTTATCTTAAACTCTCGCTTACTCTCACCCTTGCTCACTTTACTCTACCCCCGCTCCCCTTTCATGTTATATACTCAGTCTTTCTTTGCGTCGTCTTTTTTCTTGCTGTTGCCTTCAGTTCTTTTTTCAGTTCACAAAATGTGCCTTCTTTCTGACTCTGGGTTCCTTTTCATTTCCTTCCATCTCACCGCTGCTTATTTACTCAGTCCCATGTCCTTTCTCTTTTGCATTACACGTTTACTTTTCCTCTCTTTGCTCTCCACTTTCTGCCATCTTGTTGTCTGTCCACAGGGCCGGCCCGTCCATTGAGCAAGAATGTTTTTTGCACAGGGCCCCGCGTTTCAGGGGGCCCCGCGCAAAAAACATTCTTCATCCCAAATTTAAAAAAACAACAAAAAAAACCCCAGCTGCTTCTGCCGCGGCAGCATCAAGAGTGCCGCCGCGGGGCCCCCCTCCTGCCCGGCAGAGCCTCCCCCCTGCCCGGCAGAGCCGCTCAGTCCCTGCATCGTAGGCTAGCGTCATCCCCAAACGCTGGCTTCTTTTCAGAGCCGCGAGAGTTTCTCGCGGCTCTGTAAAGAAGCCCGCGTTCGGGGATGACGCTAGCTTACGATGCAGGGACTGGGCGGTTCTGCCGGGCAGGGGGGAGGCTCTGCCGGGCAGGAGGGGGGCCCCACGGCGACACTCTTGATGCTGCCGCAGCAGAAGCAGCTGGGTTTTTTTGTTTGTTTTTTTAAACTTGGGATGATAGGGGGGAAGGGGGTTTAGGACTGGTACCAGTGGCTATGGGGGGGGGGGTGGCTAAGACTGGAAGTGGGCTGATAGGGGAGGGTTAGGACTAGTAATGGGCCAGGGCGGGGGGGGGGGTGCTAATACTGGAAGTGGGCTGATGGGGGGGGGATAGGACTGGTAATGGGCTATGGGGAGGGGGCTGACTGGAAATGGGCTGATGGGGGTGTTAGGACTGGTAATTGGCTATGGGGGGGGGTAACTGGAAATGGGCTGATGGGGGGGTTAGGACTGGTAATTGGCTATGGGGGGGCTGACTGGAAATGGGCTGATGGGGGGGGTAGGACTGGTAATGGGTTATGGGTGGGGCTGACTGGAAATATGCTGATGGGGGGGGGCTAAGACTGAAACTAGGCTGATGGGGGAGGGTTAGGACTAGTCACGGGCCATGGGGGGATGCTAAGACTGGAAGTGGGCTGATGGTGAGGTTTAGGACTGGTAATGGGCTATGGGAGGGGTTAGGACTGGTAATGGGCTGATGGGGGATTAGGACTGGTAATGGGCTATGGGGGGCTAAGACTGGAAATAGGCTGATGGGGGGGGGCTAGGCCTGGAAATAGGGTGATGGGGGGTTAGGACGTAATGGGCTGATGGGGGGTTAGGACTAGTAATGGGCTATGGGGGGGGGGGCTAGGACTGGAAATGGGCTGATGGGGGGTTAGGACTGGTAATGGGCTGGGGGGGGGCCTAAGACTGTTAATGGGCTGGTGGGGTTGCTAGGACTGGAAATGGGCTGAGTGGAAGGAGGGCTTGAACTGCAAATAGCTGATGGGGACGGGGGCTTGGAATGGAAATGGGTTGTGAGGGGGAGGAAGCTAGGACTGGAAATGGGCTGATGGAGAGGCTAGAATAGGACTGGAAATTGGCTGTTGGGGGGGTGCTAAGATTGGAAATGGGCTGTGGTGGGGGTTTGGATTGAAATGGACTCATGAAGGGGCTAGAACTGGAAGTAGGCTCATGGGGGGCTTGGATTGGAAATGGGCTGAGTGGAGGGGAGCTAGGATTTGACATGGGCTGATGGGCTCATGGGGGGCTAGGATTGGAAATGAGCTGATGGAGGGACTCGGATGGGACTGGAAATAGATGGGGAGCTAGGACTGGAAATAGGCTGATGGTGGGTCTAGGATAGGACTGGAAATGGGCTTATGGGGGGCTAGGACTGGAAATGGGCTGATGCGGGGACTAGATGGGAGCGGATGCTGGGTGGGACTGGAACTAGAATGGAGCTGATGTTGGGGGAGGATTAGAATGGGATGGAGCTGGGAGAGTGAAATGGAGAGGGAAAAAAAAATTTTTGTGTGGGAGGGAAGACAAATCTACAATTGGCCGGATATTGGGAGAGTAAGTGGGGATTGAGAATGGAGGGGTAAAATTTGAGTAGATGAAATAGGAATGAGGAAAAAGCAAAAGGAGAAAGATTAGTATGTTAAAGCAGATGTAGAGAGAGAATGGAAAAAAACTAGAAGAGAGAAGAAAAGACAAATGGACAGCAGACGATGGAGAGTTAGCGGAAGACACAAAGAAACCAGAAGAAAGTGACTGGAGCAATTGCAGCTGAAAAAAAAATGCACAAAAGGTAAAAAAATATCTCTTTATTTTGAATTTATTAATTGGAATATGTCAGCTCTGGGAAATGTGCATCATTAACGTCTGTGCTTTGTTTAGTACAAGAGCAAATTAATGTATAGTTTTATTTCTACAGTGTTGTACATTCCAAGTTTGGCTTTTGGGATTCCCAGTTTAATTATTGTCTTCCTGTTTCTAAATTGTGATTCCTTGTTTGGTGATGGTCTATGTTCTGCATGTGTAACTGAGCTGAGGTATTCTGTTTATGTAATTCCTATTTGACATTGCCACTTGTTCTCTTTCCCCAGTAGGTCATGTATTGTTATTCTCTGAAATGTATTGGTTTAATATTTGCGGTGTTGCCTTTTGATAGGTAGAGTATGGTTCTTTGTGAGTCCTGGTAGTGCTGTTAGGATACGGCGGGTTTGCTATGGGTTCTAAATGGGCAGTGTTTGTAGTAGTTCCTAATGTGTCTGGCGGTTGGCACTGGATTATAGTAATGTAGAAGTCTTTTAGTCTTTCTTTATTCATACACTCATTAAGAGGCATGTTTACTAAAAGTTAGTGTATGGTAACATTATGCAAATATTTATGCAAATGAGGCTCCTTATGCAAATGAGGCCCGCACCGAGTCTCCGCACATGGCCCCGCACCCCCCTTGGGCCGCCCCTGTCTGTCCATTCCCTGGTTTCCTCATTTCTCCCACCTCTGGTAAACGTGTTACTCCTGCTTCCTTCATCGTAGTCGCCAACTGTTTCACTGTTATCGCCCGCCTTGTATTGCCATTGCTGATGAACGCAATTCCTGCTGGGTACAGCCATTTATATTTAATGTTCTCTTTCTGCAGTCTCAGTGTGAATCCTCTCCATTCTCTTCTGCACTGCAGCATGGCCGTAGCCAAATCCGCAAAAATTGCCACCTCGTTTCCCTTCCACTCAAGTTGGCCTGCCCCCTCACTTAATTATTCTTTCTTTAATTTTAAAGTCCTGGAGGCATATAATTATATCTCTCTGTGCCTCCCCTCTCATTGGACCAAGCGTGTGGTGGGCTCTATCTATTTTAACTTCCTGAGCCATCCCTATTTCCTCGGGGTCCTCCAGCACCACCCTGCATATGTTTTGTGCCGTTTGCTCACAGTCTCTGTACTCTTCACTTTCTGGTACCCCCTTTATTCTTGTGTCTTCTCACTCGATTTTCCAAATCCTCAAGTTTCAACTCAATCTGTTCCTTCACTGCTTCCAAAATGTTTACTGCCTTATTTATTGCACTTATGTTGCTTCGCACCTCCTCTACTTGCCCTTCCGTCTCCTCCACTCTTTTTCCCAGTTCTTGCACATCAGCGCGGAATTCTGTTATGGCCGCCTCCATGTCCACCCTAAATCCCGCCATTTCTGAGCGCAGTTCACCGAACCAGGAACGTAGCTCTTCTTTTGAAATTTGTACAACGGCACTTTTACTCTGCACCCCTTCCAAGGTACCAAGCTGTCCTTCGGTCTCTGACTCCAAATTCACCTCGCCTCCCATTTTTTCTCTTTTCTGCTCACCTCGCAACGCCGAGAATGTGTACTCTTCTGTCCGCTGTTTTTTTTCTTGCCACAGTCATATCTCCTGCTTCTGAACCCATTGCCCATTACTGTCCACTGTGGGGTATTTGGTTTGCTTTTTTAGGGGAGATTTTTTAATTTTGTGGGGTTTATCAGCAGAGCTCTTCTTCAGCCGTACATACGGTTCGGTGACATCACCGGAGGTCCGGGTAGATCTCTTTCTAAGCATCAACATGTCTCGAGCTTGCCCTGGAGGTGGATCGATCAGCCAAACAACCCCGGTGGGAGGACCTTCAAAGCCATAGAGGGGTTGCAGGATGCTCCCGAGGCCTCCACCTCCGGAGAGCTCCTCGTGCCATGCTCTGGGATAGTAGCACATATCTCCGGTATCAATACCCAAGCATTGGCAGGCTCTATGGATCAGTGTATCCTGGCCATTGAGTGGAGCTTAACAGCTCTACTGGCAGCTTTGGTCTCAGTCAAAGCTTTACTAGTGGTACCACCAACACCGGCACAGTCTATGGTACCAATGCAAACTGCATTGCGTTATATGCCATTCACTGTGCTACCGCTCATACCTGCCCTCGAATCCATTCCCGATACCAAGGTTTCGTCCAGGCAGGCCTCTCATTCGATACCAACTTTAATTGGTAGCGAGCCTTAGCGGAACAGGGACATTGTTCACACTGATACTTTGAGTCTTCTGATTCCGATTCTTCTGATGACGAATCACACATACCCAAATACTACAAAGTTTGCCGGAGGACCCTTCTTCACTGGAATGGTGCATGTCCCCTCCTGAGGATATGCCTTTTCAAGAATTTATTTGAGACCTAGCTAGGGGCCTTTCTATAACAGCGATATCCGAGAAGGAGCTCAGGGCAGAGGAATTGGAGATCTTCCAATACCCTGTGGCTCCTAAGGAGGCGGCCACACTTCTGATTCACCGCATTCTCCATGATCTTATGCTCTGGATGTGGGAAGCGCCCTTACTATTTCTCCCCATACTCAACAACTCAATACCATATATTGAGTTCCGAAGTGTCCCGGCTTCCAAAAGACAAGACACAGCTTCCACACCACTCAATGGTAGTGGAATCGGCAATGCATCAAATTAAGAGTTCTAAAATGCATTCTAATCCTTTGGGTAGAGAATCGAGAATCCTCGATGCTTTGGGGCGTTGGTGTTTTCAGCCAGGATAAGCTCTTACATACTCTATATGGGTATGTTCCTCAAGAAGGTTACTAGGGATCTTGAATCAATGTACTCTTTTCTCCCTGATAAGAGAGTTGACTATCTCACTTTGGTGAGACATGCCCAGAATGTCTCAAAGATTGTTAATAGAGCAACCTTTGATTGCTTTGAGTGTACTAGCAGAGCCACATCTATCTGCATCAGTGCACGTAGGATTGCTTGGCTTCAGGCATCAGATCTTGAACAAATGGGTTCAAGATAAACTGGGTAATATTTGTTGCACAGGTGAAAACCCGTTTGGCAAGGACTGGCAAGATAAAGCTTTTCAGAACTGAGAATACCACCCTTAATAGGCTTTCTAAGACTACAGCCATCCCTGCTAGAAAGAAAGCAGCTGCAAAGAAAACTTTTTTTAATAAGAAAATTTTTTTACCCTTCTTATCCCCCTGCTTTTCAATACCAACCTCAGGGTACTCAGAAGCAGCAACAGCCTCCCAAGCAACAAAAGAAGCCACAGGCTCCTAAGGCTCAGCCAGCTCCGCAGACTCAATCTGCACCTGGTTTTTTACTTTTTCCTAGAGAACATAGTCACTCGCCTCTGGAGAATCCCCACCCCCTCCAAATTGCAGGCAGACTCTGTAATTATGCTCACAGGTGGCATCTCATCACCTCAGAGCAGTGGACACTGACCATAGTGAGAGAGGGGTACAAACTTCATCTTCAAAACCTGCCCGCCTCCACCCTAGTAGGGGAATATCACTCTCAGCTCCCTCTCACTGCTCTTCTGCTGCAAGAGGTGTCTTCTCTTCCTTCACAAGGTGCTATAGAGGAGGTTCCAACATGTCAGCAGGGGATGCGTTTCTACTCCCAATATTTTCACTTCCCAAAGAAGCGTGAGAGATACAGACCCATCCTGGACCTCAGAAACCTCAACAAGTTTCTGGTCCGCGAGAAGTTCAAGATGGTCTCTCTGGGGACCCTCCTACCCTATCTCCAGAGTCAGGACTGGCTCTGTTCGCTAGATCTAAAGGAAGCATACACATATATCCTTATTCATCCAGAACCCAGGAAATATCTATGCTTTGTATTTCAGGGAAGACATTATCAATACAGAGTCCTTCCTTTCAGACTCGCCTCTACCCCAAGAGTCTTCACAAAGTGCATGGTGGTCGTTGCCGCATATCTAAGATCTCTAGGAATATTTGACTTCCCTTACTTAGACGACTGGCTTGTAAAGGCAGGCACCTCCCAGGAGGTACGCCTATCTCTCTTTCGTATGATGCAGGTACTACAACATTTGGGATTTGTAATAAATCTTCCAAAATCCCATCTAGCTCCTACTCAAACATTAGAATTCTTAGGAGCTCTCTTAGACACTCGGCTGTCAAGGGCATTTCTATCCCAGTCCCACTGTTCTCGTCTCATTCAGCTGGCAACTCAGGTGCGCCTGAGACCACCTAACTGCCTGAAAAATGCTACAGCTTCTAGGTCATATGGCCTCAATAGTGCTTGTGGTTCCATATGCCTGTCTGCATATGTGCATAGCTCAATGGGCACTGTCCACCCAATAGAAGCAAGCCTCAGGCTGTCTCAGGGACAAGATCTGAGTCTATGCCCCTCTGGCCACATCCCTTCAATGGTGGTGTTTCCCAGAAAATCTCCTCGTCTGGTCACCTTTTCAGATGCCTCCACATCAATGAACCCTGATGATGGATGCCTCCAACTGGGGTAGGGAGCCCACTTGGGAATTCTCTCCACTCAGGGCCTCTGGACAGAACAGGAGTCACAGCTCCAGATAAATTTATTAGAGCTTTGGGCTATCTCCAATGCCCTCAGGGTGTTTCGGGAGCATTTACAATCCCACAGAGTCCAGACAAACAATCAGGTGGCCATCTTCTATGTGAACAAGCAGGGAGGAACAGGCTCTTGGCCTCTCTTCAGGGAGGCTCTCCATCTCTGGTCCTTTGCCATTGCTCATCAGATACACCTCCAAGTGGTGTGTATACTGGGGAGCAGAATGTCATGGCAGACATATTGAGCCAGATCCTTCTTCCCCACAAATGGTTTTTCCATTCAGAGATGACATTCTTCATCTTTCAGACCTGGGGGACTCCAGAGATAGACCTGTTTGCCACTCCACGGAATGCCAAGTTCCCACGCTTCTGCACCAGGACTCCTATGTCCAACAACCAGCAGGTGCATGCTGTCCACCTTCATTGGGGTTGGGGTCTCCTGTATGCCTTCCCCCCCCCCCATACCCCTAATTCCCAAGATGCTTTTCGAGATCCAGGCAGACAGGGGCTTCGTGATACTCATAGCCCCCACTGGCCGTGTCAACTGTGGTTTCCTCTCCTACTACATCTGTCTCAGACCCAACCCCTAGATCTCAGGTTTGCTTCCCAATCTTCTCTCTCAGGAGGAAGGGACGCTGCTCCATCCCAATCTGCAGTCTCTCCATCTCACGGCATGGCTGCTGAAAGCATAGCACTACAAAACCTTAACTTTACCCAGGAGGTTAAGGAGATCCTGCTAGCATCTAGAAAGCCATCCACCAGATGTCCATAGTCTTTCAGGTGGTGTAGGTTCTCTCACTGGTGTACCCAGAAGGATCTCAATACCTTCTCGGCTCCAGTGGAGGCAGTTCTCCAGTATCTCCTTCACCTATCCTCATCTGGTCTCGAGAACAACTTGGTAAGGCTTCACCTAAGTGCAATAGCAGCCTTTCATCATCCCTTGGATGGACAGCCCATCTCCTCACAAACACTCGTAGCACACTTTATGAGAGGACTTTTGCTGACCAAGCCTCCCATCAAATCACCATCGTGGCATGGGATCTCAATGTCGTTCTAGGGCAGCTTCTCAAGTCTCTTTTTGAACCCTTGGCTACGACTCCACTAAAGTTCCTTTCCTGGAAGGTCATCTTCCTCATTGCCCTCACTTCAGCTAGATGCATTAGTGAGCTTCAGGCTTTAGTGGCATATCCACCTTAAATATTTGTGAGTGATACTGATGAAGGATTGAATGGAAAAGTCTGTATTTTTGCAGATGACATGAAAATTTGCAACAGAGTGGATTCCCCTGAGGGAGTGGAGAACATGAGGAAAGATTTACAAAAGCTGGAAGAATGGTCTAATGCTTGGCAGTTAAGATTTAATGTGAAGAAATGCAGTGTCATGCACTTGGGAAGCAGAAATCCAAGGGGATTGTATGCAATAGGGGGCGAGAGTTTGGTGTGCACAGACCAGGTGAAGGATCTCGGAGTGATTGTTTCTGAGGATCTCAAGATGGCGAAACAAGGCAGTGGCGAAAGCCAGAAGGATGCTGGATTGTGTACAGAGGAATTAGCAGCAGAAAGGAAGAAGTACTAATGCCACTGTACAAGTCACTGGTGAGGCCTCACTTGGAATATTGTATTCAGTTTTGGAGACCATATCTCACAAAAGATATAAAAAGGCTGGAAGCAGTTCAGAGGAAGGTGACCAAAATGATTTGGAGCCTGCATCAGAAGACTTATGAGAAGAGACTTGAAGACCTAAATATGTACGCTCTGGAGGAGAGAGAGGGAAGGAAATGATTCAGACCTTTAAATACTTAGAGTATTAATGAACAAACAAACTTCTTCCAAAGATGAGGAAGCTGTAAAACTAGAGGGCATAACATGAAGCTGCAAGGGGGTAAAATGAAAAGCAATGTCAGGAAATACTTTTTTACTGAAAGGGTGGTGGATGCTTGGAATGCCCTCCCGATGGAAGTGGTGGGGCAAATACAGTGACAGAATTCAAAATGGCATGGGACAGACACAGTGGATCCCTTTATAGCAATAGAATAATATCAAAATAAACATAACTATCTCTTATGCAAGGTTCCACCATGACAAGGTTGCCCTTAGGACTCACCCCCATTTTATGCCAAAGGTGGTATGTCTCTTTATTTGAATCGATCAGTTTATCACCTTGTCTTTTTTCCTAGACCACATTCATCTAGAGCTGAGGCAACCCTCCATAGTCTTGACTGCAAGTGTGCCTTAGCATTTTATCTTCAAAGGACTCGAGAACACCGTAGGGCATAGGTGTCAAACTCTGGCCCGCGGGCCAAATTTGGCCCGTAGTGTAATTATATTTGGCCCGCGAGGCTATACCAAATGACTACTAGAGCTAGCCCGCCGGTATTATACAGCGCATTCATTCATCGCTAATACTACAAATCCCATAATGCCTTGCTGTTGTTTTGGCGCGTCAATCAGGACAGGTCCCAGAAACGCCCTCTCCTGTGTGACAGAAGTCATGAGCGATCTCAAGCTACAACTGTCACTGGAACCCCTTCCCAAAAATGGCAAAAAAAGAAAGGCAGACAACAGGAACTTTCCTGGACAGGTGGGAGACAGAATATTTGTTTAAATATGTAAAAGACAGACCTGTTTTTCTGATTTGTGGAGTCAACGTGGCTATAACTAAGGAGTATAACATTCAACGACACTATGAAACAAAACACCATGACAAGTACAAGGACCTGTACATGACTCAAATGAGCCAGAACGTGGAGGAGATGTAAAGAATTTTGGTTTCACAACAGAATATGTTCAAAAAAGCCACATCACAAAGTGAGGCTGCTGTAAGGGCTAGTTTATATTGTGGAGCAGAGATCGCAAAATCAGCCCGGCCCTTTAATGAGGGAGAGTTTGTGAAAAAGTGCATGTTGAAAGTTTGTGACATCGTGTGCCAGACAAAAAGCAAGCCTTTTCAAAACGTGAGCCTGAGCAGAAAACACAGTAGCTGATCGCACATGTGATCTTGCCACCAATCTGTATGACCAGCTTTTGGAAAAGGGAAAAGATTTTTGTTGCATTCCCCTTGCTGTGGATGAGAGCAGCGATGCATCTGATACTGCGCAGCTGTCAGTCTTCATCCGTGGAGTGGCCTCAAATATGTGTGTTACGGAGGAGCTATTGGGATTCAAATCAATGCATGGCACAACCACAGGAAAGGAAATTTTGAGGAGGTTTCCAATGCGTAACTGAAATAAAAGCTGCCGTGGGATTAACGACAGATGGTGCGCCAGCGATGTGCGGTAAAAACAAGTGGACTGGTGGGCAGGGTCCGGAGAGAGAAGATGCAGGAAGAGAACTGTGCAGGTGAACTAACTGTTTATCACTGCATCATACATCAGGAATCATTGTGTGGCAAAGCCCTAAAGAGGAACATGTTATACCACAGTAACACAAGTAGTTAACTTTATAAGAGCCAAAGGTCTGAATCACCGCCAGTTTAAGTCTTTTCTGGAGGAGTGTGGTTCGGAATACGCAGACGTGCCGTATCACCAGAGGTGAGATGGTTAAGCCGAGGAAAAGTACTGAATAGATGTTTTGAGCTGCATGAGGAAATATGTCAGTTTCTGGAAAGCAAAGGGAAGGACACAGCAGAGCTTCGGAGAAAAAGTTTCTGTGTGAGCTGGCCTTTCTGTGTGACATCTCGAGCCATCTCAATGCGTGAACCTGCAGCTTCAGGGGCGGGGGCGCATCATCACAGACATGTACGCTGCAGTGAGGCTTTTAAAACTAAACTGTGCCTGTGGGAGAATCAGATGCTGCAAGGAAACCTTGGCCATTTTCCCTGCTGCCAAACCATGAAAACGCAGTTCTTTACCAACTTGTTCCCATGCGCACAGTTTGCTGAAAAACTCAGTGTACTCGGTGCTGATTTAGCCGGCGATTTGCCGACTTTGCTGTCCAGAAATGGTAGGTTTGAACTGCTCAGTAATCCCTTTTGGCCAGTTAATGTGGAACAACGCACCAACCAACCTCCAAATGGAGCTAATTGAACTCCATGTAATGACACGCTGAAGTCAAAGTATGATGCTTGTGGGCGCCGCCCAGTTTCCACAGTTCATCCCTGACACAATGCCTCAGCTCCGCACCCCAAGCTGCTCAGATTGCTCTCCATGTTCGGCAGCACTTATCTATGTGAGCAACTTTTCTCCTCGATGAAGATGACCAAAACATCTCACAGGAGACGTCTGACTGATGAACACCTTCGCTCGATACTGGGGAGTTTCCTCAGCTCAAAGCCTGAGCCCAGACATTGATGAACTATCATCCAAGAAGAGTGATGCCAGGTATCTGGCTTAATGTGTTCACACAAAACTTGATTGGCCTCTGAACGACACAGATGCTAGTATTCCAAAAATTATCGTTCAATTTGCACATGAGGGGGAACCGTCCACTTTTAAACCAGCTAAACAGGTCTCAGTTTAAAATAACGCCTACAGGATTGGCTTACACCCGATGTTTAGTATTGGAGTTGTGTCACATCAATGACCCGCTGGTGATAAAGTGCACCTGCTAAATAATAAATTCTTTAGAAGCTTAATCAGAACTTTAATTCTTAAGTATATATATACTCAGCTTCTAAACCGGATCAGCCTGCAATCGTCTTTGTCCCGACGTTCATTACCGGGTACCAGCTGACGTTTTCTTATAGTTTCGTCGGGGACCTAAATATAACTACAAAAATATAATCCATAAATATCATAACCCACTCCCCAACCTTATTAAACTTAATAAAAACTATTATTAAAAAAAAGGACCTAAAACCAGATATACCTACGATGCAGCCCGCGTTTACTCCTTTATTTCTCTGACCATCACGGTTCAGTATGTGTATGGGTAACGCCGCGCATGCTCTCTGCTTGTTTACTCCTCCCTTTAAAGCTAGCAGGAGCCAATCATTCCGGGGAATCCCCTCCCCTAACCATGTGAATAAAGTTACGTCTCTTGTTCTAACTAAACACATAAGCCATTCGATCTGACTATTTAACCCTGCAGGGGCCAAAGTATTCAATTTAAAAATTAATCTTGTTCCTTCATATGCAGTTTTTGAGCTAAAGTTTTCCATCGAATAGCTTTATAAACTTGTGCCAAACATAATCACCGTAGCTGTTCAAATTCTTGAGCTTCCTGCAAACAGTGTGCATCTATGGGGGCCTCCATATAACTACATCGTAGGCGACTACGGTGTTCTCAGCATTCGGGTCCGAAACATACAATATTGTCCTATGTAGCAGAGGCCACATGGACAAATGATCGCATAAACCACCCCCTTTGGATTCACAAGTGGTACTACTTTTAATGGGCAAAGTGTCCCTCTATACACAAATGTATTTAGACTCAACGTGATGGCACAAATATCACAAGTGCCACATGGTTGGTGACCGCTCGCTCCTAAAAAGTGCTTCTCCTGTACATCAGTTGGTACACGGGCCGGGCTCAACAGATCTCGAAGATTTGGTGCCCGCTGCCAGACACACCGGATCTCACTACTCTCCAACCCCGCCTATAGTATGTACAACATTACTGTGTTTATATAAAAATTTTTTGTAGATCCCACTTAAAACTGAGACCTGTTTAGCTGGTTTAAAGTGGACGGTTTCCCCTCATGTGCAAATTGAACGATAATTTTTGGAAATACAGGTATCTGGCTTGGGCACATCAGATTAGATCAGTGTGCAGCAAACTGAGCAATAATTAACGTTTTCTTTATGCACTTTTTCTTGCTACTCCAAGACATGGGCTTGAATGGTTGATTAATTTTATTATTGTTATTTTATTTTAAAAATTATTATTTATTATTATTTAAATCTTATTTAATAAATGAATGTCATTGATGTTTTTTTTATTTGAAATTGGTTTTGCATATCTGAACTATTAAGTTATAAATTGTATAGTATAAGTGTTGCTTCATATTCAATGTTAAAGCAAATCTTGTTTGGGTCCATATTAAAAGGTTCATTTGTTCAATGCTGGCCCGCGACTTTGTTCAAGTTTTACATTTTGGCCCACTGTGTATTTGAGTTTGACACCCCTGCCGTAGGGCTTCACAGTTGTTTGTTTCCTTTGACCCTAGTCACCTGGGGTTGCCAGTATCTAAATGTACTCTCTAAATGGATAGCAGCTTGTATCTCATTTGCTTTATGATAAAGCAGGACTATATCTAGAAGGTCACCTCCCTGCCCATAAAGCGTAGTTACTCACCTGTAACAGGTGATCTCCAGGAACAGCAGGAATTAAGTCTTCACATATGGGTATCGTCGGTACCGACGAAGCCTGCGCCGGAACGCTCCCCAGCGTCCAATAGGAAAGCTTTTGGGGGCATTCCACAGTGCCTGCGTGCTGCCTTCCCGCCTTTCCAACTCTCCCTCTTTAGTTGAGTTTATAGCTGAGATAAAAGGAGAGAAAGAGAGAGACAACTCCTTGGGGAGGTGGGTGGGTTGTGAAGACTTAATTCCTGCTGTTCCCGGAGATCACCGGTTACAGGTGAGTAACTACGCTATCTCCAGGAACAAGCAGGAATGTAGTCTTCACATATGGGGACTCCCCAACTGAAAGATGTCAGGGAGATGACTGCAGGAAGCTGCAAACCCATGGTGAGATGGGTCATGCTTCCTCCCATGGATCTCTGGCATCCAAACCCGGGACAGCGGGTAGGAGTTGAACTAAGTCTGAAAGAGATGCTGGAGAACAGCCTGGCCAAACGAGGCATCCCTACAGAAGTCCTTGTCTAAACAGTAATGGACTGTGAAGGTGTGTACCGAAGCCCAAGTGGCTGCTCTACAGATGTCGTCAATGGACACAGAATGAAGGTTAGCCATAGAGGCTGCCATGGCTCTCACATTGTGAGCTGTGACATGGCCTTCGAGAGAAAGTCCCTTACACTCGTATGCAAAGGATATGCAATTTGCAATCCACCTAGAGAGAGTTCTTTTGGAAACTGGAAGTCCCAAATGACTAGAATCAAAAGCAACAAAAAGCTGAGATGATTTCCTGTGTTGCTTAATTCTTTGAAGGTAAAAAGCCAGGGCTCTTTTACAATCTAAAGTGTGATGGTTCTTTTCTGCATTAGAGGCATGAGGCCTAGGAAAGAATACAGGAAGGTAAACCGCTTGGTTTAAATGAAAAGGCGAAAACCACTTTTGGCATAAAGTGGGGATGAGTCCTAAGAACTATCTTATCATGGTGAAATCTTGTATAAGGAGGATCTGCCACTAAAGCCTGTAACTCACTGATGCGTCTAGCAGAAGTGAGAGCAACTAGGAAGATGACCTTCCATGAAAGAAACTTTAGAGCTGTAGAGGCTGAAGGCTTAAAGGGCGGTTTCATGAGCTGCCCGAGAACAAGACTTAGATCCCATGCCACCGGCGGTGGCTTAATGGGAGGTTTTGTTAAGAGTAGACCTCTCATAAATCTTGCTATGAGTGGATGAGAGGAAATAGGTTGTCCATCCCGAGGCTTGCAAGAAGCTGCAATGGCACTAAGATGGACACTTACTGAATTGGTTTTAAGACCAGAATTTGATAAATGGAGGAAATACTCCAGTAGCGATTCCAGATGTACCGAAAGAGGGTGATGTCCCCTTTGAGAACACCATACAGAGAACCTTTTCAACTTGAAGGCGTATGATCGTCTTGTGGAGGGTTTTCTGGAGATCACCAGGATATCCCTTACCTGTTGAGAAAGGTTGATATCTGGAAGCTCTATGCCCTCAGCAACCAGGCCCTGAGATGCAGGGACTGGGGATTCGGGTGCAATAGCATCCCATTCTCCTGGGACAGAAGATCTGGAGCATATCCCAACTCCAGTGGCGTGGCTTGAGAGAGACGTAGAAGCAGAGGATACCAGGTTTGCCGTGGCCAACATGGAGCTATAAGTATCATCCGTCCTCTGTCTCTCTGAAGCTTGAACAGTGTTTTGGGAATGGGTGGGAAGGCATAGAGGAAGTCTTGCCCCCAGTGGAGGAGGAAAGCATCTCTTGCCTGACAGTTTTGAGCCGGAATTCTGGAACAGAATCGGGGAAGTTTGGCATTCTGTGGACTTGCAAAGAGGTCTATATCTGGGGTCCCCCAGATTCAAAATACTCGAGCAATCTGGTCTGAGTGAAGAGACCATTCGTGTGGCAGCAGTATTCGACTGAGTTTGTCTGCCCAAAGATTTTGAATGCCCGGAAGATATACCACTAGGAGGTGGATTTGATGCTATCTGGCGAGGGCCCACAGTCGCAAAGCTTCGTTGCATAACGACAGAGAGCCTGTTCCACCCTGCTTGTTCACATAGAACATAGCTACCTGATTGTCGGTCTGGACCTGAACTGTCTTTTAGCTGAGCTGGGCCTGGAATACTCGAACAGCATGGAAAATGGCTCTGAGTTCTAGGAGGTTTATGTGAAGACAAGCCTCCTGTGGGGTCCAAAGACCCTGAGTCGAGAGATCGTGCAAGTGAGCTCCCCAACCCAACTTGGACGCATCTGTTTTTAGGGTGGCCTGGAATAGAGGCTGCTGGAAAGGAGAGCCTACTAGAAGATTTTCCAGCGATTGCCACCATTGAAGGGACAAAATGAGATGTGTGGCGTTTCTGATTTTGTCTGATAGGCAATCTGAGGTCTGTGTCCACTGAGAGGAGAAGGTCCATTGGGCTGCTCGCATGTGAAGGCGAGCATAGGGAACCATATGGACAGTGGATGCCATATGCCCCAGAAGCTGAAGCATTTCCCGAGCAGTCAGGAAGACTTTCATAGCTGCTTGGGATGCCAGCTGCACTATACGAAGACAGCAGGGTTGTGGTAGGAAAGCCCTTGACTGTCTGGTATCCAGTCGAGCCCCTATGAACTCCAGGGATTGAGAAGGGGTGAGCTGAGATTTTGGGAGGTTTATGACCAGTCCCAAGTAGCGACGAATTTGCATCGTGCGAGAAAGAGCGAAGCCGGCTTCTGGAGCTGTGGATGCTCGAATGAGCCAGTCGTCTAAGTAAGGGAAGACGAATGTTCCTAGAGTTCTCAGAAATGCTGCTACTACTGCCATGCATTTTGTGAAGACACTTGAGGCAGAAGCCAGACCGAAAGGAAGAACCTTGTATTGGAAGTGTCTTCCCTGGAAAAGGAATCAAAGGAATTTTCTGTGATCTGAATAGATGAGAATATGCGTATACGCATCCTTTAGATCTAGAGAACATAGCCAATCCTGACTTTGAAGATATGGCAGAAGTGTTCCGAGGGAGATCATCTTGAATTTTTCCGGAACAGATATTTGTTCAATTCTCTGAGGTCCAGTATGGGTCTGTGTCCCCCTGTTTTCTTTGGAATGAGAAAATAGGGGGAGTAGAACCCTGTACCCTGTTGGGGGTAAAGGCACTTCTTCGATTGCTCCCTGAGTAAGAAGTGATGCGACTTCTTGACCCAAGAGATCAATGGCAGGGACTTGGGAAATGAACTGTTTTAGGATTGCAAAGGGGGGGGGGCATGCTTTGAAAATGAAGTCTGTACCCCTTTCGTACAATGGACTGAGTCCAATTTTCTGATAATGTTTGTTGACATCTTTTGGCAAAATGGCATAACCTGCCGGGGATGGTGGAGGGTTCTGTTCCTTGCAGGGGCAGAAAGACTAAGTTCTCTAGGCGGGAGTCAAAGCCCCTGAGGAGGCTGAGTCTGCTGAGCTGGCTGAGCTCTTGACACTTGTGGCTTCCTCTGCTGTCTGTTCTGTTGCTGCCCCTTTTGGGGAACATGAACTGGACAGTAACCCTGATGGGTGTAAGATGGGTAAAACTTTTTCTTGTTGAAAAAGGGTTTCTTGGTTGACTTTTTCTTTGCTGGGTTGGCTGTAGACTTTGATAGTCTATTCAAAGTGGTATTATCAGATTCTATCTGATTTGCCTTGTCTTGCCAATCCTTGCCAAAGAGATTCTCTCCTGTGCAAGGAATGTTTCCCAGTTTATCTTGCACCCATATTTCCAAGTCTGATGTCTGAAGCCAGGCAATACGACGTGCACCGATGGACATAGCAGAAGTTCTGCTGATACATTCAAAGCAATCAAAGGTTGCACAATTTACAATGCGTTTTAGCACTCTTAATCCTATGCATTGCCGATTCCATTACCACTGAATGGTGTGGTAACTGAGTCTTTTGAAAACCAGGATAGCTTGGAACTCAATACATGGTATTGAGTCGTCAAGAGTGTGGAGACACCGTTAAGGGAGTTTCCCACATTCTTAGCATAAGGTCATGCAAAATCCTATGAATGGGTAGAGTAGTTGCCTCTTTAGGAGCCTTAGGATATTGAAGAATTTCTAATTCTTCTGCTCTGGGTTCCTTTTCAGGAGTCACTGTGATTTTAAGTCCTCGAGCTAAATCACGTATGAAATCCTGGACGGATTTGTCTTCTGGAGGAGACATTCTACATTGAGGAGAAGGAGATGGATCCTCCAGAAGGATTGCTCTAGTACCGGCAGAATCATCAGTCATCGGAATCGGAAGATTCAAAGTATCTGTGTGCCGGGAGGTCCTGCAATGCACGGTACTGGTACCATTCGAAGTCTGTATTGGGTCTCGGTACCGATCTTTCGATACCAGAGATAGACTCAAGACTCGGCATGGGGGGAATCATACTGGCCGAGGCAGGTGCAGTCAGTACCGGCACCTATGTCAGTACCGATACCTGTGGAACCGTCTGTAGCGGTCTTAGCGGTACCGAAGCTGCTAAGAGAGCCGCTAGATTGCGTTAGATAGTGAGGATTCTCGGATCCATTGCTCCTGCTGATGTTTGGGTGTCGGTACCGGTGGAAGCAGCCACGACCCCAGAACATGGCACCAGTAGTTCTGCAGAGGTGGAAGCCTCTGGAACATTCTGGAGCCCCGTTAATGCTTTGCAAGCCAAAGCCTCCCGCCGGGGCTGTTTTGCCAGTGAACTTTCCTCGAGGGCAATGCCAGTGGCATCTCGATACCTAGAAGGAGATCTACCCTTTGAGGACAGGCCAGTTTTAGAAGACTTAGGTTTAGTTACCTGAGATCTATGGGAGGAAGATGAAGCCCTGGAAGATATCGATGCAACGGACATCCTATCTGCGGCAAAAAGGGTACCGAGTTTTGCAGCTCTATTCTGCAGGCCCCTCTTAGTCATCTTCCTGTAGGAGAGACACTCCGATGGAGAATGGTCAGGACCTAAATATTTAAGACACCAGTCATGGGTGTCGGTGACGGATACTGTACCGCCACAGATAGAACATTTCTTGAAACCACTAGCTGGTTTCTCCATATTTGAAGAAAAGTGGGCCTAGTGCCCAAAATGGCACCTAGCACCGAGAGGGGAAAGGCCACTGAGGAAAGAAATCCTTCAGAAAGATAGGCTGTTTTTTTTTAAAGAAGAAAGAGAGAACCGGCGGTACCAGTAGGCGTCGAATGAAGGCAGACACGACCACAAAAAACAAAAAAGTAAGAACAGATTTTCTGTGGTGACAGGGTGTCCTGTCGGCTCCACGGAAAACGAAGAACTGAAGAGGGAGAGTTGGAAAGGCAGCACGCAGGCGCTGTGGGATGCTCCCAAAAGCTTTCCTGTTGGATGCTAGGGAGCGTTCCTGCGCAGGCTCCATCGGTACCGACGATACCCATATGTGAAGACTACATTCCTGCTTGTTCCTGGAGATTATTCATGCCATGGCGACCTTGATGGCAAATCTACACTCTGTAACCATTGATGAGATCTGCAAAGCAGCAACTTGGCCTTCGGTCCATACCTTTGCTGCTCATTACTGTCTGGACAAGGACTCCCGCCGAGATGCCATATTTGATCAAGCTGTTCTTCAGCACCTCTTTCAGACATAAGGGCAACTCCTACCCTCTGCCCTACTTCTTAATACCAGACATCCATAGGAGGATTCATGGCCTCTAGAAACCTTCCCTGAGGCAAACTTCCACCAGTCCTGAGGTCATTTTCTCTGGCATCTTATAGCTAGGGAGTGCTATATGTGAAGACCACATTCCTGTTTGTTCCTGGAGATAGCATAGTTACTCACCTGTAACAGGTGCTCTCTGGGAACAGAAGGAATTTAGTCTTCACAACCTACCCTCCTCCCCTAGGAATTGTAGGTTTTCTTTTCTTTCCTTTTCTGTCAGCTACAAACTCAACTGAGGAGGGAGAGTTGGGAAGGCAGCAATGCAGGTGAAGTGGGATGCTCCAAAAGGCTTTCGTATTGGATGCTGGGGAGAATTCCCATGCAGGCTCTGTCGGTGCCGACATCACCCATATGTAAAGACTAAATTCCTGCTGTTCTGGAGATCACCTGTTATAGGTGAGTAACTACATTTTCTCCAACTGTAATATCACGAATGTCATTTATGTGATTCAATGTCCACGTGTTTTAATTTATATTGGCAAAACAAAAAGAAAACCGATAACGAGGTTAGCCAAACACAGGAAATGCATCAAAAGGAAAACTGTTACAGCTCCTCTAGTCTAACATTATATGGAGATAAATCACTCCTTTGATAGTTTGAAGGTTTGTGTTTTAAAGGTGGTGTCCCCTCTCATGGAGGGGGGGGGGGTGCCATTGATCAGCTCCTTTTGAGAAAAGAACAGTATTTATTTTTTTATTTGGAGGCTGTGCACGCTAAAGGTTTGAACCGGGAACTGGACCTCAGTCATTTTGTGAGAGGTAGTGACCAGTTCCTGATTCTTGTTTTTAGCTTCGGGAGTAATATGCGGAAATATTTCTTTATGGAAAGAATGGTAGATGCTTGCAATAGTCTCCCAGTGGAGGTAGTAGAGATGAGGATAGTATCGGAATTCAAGAAAGCATGGAACGAACACAGGAGATCTCTAAAGAGAAAAAAGGAACTATAGTATTTGATATGAGAGGGCAGACTAGATAGGCCATATTGTCTTTTTCTGCTGACATGTTTCTGTGTTTATTTTGAGTTGGTTGCATGAATCTCTAGTGAGCCTTTTGGAACGTTTAAAGTTGTTTTTGTTTTTTTAGATATGTTTTATCTGGTATTCCCCAAGTTTTGTTTTTAAAACAGGGCTCTTTATTTGAAGAAGAAAAGTAGTTTTTAAGATTTTATTTAAAGTTTTATTTCTAAACGGGTTACAGACTCATTCTGACCATGCAGCCTGGTTGAGCAGCTTCAGCGGGAGCACTGATTTAAAGGACAGCCCGCTGCCCAGTCTGGCTCTTTTTGATGGTGCACTGACATTTTATGGACTCCGGTAAGTCTTCTGGGATTTGGTTTTGGCTGCCGACCTGTGTGGCAGAGATTTTGCACTTTAATTATCCTTTTGACAGCATTTGCCTGATTTAGGGGTGGCTTCTTGTAAATGCCTTCAGCACTGAGGTTTCCTAATGGCATGGAGAGCCAGTATTTAATGTTATATTGACTTTTTATCCTTAGTTTTTATTCCACAGTACTATACGTGTATATGCCTTTGTGTTTTTGGTTATTTTAGCATAGCTTCTTATAGAGCATTTTTCTTATATATACCTTTACTATACTATGTATCAAGGAACTTGCTTGATGGACTTTATCCTTCTTCCAGCCTGTGTTTTGTTGTTGTTAAGTGCCGTCGAGTCGTAGTCGACTCATGACGACCCTCTGGATAGCTATCCTAAATTGTGTTCGGTCTTCAGACAGGCGGCTCATTGTTGACAGACTGGTACCCGTAGCTGCTGTTATTGTATCGATCCATCTCATTGCTGGCCTTCCTCTTTTGCGTTGACCTTCTATCTTGCCAAGCATAATGTCTTTCTCTAATGATCTCTCTCTTCGCATGATGTGTCCAAAGTATGAAAGTCGAAGTCTTGTTGAGAATTTAGATGGCTCAGTTTATTTTGCAGACTATATATTTATATTTAACACTATGCCAGGTCAGTGTACCATGTCAGGTGTTGATATGTTTGATAATAGATTCCCAAACTATCAATTAAACTACTATAATCTTTTGCTGTATGTAAACAACATGGCAAAATTTTCTTTTGTTTGTGTTTAACTGTGTAGCCTGGGGATATGTTGTTTTATTTTTTTCTTGGGGCAACCTTCTGATTGCTGTTCTGGGAGTGATGGGACCACCTGCACCCTAACTAAAGCTCCGAGTCCCCTCCACGTTGGGTTCTGGTAGGATGGCCCAACCATTAGGTAAGACTAGGCGGTCACTAGGGCAGAGCTTCTAAGAGGTAGCAAAGAGCTGCAGTGGTCAAATCGGACATCCTGACAGCCCCACCACTCTGTCAATAGGACATATTTTTGCCTGCAGAAAGAGTGGTCCCATACATACAAAGCAAAGTTTAATATTTAAAAGTATGTTGCCCAATTATTCATTCACTTGTGCCCCTGGCCGCCTTCGGGCAGATGAAGGGGCAGGCGGGGATCCCGAGAGAGAGACCGGATGGCCAGGTTTATTGGGGTCACATGCGATGAAGGGCTGGCCCTTTGTTGCTGGCACATTGTTCGTGCATGCGCATTGTTCCATGTGGGCATGTAGTTGTGTAGGGCTCTGAAGATAACCCGAGTACGGAGTGTCTGTTCCTCGAGGGAGGGGTCCTTTGGTCCAATGGACAGGAGTAGCAGTTTGGAGCACTATTCAGGATGCCATAGGGCTAGTCGATTGGACCGCTATGCAATAACCCTACTGGCGGTCAACCCCAGATCTGCCTGCAGTGTTATGGCTGCGTGGCTGTCATCAGGTGAGTCCCTGAGGTGATGACCATATTAGCAAGGGGGGGAAATCCTTGAGATGATGGTGAGCTGAGTAGGGTAGCAGCGAGGCTGTTGAGTGCAGATGTTGGAGGCCATGATTGCCTTGCTGGTTGCGTTGAGTGCAGATGTTGGAGGCCACGATCGCCCTGTTGTTTGCTGCCAGGCGTTGCCGGACTTACATGATGGAGTTTCCATCGGAGACGACAGGTCAGGTCTGAGTTGTAGGGCTTCCATGATGACCGGCACAGGTTCTCGAGTTACCCCTTGTCCACTCACATTTACGTGGTGGTGGGGGGGGGGGAGGCATCCAGGGGCCTCTCCTTGCACCGCTCCAGGAGGAGCTGAGTTGCCCACGGGAGCCTCCTCAGCATTGGGGAAGAGCCTACTCCTGCCCGGAGACCAGTGGCTGAAGCGGCTGAGGAAACATACCAGCCATAGCACGCGGCTTCACAAAAGAGCTTCATCGGAGAGAGCTGCGATCACAAGCTCCACCTCTCCTACATCACGTCGCTGATCACTGCTGCCCAATCGGGGCTGAGCTCCCTGCTTTAAAAGGGAGCGCGAACAGGCACAAGATCTCTCCTTGCACCGCTCCAGGAGGAGCTGAGTTGCCCATGGAAGCCTCCTCAGCATTGGGGAAGAGCCTACTCCTGCCCGGAGACCAGTGGCTGAAGCGGCTGAGGAAACATACCAGCCATAGCACGCGGCTTCACAAAAGAGCTTCATCGGAGAGAACTGTGATCACAAACTCCACCTCTCCTACATCGCGTCGCTGATCACTGCTGCCCAATCGGGGCTGAGCTCCCTGCTTTAAAAGGGAGCGCGAACAGGCACAAGATTTCTCCTTGCACCGCTCCAGGAGGAGCTGAGTTGCCCACGGAAGCCTCCTCAGCATTGGGGAAGAGCCTACTCCTGCCCGGAGACCAGTGGCTGAAGCGGCTGAGGAAACATACCAGCCATAGCACGCGGCTTCACAAAAGAGCTTCATCGGAGAGAGCTGCGATCACAAGCTCCACCTCTCCTACATTGCGTCGCTGATCACTGCTGCCCAATCGGGGCTGAGCTCCCTGCTTTAAAAGGGAGCGTGAACAGGCACAAGATCTCTCCTTGCACCGCTCCAGGAGGAGCTGAGTTGCCCACAGAAGCCTCCTCAGTATTGGGGAAGAGCCTACTCCTGCCCGGAGACCAGTGGCTGAAGCGGCTGAAGCGGCTGAGGAAACATACCAGCCATAGCACGCGGCTTCACAAAAGAGCTTCATTGGAGAGAGCTGCGATCACAAGCTCCACCTCTCCTACATCGCGTCACTGATCACTGCTGCTCAATCGGGGCTGAGCTCCCTGCTTTAAAAGGGAGCGCGAACAGGCGCACCCGCACCTGAGGGCCACGCAAGAGGGCCCTTTGGCACGGCCCTTAGGAAAAGGCTCATAAAGATCGTCAACCCAGAACAAAAATCAACGTTGAAGAAAACTACGCCGAGACCAGCAACATCTTCAAAGTACAGCTGAGCTCCCTCAGGGTTGAGATAGCGTACATCCTCTACACATCAAATCCTCAAACCACAGCAAGTATAACCAATACAAACATTGCCAAACAGATTTTTATCTTCTTCTTAATTCAATTGATCTGGGTAATCCAATTAATCTCACTTTACCAACTTAGCTCACAAATCTAACAAACTAAATTCTCGGTAAATTAACATATTACTGTTGCCAGTATTTTTTCATTTGTACCTGCATTTGCATTTAACTTACAGACCCTGTGCAGCTGCATATTCAGTCTGCTACTATTGCCAGATTTTACAACTGTGTCTCTACTGTTGCCAGAATTTTCAACTGTGTTCACTACTGTTGACAGTATTTTCAATTGTGCTCACTACTGTTGCCAGTATCTTCAATTGTACTCACCACTGTTGCCAGTATTTTCAATTGTGCTCACTACTGTTGACAGTATTTTCAATTGTGCTCACTACTGTTGCCAGTATTTTCAACTGTGTTCACTACTGTTGCCAGTATCTTCAATTGTACTCACCACTGTTACCAGTATTTTCAACTGTGTTCACTACTGTTGCCAGTATTTTCAACTGTGGTCGCTACTGTTGCCAGTATTTTCAATTGTGCTCACATTTGCATTTAACTCTTAATCATAGTACTGCTGCAATTTAACACCTAGCCAATGTTGTTACTGTTGCTAGTAATTCATTTTTAACGTAATATTCTACTGTCGCCAGTAATCCAATTTCTTTAACACTTCCAAAAGTAGCACCGCCCACAAAATTATCCAGCCCGACGTATCATAGATAAGTTAGCTGAGCCCAACTAAGGTTAAGCCCGCTTTAACTGAAATTACCTGCAAAAATTGAATTGTCTAGCTACTATAGACAACACAATTTATTTCACCTCCCACTCTAACCTAACATAGAGATCCTAGCGCAAATGCATCCTATCTGCAAAACCAATATCATATCGAATTTGTTCATACTGCTACCAGTAGCTTCCTCCAAATTACTCCCACACTGTTACAATTACTGCTATAAGCATCGGATACTACCACAGCCAAAATGCAATTACTTAATTCTCCCAAATGTAAAATTCCATTAATTTGCATCACTATAGCAGTGCTAATAATCCTTGCTCAAAGCCTACATAACAACAACGTTAAAAACATCCCCATCATACACAGTCTAACATGAAACAACCCCCCATCATGGCAACCTTACATAGAACATCATCCCAAAATGAACAACCATAGGTTAATTCATATAAAATATTCTTCACCCCCTCAGCCAACAAACACTAATCTATGCAAAAACCCAGAATCATTATCAATAATACTAATTAATGCCAGATCAATGAAAAATAAATTGCCTATATTCACAGAAATACTAGACAATCAAAAACCAGACATATTATGTGTAACTGAGACATGGCTAACAGACACAGACAACGTCTACTTAAATCAACTAAGCAACAATGACTATGACACCTTCTACACTCATAGAACTCACAAAAAAGGTGGTGGAGTTTTAATAATGTTAAAAAAAGAACTAAAAGCCAAAAAACTAACATCGAACCTACCCATCAACATAGATACCATCATTATGAAAATTAGCAACATAAAAATCTGCCTAATTTACAGACCACCAGACCAACAGTCAGAAAACCTGGACCCTTTAATTGATTTTCTAAGTTCCTCCACTGATCAAAATCCAATTCTAATGCTTGGTGACTTTAACCTCACCTCTTTACCAGCTTCACATGCTTCCCTCTTCCTAGAATCAACAGCAGATATGGATTTTCACCAAATAATAAACACTAGCACACATGGAAAAGGTAGTATTCTTGACATGGTCTTTTTGCCAAATGTACTTCACCAACTCTATAACCCCAATTCCCTCAAATGCACACCTATCCCATGGTCAGACCATTACCTCATTAACTTTAATATCACAACAAATAACATTTCAGTCAAACGAATCCCAACTAATGCACCAACCTCCAGATTTAAAAAATACAATGAAGAAGAATTTCTAGACCTTATAATTCCTAACTTATCAACCTCACCACAAAACCTAGATGCAGCAGTAACTAACTGGCACAAAACTATCAATAACGCTGCAGCTAAAAAACAAATCATTAAGAAAAACACGCATTCTAAAGTTGGTCAAACCCCCTGGTACAATAAGGATTTAAAACTACTGAAAAAGAATTTAAGGAAAGCTGAATGTAAATGGAGGAAAAATAAAAACACGATTACAAAAGATTTATACCTCATGCTACTTAACAAGTATAAAGATGCAATTAACAACGCCAAGAAAAATTACCATGCCTCCATCCTAAATAACGCAATAAATAGACCTAGAGAACTTTTCTCAATAGTCCAAAAGCTGACAAATAATACCCACAACTCCAGCAACGAAATCACAGAGATTACTCCACAGACATTGGCAAATTATTACATGAACAAAACAATGTCCCATCCCCCCCTACCTAAACCCATAAATACTTCTCAAATACAGCATGCAGACGAATGGTCTGTATTCCAACCCCTAACCAATGTTGCACTCAAGAACATTATCACAAACATTAATACAACAACCTCACTCCTTGACCCTTGTCCAGTAACCTGGATAAAGAACTCTCTACCTATACTCTCTCAATTCATCCTCCCAATAATAAATCTTTCCCTAAAAAACGGATACCTACCCCCTACACTAAAACACGCACAGATCCGCCCAATCCTAAAACACACTACCCTTGACAAATCATCACCTAAATCCTACAGACCCATATCGAGTATTCCGTTTATGGCTAAATTAATTGAAAAAGCAGTACAAATTCAAACACAAGATTACATTGACAGCTCAGCCCCCCTTGATGATCAGCAGTATGGGTTTCGCCCCAGACACGGAGTAGAGTCTCTTCTAACAGTCCTAATCGATACACTTTTAAGAGGAATAGACAACTCAAAACAAGCATTCTTACCCATATTCATTGATGTCTCCGCAGCCTTTGACAGTGTTCACCATTCAACAATGATTAATAAACTTAGGCAAATATGTATAAAATCTACTGTTCTAGATTGGTTTACCTCTTATCTAACTGACCGAACTCAAACGGTACAAATCGGTAACCTTACTTCAAAAACATACAATCAAGAACTAGGCCTCCCCCAAGGTTCAGCACTGTCAGCGTTACTATTTAACATATACTTAAAACACATCTGTAAAATCTTTAAAAAATTCAATGTACACTATCACCTATATGCGGACGACATTATGATGTATGTCCCTTTCAAAATACCAAATATCCCTATACAACTCATTAACGAATGCCTCAATGAAATAAACACCTGGCTAAATGAAAACAACCTATACATCAATCACTCAAAAACAGAAGCAATAATAGTAACTAAAAACACAACGTTCATTCCCCCCTCACATATTACATTGCAGAATAACGATATCAAACTAAAAACTGAAGTACGTTACTTAGGGGTTATAATAGACAAACACCTCAGCATGGACACACACGTAAGAAATATAACAAAAAAAGTTTACTTTAAACTTAAAATATTAAAGCAACTCCGCCCACTAATGCACCTACAAGATTTTCAACGAGTTATACAAGCAATAATAACCCCCCATTTCGACTTTGCAAGTCAAATCCTACTAGGTGTAACAAAACAGACCTTGAAAAAACTTCAATTAGCACAAAACGCGGCAGCAAGGACCATTACGAAGGCCCCACCTTTCCAACATATAACCCCTATTTTAGAATATTTACACTGGCTCCCGATTCAAAGCCGAATAGATTACAAAACTCTTTTAACTACCTACAAAGCCATAAATAAAACAGCACCCCCGACCATAAATAACCTCATCAAAATAGAGCCCACTCATAATCTTCAAAGGAGAGACCAGTTAAACAAATTAACAAAACCAAAAGAATTTATAAGGGCCAAAAAATCCACAAACAAGAAAGCTTTCTCCCATGCAGCCCCCATTTTGTGGAACACAATCCCATTAGAATTAAGATCCTTACCTGAAATCATGGAGTTTAGGAAAAAACTAAAAACACACTTATTCACAATGCACTATGGATCCTTGACGAATTCACCTCTCACCTCTCAGCTAGATAAAGGATAACCCTATTCCAGCTAATATATTCTTCCAGAAAAGGAATAAAGTACAGAAGCCCTAAAACAATGTATTGGAGACAATTGAATAACATATAACTCTGTATATAGTTTAATTCTGTTCCTTTGTACATAGTTCACTATTTGTTAATTGTTAAATGCAAGTTCCAATTTGTTATATGTAAAAACAGCTCTCCCTGTTTACTGTTGTTCCATGTAAACCGCATCTGATCAATGGAAGGAGCGGTATATAAAAAATCTGTTAATTAAATTAAATTAAACAGCCATGTGGTTAGGGAATAGCGCTGCTATAGCGCTGCTATTGGAGATGGCCAGGGCTCAGCCCACTTTGACAGGTGCCCTTCATGTCCACCACGTGGTGAGTAGGTCGATGGCAGCTGAGTCTGCCTGGCGGCTCTCCCTGAATCCCTAGTGCGCAGGCACAGGACTATGGCTACCTTGCTGCCTTGTACTGTCTGGGCAGGCTCTGGAGAGCAGGGCCGTTGTGGCACTGCTGCCTGTCTGTTGTGACACTGTTGCCTGTATGGGTAGGCTGTAGAGAGGGGAGTCATTGTGGTGCTCTGGCTGTGAGCTTATGCCCCAACTGGACCGGTCGCGCAGGTATTGAATCTGTGACCTTTGTCCCTATTATCATAAGGAGGGTCCCTGCCCCCTTGCATTCAGTGCCACAGGTCACTTAGGATTAGTGACATGGAACTCAGGGATTGTCTTGTCACAGATATCAGGCTGGAGGGCGGGGCGCAGGTGGGAACTGCGGAACTTGGTTCTGCTGCTGATGTGGCTCTGTTATTGGCCTTGCAATGTTCTGACAGAGATGCAGGTTTCACCTGGAAGGCCATGTTTTCCGAGACCTGCGGTTGGGACCTAGGCCGGTGACTCTGTGCTCTAGGACACGGAGTCTGCGACAGGGTCAGGGATGCACTCCATACCATGATGATGATGATGGCGTTCCTCCAGTTTTACGGTAGGATTGACACGGAGGCTGTAGCGTTGATGTTCACTCCAATAGCATGTAGTCGATGTGAGGCATCTGGTGGTTCACCAAGGAGCCCGATTTGCTGGGTTGTTGCCTGTGTCTGCCATGATGGCAAGGCAGAGTTCGGCTCATTGTCAAGGTGCGGGGAGTCACTGATATTCGATAGCTTCTTGCAAACCAACCTTTGCTGCTGTGTCTTGTGTGGGATGCTCTTGGTGGTAGCCTGTTGTCCCCTTCTGTTTTTTTTTTTTGTACAGGTGAAACCTGTCGGCCCTGATTCAATAGTAAGTGTTCCGCATGGACCTTCTGGCTGCCGATGAACTTTTGTGGAGTGACCACCCGTTCCTGGACAACCTCCAATTGGTTTCCTGCGGGTGGAGGGACGCAGGCCTATGCAACGTGTGGTAGTGCTGGGTTGGGAGAACAAGCGGGATTGAACTCAGACCCTTGCTTATGCAGGGGGCGCCCCCTGAGAGCAGATGTCCCTGGCTGCCTTGGTTGGCAAGGGAAAGGGGTTGGAAATCTATTAGTTTCCTGGATCCTGAAGCTCCAGCACTAACCAGTGCGAGAATGAGTGTGGATTGGATTGTCAAGCCTTCAACTGGAGGACACAAGGACGCCTGAGGCTTGTGTCCAGATCCAAGGGTGAATGACAGAGTTGCCACCTGTGTTATTGAGATTTAATGAGGGAAGATGCTCTGCAGGATCCACAGTCGGGACTTGAACCTGCTGTTTCTGGACACACTGGCAGTGTGTACTGCACCACACTGTTGCCGCTATAGCCTCATGCAGAGCTTTGACCGGGTGTGTGAAAAGGCCCATGTGTTGTTTACAGTATCTGTTCGTTGACAATGAAGGGTACCTCTGTTCCATGACCCACTGGCTGTGTACTGCACCACGCTGTGGCCACCATTAGCTCTTGTGCGCTGTTCCAGCTTTCTGGAGGAAGGTAGGAGGGCCCAGGGGCTCTTACCCATGCAGTCTCCGAGGCATCTGACCTGCAAAGTGGCCTTGAGTATGGGGACTATCCACAGCCAGGTGGGAGCCACTGCCTTATCCCAGGCTAACTGATTTGGTAGGCTCCATTGTGGCTAGTCGAGCCCACAGACCAAGCGCTGTTATGTGACCTTGATTTCTTGGGAGGCGACGAGGGTCCTCGCCAGGAGGGCCAATAGCTGCAGTAATGCGGACAGGCATCAGAGGCTCTTTCCACAGATCAGCGCAGGAAACTAAGCGTGCAATTTTGGCTCGGAGTGCGGCCCTGCCTGTGGAGACCTGGATGGAATGATGCAGGGAGCTGCACTGAACCCGCTTCGGGATGGTGTAAGAGGCTGCACCGAAGTCGTGGCCTTCATTAATTTCCCCTTCCTCGGCGTAGATGAGGGTTGAGACCGGTCTGAATAGAGGGAGCCCAAATAGAGTCCATGTGGGGCCCGGACCCGTGGCCTTCATTAACTTCCCCTTCCTCGGCCTAGATGAGGTTGAGACCTGAATAGAGGAGCCTGAATGGAGTCCATGTGGGGCCCGGGAGCGCCAATGGAGTCCATGTATAGTCCTGCTGCTGAGCGCTATGCAAAAACTAAGATGGACAGCAAGCCTCAATGGGGACGGATGAGGACCGAGAGATCGAGTCACAACAGAGCCAGACAGATCCTTGCTACCGCCTGAGTCCAGAGTGGCCTAGGGGGCAAGTCAGATGCTGCTGCCGGATGTTCAGTGGTCCAGGGGCACTGAGCGGTTGCTCTCATAGGGTAGCAGGACTGCATGCAGCATCAAGGACAGTGCCTTCCCCTGTGCTATTCAGGCGCAGAGACGTTTCTACATCGGGAGTTTTGCTGCGGTGGCCTCCATTGGCGCGGTTCCAGCCAATGGCGCTGCGGGGGCTGGTTCCCACATCAGCACGGTGGCATTAGGCAGCGCAGGCACCGGGTGCTGGCTGTTTTCAGCGCCGTCCATTGGTGCTGAGGGGACTGGCGATTGTGTCCAATCCTGCGGCAGAGAAGGCTGTCCGGGGACAGAGCCAATGGCGTAGCAGGCAGGTCAGATTGGCCAATGGAGCTGGATCTCAGCAGAGGGGGCGGCGACTTGCAGGGCCGCGTGGTCAGAGCAAGATGGCCGCCCCCATGGTCCCCCACGAGGTGTGGTCCCGGTAGAGGAAGGCGGCGCCGGAGATGCAGCTGGCCGGGGATGGAGGCCCGTAGGCATGTCCTGGGCGCTGAGCCTCTCTGGAATGGAATCCCAAGTTCGGAGTTCAAGACCTCGAACGGCGGTATCCGCCTGCACGATGCAGGCTGGGACCAAGGAGGCCAGATCATCAGGAGTCCCGAATCCCGTGTGCCGCATCGGCAACTGGGAGCATGCGGCTGAAGATGGAGGCCCCGAGGCACATCCAGAGCAACGCCCGCTGCTGTGGAGGTGTCTACGAAATCACGGAGGAGCAGCGCTTGATCAATTTCTTGTTCGCGGCTCACGAGGGAGCTCTCCGTGAGGCTCTTATAGTGAACTTGCTGCAGGCAGAGAGCCGAGAGCACATATGGGCAGGAGGAACAGATCCAAGCTGGAACAAATCCAAAACAAGCATTAATGCAGTTTATACATACCTAAAGCAAGGTGAGCTTATTCTTCTCGTTGTTTTAATAGTTTTCAGTTGGAGAGTAGAAAAAAACAGTCTTACTGGCAAGGCGGAAGAACTGAAACTGGATGGCTAGGGGCGAGCCCGGGGGTGGGGCCAGTGGGCTCATGCTCAGAAGGGTGAAAGCCCTTCTGAGCTATGGAGAGTACTTCCGTCTCGGCGCCGTTGGATGACGTCACCAAGTGTGGCTGACTCATCCTGCTTGTCCTAGGAGAATGTAGGTATTTCCCTGTCCCCAAAGGACTCACAGTCATCTAAGTTTGTACCTGAGACAGTGGAGGTTTAAATGAATTGCCCAAAGCCACAAGGACTGCCACTGGGATTCAAACCCTTGGTCCCTCTAGTCACTAGGCTACTCCTAAATCACAGACAGAACATCACCATATATTGAAACAAATGACCAGAAATTAGAAACAGAAAGACAGTAATTGAACCTGGAACCCCAGGAAGTCAAACTATGACTAAACAAACTATGAAACAAACTATGAAAAAATTAGAAATGCATTTCCTCTTGTACTGAACAAAGCATAGACATTAGCAATGTCTATTTTCCAAAGCTAACATATTCCAGTTAATAAATTCAAAATAAAATACTTTATTTCTACCTTTGTTGCCTGGTTATTTCATTTTTTCAATTACAATGTCCTAATGTCTTTTTTGCTACTCTGTCTTCTCTTAACCCTCTTTCTAGTGTCTGCTGTTAAGTGCCCTCCTCCCTCAGTGTTTTTTCCATCCATCTTCTAGGATGGACGGACATCCAGCTCTCTCCACTTTTGTTAAAACAAACAAACAAGCAAGCTAGAAGACAAAGACAAGAATATGGAGAAAAGATACAGGAAGTGCACTGGCTGCAGCAAGCGCTTTAACAGCCAAGACCACGAGTACTGCCAATCCTGCTTCCCACCAGACCACATGCAGCCCACCGCAGAAAACCGAGATACCCACAAGGAGGACCAGGGCCTAAAAGCAAAACCAAGTGCACAAGTTAAGGAGCACTGAGCCCTTCAACAGCACTACAGGGGGACAGGCAGAGCCCCCTGTGGTCGCAGCAGCAACCTTTGATACCACTGCAGGGCAGGTAAGCCCTTTTTCTGCTTGTTTGGGGCATGATCAGAGTAGCGCTTTGGCTCCCTGCACCGGTAAGGACTTCCCCCCCTCCTCTCTCCAAGTGATTCCCCCTCCGGCCTGCACATTGCATCCTCTGCTGCCTCCGAGTCGGGGTCCCCTCCAGAGCTAGTTCCTGCACTGCCTACCTTCTCCCTGCATCCTCCAGACTTTCCCAGCATGCGGTCAGCTGACCCTGTTTTCTCTAGGCCCCAGAGCTCCCTCTCCTCACAATGCAGAGAGGCTCAAAAGCATTCATAATGTTGACACAATGATGCCAACGGTCGTCGATGTCACAGATCTTCTCCCTGGCATCATGGCTCCTCCCCCTGATGTTACCAACACCCCCCCAAGGCCAGCAAATGCAGGAGCGAGGACAGAAGCAGCAGCAGCGGCGGGTGCTCCCATAAACGCAGAAGGACCAAATACTGGCAGAACAATAGCCACAGTAGGAGACTCGGAACCAATATCACAGATGGCCGACAAGGACAAGAAGCTCAACAGAGCTCCACGCAGCAGGGAAGCTCTCACAATGCGGCTATTCCAGACCAGGCGGCCCCCTTCACGGCACCTTCAGTGACTCTGATGGAGGTCTGGGCTAAGTTTCTAGCCCAGCGGTTCCCAGTAACGACACCTCAGACCATGCTCCAGAACCCTACCACATCTCAGAACTCGCATGGCCCTGGCTTCTCCTCTATCAGCCCAGGCAACTACCCCATGCCAGGGTCTACCACAGAGGAAGAAGGAGAGCTTATGCACTCCGAGGAGTCCTTTTGGAGCTCAGGGGAAGACACTGGGCCTCCATCCTCACGACATACCACAGATGATATTCCACCTCCTCCAGCATCCGTCTGTCGTCCCCCCCTCGAGGACATCGCATACCCGACGTTTCTTCAGAAACTCTCCATAAGCCTTGGACTAGCACTGAACGGCAGACTCAAGCCCAAAACAGACACCCTGGGGGTCCTTAAGTACCTTGACTCCCCCAAATCATTAGTGGCCCTACCTATCCACCAAGTGCTGTTGGACTGCAGGGATAAGGTTTGGCAGTAGCAAATCACCTGGGCCGGATGGTATACATCCAAGGGTATTGAAAGAACTGAAATATGAGATTGCAGAACTGCTATCAGTAATCTGTGAACTATCATTAAAATCATCTCTAATACCTGAAGATTGGAGGATCGCCAATGTAACACCAATTTTTAAAAAGGGTTCCAGGGGTGATCCGGGAAACTACAGACCGGTGAGCCTGACGTCAGTACCGGGAAAAATGGTAGAAACCATCATAAAGAATAAAATTACTCAGCATGTAGATAGTCACAACCTAATGGGAGACAGCCAACATGGCTTTAGACAAGGAAGATCTTGTCTTACTAATCTGTTATGTTTTTTTGAAAGAGTGAATAAACAGGTGGACAAAGGTGAGTCGGTTGATATTGTGTATCTGGACTTTCAGAAAGCCTTTGACAAGGTCCCTCATCAGAGACTTTTGGCAAAACTAAAGAGTCATGGGATAGGAGGCAGTGTACTATTGTGGATCAGGAACTGGTTAAAAGATAGAAAGCAGAGGGTAGGGCTAAATGGCCAATTTTCCCAATGGAGAAAGGTGAATAGTGGTATACCCCAGGGATCTGTGCTGGGTCCGCTGCTTTTTGACATATTCATAAATGACCTGGAAAGTGGAATAACGAGTGAGGTTATCAAATTTGCAGATGACACAAAACTATTTAAAGTTGTTAAAACCCAAGAGGATTGTGAAAAATTGCAAGAGGATCTTGATAAATTGGAAGACTGGGCATCAAAATGGCAGATGAAATTTAATGTGGACAAGTGCAAGGTTATGCACCTAGGGAAGAACAACCCAAACTATGGTTACACGATGCAAGGTTCCACATTAGGAACCACCACCCAGGAAAAAGATTTAGGCGTCATTGTGGATACCATGTTAAAACCCTCGGCCCAGTGTGCAGCGGTGGCCAAGAGAGCAAATAGAATGCTAGGTATGATAAGGAAAGGAATGGAAAATAAAACAAAAGATATTATAATGCCTCTATATCGTTCCATGGTGAGGCCGCACCTTGAATATTGTGTGCAATTCTGGTCGCCGTATCTTAAAAAGGATATAGCGATTTTAGAAAAGGTACAGAGAAGAGCCACCAAAATGGTAAAGGGGATGGAAGGATACTCCTATGAAGAAAGGCTAAAAAGGTTAGGACTCTTTAACCTGGAAAAGAGACGGCTGAGGGGATATATGATAGAAGTCTATAAATTAATGAACGGAGTGGAACGGGTAAACGTAGATCGATTGTTTACCTTATCAGAATATAGAAAGACTAGGGGACATGCAATGAAGCTACAGGGTAAACTATTTAAGACTAATAAAAGAAAATATTTTTTCACTCAACATGTAATCAAACTCTGGAATTTGTTACCGGAGGATGTAGTAAAGGCTGTTAGTGTAGCTGGGTTTAAAAAATGTTTGGACAAGTTCCTGGAGGAAAGGTCCATAAACCATTATTAAGAAGTGACCGAAGATATCAATGCTTGACCCAGTACAAGCATTGTGGAACTTGTGTCTCTTGGGGAAACTGCTAGTACATATGACCTAGATTAGCCACTGTTGGAAACAGAATACTGGGCTTGATGGACCTTGGTCTGACCCAGTATGGCATATCTTATGTTCTTATGGCAGACCCCTGCAATGACCCCCACCACAACAAACAGACTGGAGTACCACGTGTTCCCTACCCCTGGAATTTGAGGCGGCACAACTTCCGCATCAATCCATTGTGGTGGAATCCGCCATGAAAAGATCCAAAAGTCCCTGACAAAAATCTAACTCGCCACCAGGAAAGGACAACAAACTCCTTGACAGAAATGGCAAGAAAGTCTTTTTCGGGAGCCATACTTAATGCAAAGTTTGCCTCCCATCAGTTTCAGGTCATTGCCTTCCTCGATCAACTACTACAGCAGACCAAGGATACTGTCGCACCTCTCCCACAGGAAATTAGGGACCTCCTGGCCCCATTGTTGCAAGACATGGTGGATTGCAACAAACACCTGGTCAGGGTGACCTTCGATGCTTTTGAGACTGCTGCTCGCACTGCAGGAACGGCTATCACTGCCCACCGCATGGCATCACTGAATGCCTCCGGATTAAGGGAAGACATACATGACTGGATGGCCAATGCCTCCTGCCCTGGGGACATCCTTTTTGGTAACAAGGTGAAGGAGATAGTGCAAGGCATAAAAGACTAATGCACCACCATATAGACCCTCGCCACTGACTGGACTACACCGTCAGAGGCCTTCTAAACCATATGGCAGCCATAAGTCCAACCGCCCTTGCGAGCACAATAATTATGGCAATTATTTTAACCGTAGCCACATAGGATATCAGAATACCCAACGTTACAAGAACAGTTGCCAATATAAGCGTCCATGTGACAAGAAGCCACAAAAGGGTATGCCCTTGTATATAGTCTCCTAACTTTGTATATAGTTGCCAAGCAAGCCCATGTCGCCACTACAGGCGACTCAACTGCCTGGCCTGTATATAGTTATTTAAATGAGCTGCCAAGATGACCTGGTCAACGCACTGTCCCACGGCATGCTGTGCAGCCTGTACATAGTTACCCCTGTTAGCCCAAGTTGCATAACTTGTTCATTGTAAGTACAGTACGGGCCCTGCCTGCATTGTACAATTTTGTTGTTAACTGTAAACCGAGCTGATTTTTAAAGAGCGTGGTATAGAAAAGACATAAAATAAAATAAATAAATAAAAGGCCCAAACCACCACCTCAAAGAGGAACAACCAAAGTTTTTGACCACCAACCACCTGTGGATGCACAATGATCCCCTGTGGACACACCTGTCAAAGGCAGACTCTCCCTTTTCTCGACAGCATGGGCAGCCATCAACACCATCTGCAGGGGCTTCCACATCAGCTTCAAAAAACCTCCCCATCAACCCCAGGGTAAGGGTGGAATACAACAAGCACCTACTCAAGGAAGCACACAATCTCTGGCAAATAGGCGCCATAGAACCGGTCCCAGCCTTGCAGCTCAACCAGAGCTTCTACTCCTGTTTTTTCCTCGTCTCCAAAAAAATCTGGTGGCCGATGCCCCATCCTTGACCTTGGGCAGCTCAACAAGCACATCTGAAAGGAAATGTTCTGCATGCACTCCCTGGGCACCATTTTTCCCCTGATCCTGGAAAACAATTGGCTCACATTCCTGGACCTCCAGGATGCATACACCCACATACCTCTGCACCCGTCCCAGAGAAGATACCTTCACTTCAGAGTGGGAAGTCAGCATTTCCAGTACAAGGCCCTACCATTCGGCCTATCCTCAGCACCATATGCCTTCACAAAGTGTGTCACGTTCACAGCAGCCCACTTATGCAAGGCAGGCATACACGTCTTCTATCTTGATGACTGGCTAACCACGGCACGATCCCGAGGAGCAGTTCAGACAGCCATACAAACCACAACCGGCCTACTCCAGTCTCTGGGCTTCTTTATCAACCACAACAAGTCAAACATGCAACCATCCCAGGTCGCAGAATTCAAAGAAGCCAGCATCTATACCACCCAAGCAAAAGTGTTCCTACCAAGGCAATGAGCAGACAAGATGATCACACTAGTGGACAAATCGCCTCATCCAGCGAGACCTTGGCGCACGGACCCTCCTCCACTTCTTGGGACACATGGCTGCGGTGGTGCATGTCATCCCTCACACAAGAGTATGAATGCGCCAGCTCCAATGGCACCTTTGGAGAGCCTAGGACCAGCAGATACAAACCCTGCACCACAGGATCAGCATAGACCACTACACCCGCAAGAACCTCGGCAGGTGGCGAACATGGAAGAACCTGGAGAGGGGCAAGTGTGGTGAAAGTGAGTTAAAGTTGACTACTGATTATGCATCAGTAATAAGTCAGGGGTTAATGAAATCTCCGTTTTATAGGAAAGAAATGCCTGTGTAATTTTGTGAGAAACATCTTGCATAACTACATCATGTGAAGCTTATGAGAGGGAGTCCTGATACAAGGATGTAGATAAGGAAAAGCTTCTCCCATAGCAATTGTGCTTTTTCTCATAAAGTGAAGGTCATCTACCAGAATTTTGAGCTTCTGAACCTTGGGATTGGAGATGGCCCTCCCTTGAGCATTCTCAGTTGCCTGGCCAGCATCTTGATTATCTTTAATGGATAGCTGATCCTATTCTCTGTGTATGTCAACTGATGGAAAATTACTGGTTGCTCTTGCAACAAGATAAAATGGGTGCCTTTTTCAGCCAGGAGAGAGAAAAAGGAGGTCTCACCTATGGAGTGAACACGTGCACTGCCTAGGATTCTCCAGATTGAGAAGTCTCTCTTGCCTGGCTGAATCCGGGACTTATTCAGTCAAAGTGTGACATGAGATGAAGTTCATAGCTCTGTCAGTGATGTATCATTTTCTTTTATCTTGCTATTTGTAGATAAGTGAATCACCTGCTTTCAAGTTATCTTTTCTAATTATGTGTATAAGCAAATTGCTTGCTTTTAAGTTACTCTTTCTTAATATTTTATAAATAAACTGCTTATCTTTATTCCAAAGTGTGTTAGTCTTTATTTCGCACCCTGATCCAGCAGGACAGCAAGCTGCAGATCACCCTTACAACGGATGCATCAAAACGCAGATGGGGGGGGGGGGGTGTGCGCCTACTTGACCTCCGCATGCATGGGAACTGGTCCCCAGCAGAGGCATACCTCCACATCAACCTCCTCAAACTTAGAGCCATAAGGAACACGCTATGAGCCTTCCACCCTTGGGTACAGGGGAAGACTGTTCTGGTCCAGATGGACAACAAGGTGGCAATGTTCTACATCAACAGATAGGGAGGCACAGGCTCACGAGCTCTGTGCGGGAAAGCATACCTCATCTGGACCACAGCCATCTCCTTGTGGTCCCATCTGCAAGCAGCGTACTTACCTGGGGACGACAATACTCTGGCGGACTCCCTGAGCTGGCAACTCGCCCCATACAAATGGTCGCTTAATTGCTCTGTCGCCTCCAGCCGTTTTCAGCGGTGGAGGACTCCAGCAATCGACCTATTCACCTGCGAGGAGAATACAAAATGCTAACACTTCTGCTCCAGATGCCCCTCCATGCACAGAGTGGCTGCGGACACATTCTCCATCAACTGGGGCCCACAACTCTGCTATGCCTATCTGCCCACTCCCCTCATCGCCAAAGCGATCCAGAAGATTGCACACAACAGAGTGAGCGTCATCTTCATCATAGCCTTTTAGCCAGGACAGCTCTGGTTCCTTACCTCCAGCAGCTATCCAGCCAGCAGCACCATCTCTCGCTACCTACCCATCCAGACCTCATCTCACAGGACAAGGGTTGGACACTCCACCCCAATCTGCAGACCCTGGCACTGACCGCATGGATGCCTAATGGTCACCTGGCAGCCAGGCATCCAGCCATGCAGCGGTCCTATGTGGCGAATGGGATAAATTCCGCTCATAGTGTGACAGTGAAAGACTGAACCCCTTCGACTGTACCATACCAGCGCTTCTACAGTACCTGCACACGCCTTCATGCAATGGCCTGAAGCCCTCCTCCATCAAAACACTCCTGAGTGCTATAGCCGCTTACCATGACAGGGTGCAAGGAAAATCCATGGTGACACAACCTCTAGTCTCACAATTCATGAGAGGCTTCAACCACTTGCACCCCCCAGTCAGACCTCCAGCCCCAGGGTGGGACCTGCACATTGTCTTGAATCAACTCAGGGAGTACCCTTTTGAACCACTCAAACAGTTGCCTCAAAGATTCCTCACGTGGAAGGCCCTCTTCCTCGTCGTCATCACCTCAGCATGCCACATCAGTGAGCTTCAGGCCCTCATCAGCTCCCCCCCCCCCCCCATCATGGCAAGGCCATTCTCAGGACTCACTCAAAGTTCCTACCAAAGATATTCTTGCCTTTCCACGTCAACCAATCCAGCTTCTACTGGAACCACACGCATCACAAGAAGAGCGCTGCCTGAATACTCTGGAATGCACACATGCCCTGTGGATCTACATTAACAGGACCGTATACACGAGACAGGCCTCACAAATCTTCCTTTCCTACAACCCAAACAGACTGTGTCACCAGGTGATGAAATGCACCATGTCCAGATGGCTGGCAGACTGCATCTTGTAATGGGTCTGCTCCTTGTTGGTCACTCCAGGCCAGGAAATCCCGAACCCTCATCTGCGGTGTGCTGCTCCGGCTGGCTGGAATCCAGGGGAATAAAACTCACAGACCACACAGAAGGACAGTATGCAAGTTTATTCCAAAGGGTGGAGGGATTGTCCGTATTTTATACATTATCAGAAACATATCCATACGTCATCCACCCATCTTCTGGGGGCCCACTATAGTTTATCAGTAACTAATGCAAATACAAGTCATCCTTGAGTAGAACAATCAGTTTAGCTTACACAGCACATTCCTTTTTCCATACCCACCAGAATGTACAAAGGGCACACACATAGGATTCTGATTTCTATAGGATTCTAATTTCTCTTGTGCAGGCCTCTTGTATATGCACTTAAACTAAGCATTATTATTACAAAGGGCACATATATAGGATTCTGATTTCCCTAACAATCCCCCCTTTGGGCCTGCATAGGCCCACTATAAGAACAGCCTAACAGTCTACTACAAAATAACTAAACAGACATTATTAATGGAACATCTGTATGTGGCAGCTCAAGTACATCAGCCACCGTAAAAGCAGGAGTATAGAAATACAAAAAAGTGGTAGAGCTTTGTCGGGCCTTTCAACAACAGCCAAGAACAAATGAAAATACAACAAAAAAGAACAAGAATTATAAAACCGCTCAATAGGGCAATAAGCAGCCCTTTGAGACCACCCCAAAGAAAAATACATCAGAGAGTAATCATGAGAAACTTCCCTGTAGTTGAAGAACAGTATAGAGCAGTATTAGACAGGCTAAAAGCAGAAACAATAAAACAATCTGTAGCATTAAAACTAGAGACAGTTTACAATGAGCAAGGGACCTAGTCATATCCCAAAGAGGGGCGAGTAACACCAATGTTATACAAGAAAGTAGAAAAAGAAACATGGGGCTGGGTGCAGTTTAAATTGTCAAGTACAGTAAACTTCTACATTTCACACAGATTAGAAGGTACAGTAATGAGACATGTTGAGAGAAAAGCTTCAATTTGTAGCGAGCTGCGCACACAAATAGTAAGGCAGTCTGGGCAAGTAGTATTGCCGTATTAACAGTTCCCGAAATGGACTGAAGGAGGCACCACATGAGTGGTAGGAGGAGTCAACACAGTCTTGTGCGTGATGGTCAGGAGGCTGGAACCGAAGATGTCAGTGGAGATGATACACGCTTGATTCTTGACGCATGGATCCACGAAGGGGAGGAGTCACACAGGATGGCTGTCCATGTAATGGCAATCACTGTAGTTTGAAGGTCCGTAGAGCGGGTCTAAGGTACCGTGCTTTTGAGGTGCTCTGACCTGTCACCAACCTTGAAGGGATATATTGGTTCGGTACCTCTAGGCCGAAAGCTGCCTTTCTTCAGGAGTCTTCTCCTCTCCTCTCCAGTTGCTAGGGCCTTGGCTGCCCCGGCATCAGCTACTTCTCATCCTGGTCCTGAAGCCTGATCTGTATATGGAGAATGTTTCCAGCGAGGGCAATGGCTTCAGGATCTTTTTAGCCGCCACCTTCACTGCAATCGGTGTTATCAGAAGAACTTGGAACGGTCCCATACTGGAAAAGGGGCTTGTACTGTGTGCTGGTGGTATGTCTTTACCAAAATCCAGTCTCCGGATTGAAAGAAAAGAGCTGAGTCATCCAGCAGAAAGGACTGGACCTGCTGAGCATACCTGTGGAGGGAAGAGAGTTGCCTCTGCTGCTAGGAAATACAAGAGATCAAATGTGAGGCTCAGGAGTATAAAAAAATAAGCAGTCTTCCATATAACAGTTCAGAGGGAGAAAAAGTTCAGTCTACTCCCTTGGGGCAATTTGTTTGGTTGTTTGTTTGTTTATTGAACAGAGTCAAAGGCAAGACAGTTTAGTGTCTTTACAAAGTTTTTTTTTAAGATTTCGGAGGTTCCCCCCTTCGTGGGTTGCTGTTTGCACACAACAGCCAATCCTAAGCAACTCAATTTAGCTAATACATTTTGACAAGATGCCCACACTTCCTCAAATTTTTTCACAATTTTAGAATTATACCAATTTGTAAAAATTTGTGTAAGTAACTTTCCTCCTTTAGCTTCATGTGTCGGGCCAGGACACATAGAGGCAAAAAGGGATAAAAACATCTGAAAAGCACCACGTGGCCAGTGTGGGTCGCCCCAAAGATCATTAGGATGAAAAGTGCACTCAGCCTATCTCCAAGTATCTATTTCCAATTATTGGGTATATCTCTGGGCTAGATAACTTTCAAAATTGGAGTTAATGGGGATGGCAAAATCAAATATTGTAGAGTATTCATTGTCAGTTTTCTTTCTAGGTGGATACATCGGATACATCATTTCACACTTCAATTTACCCTCACCATTTTATAATGTTAATCTGAGTTCTCTTTTCCAACATGAATATTCCATCACGCTCCTCTCAACACCACTTTTTTTTCACTTACATCATTCCATCAAACTACATGCATAGGTCCTTCTGTCTTTTTTATACCATACTAGTGTATCCTTATTTGGCAAGGCTGCTAAGAACATCAAACAATTGTTAGAAACTTAGTATTTTTGTAAACAAAAGGTATATATACATATAAATGTAGATCCTTTTCAATAAGCATAACAATATGAGTAAACAGTGCTCATTCTAATTAGCAGCTGCCTAAACAAAATATAGATAAAGTCCTTACAATATAGACTAGTGCTTCACAGCATTTTATAACATCAATCCCAATAGGAAGGAGTATGGCTTCTAACAGAACAGCCACATAATCTCTCAGGTGTGACTAAAGTCTATCTTATACCCGGTTCCCAGTGAGAGTGCTGTGGAAACGTAAAAATATTTGAGGACTGATCTTATAATCGCAGTGCCCACAAGGATCTGTGGAAGTTACTCACTAATCATGGTGTTTAAGAGATCCTTTTGAGATGAGAGGCCTAAGAAGGTTCAAGGCATTTGTGGTTGGGCCTCAGGGCGATGTTTCCTCGGGTTCTTCTTGGCCTATTCCCCCCTGCCTAGTCATGTCTCTTCAGAGGCATAAATATGCAAGGTTCATGTTCCTCAGGCCTTGTGGGTCCTCGAGGAGTCTTAGAGCAGTTAGAATTCCGGTGGCCCAGATCATCACACTTGGAGCAGCACGTTTATTGCCTTTCCCAAGGCTGTAGCTTCACCTTCTGTCTCTCTCTGCTTTTTTTTTTTTTTCTTTTCAATGAATTCACGTTAATGTTATTATTTACAAATATTCTCATATTTCCTGGGAACTAAGCTTCATCTTTCCACTAAATGAGATCTATATGCTTGGGAACAGAGCAATTTCAGATCAGCCTCTTTCCAAAATTCTATAATTTCTGTGTATACTGAACCTCTACATAATGTACTGCTAGAACAAGTATTTTGGTAACATAAAGTGCAAGTGTGTAAACTAAAGAAAACTTGTATGTCATAGTGCTACAATATACTGTATTACTAAAACTGAAATGTTAAAAACTTTTTCTCTCTGGACCCCAACACATCAAATCAGAAAGATAGCCAGCACCCATGGTGCTACTGTCCTGTTCGTCAGTCATCAGCACCGAGCTTAACAATGCAAAGTAATTAACTTAAAATCTTACAGTTCAAGAAACAGACATTCAAATAACATGAAACTGCAAAAAGGTGAATTCAAAATCATGCTTTGTCACATTTAAATTAAAACCTTATACATAATACTTAAGACTGGTATCAAACTGATCTGAAACAATGAAATTATGTTAAAGCAATCTACTTAGAGTAACAGTTCAACCTTGATGTTATCTCAAACACAGCAAAGTAAACAGCAAGTCTGTCTTAAGTCCAAATTCCTTCAGGCAAATGCAGATAGCTGAACAAGAGTCCTAAATACTAAAAGTTTAAAAAGAAACAGTTGCTTGAGAATTGTCACTAATTGTGATTGCTATTAAATTCCTATAGTTACACTCTGTGTTTCTAAAATATATGAACAATAAATTATGACCTCTGAGGTGCTTGCCACAAAATATAAAAATCATTGTTTTTTTAAACTCTTTAAGTTTACTCAATAGCATACACAAAGACCAGACACATAATAACATGACCTTCTTATTCACTCAGGATTCAAATCATTTTTTTTTCAAGTTGCAGTCTTTTAATTACTGGCTCAGGATGCCCCATTGTCCTGATAGGGTTCCCAACCCCTACTTTGAAGGTTAAAGAAAAACAATCCAAAACCATTTGTGCCTTCTGTAGCCCACGGGAGGGGCTGCCCCCTTTCCCTTTCCCTCTCTCTTCTTTGTTCTCTTTGCTAAGTTTCTGATTTCGTTTCTGATGTTGTAGGGGGAAGGGATAGCCCCAACCTAATTTTTTTGTTTTCTCCAAGACACCCTGAATCTTTTCTTTCCCAAGAAATGCAGCAGATTGTTAATGGCTTCTATCACAACTGGTTTCTCCTGCCCTAAACGTTAAAGATCATCTACATAGTGCCTAGGGAGCAGGCTCAAACATATACCTCAAATCTACAATACTGAACCATTTGTGTTCATGCAAAATTTAGCTCAATATTTTTAACCAAAAGCATAAATATACAAATCAAGGGGTTTCTTTTGAAATAAGGTTTTCAAAGGAAAGTATCCGTTGCTAGGTCTGGACAATCTTATTCAAATTCCTTAAATCCTGCACCAACCAGCAAATAAAAGAAAAACAATATTTACTGTAAACAAAATGTATATTTTTTTTTTCAGCTTGTTGGGAAGGACACTAAGGAGTTACTTATTTGGGAAACTTCTGTTTCAGTTCTTATTTAAACAAGAGATAAATCAAAGCTTACAAGTGCTTTCTTAAAAAACTTCGCCCTGCATAATGAACTAGACCCTCTCCCTTGATTTCTCCCCTTCAGACTTACCAGTCACATAAAGGGTTAACACCTAACAAATCCAAGCAACCAAAACAGCAGGAGGAGAGATACATTCCTTTGTGCAAAGGAAACAACAGTATTTCATCATTAGCATCTTACAGTTCTTATCATTCTCCCCCTTTTCCTTACCGCGGTCTGTGCACAGAATGACTTGGTTGCTGCAGTGCCTGCTTTTAATTCACTATCTGTCCGATTCACAATACCTCTAGTCACCCAGGACCATTACCAGCTAGTAAGAGACCTCTCCGCAGAGAAGGAGGTGAGACTGTTGAAATCAACAGGACGCGTCTTCGCACCTCCACTCAGCAGGAGTCACTCCACCGTGGGAAAATCCCAGCGAGCCCCAGCTGTTATTTACACCTTTACCTGTGGCCAATTCACCTTTAGCCAAGCTGGCCAATGAGACTCTGAGAGGGATATTGTGAAGCAGATTAAGAGCTCTTTTAGTATTTCATTATTCAGTACATTGCTATAGCAATGGGTGTCTAAATACAGACACACCCTTTTACATATCTCAGTGACAGTTATACCGTTGTTGAGTACAAAAGTAATTTTCTTTCTATTTAGCTTGTCTTGGCAATAAATAGACACTCTGCAAACAAATAATAATTTACGTTTTAGTATGCTGTTTAACTTTAAGTTTCTGTTCTGTCTGCCTGTCCGTAAACTTTGAACACAAAGAACAGAAAGGGAGGGAGAGGGAAAAGCAAAACAGTGGAAGAATAAACAAACAGCACTTGTCACTTACATTCCAGGGACACGGAGTCATCAGTTCTAGAGAGGGGGGGGGGGGGGTGTCGTATAGGCACAGAGATAAACTAAGCACAGTAAACATGCTAACAGGCTTATTCAGCAGAATCCTGTAACTTACACTGACAATTTATGTAGAATGGCTGTTTTTTAGCTGCAGTTTTAAAACTTATCAAACTTATCACAACATATAGCAGAACATACATTCACGCGGATTCTGGAGTGGTCCCCTCACCTTGGGACCCCCCATCCTCTAATTAATTCACAACAAACGCACGGCTGGCCAGACACACAAGCACACAGCCTTCACAGCAGCCGCAGATGAGAAAGAAAAGAAATCTAGCTTTCCCACCGATTCCCACCCAGGGAACAGGAAAGTCTTAATTACCATTTAACCATGCTACCAAAGCAATAGGGACACTCCCAACCAAAGGGAGAATACCAGTTCTAATTTAGACCGTGCTACCAAAGCACAGGGATCCCTGGGCCACGGGAGTATCCCACTTCTGACACCAAATGTAATGGGTCTGCTCCTTGTTGGTCACTCCAGGCCAGGAAATCCCGAACCCTCATCTGCGGTGTGCTGCTCCGGCTGGCTGGAATCCAGGGGAATAAAACTCACAGACCACACAGAAGGACAGTATGCAAGTTTATTCCAAAGGGTGGAGGGATTGTCCGTATTTTATACATTATCAGAAACATATCCATACGTCATCCACCCATCTTCTGGGGGCCCACTATAGTTTATCAGTAACTAATGCAAATACAAGTCATCCTTGAGTAGAACAATCAGTTTAGCTTACACAGCACATTCCTTTTTCCATACCCACCAGAATGTACAAAGGGCACACACATAGGATTCTGATTTCTATAGGATTCTAATTTCTCTTGTGCAGGCCTCTTGTATATGCACTTAAACTAAGCATTATTATTACAAAGGGCACATATATAGGATTCTGATTTCCCTAACACATCTCCTACTGTTACATTTGTGCTAACCTCCCACAAGGGGAGAGGGTGCACACCCACCAACTATGGATGATGGTGCCCTCCCTGGCTCACCTGCACATGGTGACACCCACAGACATCTGCAATGCAGCCATGTGGGCATCAATCCACACTTTTACGAAGCACTACTGATTTGACTGTGCCATTAGGGTTGCCAACTTTTTGAAAGAGAAAAACCCGCCACCTGTGGCTAGTCACGCTCTGCCCCCACCCTACCCCTACTCCACCTCCTGTCCCCAAATAAACTGTAGAGAGGGCAATGTGCAAACTGAACAAGCAAGACTTCTACACATTCTTAGTAAATTCGTTTTTATTGTTTTCACATAAACATACAATTACAGTTACCGTTAAAGTGAAATAAGCTAGTACATCACACACCTAGAACCACCAAAGAATGCACAGTTTCAAATACAAACTTTCAGGGGGAATTGCTGGGGGTAACTAGTGAGCAGTCTTACAGCCGGAAAGCTAGACTATACAAATAAGACAACAATGAGTGCATCACAAATCAGTAAATACAAGAACTTTAAAGGCATAGATGAGAATTCAAAGGAGTTAACTCAGTATTCTTCAGCTTCACAAGGGCAGCCTTAGGTCTGTAGGGCAAGGCTAGCAATGAGCAGTCCAAAGCCAAGGGTCTACCCCCCCAGGCACCAGCCAGAGCAAGCACGATTACCCAATCATCCACCTAAGCGACCCCCCCCCCCCCCCACCCTCTTTACCCCGCACCCACCCCCCACCCCCCCACCAGAACCAGAAAACCCCCCAGGTCTCTCCAGTCATGTTCAGGGAACACCACCCCCCCATGGAGTCAGGGCCCAATCACGTAGGTCTGACCTACTCCTGCGCCAAATCCCTCTCAGAACCCGCCCCTGGGGGATTGAGCAAGGGAGCCCAGATGAGAAGGAATCGGGACAACACAGGACCTCCCAGTAGCCGGGCCGTTCGGCCCTCCATCCTCATGAGATCCCCCATCAAAGCGTCCCACTCCCTTATCCCGGACCATTCTCGGAAAGCCACTGCCGGAGGATACAATGTTTGGCCACCAAAGAGGCTCTTCGCACACAGCTGCCTCTGGGCATCCGCTCCCTGCACCCCTGAGGGTCCGACATGAAACAAACACCACACAGGGTGTAGGGTCACCCCCCCATTCACCCAATGGTGTAGCCTACCTCGGACCGCGCTCCAAAATAATTGAATCTTAGGGCAAGACCAAAATCTATGAAACAGAGTTCCCACCTCGCTATTACAGAGGGCACACACATCAGACAGCAAAAGTCCCATCCTCCTTGCCCCAGCCTCAGATACATATGCTCTCCACAGAAGTTTGAACTGCATCTCCCTGTACCGAACCGCCTCAGAGAGCCCCCGGATTCTGCCAAAAGCCAGTCCCACCAGTTCCACCGTCAACTCCACCAAACCGTCCCGTTGCCAGCGTTCCACCAATCGAACGAAGTGGCCCAAGCCGCTCGGGGGGGACAACAGCAGCCGTAGCTGCCCAGCAGCAGGGGAAGCCTGACATTGCTCCAGTACCGACCAGAGGCTGCTGTCAGAGATCAGAAAGGCCCTTTTCCCAGGAATGCTATCCACGTAGTGACGCACCTGTAAATAGTAATAAAAAGTCTCCCTGGGCAAATCATATTTCTGCGCCAGCTCCTGGAAAGAGGCAAGCCGATCCGAACCCTCCAGGCGCAATTGTCCAAGATACTCAACCCCAGCCCTTCTCCAAAGCCGTCCGCCCCCACCAAGTCTTCCCGGCGGAAAGTCTCCATTCCCTAGCAGGGGCAGACAGTCCGTCACTCGCCAGGGCCGAGCCCGTTGATGGCAGAGAAATTTCCAGCCCACTCGCAGGGTACGCAAATAGTAGGACTCCCGCCATGCCCGCGGTAACATCGCGGCCCCACAATGAAGCAAGTACACTCTATGCCATTTCTCAGAGAATTGGTCGAGCAGGTCAATCGGCAGTCGTTCGGCATTTCCCAAAACCAGATCACTTATCCTTCTTGTCATATAGCACAAATTAAATAATCTCAGGGAAGTCAAGCCCAGACCACCCTCCTCGGCTGGTCGCATAAGGGTCTCCAACGCGACACGGGCTCTCTTGGCTCTCCACAGATATCGCCCAACCTGTCCATGCAATTCCCGCAAGTCCCGTCTGCCCAACCATAGGGGAAGGTTCCTTAGCAGATAAAGCCATCGTGGCCACTCTATCATCCTCACCAGGGCAACCCGTCCCATCAGAGACAAAGGTAGATCCCTCCATCTCCGTAGCCGTGAAATCGTAGAGTGCAACAGGGGGGGAATATTTACCTCATAGAGGGAGCGTGGACTTATCGGAATATGGATGCCTAGATAACGGATGTGTCCCTCCGCCCATTGCAGCGGGAAAGCACCCCCCCATCTACCCCGCGACTGATTCTCGACATCTAGGACCATCGATTTCGTGCGATTAATACGAAGCCCCGAGAACCCACCAAAATGCTCAATCAGGTCTAAAGCTTTCGGGAGGGATGCCATCGGGTCCGTCAAACACAGCAGAAGGTCATCCGCGAACGCACTCACCTTAAGGCAGCCACCTTGCCAGGTAGCCCCTTTAATCTGCTCAGATGCCAGCAACGAGAGTAAGAGAGGTTCCAATTGTAGGACGTAAAGAAGAGGAGAAAGGGGACAGCCCTGCCGCGTACCACGCTGCAACAGAAAGGGGGGAGAGCATGTTCCGCCAACATCGACCACAGCTCGGGGAGCCGCATATAAAGCTTGCAGGCCCCGCAAGAACATTCCTTGAAAGCCGAAGCGCTCCAGGGCCGCAAACATATAACGCCATGACACTCTATCAAAAGCCTTTTCGGAATCTAGGCTAACAAGTATCATCGGGTTCCGCGCCATCTGTGTTTGTTCCATACCCAGCAACACCTTACTAATGTTCACCGAGGCGTCCCGGCCTTTAACGAAGCCTGCTTGATGGGTGCCCACCAACTCCGGCAAAAACATCTGGAGCCGTGCCGCCAGAATCGAGGCAAAGAGCTTTTGATCGACATTTATTAACGAGATGGGTCTATAAGAGGCAGGGTCCTCCAGGTCCTTGCCCTGTTTCGGAATTAAAGTAATGCGGGCTGTGCGCATATCTCTAGGGAATGAACCGAAGTCCACCACCTCGGCAAACAATGCCGCCAGGGTCGGGACCAGCGAGATTTCCAACAATTTATACGCCTCATATGTAAAACCGTCAGGGCCCGGAGCCTTGTGCGTTTTGCCAGCACGAATCGCTTTCTGAATCTCCACACCCGTTATTTCCCGATTAAGCACGTCCAGTTGCGCCGTCCCCACACAGGGGAGCGACACACGTCCCAGAAATTCTTCTATAGAGGACTCATCTCCCTCCTCGGAAGTATATAGGTGTTCGTAGAAGTCGCGGAAACACGAGCTACATCCACCGCCCTAGTATGTCGCTGCCCCTTAGTGTCCTTGATCCCCAGGACCCGACGGGAACCCGTGGAGTCCTTCACTAAATGGGCCAGCAATTTCCCAGACCGGTCTCCATATCGGAAAAACTGGTGGCGATAGTATTGCTGGGACTGGATGGCCCGTTCCTGCAGCAGGTCATTCAGACTCTTCTGTAGCTCCAAGTAGACCGGCAAACCACTCCGCCGCCCAGAGGCCGTCGTCTGGGCCGCACGGAGTTCTCTTGTCAGCCGAAGTATCTCGGCATTAGCTTTCTTCCGCTCCGCTCCGACATAGGCTATTATATGCCCTCTGAGAACGGCTTTCCCCGCCTCCCAGAAGGTAGCCAGCGAGGCAACCGTCCCCTCATTGAACTCAACAAATTCCGCCCAGCGCTGGGTCACAAAATCTCGAAACTCCGGCTTATGCACCAGGTGGCTAGGAAACGACCAGTTGGCGGAACTCTCCCGCTCCCCGCGCCAGGTCAAACCAACCATGGCATGATCTGAGACGATAATGGGCCCAATCTCTACACAGGACACCTTCCCAAACCATTGCTGCGGTACCAAGAAGAAGTCAATTCTCGACCAGGTTTGGTGAGCTCGTGAGAGATGCGTGTATTCTCTGCTGGCAGGATTTAACACTCGCCAGACATCCACCAACCCCCCCAGCTCACAGAGGTACCCTATGCCCCGCTTACTCCATCCCCTCCCTGTGGAAGGGTGTGAACGGTCTAAGGAAGGATCATGGGGACAATTAAAATCTCCAGCTATTACCATCGGGATTTTTGGGGCCCCCAAAATTTTATGCAGAATATTCTTAAAGAAATCATGGTTGTAATTATTGGGGGCATATACAGTCCCAAGGAACATTTCTTCGCCTTGGAGTTTGACATGGGCAAACAGAAATCTACCTTGGGGGTCAGAATCTACCTTGAGGACCTCGCACGCTAGACCTTTGTGTAAGAGAATTGCTACCCCTTTTTTTCGAGAGTCCGAGGGCGCGGACAGAACCGTCCCGACCCAATCCCGCTGTAATTTGGCATGCTCTAGAGCCGTCAAGTGTGTCTCTTGTAGCAGAGCCACCTGGGCTTTTTGCCGCCTGAGGGCCTGCAGAATTTTGGTGCGCTTCACTGGCGTGGTAATGCCACCGACATTCCATGTTACAAAGTGTAAATCAGGGAGGGTAATGTATTCTCTCGATGCAGACCTTCCTAGGATGAAACAGCTGGGATTGTGTGCGGGGCAGCCCAGCCTCTACCCCACCATTACAGGATTGAGCACTATGCTCCGGGTAAAACCACCCATGGAGAAAACCAGTTCTGGCCAGAATTGGGAGGGAGGGAGACGACGCACCCATATGTCTCCCGTTGTCTAGAAGCTCCCCACCCCCCCCCTCCCCCACCACCCACCGCCCCCCACCCCCCCTCCCCCTCCCCCCCCTCCCCCCAACCCACCCACCCCCTCTTTCCAATCTTCACCCCCCCTAAAACTATCACCATCCATACCCTCAGTACCTCGACTGAGGCCCGAGTCTTAGCAATGCCTCGGGGCAGCCCCGAGGTACTTCCCCTCTCCCCACGCCCTCCAGCAGGAGTGCTAACGCAGGGCCATAGCAGCACAGCCCATGAAAACATAACCCCGGATGTCAGAACAGGATAGCAGAGAGGAGAAAGGAGAAAAGAGAAAAGAGAAAACAAAAGATATTGTGGCATAAATCACAATGTACTAATCTGAAAGTCCGGGGTTCTGTCCATTTCCTCCTCTTTCTCCAAGACAAAGATCAATGCCCTCCATCTCCAGGCCGCACTAAGTGCAGAAACGTGCTGTTCCATGCAGATTTGCTCAGCGCGCCACCGGGACAGTAAACAAGATTCTCACTCCGCCGTTGGTTCAGCAGGCAATTGCGCCAAAAATTGTTTTGCCTTACCGGCTTGTTCAAATTGGTGTACTTTCCCATGCAGGGTAACCCTCAGGTGGGCTGGGAAAGCCAGTGTAAAGCGCACTTTGCGGCGGAACAGCTCCGCACAAACAGGAGCAAATTCCCTCCTTTTTGCGGCCACCTGCGCAGAGTAATCCTGGAACATTAGGATTTTCCGGTTGTGCAGCAGCAGCTCAGGCAATTTTCGGTAGGCTTGCAGGATTAGAACTTTGTGTTGGAAATTAAGGACCCTTAGTATCACCACACGTGGCCTGGCATCTTCCGTTCTGCGGGCTCCCAGCCGATGAGCGCGCTCAATTTTAAGAATGCCGCGCAGGTCCTCCAGGCCCAAGGCCTCCGGGAGCCAGGATTCCAAAAATGGAAGCAGCCCGCCCTCAGGTTGCTCCTCACCAATGCCCAGGATACGGAGATTATTGCGGCGCGATCTGTTTTCCAAATCGTCAATCTTTAGCTGCAGATCTTGTAGTTGCTGCGCATGGCGTGCCGCCTCTCTCTCCCGCCGTCCCTCCTCGCTCTCAAGGCTGGTGACCCGGTGCTCCACTTCATCCACTCGTTTCCCCATATCAACTATCGACTCCTCTAAGTTATCCAGCTTTTTTAGGAGCAGGTCGAACTTCGGGTCGAGAAGCTTCACCACTTCCTTGGCGAGCTCCGCTGGCGCAGAGTCGACGCTCTCCGCTCCCGGAGAGGCCGGCTGAGTTAGCCCCGGGGTCGCAGGCCCGGCTTTGGAGGCCTTCTCTCTCTCCTTCCGCGGTGCCAGAGGCATGGTCAAGGCTGAGAATGCACCAGTAAGTAAGGGGCAGCGTCTGAGACACCCTCCGAGAGTGGGGGAGCGTTAGATGGTAAAATGCAGGTTTTTGAGCAGATTTATCCTCGCGGCTGCCCCGGAGCGAGCGGGAAGCGTCCACACTCACTCACGCATCACGTGACTCTCCTTCTACACATTCTTAAACAGAAATTCTATACTGACAGAATACACAGCACTGGTTATATATAACTGGAAGGTAGCGGTATATAAAAGATGTTTAAATAAATAAATAAAATATAAAATATATACACACACACACACACACACACACAATACAGATAGGTCTTCATCAATAAATGAGCACAAAACAAAGAGAGAAAAATATAGACAAAAGTGAAACTGAAACCCCAAGAAGACAGACTCTGCATGCAGTGCAATATCACATAAATAAGAGATGCAGTTCCCCATACTGTGTAATATATAAAGGTAGTACAAAGTCCAATCATTAAATTGAAAATAAAATTATTTTTCTACCTTTGTTATCTGACCATTTTATTCTCTGAGCATGCTGGTGCCAATTGGAAGCTTCCGTTTTCCTGTCTTCTCTTAGCTCGTTTTCTATGGTCTGTAGTCCATCTGCCATTTCTTGTCTCTTCTTTTCTTTTCTTCTCTTCATTTCCTTCCATCAGCCTATTTCCAGTCCCAGTGCTTCCTCCCCATTACTCAGTCACTTACCAGTACCATTCCCAGGTGTCAGCTCCCTTTGAGCCCGCTCCTTACCTCCTCTGTCAGCTCTCTTCCAGCCACCTCCTTTACCCTGTCAGTCCCTTCCTGCCACCTCCTTTCCCCCTCTTTCAGCTCTCTTCCAGCCCTCACCTTCCACCTGTCAATTCCTTCTGCCACCTCTTTCCCATTGCAGCCGCTGCTCCTGCTTCTTACAGAGCAGCGGCTGCAATAAAGCTAAGTTAAAAAGAAAAAAAAATGAAACCTGTGTGGAGCCTTCCCCCGCAGCCGCTGCTCCTTCTTCTTACAGAGCAGTGGCTGCAATAAAGTTAAGTTAAAAAGAAGAGAAAACCTGTGAGGAGGAGGAGGAGCTCTCACCCAACACCACCGCCGCTTCTGCTTTTTATAGAGCAGTGGCTGCAATAAAGTTAATGTGAAAAGGAAAGACAACCTGTGAGGAGCCCTCCGGTCCTTGGAAACTCCTGCAGAGCCTGGGCAGAAAAGGAAGTGATGTCAGAGAGGGTGGGCCCTGCAGAAGGAGTTTCCTAGGACCGGAGGGCTCCTCACAGGTTCTTTCCTTTTCAAATTAACTTTATTGCAGCCGCTGCTCTGTAAAAAAGCAGAAGCAGCGGCTGCACGGGGGATCGTGCACTGCGGGAGAAAAGCCGGTTTTCTGGTCTGGCCGCTTCAGCTCGTGGCCGGAGCAAAAAGACAGATTTTTAAGGGCTGGTTTTGCATCTCTGCCGGCAGCTGGCCTGGCCATGGAAAAACTGACCCAATTTGTTGTAGTTGAGATAAGCCTGACTTTTTTATAAGTTTCGTCATGGTTTGGAACGTCTATTTCAAATTTCTTGAATGTACAGCACTAGAGTTTTACACTATTTAAAAAATGGGTCATTGATGCCAAAAAGGAGCAGTTAATGGCAAACGCCAATGTGAGAGCTCCCCTAATGTCTGAGACCCGCTAGTTATATATATCAAAAAATACCCAAAGTAATGCTAGTAATTGTTTGCACGTATTCAAGCCACTTGACAGAGTCAAATTAAAAGTGGAATTTTAGTTTTTGCTATCTGAGTAATTTAGATATTCATGGAAAAACTGGCCAGGCCGGCTGAAAACCCTATCTGCCATGGGCACAGACACCACACACTTTGGCAGGGTGGTCCTCCAGGCACGCACAACTGAGCGAATGTACCCAAGGACTCAGATGAACACAGTCTCAATGTTTGCACTCTTGTTACAGCACCATTTTCAGCACTGTTTTGCACTATTGTTTCACACTGTGTGGTTTACACAGTTTATGCTGCTCCTTTGCACTGTCAGTTACTTGTCAGCATTAAGCGGTTGGTACCTTTGCTCTGTTGGTACAATAAAACTGCTATTTCTGGTGAACCTTACAGTCTATGGAGCTCCTTTGTATATCTAGCCTCATCTGACCACAGCACTGGAGTGTGAAGGGCATAGAGGGGCCTCCATGCCCAGCTCTGGACTCACCTAGGCATGGCTGACTCAGACTGTTTGTCTATGGAGAAAGTAAGATTACTCATTGTAATGAGGTTCTCCATGGACTGCAGGATGAGTCAGCCACACCCGCTTCCCCTTCAGATGAGCCTCTGGGCTAACTCCGCCTCCAGGTTAGGGAAACACTGAGGGAGGAAGGCCAGGGGAGGGGACAGGCTCAGAGGAATTAAAAATAAAAGGGGGGGGGGGATTCTTAAGCAGAGTTAATTGGGTCCCCCTGGGGATGGCTCAACTAGGCGTGGCTGACTCGTCCTGCTACAAAGAACCTCGTTAAAAATTATAGTGAATATTGAATAACCTTACTTGTTCATGCAGACTCAGAGCCGACCACCTGCATCTGCGCTCCGCTCTGTGATGGATGGTGGAGTTGTATGGGACAGGGAGTGCCGTTCACCCCTGAAAGACCCCTAAACATCAAGGGTGTTTTGCTCATGCATGTGCTGTACCCACATGGAGTTAAAAACCCGTGCTGATTTTTAACTGCCCCCAGAACATGACTTTTCAAATGCCACACCACGTTTTGCCGGCAGCCGGCCTAGCCATATAAAAACGACTGAAAGCCGGTCAGTTGGCATCCCTAACACCAAATCAGCTCGTGTCTTGCCTTGAGCCGTTCCTGGCATACTATCTCCAGGGCTTCAAACGCCATGTAGAAGTCAAGGAAAACAAAAAAAAGGGACCATAAGGTGATGACTTTTTTTTTATCGGACTAACTCAATACGTTCTAGGATTAACTTTCAAAAGTTAAAACCTTCAGAACAGGACCAAAAAAGTTTTAACCTTGGAAAGCCAGTCTTAGGATGTATTAAGATAGGAAACATGAGGCCATACCTTTTTATTGGACTCTTTTTGTTTCTCCTTTTATCGAACTCCCATTACAACGGACTATAGTAATAAGGCGATCACATAAAGTTATAAGTGAAAAAAAAGTAGCTGCGTAAGACTCCTCCTGTCCTGTGCTGAAATACGGGGCGGAGTTTAAAGACACTCCCCTCCTTTTGGCCATCTGCTCCTCGCCGAGCGGAAGGTAGAAGCGCTCGCGCGTTATTCTCGCTCGTTCCCAGGAATGGCCGCGTTCTTGGAGCTGGAAAGCGCCGCGTATTCGGGAGCTAAAGGCCGGCTCCCTGCCCGTGCCGAGAGGTTTCTCTTCGGTAAGTTCTATAGGTGGTGGCAGGGGGCAGTGAGAAGCGGCGCACGTGGCGGCGGCGTGGGGTTTGCTCAGCGTTTCTAACTTATGCTAAATAGCTGTGCAAAGTTCTGGTGCTGACACTTGGTCCTGGCCCCAGTAAAAATGATCTAAAAGACTATACTTCAGCTTTCGGGTTTATATTGCAGGGTTGTGGCGATGCTTGTTTTTTTAATATGTTATGTTTTGTTTTCTGTTGGTTAGGTTGCGAGTTGTCAGCCAGCAGCACCTCCTTCACCTTTAAGGTAGATGATGACGATGACTCTGAGCACATCCTGGCTGTGCAGATGGTATGTATAAGTTGTTCTGCTTTAGGGTATGGCTCCCAAAAGGTGGTTGTCGGGCCGTTTCAGTTAAATGCATAGAAGTTAAGGTCAGCTAAACAAACAATGGAAAAAGTACTTTTTCTCTTTTTGACGGCGGGACTTTAAATTTGTGATTGACTTTTGGGCTTCCGACTGTCTTCAAATCCATTATAGTAAGTTGGTCCCGTAAAACTATATTGCCTGCAATATTATCACCTCTTTCTTAAACATAGTTGCAGAAAAAAAATCTTTACCTGTTTTAAGCCTATTGGGTGTTAATTTTGGTGAACACAATTTCTGAAACCTGATATTTTAAAGAGCAGTGAAATGGGAAAGAACATGGTTACCTCTGTTTCCAATGACCTGAGACTCTGTAATGCTCTCCTACTCGGAGCTAGACGCTTAAATATCAAGTTCGGTAGCTTCAATAATATTGCAAAATCACTTTGGAAATGAATATAGCTATCTGCAGGTATATAGAGGGGTTCTGTATAGTGCCAGTGAGCCTACATGTTGACATAAGGCACTGCTCATGGTTTGTGTCTTGGTATGAAATGCTGTGTAATCTGCTTGCCCTCAGAAAAAAATACCTATTTTTCTAAGAGCCAGGGAAAATTATATATTAGCCTGAAATGTTTATCTGATGATTGATTTCCAGTAGTCTTTTTGACTCAGATCTATCCTTTTCTGCACATGTCTCTAAACTTTCTTTCTTCCACCTTCGTCAGATCCGTGCCATTCGCCCCTTTCTCTCTCCCTCTGCTTTAACCACTCTACTCCTCACCCTTGTTATTTCTCGTGTTGACTTCTCCAATTCCATTCTCTCTGGCATTTCTAAATTGCAGCTCTCACGACTACAACGCATTCAAAACACCGCCGCCCGTCTGGTTACCCACTCCTCCTCTAGGGACCACGTCACCCCCCTTCTTCTCCGACTTCACTGGCTCCCCGTCTTCTTTCGTATTCAATTCAAGCTTCTCATACTAGCCCACAAAGCACTGCATACTTCTACCCCTCAATACCTGGCCGACTTACTCCATTTTCACACTCCATGCCACACTCCTCGTTCATTCCACCTTAACAGACTTGCACTACCATCCCCCTTCACACGCTCATCTCCAGTCCACACGCTCCTCAGCCTTCTTCTTTGCAGGCCCTGCACTATGGAACTCCCTCCCCCCCCCCCTTCTCTGCCTTGAGCCCCACTACCCTACCTTCAAACGCTCCCTTAAAACTTACCTGTTCTCCCTCGCCTTTGACCTTCCCCCTCCCTAGCCCTGTCCCTCTTTCCCTCCCTCTGCCCTACCTGCTCTTGTCTCTATCGCTTTCTCTATTTGAATTGTAATTTCCTTTCCAGTTTCCGGCCTTGTGCCACTCTGTTTATATTTTTATTGTGAACCGCTCTGCCTACTAATGAAGAGCGGTCAATCAAATAAATGAACATGAACATGAACTAGTTCAAGGATAAACATATATTGTGCATAATACTACCAACTTAACTCCATATAACTAGAAAGATTATGGTGCAGTTGTAGTCCTGCACAAACAAATCCAATGCATATCTGACAGAACTCAGGATGGAAAAAAACTAAGGTAACTAGCTCTTAACAGCTTTTTAAAATGGTGAACTATGAATTGCATGGACTCCCATGTTTGCAGCATCGCTCGAGGCTACCTCAGATCTGTTTTCCACAAGACTCAAAAGATATCTTCTGTCTCTTTCCTCCTTGAGATGATGCTTAAAAATAACCCTTTCCATCAGTTTGCTGTTGTCCACTCTGCTTTTCTCTCCCCTGTTAGAAAACTCTAGATAGGTTTTTAGCCATTAGGTTTTTTTTTATTTGGGGTGTGGCTGCAATCTGCAACATCCCCAGTGCACCAAGCAGAATCTGTCTTTATTTTGCTGTGACTGCTTTCCCTCTGTCCCAAAGAGTCTTTCAAGTGACTAAGAAGTGTGGACAGTGCAGCAAGACAGTGTCCAACATAGATACATAGTCTGTGCAGTGTCTTGGACCCAAACATCCTTAGTTGTGCCAACTGCGAAAAAATGGCACATGAGTCTATAGAGTACAAGGAGAGACTCTTTGGCCCTTTTAGAGTCTGGCCCAAGTACTTTGGCTGTGGAGGCATAGACTGCAAAGGACCATTGATGGATTTGACATTTGGGATCCATTGATCATCCTTGAGGGTAAGCATTAGTAGTGGCCACAAGGATTGTCAGTCATCCAAGTTCTATCCAAAAACATCAAGGAATTTTGTTGTTGCTTCTGTACCAGCACTGGGGGATTCTGATGAGCAAAGAAGTATCAGTCCCTTTTGGTACACAATACCAGGAGCAAGAAGGTTGCAACAGTTATTTCCATCAGGCATCCCCACAGAGAAGACTGCTCATCCTCAGCTACATTGAGTGGGAGTGCAGTAATCTCCAGGGGTTTGGGATCTGGCCATAAAATATGCCTCAGGTGAGCCAGGAGGATGATGGCCACACTTCCTGCAGGCCAATCAGTCTTGCTATGAGCAGTCTTTGAGGAGAAATGGGGTAGGAAATATCTCTCTCTGTACTTTTACTGACACCAATATCCAGCTCATTTTGGAAGCTTTAGTGATGCCTGGACATAATGGCTGATGAGGCCTCAAGGCATCAGCCATGGCATTGTAGTAGTCACACAATGGATGAGGAAGCTTTTTTGGGGGGGCAGTGGTCTAGATCAGGCCTTGACAAATTTTGTTTGGATTTAGGAGCCAGGCCACAATCTTAGGCGCCATTGGCTGTGACTTCCTTATCACCCCCTCCTCCCCGCCATTGTCTCATTCTGTGTTGACGTTCAGAAGTGGAGGGGGCATCTCCTCTGACAGTCTCTACCTCGGCTCCTTTAGAACCAAATTTGCTAAGGTTCTCTTTTCCATCCTATATCCAAGGGAAAATTAAGCTTGGTAAATCAGGTCCTTAATGCAGTTCTGGAGGACACTGGCAGAATACACAGCTGGCAGTCCTCTTCTGCACTGTTACCCAGTCTCTCAATCTGTCCCTTCCTATTTTCTTGTGCCTCACTCCTCTCCCCACTTTCTTGCCACCCAGTTTCCCTCCTCCCTTAAAAATGACCACCCCCAGCTCCTACCTCCTGAAATCCAGTTAGCCTCTCCCAGCTAATCATTCAGACACCCCAATCTGTCCTCATCCCTACCCTTGTGATCCAGTCAGCCTCCCCAGCCCCTGTCTCTACAAGCCTGGGGGGGTGGGGGAGGAGATTGTGCCCCTTTGTTCTCATGCATGCGTCCCTTTAACATCCAACACATTTCGTTCTCCTCCCCCTCAGTCTCTCCTGCTGCTCCCTGTGCTGTTCCCCTTCCAGAGTCTCCCCTTCTCCCTCACCCCAACACTTGCTCTCTGCCCTCCATTCTCCTACATGCTTTAAAAAAAAAAACACTGCCTCTTTATATTCTTGCTGCCCCCCTTCCCCTGTAAAACCTTTTTCCTGCTATAGAGTGACAGTCTTCAGACAGCTGCAGTTGAGGCCATCTTCGTGGCCTTCCCCTCCTGTTCTGCCCACGGAAGATCAGATCCCTGCGGGCAGCCTGAAAAGGTCTTTTTATCATAATTGTATCTTAAAAAGAAAAGTGCGGGAAGACCGGAGAGGTGTGTGGGCAAAGTTGCTTACCGTGTGCTGCACAGGATGGGAAGAACGTTGGCGGGTAGAGCTGTTGGCGGCAGACATCTGTGCAGCCAGCCCTGTAATGATGACATTGCTGTGAGGCCACAAGGGAACACACATAATGGCCAGGAGGCCCTCTGGGCTTTGAGCCTCTGCCTCTTAAATATCAGGTACTGAATGCTGCTTTACATCTGCTATGACAGTATGGACAAAGGGAAGGAAGGCAAAGACTTTGCCCAAATCAGTCCCTGCTGCGCAGCCCTTGGGCAAAATAGTGGGGCCTTTGGACAATATTTTTGCCACTAATGCTTCTCTGCAGCTCTCCTCCGAAGGACTCTCTCTAACTCTGCAGAAAGGACTCCTCTGCCATTTCCTGAACCACAACTGTCAGTCAGTTGAATTACTCAATATGGGACAGCTAGCTTTAGTACCACCTCAAGATGTTTCTTTGAAAGACTTGTGGACTTGTGCTATTTCATATATTGATTCTAAGTTATCTAGTACAGTATTATCACTCTGCTCCTTCTCCCAGGAGACTGCAGAAATTTAGTAAAGTAGATAATAGGATTGCAGATGTAGTTAAGAATGTTTCTAGAATGGAAGGTCAGCTTGCTTCTGTGTAGCAGACCAGTATTGCATTTATTAAAGCTGCTTTATCTCTGCATTATAAATTTAGAAACTCTGGAGAATTCAACTAGTTAGTTGTTTTTTGAATTTCCTGATAATGCACCTATTATCTGCAAAAATTGTTGAGTAAATATTCCAGAGGTTTTGCTATTAGCAGATCCTGTCCCCTGTTCAAAAATTGTTTGCCTATTAAGCTTCGTAAAGAGGATGCTGGGGCAAGGGTTAGTTGAGTTTCTTGAAGATTTGTCCGATAGTATCTCCCAGAGGGCCACTTTACGGCTGATGTTTCTTTCAGTAGTAGATCAAGCTGCTGAAACTTTTTTTCTTTAAATATGAAGATGTTATGTTCTGCAGTAAGAAGCTGGATGTGTCTAGGAACAAGCAACTTTGCTACAAGCAGTTTTCTTGCCTTGAAATCTAAGGTTTTGGGTTTGGATGCAATTTTGTTTTTGCATTTTCCATGCAAGGGCATTATAATTTGGCATAGAAATATATATTTCCGAGTCAACTTGGCGGAGAAGTTTCTAGCAGATAAAGAAGGTCCTGGTTAACTGCAGTTACAAATTTAACCCACTATGGTTAATTAAGGGGGGGAATCTTCCCTGCCTCCCTTTTTTTATTTCTTTTATGTTACTTTCATTACTGTTTACTCTTTCCTTGATGTGGACTGGGGTTTGTTTGCCTATCCCTTTACTTTTTTGTTAAGGAAGATTAGCTCAGTTGCCCTAGTATCCTTCAGGGGGTGCCTACCCGTGTGTGGTTTTTTTTTTTTTTCCCAAGAAAAGAAAAAAAGCCAAGACTGAAAAACCTGAAGAAAGATGGGGACCTTGCTTGTTTGTGTAGGGCTTAGGTCTCTGCCACTGCAGGCTCTGGGCGATGGGCTGGTGACCTGCTGTCACTCCTAATGTGAGGTGGACAGCGAGAAGCCTGCGCCCAGAATCGGTTGACGGCAACCGTGAATTTCTCAGCGTTGGAGTTCCTTATGTTGACAGCCGTTTTCAGGGCTCGAGAACTGAGACAGTCTTGAGGCGGTGTCTGACAGCCTTAGGATCTGCATTCTGATTTTGGTGAGTCACAGCATGCGGTCTGGTTTCCACCAAAAGCAGCTCCCTTGAAGTACATGTGCACCTTTCACCATGCCAGCTCCGCTCCCCTCCCGCGCTGTATCGCCTGAGGCAAGCAGCGCCACCTCTTGAGCAGCTCTGCGCAGTTTGCTCCAATGACAACGGGAGAGTCTTCAGCTCACTATTGAAGAAGCCAGCATCTGGAGACACGACCCCATCTTCAATCCTGGGCACCAGCTTCAGTGGATCCAGGCCTGTAGACGATGCCAACTGACAGCCCCATGGGATGGGAGAGGCAGTTGCTGCCGGTGCTACTGCCTTAAGGTGTGGAGGCGAGTATTCTGCCATCACGGGGGTCCTTGCCGGGGTCTGAGGCAGCAGAATTGATGGTGGTCTTTAATCAGGCATGGGCGATGTGGAAGTGAAGTTTGGGGCCACACCCAGCAGCCCTGTGACCCAGCCAGCACCTGCCCCCCATTCCAAGGCCAGTAGGAAGTGACCCCAGGTGGGCAAGACTGACTGGAGTGGCTCCCATCCATACAAGGCTCTTGCATGGGCTCTGGATTCCCTGGAGGAAGACAGTGGAAACCGGGGGTCCGAGTTCCTGGAGACTTTGTCCACAAAGGACTCCTGTCCGAAAGTGAGAGATGGCCCTGCTGTGGTTGAGGATGGAGAGTCTCAGATTGTTTGGCTGAGGTCACATCATTGATAGAATAGGTGGCTCCGTAGTTGCGCAGTCAGTCCCTGATGCCCATTCTTTGGCAGATCCTATCAAGAGGATTAAGATACCCTCTTGGGCGTTGCATTTCCCTTCCCTTTGGAGCTGCAGCAAATGGTCTCTGAGGAATGGGAGAAGCCAGATGCCACGCTGTGAGCTGCCAGGTAGTTTGGCTGTGTCTATCTCCTGGTCCAGGACGATTTCCACCGATGGCTACACTTTCCCTGAGTGGACTCTTGGTCACGGCAGTGACCAAGCGCACGACCATCCTGGTGAAGGGTGGGGTGGCACTTTATGGCACCCATGATTGGAAGGTCGAAGGATTGCTCAAGATGGCCTTTTCAGCAGCATCCTTTGTGGCCCAGACATCTGCCTGTGAGGGTCTGGCTGCTTGGGCCCTCCTGTGCTGGATCCAACTGCTGCTGGAGGATGAGAACATGGCCGTTTGGTGTCTGTGGCAGCCTTCCTAGTGGATGCCTTCTATGATCTCCTGCACCTGGCTGCTTGGAGAGTTCCGCAGCCAGTGTGGTACCACGATGGTTGTGGTTGCAGAATTGGTCAGTTGACACGGTGTCTAAGGCCCGCTTAGCCAGCCTCCCTTCAAGGGAGCCTTGTTTTGGGGAGGACTTCGAGAAGCTCATCAAGGACCTCAGTGAGGTCAAGCTGCAACACTTGCTGGATGACAAATTGAAGGTCTCCTCCAAGTGCTCTACCTCTGCTGGTTCGGGCTCCTCATGATCAAATTTCCACAATGCTCGGCATTACCAGCAGGGGAGGTTTTCCCCATCCTATTCTACCTCAGGGTACCACATCCAGTCCTTTCTGGAAGAGCAGGAGAAACCCTGTATCAGATGCACTCCAAGTCCATGTCCAGGTTGGGGGGTGTCTGTGGCTCTTCTGATGAGATCGGGCCTGCATTATGTCGGACTGGGTTCTTGATGTTGTCAGCCAGGATTATGCTCTGGAACTCACCAGCTATTCTTGGAACACTTCAGCAGCTCCTGCAGCTTTGATCCAGTGTTCCGGTGCCGCCTGCTGAACAGTGCACCAGCCATTACTCTGTGTATTTTATAGTGCCAAAGGAGGACGGAGCCTTTTGACCCATTCTAGACCTTCAGGGCATTAATCGTAGCCTTGAGGTATCATGCTTTTAGGTGGAGACTTTACGATTGGTCATTCAGTCCGTATGGCTAGGATACTGTCGCCACCTTGGACCTCGCAGAGGCATATCTGCATAGTCCCATTTCACCAGAACACCAACTCTTCCTACAGTTTGCTGTGCTGGGGCAGCACTGTCATTTTGTGCTCTTCCCTTTGGCCTCGCCAGCACCATGCCTCGGAACTTTACTGCTGCGGTGGCACTCCGGCGTCTGCATCCATCCATATTTGGATGACTGGCCACCACGCAGAGTGTGGTCGAGAGTGGTGCGGGTCCTGGAGTGTCTGGGCTGGATAGTCGATCATGGTAAGAGCTGTCTGACTCTGTCTCAGGACCTGGAGTTCCTTGGAACCCACTTTGACACTGCCCAGGGCAGGGTCTGTCTGCAGGCTCGGTGGCTCAAATTCTATGCTCCTCTTTGGGGGTTCCTTTGATTCTCTGCTCCGCAGGCATGGGATTATCTGCAGCTTCTTGGGGCAGTGGCAGCCTCGTTGGATGTTGTGCCGTGGGCCGGAGCCCAAATGCATCCCCTCCAGAGAGCTTTGCTTTTGCGTTGGTTCCTCATGTCGGGGGATTACTCCCAGCATTTGCTGTTGCCTCAGTGTCTGTGCCAGCCTCTGGTGGGACAATCCCCAGCCACCTGCTGCAGGGGGTGCCATTAGAAGCCCTGGACTGGGTGGTAGTGACCACTGATGCCAGTCTGCTGTGGTGGGGTGCCCACTGCTTGGGATGGATAACTCCAGGGGTCATGGTCCCAGAGGAAAGCCAAGTTAGCCATCAGTTGGCTGGAAGCATCTGGTTCTGACACACTTCCTGCCTTGTTGTGGGCAGAGGCAGTCAGAGTTCTTAGACAATACCAAAGCGGTGGCCTAGTGAACCATCAGGTGGCCACGAAGTGCCCCTGCATGGTGTGGCACGGTGCATGAGATGCAGTTGCTGTTTCCCTGGGCGGAGAATCATATTTTTATTTAATTGTTTTTTTAGCTCTTGGCCTAGCACATTGTGGGGGAAGAGAATGTCCAGGTGGGCTTTCTCAGTCTGTATCTGCTTGATCTGAGTGAATGGGAGTTGGTCCCTTGGGCCTTCCATCGCATAGTGCGTCGCTGGGGTCTCCCAGAGATGGATCTAATAGCAACACCAGGTAACAGCAAGTTTCCCTCCTTCAGTTGATGTCTGATCTCCAGCTTAAGAGGTATAGATCCTTTGATTCAATCGTGGCTGCTAGCTTTGCTGTTGTATGTCTTCTCCCTCTGTGGCCATTGATCCCCGAGGTGCTCCAGCAGATAGAGTAGTACCCGAACCTGGTGATTTTGGTGGCCCCAGATTGGTAATGGCGACCATGATATGCAGATCTTGTGTGACTGTAGGTAGAGCTAGCTCTGCCCCTGGGCAGCTGCAAAAGAGCTGCTGCGCCAGAGTACTGTCATCTTGAACGATCTGGCTCCCTTCTCACTTATGGCCTGGCTATTGAAAGGTGCAGTCTGAGGCAGAAGGGCTACTCAGCAGCAGTGATCTCTCTGCTTCTGCAGGCCTGACGCTGCTCTACCTCCTTGGCCTATATGTGGGCCCTCTTTGAGCATTGGTGCCACAAACATCATCAGTCCCCTTGGTTGGCTCAACTTTCTGTTGTTCTGGCCTTCTTACAGGATGAGTTTCAGAAGGGGCTGGCTTGGAATTCCCTTTGGGTTCAGGTGGCTGCTCTTGTGGCTTTCTGGGGTCTGGTGATGGGGCAGTTCCTCACCTGCCATTGTGATGTGAGGTGTTTTTTTTTTTTTTTTTCCTTAAAGGGATTTGTGCTCTGCAGCCGGCAGTGCCAGCCCTGGGATCTGTTGCTTGTACTCCAAGCTCCGATGTGAGCACTGTTTGAACCGCTGAAATGGGCCACCATGAAAGTCATCTTTCTGGCTGCCATAATCTTGGCCAGGCAAGTCTCTAAGCATCAGGCACTGTTGTTCAGGGACCCGTTTTTTTGCCTTTTCAGAAGAAGGGGGTCACACTGCAGACCATGCTGTTTTGTTTCTGCCCAAGGTTCTTTTAACCTTTCCAATTAATTAGATCGTCTCCTTGCCCTCCTCTGCTCTAGCAATAGTATCATGGCAAGTATAGCCACCTCCTACACCTGGATGTGCAGAGGGTTTTGATCCGATATCTGGAGGTTACAAACGCCTTTTGTTTGTCCGACCACCTCTTTGTGCTTTTTGCCAGTCCTCTTAGAGGGCGCACGGCATCCAAATCTATCCTTTGTAGGTGGATTAAGGAGGTGACTTCTTGTTGGCAGGCAAGACTGTGCCTGCTGGTTTGAAAGCTCATTCGCCATGCATTTGGGCGTCTTTGTGGGCGGAGGTGTCGCTCTTGTCTACCTTTGCTTGTCATTACCGCTTGGATGTGCAAGTGGCTCCATGGCCTGGTTCAGCACTGGGGTGCTAATGGCTGTGCTGCCTACCTACCTGGAGGGAGAGTTGCTTTTGGCACGTCCCACTTGTCTGGACTGGTTAGCATGATGCTCTGTAAGGGGAAATGTTACTTACTGATTTTTCTTTCCTGAAGTCCTGCTAGACCAGTCCAGGGCCCGCCCTTCGGTGGTAAGGGGGTATTAGTACTCTGGAGTGTTTTTTTTGCATTGTATATAGTTGGGGCCCTTTTTGTAAAGGATTCTTTTGTGGGGGTTCTCTTATGACAAAATACTGGAGTGCCCCTAGCTCTACTGAGTATTATGCTAGTGATGAGGTCGCAGTTCTCTTAGGTTATTTGTTTCATCTGCTGGTTGGGGGAGATAACCCGCTTGTCTGGACTGGTCTAGCAGGACTCGAGGAAAGAAAACAAGGGTAAATTTTACTTACCAATAATTTTAGATGCTATCCCAGCTATATACAGTAGTTCATTGACCTCTCTGAAAATGAAAGTAGTAGAGTTTTAAAGCAGGTTTGATGGACGATGGGAGAATGTGACTTGAGATCTGATTTTCATAAAAATATATAAAAAGTTAATTTGGGGGTGTTTTTTTTTAATGTAGTTAATGTGCAGTTTTGCATTTAGCCCTCTTTTACATGTCTCTCTTTTTCAGGTTTGTCTGGGAGAAGGTGTAAAAGATGACTACAACATTGTGGAAGCTGTTGCCCTAAACCATCTCAACAAAGAAATTGCTGTACCAATTGCCAGCTTGAAGCTATCCTGCCAGTCCATGGTAAAGTGAGCTAACACTTCACTTGCACTTCATGCAATCCTAGTACTTTAAATTCTGGACTGTAAGATACATGGTATAAGGAAAGACCTGACTGCTCTACATCCAGGGGTTAAGGGAAATGCATTTACCAAGCATCTCATTTTTAGTTTGAAAAGTCTGTCTAGACAGGATGGTCAAAATAGCAAGAAAGGGAAGGGGGGGGGGGGGGGGCGCAGCAACATCTACAAAAAGATCCACGACAAAATCGAAGGAAGCAGAGGTCAATAGAATAACCACAGAAGATTAAGCCCGACATAGCCACGTTTCATCACAATCTTCCTGCATCAGGCAACTGAACACACAAATAGAATCACACAAATATAATATAAAATGTGTAAAACAATCAAAATATGAAATTTATATCAAGAAAAATATATATTAAAGATGTCACATGTGTGGGACAACACTGGAGCATCAAACACCGCAGCCCCCTTGCCTCTCTCCGGAGTCAGGCAGTCATCCAAGGGTGGGCACCTTCCCTGAAGCCAACGTGATCTCATGCCACTGTAGAGCAGGGGAAAGATGACGCAGAGAGCATGGAGATAAGCTCCTCCCTTCTCTGCAGCATCACTTTTTAGCTCCAGGCAATAATTTAAAGCAGACTCCCCAGTTGCACCCATGCCTAAGGGCCCTTAAATGTGACCTGCTTCAAAACAGAATTTAGCCCATTCCCTAATGCATCAGAAGTGAACATATGGAGCCTTCATATCATCCCCTGCTGCGGCACCATTTGCTCATGGTGGCAGCTCTCTATATGAAAATCTAGTACTGCTAATCAGATGCACCTAGCCTTCATCACCACCAAAACTGATTTCCTTATCGTTCCTCCAGTTTATTTAACAGATTTTATATACTGTCTTTCTACAAATCAAGATGATTTACATAAAACATTTAAAATAGTGTTTCCACTGTTTACATAGAACAAAGTAACAAAATTATATAAGATAACAATGAGAACTAATCATAAGAATAAACAACTATTTACAAAGGTATTTACCGAGACATCGGTTGTCAGTATATGAGGTTTAGAAGGGGTAGGAGCTGGGGGGAAGCAGATGAAGGTTAGGAACTAAGGTGGAAGGGAGACATTTTCCTGAAAAAGGAGGGTTTTTAAGTTCTTTCGGAACTCTAGGTGAGTTCTAGTGTTCCGCAGCTCATGGGGAAGGGAGTTCCATAGGGTAGGAGCATAGAGGGAAAAGGCCCTGTTACTGGTAAATTGTTTGCAATATCTTATGGTTGATGGGATAGAGATGAGGTTTTTGGTAATAGAACAGCAGGTTCTAGAGTTAGAAGAGAAAGGAATGAGAGGGGAAAGGCATGGAGATGATTTTATGTATAAGGGTAAGCACTTTGAACTTAATCCTGCAGTAGATGGGGAGCCAGTGGAGATCATATAGGACTGGTGTGATGTGTGATCGCCTGGGAATGTTGGTTATGAGTTGCGCAATCGTGTTCTGGGCAAGTTGGAGCGGTTGTATAGCGTTCTTGGGAAGGCCATGATAGATTAGGTTGCAGTAATCGAGAGGGGGTTGTGAGGGCTTGACAGAACGAAAAGAAGTGGGGCTTATGAGGGGTTTGAGATTCCGGAGGGTACGTAGCTTTGCATATATTAGTGGTTCTCTTTATTTGATTAGTGAAGGAGAGGTTCTGATCAAGGGTAATGCCAAGATACTTCACCTGTTTTTTTTTTTTTATAGTAAGGGTAAGATCTCCAATAGTGATGGTTGGAGGAGGGGTGTATGAGGTAGCGGAGAACACCTGTAGAACTTCAGTCTTAGCTTGATTAATTAGGAGGTTATGTTGAGAGAGCCATGATTTTAGTGTAATTAAGCAATCACTTTAGTAAAGTCAGGGTTGGAGAGATTAAATGGGGTGAAGCACATCATGTCGTCTGCATATAATTGGTACTGAATGCCAAAGCTCTGAAAGATGTTGCAAACAGGTTGAAGGAAAATATTGAAAAGGAGAGCAGAGAGGCTAGATCCTTGGGGGACACCTTGTTTTAGTGTAAATGGGAGAGAGGTATCATTGCCAATACGAACCAGTTGGGTTCTGTCATCTAAGTAGGATCAGAACCAGTTTAGGGTTGTGCCTCTGGGCCCTATTTCGTGGAGCCTGCATAGGAGTTGATGGTGAGGAAGGGAGTCAAAAGCGGCAGATAGGTCAAGGAATACGAGTAGGCATCCTTGGGTAGGATTCTGGGTGTGCAAGTACAGGGAGTCTAGTAGGGAGGTAAGGAGGGTTTCAACACCATGGTTCTTTTTAAAACCATGTTGGAAAAGGTCAAGGGGAGAGTGCTCATCAATATAGTTTTGAAGTTGGGTTTGAACTAGTTTCTCGGCTATTTTGGCAAGAAAAGGGATGCTAGAAATAGGTCTGTAGGAGGTAGGGGAAGTGGGGTCAAGTTTTTTTTGTTCCTTTTAGTATTGGCCGGATAGTGGCGCGCTTAAGAGGAGGTGGAACAAAACCAGTCCGGAGGGAGGTTTGTATAATAGGATGTAGGGGCTCAGGGAACCTCTAGTAGACTTGATCCAAGGGACAGGACAGGGGTCAAGGGCAGAAGTGGAGGTATTCAGATCTTTTATAGCATTGGAGACATTTTCTAGTGTGGGATCCAATTCGTTCCAAGAGGTTAGGAGGGTAGTTTCAGGTGGTTGGCTGCTGTAGTCAGGAGTACAATAGGAGTTATTGATTGAGGAGGGTGGGGGGAATTTAGAGGTAAGGTGGTTGGCAGTAGTTTGTGCAGATATTTTCGGGGGTTGGTCCTGCGGTGAAGGTTCATTTTATTAAGGATTTCGCTATGGAGAAAAGTTCCCTAGGTTTGTTGAGAGACCGTTGGATTATGTTTTCATTATATTCCCTTTTATGGTTGAGGGTTTCAGAGCAGTAGGTTTGGAGTTTATTTATGTAGGCAGTATGTGTATTGGGATTATGTGAGCGTCTCCAGATACGTTCCAAACGCCTAAGTTCTCTTTTGAGATTTCTTAGTTTTGTAGAGAACCAGGGTGCTCTATTGCGGTGCTTTTGAGGGAATTCTTTAGGTGGGAGGAGAGAGGCTGCAGATAAGAGTCTCACATCTCCAAATGGAACGAAATCCTAAGTCCCATATCCTTTAGTAGGTCGAGTGATGGGATAGTTTGCTCTAGAAAGATGGCCGCATTGAATTGTCTAAATTTACAAGTGTGAGGGTGGGCAGGAGGTTGAGTTTTGTGAGTAGAGTAGGGGAAGGAAAAGAGGATGAGAGCATGATCAGACCAAGGAATACGTTGAATAGTGTGAAGGATTTGTTCTGCGAATGGAGCTTGTTGTGGAATAAATATTAAATCAAGGATGTTTCCTTTGGAATGTGTGGGATGATTTAGGATTTGAGTGGAGGGCATTCATAGCTTGGAGGAAGGTAGACGATTGATTAGGGGTTATAGAGTGTAAATTTAAATCACCTAAGATTATAAGGGGGCGTAAGGTGGGTTGGGGGGAGCAGGCTGTGTCTAGAATCGTAGAGAGGTCAGATGAGACTGTCTGGGGTGCACGGTATAAGAGGTGTAAAGATAGGGTAGAGTTAGAGACTGTTATGGTGTCCATGCCTGAGGTAGACTCAACTATAGAAAGTTGTAGGTTAGATCTGGTAATAATAGCTACACCTCCACCTATGCCTTGTGTTCTGTTGCATGTATATATTGAGTATGCATTAGGACATAGTTGGTTTATTAGAACCATGTCAGTGTCTTGAAACCAGGTTTCGGTGAGACAAAATATATTGAGGTCATGGTCAGTTATGAGGTCAGTGAGTAAGGGGATTTTATTTCTGGCAGAGCGAACATTGAGTAGGGCACATTTGAGGGGGGGGGGATGGGGGATGTTAGAGGTAGAGTTGGGCTTAAAGTTGGGAATTATGTTAATGGGTATGAGTTTGCAGGTACGGTAATGGGCGTTATGAAAAGAGTGAGATAGAAGTGGTGGGATGTATAGGTGTCTGGGAGAGTGGATTATAGGAATGGGGACATTGTTCACCCTCCCCTATGCACTAACTGACACAAAGTGAGGTATAGGATGATGAGGGCAAACCTGAGTGCAAATGAGCAGGAGTTAGGAGGGGCCATTCTGGAAGGAGGGACAGGATCTGGTTGAAGGAAGGGAGGGAGGGGAAGAGGTCTAGTTGGAAATATGTCAGTTCAGAGGAGTGAGAATGGAACAGTAAATGTTAGAGTTGGATACTTTTAAATTAGCAGAGTTGAATGAACATTGAATTGAAACAATAGAGTTGAAACGTTACTTAAATTGAAATTGGGTACAGAGGCAAATGTTACATTAAGTTGGGATTGAGTACAGTTGAAACAAATGTAGCATTTAATAGTTGTAACAGTGTAGTAGCTGTTAATTCAGAGAGCAGTGGATGAGACAATATTTGGTTACACTTGAAGCACAAGTTAGCACAGTGAGAGTTAAGTAGTTATGCATAAAGAACAAGGGGAGGCTACCAATTAGCTGGAGGATACAGAATATATTTAGGTTAGAAAGGTGAAAAGGTGTTGCTTACACTTGAAGCTGGAGAGGGCTCATATTGGAGTTAGAACATGAAGCTGCTGTGGTTAGAGGCAGATGGGGTACAATCTTGTTGTGACGAGTTCCACGCCTAAGGGCCCTCAGGCACGGGCACGCCTTCTGCGTGCTGCTGCTTTTGTTGAAGAGTTCTGGTCCTCGATTGGGCTGGGGTAGGTGGGGGAGGAGCAAGCGTGCTCTGCCCTCAGTGCTGCAGTATCGGTGGTGTCCGGAGTGGAAGAGGATCAGTCCTCTACCTCTGGGTTGTCAATCTCCTCCTGCAGCTTGGAGACTGGTATGTCAGAATGATGATGACACTGGATATAGCCGCCTGCACTCCTACTTCCATCCCAGTGTGACAAGTCTCCTTGCAGCAGGAGGACTAATGAGCCTTGTAGAAGGGCTCTCTGGAGGAATGGATAAGGAGCCAGGAGGAAATTAGGTTAGCTAAGTGGGTTAGATCTGTTTATTGGCAGTGGCCCTTTTTTTAGGAACCTCACAGCTTGTTCCCTTCCTGTGCCTGTTCTAGTTTTTCTTGTTGGGGGTTCTGGCTCATGAATTTGAGTTGTCTCTCCCCCCTGACTCTGTGGGGGAGAGCCCTTCTTATGCGGTGTGCATCTTCAGAGCTGCAGTGTCTGCCTTTCTGCGGCTTAGTGGACGGCAGTAGATTGAAGCGGCAGAGCTTCGGACCTGGGTTTGGAGGCACCGCACATGGCGAATTTTGCAGGAGAGTTGCAGGCCTGGTCGGTAAGTGTGTTTCACCGGCGTCAGGCTGCTTTTTTTCAGGGGGAAGCGTTTTTCACGAGTGTAGAGGTGCTGGCGGTGCTTTTGGCGCCTTTTTTCCCCATTGTTGGCACTCGCGTCGGTCATTTTCTGAGCCACGAAGCAGCCGCATGTCAAGTACTCTCCTGATCCCGTGGCAGGGCAAGGCTAAGGTTTTATTTTCGTTGCCCTCTTGTTTCTTTTGTTTGTTTTTTGTTCCTTTTGGGGTTAATTTGTTTTTTGGGGGGGCTTCCCTTTGCTTTGTTTTGTTTGTTTTGTAGTTTTTTGGCCTCTTCAGCCACCCCTACAGAATCGGGGGGGGGGGGCTGAGGGGGGGGGATCGTTTCACAGGAGCGCGTGGAAAAAAAAATGTTTTAGGATCTGCAAAGCAGTTGCCTTTGTGAAAGAGAAAAAAAAAACAAAACACCTGTCAGCGGTGAAAGGCTCAGGTAAGCCCCGGGGGTTCTGGCTTGTCTTGTTATGGCTGCTAGGCCTCAGTGTATCGTGTGTGGCACTAGGAGGGGCACAGTTGCTGACACCGGGGTGTGCCGGGGCTGTGCTGCCCTCTCATCCACAGTGGAACTACAGATGGAAGTCCAGGAGTCCCCGGAGGCACAGGGCGTGCCCGCGGGGGTGGATGCTGCATCCCTGCGGCTGTTGCGCAAGGGCTGGTGTTGGAGGAGCTGGCGGGGTCCTCCGGCGATCCTTTGGCAACCCAGGCGTCGGGTCTCGGAAAATTTAGCCCTGAACTTGTTCTGCTTATGCATCAGGCTTTTTGCCTGTGGCGACAGGGCAAGAGGGCAGGCTCCGGGTCGCTGGCATCCCAATCTCCACAGCTGGTGGTGGCTGGGGAGATAGGCAAGGAGCTGCCAGCGCCGAAGCGAGCGAGACCTAGAGACCCAGTGGAGGGCGAGTGGCCTGAAGCCCCAGCTCCGGAATGGGATCCTGAAGAGGGTTTGCAGGACCTGGAAGGTGAGATCCCTGAACCCAAGGATCAAGCAAAAATCATTAGGGTCTTCTGCAGAGAGGAGTTGGCTGCCTTGATTTCGGAGACATTGCAGATGTTGAATCTTGCTACGCCAGCTGCGGTGGAGGACGAGGTAGAGGATCCCGTCATCCAGGCGGTTCGACAGACACAGGTGGTGGTTCCGGTGCACAGGGTCGTCGAGGATGATTCAAGACGAGTGGGATAAGCCAGAGGCAGGACTTCAGGGCATTCGGACAATGAATAGAGCGTATCCTTTGGCCGATAAGGATAAAGACGGGTTCCGGGCACCGCGGATAGACGCGGTGGTGTCGGCTTTTATGAAAAAGACCACCATTCCGGTCGAAGGGAGTGCGGCCTTGAAGGATACCCAGGACCGTAAAGTTGACGGTCTGCTAAAGCAGGCCATTGAAGCGGATTCTATTTCGCTGCAGGCCTCCATCTGTGGAGCTTGGGTGGCCAGAGCGTGTCTGCGCAGGGCCCAGCGTCTGCACCAGTCTTCGCACATGGATCTCGAGGAGATAAAGGAGCTGGATCGCCTGGAGTCCAGTGCTGCCTACCTCGCAGATGTACATTACGACTTGATCAGGGTGCTGGCCAACAGCACGGGGTCGGTGGTGGCTGCCCGTAGATCTTTGTGGTTATGCAATTGGGCGGCGGACGGACCTTCTAAATCCCACCTTAGCAAGCTTCCATTTAAGGGGGGTTTGGTGAAGATTTGGATAAGTTGGTGAAGGACCTGGGTGAGTCCAAGGCGAGCTGGCTGCCCGAGGATAAACCAAAGCAAGCCAAGTCAGGCCAAGGCGTTCGGGGTCAGTTTCGAGATTTTAGAAGATTTAGGTTGACGCAGTTCGGTAGTTTCCAGAGGGGGCATTTTCAGTTTCGAGCCCACGGATTTCGTGGGTTTCGGGGAGCGAATAGAGGGTTCTCCTCCAACCCTGCGTCCACATCGCGTAAGACTCAATGAAGCGAGGTGGGTCCTGGCGGAGGGGCCTCCCATAGGCGGGCGACTTCAGGAGTTTCTTTCCGCTTGGACCCACATCACATCAGACCAGTGGGTGTTAGAGAGAGTTCAACATGGCTACGCGCTGGAGCTGGCTCGGCCTGTGCGGGATTCCTTTGTCTTGTCTCCTTGCAGGGGTCCCAAGAAAACGGTGGTGGTTTGTGCAACTTTGGAAAGACTCATTCAATTGGGAGCCGTGGTAGAAGTTCCCAAAACCAAATACGGCATGGGTCGGTATTCTATTTATTTCGTGGTGCCAAAAAAGGGCAGAATGTTGCGACCCATACTAGACCTGAAAGCTGTAAACCGGTGCTTAAGGGCACCGCACTTCCAAATGGAGACGTTGAGGTCGGTCATAGTGGCGGTGCGACGCGGAGAATTCTTGACGTCTCTGGATCTGATGGAGGCGTATTTGCACATTCCCATTCGGAAAGCTCGCCAGAAGTTTCTGCAGTTCGCTCTTCCTTGGGGCCACTATCAGTTCCAAGCTTTGCCGTTCGGTTTGGCAACGGCACCACGGACCTTCACCAAAATTATGGTGGTGGCGGCGGCATTGCGCAAAGAAGGGATTCTAGTCCACCCTTATCTCGATGATTGGTTGATTCGAGCCAAGTCCGAGGAGGAGAGTCTCCGGGTGACAGACAGTGATGAAGTTTTTACAAGATCTTGGTTGGGTAGTTAACTCAGCCAAGAGTCATTTAAAGCCCACCCAGGACCTCGAATACTTAGGGGTCCGGTTCGACACAAAGAGGGGGCAGGTGTTTCTGCCGCACAAACGGGCCGAGGGCTTGAGGTCCCTGGTGCAGCAGTTAGTGCCAGCGCCATTGGCGTGGGATTATCTCCGGGTGCTGGGCACCATGGCGGCAACGTTGGAAGCGGTACCATGGGCCAAGATTCATATGCGACCTCTCCAAAGAGCACTGCTCCGCCACTGGTCGCATCAGACTGATTCGTTGAGCAAGCATCTTCCTTGCCCGACCAAAGTCAGACGGTCTCTTCGTTGGTGGCTTCTCAGGTCGTTGTTGACCGCCGGCATGCTGCTGGAACAGCTGTAGTGGCTTCTGTTGTTGACCGATGCCAGCCTAGTAGGATGGGGAGCCAGTTTGTGCAGGGGCTTTGGTCTCCCCTGGAGGCCTCATGGTCGATAAACCGGCTGGAGCTTCGAGCGGTTTTCCGGGCTCTTCAGGCATTCGAGGACATGGTACGCAGTCAGCCCGTACGAGTGCTCTCCAACTCGGCGACGGTGGCGTACATCAACCGCCAGGGCAGCATGGGCAGTACCGCAATGGAGGAAGAGGCCGACGAGTTGTTCACGTGGGTAGAGATTCGATTGTCCGATTTCGGCGGCACACATTGCAGGAAAAGACAGTGTCACAGCAGACTTCCTCAGCAGGGTGCAGGGGAGTGGGAGTTGCATCCCGAGGTTTTCAAACAGTCAGTCATTGGGGAACTCCGGTCATGGATCTCATGGCGACCTTCCAGTCTGCAAAGGTCGGATGCTTCTTCAGCAGAAGGCAAGAACGGATGTCGGAGGGCATAGATGCACTGCTTCGTCAGTGGCCGTCGGTCGGCCTTCTGTATGTCTTTCCACCATGGGCATTGATAGGCCGAGTGATTCAGAAGATCGGAGCGCACGCAGGGAAAGTCCTTTTGGTTGTGCCCGATTGGCCGAGACATCTTTGGTACGTGGACCTAGTACGTCTCCTGGATGGTGAACCCTGGTGTCTGCCGGTGAGGTCAGATCTATTGCTGCAAGGGCCTCTGCTCATGCCTCAGGTGGATCAGTTCTCGCTTACGGTATGGCCATTGAGAGGGCTAAGCTGATGAAGAAAGGCTACTCGTCAGTGGTCGTGGCAACTTTGCTTAGAGCTCGTAAGCATTCGACCTCTTTGGCATATGTGTGAGTCTGGCGTATCTTTGAAGATTGGTGTTCGAGGCGTCAGGTTCGGGCGGCCTCGGTTTCTATTCAGTTGGTCTTGTAATTTCTACAGGGCGGATTTGATAAAGGTCTTGCGGCCAGTTCATTGCGTGTCCAGTTGGCAGCCCTTTCCTGTTATCGGGGCAAGGTCAATGGAGTGCCTTTAGGGGCTCACCCTGATATAGGTCGATTCCTGAAGGTGGCCGCTAGATTGCGCCCGGCGCATAGGGTGTGCATTCCGCCGTGGGATCTCAATCTCGTTCTCACAGCGTTAGCCAAGTCTCCCTTTGAGCCATTGCGTCAGTGAAGGATTTGACGTTAAAGATGGTATTTCTGGTGGCGATTTGTTTGGCGCGGAGAGTTTCGGAACTGCAAGCGTTGTTGTGCAGAGAGCCATTCTTGTCTTTTTCCAGGGAGAAGGTGGTTTTACGTCCGGTCCCGTCCTTTTTGCCTAAAGTGGTATCCCCCTTTCATTTGAACCAGGCGGTGTGTTTGCCCTTGCTGGGGTCGCTGGGGGGAGGCGAATCGGATCGCAGTCTTCGTCTCGACGTGAAGAGAGCATTGCGTCAGTATTTGAAGGTAACGGAGTCATTCCACAGGTCTGTTCGGAGGAGTGTGCAAAGGTGAGGCAGCGGCTAAGGCGTCCATCGCCCGCTGGCTTAGAGAAGCGATTGCTTCTGCTTATTTGCTTCAAGGTCGGGTTGTGCCTGTGGGGTTGCGGGTGCATTCCACCAGAGCACAGGCATCTTCTTGGGCGGAGCACAGTTTGGTTCCGCCAGGGGACATTTGTAGGGCGGCGACTTGGTCGTCTCCATTACGGGCTGGATGTTGCAGCGGCTTCGGATGCTTGTTTTGGGTCGGCGGTCTTATCTGCCTGCTGGAAGGGTCCCTCCCATTGATTACTGCTGTGGTACATCCCAGAGGTAGAGGACTGAACTGGAGGAACGATAAGGAAATGATAAGCTTCAGTTTGTGTGATGAGTAGAACAAAGCATATTAGGAGAGACATGCTCATTAACAAGACAGACATTATGCTCAGCTGTGTGCGCTGCTGTGTGGTTCATGGAGAGAAACACCAAGGGTCGATACTCACTAACCTGGATGGAAGACGTTTTAAGAGCAACATCCAAAAGGTCCTGTGGCTTGGGCTTATCAGGATCTGGTTTATGGAGGAGAATGCTCTAGCCAGGGGTGCTTCTTACATCATTAGTAGAGAGGATTGTTTGTGGGTGGTAACTGATTAAATGATAATTACACTTACCTGGTAATTGTAGTTCCTTGAGTGACAACAGTTCAGTCCTCTACCTCTGGGTTGTCAATCTCCTCCTGAAGCTTGGAGACTGGTATGCCAGAATGACGACATCACTGGATATAGCCTGCTGCACTCCTACTTCCATCCCAGTGTGAACTATTAACAAAGCAGACTCAAAGGAGCAATAAATAAGTAGCTAATCATAACATCTACTAACCGTAAACCATCCACCCCTTCCGACAAGGCTTTCTTACACCCTGCCCTGCCGAGAAGTGAACGAAAGGAACTGAACTAATCCAGACTTACCTGTAACAATCTGCCGCCTGCTACCAAATCGAGATCCCCCTCGAATCATCCGGGTGGGAAGGAGGACTGAACTGTCGTCACTCAAGGAACTACAATTACCAGGTAAGTGCAATTATCATTTCCTACAAGGATATGGCCATAGGGGCCGCAGTGACTGACTCATGGAATCACACACATGCTTCTCATGCTAGAGGACACAGTTCACTCATTCATATACATCTGCAGCCACTAAAAATCTCCAAATCGGCCCTGTGTGTCTGGGGTCTTGCACCACCAATGCCCTGCTTCCTGACTGCCCCCTCCCACACCTGCCTACGGCTCCTCGTACAACACAGATGTACATATGGGAACCTTTGCACCAGGGTGGCACATCCTGACAGGACATACTTCCCCCCCCGCTATTTGTGGCACAGAATGACCCCCTCATGGACACAGACGTAATACTAACAAATCAATTAAACCTGCCCAATGATGACCTCTTTAATTGTCCAAGAACTAACCACGGGGGTGAAGGCATCTTCATCCTAACTAGAAATGACTTAAAATTCAACACCATCAGCTCAGAAAGCACAAACAACCTGGATACCATTACAATTTCAAACAAACTAACAATATGCCTGTTGTACAAATCGCCATTAGAACCCACCGATTTGCCTGCAATTCTAGAACTAATGTGCAGCCACATGACTCAACAGCTCTGGTGACCAGGTAGCTTTAACCTTCCATCACTTCCACTAAAGCAATCTGAATCTTTCCTAGAAGCAAAGGTTGCACTAGAATCTGATCAAATAAGCATACCTACCCATAAAAAGATTCATCTTTGCTCCCACATCTATACTCAAACAGAGCAATCGAGTCTCGGTATTAATATTCCCAGTGCCATGGTCAGATGACAATGCTATTGCATTCCACATCCCTCATGAAACCAGCCAACGTAGAAATAATCAAAGCTTATCAATAGCTTGTTGCTTCCAGTGCTTTTGATAAACAAGTATTCCTGGAAGAAATTCTACCATAGCTAAACACCGAAACAATTAACCTTGACACACTGATCGACATGGAACAAAATCATAAGCAAAGCATCAGTCACTGCAATCCACATAGCATCCCAAGAGACACCATACAGCCATATGGTGCACCGTGGATTTACGGGATTCCAGACTAGAGCACAGGAAACTAGAGCAAAAATGGTGCCACACAAGACAGTTGCAGGATCGAAATGCTTACATGACCAGTCTTCAAGAACACTGTAAAATGATTTGAAAATGGAAGGAATACCACAAAAAACTCTTAATGTGTTTCACTAAACGGGCTTCAAGAGCTGTTTTTGAAATAGTTTGTCCCTGCTAAAAAATCCCCACACCTCCAGATATTTTGCAAATAACTTCCAAAGCAAGTATACAGGAAACTACTACAATCCAGAAAAGATTCAAAATGGCCATACCTCCATACCCAAGCTTTCCTTTTTCAATCCAGTCACTATGGACCACATAGATATCGTTCAAGGTCTCAACACCACCACTTCACCAGTTGACCCATTCCTGACTAGCTGGATCAAATTAAGTGTAGTCATTGCTAACGTCTTTAAATCTGGGCATCATACCTGCATCTCTCAAACTGCATTTATAAGACCACTACTAAAAAATAAAAACGACCCGTGCATTATAAACTCCAGACTTATGTCTAGCCTTCCTCTCCTTGGTGAAATTATAGAAAACAGTCTAGCAGCAACTCCAATACCACATAGACTCCCATGCTCCCCTAGACTCGCAACAACATGGATTCAGACAGCATCATAGAGCTGAAACCCTCATAATCTCCCTCCTAGATAAGCTTATAAAAGGCATTGAGAAATCAAAGCAAGGATTTATTTTAATATTCATGGGCATTGCCCCAGCATTCAACTCGGTGTGTCACAATACCTTGCTATGCTTACAGGAGGTAGGGAACAAAATACAGCTTTGGATTGGTTCTGATCTTACCTAATAGGATGCCAGCAACGGGTAAAAATAGAATCGCATTCATCAGACGCACATAATTAACTACAAGGTGTCCCACAGGGATCAGCATTATCCTCTCTACTATTTAATATCTACATTCAGCCTATATGCTCTCTAATACATTCCTTTAACATATAGTATCACATTTACGCAGATGATATGCTATATGCACCTTTCTCCACTGATAAATCCAACTAATAGATTTATTTAGTTGCATTTATATCCTGCTTTTCACCGGGTCAAAGCGGTAGAGGGATACATGTTTAACACGAGAGTATATATGAGACATACACTAATATGTACAGGGAACATGGGCAATGGAGGTTTAAGTGGCTTGCCCAAGATCACAAGGAGCACCTGTGGGACTAGAAACCCCAGTCCTTCTGGCCCAAGGTTGCTGTCCTCTAGAGGGATTTGAACCACCGACCTTCAGGTCACGAGTACCTGTCAAGTTCCCAAAAAGGTACACAGGTTCCACAATACTTGTACTGAAGTAAGCAATGGATTTCCCGGGTCATCTTTTAATAATGGTTTATGGTCCTAGAGCCCTACTAGCCAAGTTTGTTTCAGGCAAAAAAGTACTTTGCCCCAGCCACTAGGCCACTCCTCCCTTATTGCTTCAATGCAGTCTCACAGTGGCTCTCCAAGCACAACCTTACGGTTAACTGCAAAAATACTGAAGTACTGGTCATAACCAAAGACCAAGCATTCACTCCCACCCTCCTCCAACTTTAAATGTAGGGAACACAGAACTGGAAATAAAACAGGTTCGCTATCTTGGCATCATCCTTGACCAACATCGGGGCAAGTAATACCACATTATCACTAAAACGGTATACCACAAGATAACACTCCACCATCTATATCTACTCCTTGACGCCCATGACTACCACACTGTGGTCCAAGCTCTCATCTTCCCACATGTCGACTACTGCAATGTCATATACCAAGGGCTGCCAAAATATGTCCTGCAACCACTTCAAATGGCCCAGAATACTGCTGCCTATGCCCTATATGGAGCCTCCAAATCAGAACACATCACACCAATTAAGACACCTACATTGGCTGCCAATAGTGATCCGCATAAAACATGAAGTATTACTCATGATATTTAAAATACATAATTTATCCAGACTCTCACATCTGTCATACGCTTGACATCTGACTATAGAAAGAGAAGGCAAAGCATGTGTAACACTATGACCCCTGCAGCAAGAATTAACAGCAGCCAAACATCCTGTAACGGAGCATTCTCATTGTATGCATCAACCCTCTGGAACATTCCTGGATCCGATCAGAGCCATCTCTGACCTCTCAAGCTTCTGCAGGACTCTAAAAACCCATTTATTCTGGCAGTACTATGAAAACATACCATAGGGTGAGACAGAACCGTTATTGATTAATGGCCCAACATCACTGTTAACTCTTTCGTTTCATGTCCCCACCATAAGAAATCTATCATTTTAAGTCTTATAGTTCAACCTTGTTAAAGTTATCCAAGCTAGCATTATTGTTATATGCACATTACCTTACTGTGTTAATGTTATGTAAACTGCTCTAACTGCAAAATAGTTGTATATAAAATCAGTTAATAAGTAAATACAAAAGATAAGACAAAAACAGCATATCAAACATACATAAATATTATATTTGTCACTTACTAAAATTTAAGAACCTAAAGAATGCTATACTGGGTCAGATCAAGGTCCCATCAAGCCCAGTATCCAGTTTCCATTAGTGGTCAATTCAGGTCACGAATACCTGTCAAGTTCCTAAAAAGTTCCACAGGTTCCACAATGCTTGTACTGAAGTAAGCAGTGGATTTCCCGAGTTGCCTTTAATAATGGTTTATGGTCCTAGAGCCCTACTAGCCAAGTTTGTTTCAGGCATTCCCACTAAAGCATTGCTCTGCCTTGGATTCTATGTAATCTTCTTTAGCTCGCAGGTCAAAGGGCTTTACTGATCAGGATGGGTTGACAGGCTTCCCCGTTACAGGAAAGGAGAGATCCTCTGAAAATGGGTACAAAGTCCTTTTACTTTTGTCATTGCGTACCTAGCCTCCAGAGCTATATGTTCCACTTCAAGTTCAGACAGGCAAGCATCCTTCAAAGTAAAATATGAATGTACATGCTGGTAAGGAGACTTTATCTGATAGTATCATATAAGCTGTGCCAAGAGTGTGTCTAAAAATTGCTACCAAAGGTACTAGTGCCAACCCAATATAACGTGCTGCTTCCTTTTGTGCAGTGTCTTAAAAACTGTTAAACTGTGTGCACCTATGAACTTCAAAGACCAATATAGCTGGTAGTAATATAACAAGAACATATTAATAACATAGCTTATTCACATGTTAGAACAATCTGCCTGCCAATATTATGCCATCATATTATAAAAATCTAAAAAACACTGGCATCACTTGCAGCAGAGAACGTGAAAGTGTATACTTCAATGCATTGCTTAATTTCCAGATAAGATTCACCCTGTATTCATGTCTGACTATGCTGCCATTACCATAGACCTGATGTCGGGGACAGGAGGTGAGAACTAGGAGCCCTTTTACGGAGATTAAATGCTCGGGTATTAGAGGATCTGGATGCTTATAGACAGGCTGGAAGAAAGGTCAGGAATCTTTTAAAATTGGTCTAATGAGGATTCCCCTATTACTATGTGGAAGGTTTTTAAGGCATTTATAGGTTGGATTTATTCTTCTTAGTCATAAAAAGAGGCGGAGGGATGCTTGCCTGTCTAAAGTCATGGTGGAGAGTGCAACTTTGGAGGCTAGGTATGCGATGACAAAGATTTCGTACCAAACTCCAGAAAGTAAAATATGCTGGGAAGGAGATTGTATCTGATATAAGGAATTATGCTAGCCCACTACTTTGAGGGGGCAACAGCCTAAAATAAAGGGGTGAGCTCTCCAAGTGCAGGATAGACAGCTGTTATGTATTACAGAAAACATTTTTCGACATTTTAAAATGTGTTATCAAACCCTACTACTCCAAAGTGCAGAATGCTCCAGAAAAGCTACAGAGATTTTTGGCAGACCTTTCACGCCCACTGCTCATGCACAAGGAAAAATGTGGTCTTTCAGGAGCCTTTTACACTGAAAGATTCAAGTTTTGATTCTTACCAGCACAGAAGATTCCAGGGCCAGATGGACTCCCTATAGAATTTATGAAGTGATGGGCGACATTACTATTTGAACAGTTTTATATACCGCCTTTCTGTAAAATCAAAGCAGTTTACATATAACAAATAAGGAACAGTTTCATCTTAACATGCTTTAACAGTTAACTTCAGGAAGCGTAGAGTGCAAGTTAGTAGGTATGTGTAAGCCTACCACAGTAATATAGTGTAACATATTTACAGGTGGATACATAGGTATAAAAATGTATGTACGGTACATGTTGGGTTATTTACAGAAGTGGAGTATTTAGTGTTGTACTAGATGACATCTTGTGGTTATAATGGTCACCCCCTTGGCTTCTGAGAGCCTTTCAATCTATAGAAGGTGCAGAAACACCTAAAGGAAACTTTGCAAAAGCAGCTATAATAGTTTCGGAGAAACCAGGAAGGAGGATCCCTTATTGGTGCAAAATTATAGAATGATCTTGTCAAATGTGGATTATAAAGTTAATGCTAAAATATTGGCAGTGAGGTTGGGAAGAGTCCTTCCAAAACTGATTCATGATAGCCAATGTGGATTCATGCAAGGCCACAGTATATCAGACAATGCCCAACATTCATAACTTGTTTCATGTTTAAAGCCTCAGACCACCCAGTCTTTGCATTATCTGAAGATGCAGAGAAGATGTTTTGACTAGCTGATGTGGGGCTGTTTACACCCAAACCATTCCATCACTTGAAATCTGTGATTTTTAGGATGGGGTAAGGGCCTTATATAATCAACTCTCTGTTCAGATACTGGTTAACCAAGCACGCTCTGAGTCATTTATGCTCTGTAGGGCCACCCATCAGAGGTTTCCCCTTTCTCCTCTACTCTTCAACATAGTAATTAAACTCCTCTTAATAGCCATTCAGCAAACATCTGCAGTTCATGGAGTACGTATTAAAGAGGCTGAAATAAAGCTTTCTGCATATTTAGATGGTTTATGGTGTGAATCCTGACAGATTATCTGTACATTTTGGATTTAATTGAATCTTTTTCTCTGGCTTCTGGCTACAAAATTAACCGGCAAAAAAAAAATACCCCCCTCCCTCCGCAATGTGCATACTCAGAAAAGAGTAGCTGAATGATATGGTTCTTGCATGGAAGTTGTGCAAAAATGCAATGTGTGCTTTCGAGCCACTGCTGACACCTGGTGACCCAGCAGCTCCTGGATTTTCTTGGAACTGTGACCGTTAATAGATTGGCAGGCCTTTCTTCTGAGGCAATAGAGGGTTTAAGTGACTTGCCCAAGGTTACAAGGAGTGCCAGTGGGAATCAAACCTTGGTCTCTTGGTTACCAAGCCAGTGCTGTTAATCACTAGGCGACTATTCCAGTATGAGAGTGTCTGTTTCTATAATCAGGGATTGACAAACACCCATCACCAGGTAACCATGGCAACTAAAAAATTGGACCTGATGGCTGGGGCTTAGACTGTCTGCCTGTGATGATCCCATCTCTGGTGGGCAAAGTGCTGCAGTCATGGCCAGGACTGGTGCTATCTGCCCCAGGCTGCAAAAAGACCAGTGTGCAATAAATATGTTGCTGGAAGATACGATGAAAGGAGATAGCTTAGCTAGTTTTAAGAAATGTTTGGACAAGTTCCTGGAGGAAACCATTATTAAGGCAGACTTTAGAAATGTCACTGCTTATCTCTGAGAGAGATTCAGCACTGCTTACATCTACCTTTTGGGATCCTACCAAATACTTGACCTGGTTTGGCCATTGCTGGATACAGGATACTGGATGTAATGGACCTTTTGATTTGACCTAGTCTGTACTAATGGGAGTTCTGCACAAAAAGTCAAAATACAATATTAATAGTCAGACAACCGTTAATTTCAAATTGGAATTTCTCAAAAGATGGACTTATTTTTAAACTTTTTATTTATTTTAATAATACTTTAACAGCCATTGAAAAATCTCATCAATTATACAAAAAAAGTTTTATATAGAACATGATTAACCCCTAAATCCCCCACCAACAAACGGGTTTTGTTTTTTATACCGCTTTATCATTTCAGTCAAAGTGGTTTACATTGTAACTTAAACTTGGTAATGTACATTAAACAGGGACACTGATAACTTGGATTTTTCTGAAGCAATGGAGGGTTAAGTGACTGGCCTGAGGCCACAAAACAATTCCAACCCCAATCATGCCCTATTACCCCTTCATCAGTGTAGTGACCAAATATCAGTCCTTTGTCAAATAGGTCGTCAGAGGCTCCCAATCCTTCTCAAATTTCTCTAATTGTCTATAGCTGTTAATGTTTCCATCAAAAGTATGTGTTAGCCTTCTTTTCCATATAGCACTGGATACTTCGACCAGCAAGAAGCCAAATCACGGAGGGATTCCTCCTGGCCAAATATTCAAAGGAATAAACTTAGAATCATTACCAGTCGGAGTCCCCAAAGTTATTCCCTAAGGGGTATGCTTACAAAGCAGCGGTAGTGGCTTCTGTGTGATATCGGAGCCACAGCCCCATTGAATTCAATGGGGCCGCTACTCCTGCTTTGTAAACATACCCCTAAGAATATAAATGCTAAGCTGGATCAAGTCAGCAGTCTACCATGCCCATAATTCAGCCTGTGACAATGGCCAATGTGATTTCAAATAAGGAAACGCCTATTCCAGAGAGCAGGAGACAGATGCCAGTCATCCAGCTAGATAGTGGTTTAGATTAATTCTCTAGTAACCTAACAAGTTTGTTTTTTAGTTCAGCTATGCTACTAAAGTTGACCATATTCTCTAGCAACGAATGCTGTAGTTGAATTTTAAAATTTTATTTTCAGTCAGTCTAATTTTAAGCCTACTATTAATTACATTTAGTCCCTAGTACTACCGGAAAGAGTAAATAACGCTCCCCATCAACTTGTTCCATATTCTTCTCTTTTTCAAGCTGAACAGTCCTAACCCATTGAGCAATTTCTTTCCCATAATAATTTTTGTAATACTTTACTTCAAGTTCTATTACAAGATGTGGCATCCAGAACTATACATGATACTTGAGGTACACATACATCATGAATCAATATGGGGCATTATTATATTTCCTCTTTGGTTCTCTCTTCCTATCTAAATAATCCATAGCATTGTTTGCTTTCTTAACTGCTATTTATTTTATTTATGGTTCTTTTATACCGCACTCTTTTTTTCATCAGCGCGGTTTACATTAAACAGGAATACTCATTGCAAGCAACAGACTGTGATGAGTGAGTTTACATATAACAGGAGAATTCAACTGGGATTTTAACTTTGGGAAACTTGCGCACACACAGAATTCCAGCATATTGTCCACAAAGATTCCAACATCTGTTAGTGGACTGGTAGTTCCTCCATATATGAGCCATCATTATTCCTAAAGTTGAGATTTTTTCCCCTATGTGCATTACCTTGTATTTGTCTACATTACATTTCAGCTGCCATTCCCCAGTCTGTCAAGGTTCTCTTGAAATGCTGCAGTCAGCTTGCATTTTGATCACTTTGAATAATTTTCTGTGTTCTCTGAATTTTGACAACATACTGCTTTTTGCAGGTCGTTTATGAATATGTTAAATAGTAGTCCTAGTACAGTTTCCTGTCGTACCCCACTATTTACCTCTCTCAATTTGTAAAATGGACCATTTATTTTATTTAGCTGGATTTATTTACTGCCTTTCTCTGGGTCAAAACGGTGTACAAGAAACAAATTATATAGGGTGGTTACAAATATGGGGGGGGGGGTGTGGGGGAGGGGGTTAAATGAGGGATTGAAGTCCTATATGAAGAAGTAGCCTAGTGGTTAGAGCACCAAGCTAACAGGAAAGCCAAGTTCAGATCCTACTGTTGCTATCCCTGTGGCCTTGGGCAAGTCACATGACCCACTGTAAGTCCTCTAGGGACAGGGAAAAATACACAGCATACTTGAATGTAACGTGCCTTGAAAGGTATGAACCAAATTCAAATATTCTTTTACTTTGTTTTCAGTCAGCAGTATGCATTAAGTGTCTTCTATCTCATGGGGCCTTTCTTGCGTGACTTAGCATACCTGGATTTTCAGAAGGCATTTGACAATGTTGGTGAGCTTGCCTCCATCAACATGTTTCACACCTTCAAAAAATCCTAATAGATTAAGCAAATTTGCCAAGTTATCCAGTTCCAGGAGTGAGATTTTTGACCAGTTCTGGTTTTAAATGTGCATTGGCATGCGGTATGGTATTTGTAATCAGACTTTATCCATTGAAGTCGGTGCTGTAGGTTCCATAATGCATCAGGATGAGATTGGCTCAAAATCTCACTACTGGAACTGGATAACTTAGCAACTTTGATTAAGGCAGAACTTCTCTAAGTTGCAAAATCCATGTTGGCTGTTCCCATTACTGTGTACCTATCAATATGTCTATCTTGACCCCCTTTATTCTCCTGTTTCCTACCCTTGTGTATTATAACTATTTCTCCTTTGATCTATACTAGTGCCCTGTTTGTGTCCATCTTGGGTAGATTGTGAGCTCCTTTTGAGCTCTTACGTGTTCCCGTCTCTTCACGTGTTCCTGTACAGTGTTGCATAAGCCTTGTAGATCTATACAAATGTTTATAGTAGTAGTGTGGGTTTTTTTTCTTATTTTGTCTGGTACCATCTTTATTACTTGATATACTGCCCTAGGCTGCAAGGCATCGGAGTGGTTTACAAAAATCAAGAGGAGAGGAAAAGAACGCCAGTCAATGACAGGACAGCTGAAATAGAAGAGATTTTAGAGACAAGGGGGAGCCATTTGGGAGTAGGGAAATAGCCTAGAGGAGACAGAATAGGGGGGGATAACCTGGTCTGTAATGGATCACCCAAGAACCCTTTTAATTGGCAATACATTTTGCTATGGTAGTTTTCAAGCACAATGCCAGATTTTAGCGAGAGAGAGAGAATGAGGTTAAAATTCAGACATGCTAATAGTAATCTTGCACACTGAAAATGCTTTAGATCTCGGAGCCCTTCCAATCACTATTCAATAAATTACTCTGGCGTTTAACTTCATAGAAACAAATTTTGTGGACCATCAAATAGAGCAACAGACCAATTACATCACTGCTCAAATTCTCATCAGACCATTAAGGTGTTTTTTTTTCTTCATATAACTTCATGTAGTTTCAATGTGCACTTCTGTTTATCCTTATATTGTTATACAGAATATTTGCACAAGCAATAGTCCCATAACACACTTGACATAACACTATGTTTCAAAATCAATAATTTTAATTGTCAGGTGTGTTATACAGAATATTCTCACAAGGAATAGCCCCGTAACAATATAAGGAGGACAAAAAGTGAAGCTACACGAAGGTATAAAGAAAAGACTTTTTTACAAAAATGGATTGAGAATTTGAGCAGTGAAGTATTTGATCTGTTGCTCTGTTTTGTCTTCAGAAATATTTTCATTTCTATACATTTCAATTTAATCTTGGCATTTTTTCAGAACTCTGTAGTGAATGCCACCTAGTTCTGGTGATATGCTGCTATTAAGCTTGCCAGTTTGCTTTGATACGTCTTCTGATTTTGCTGTGTGGTTTTGGTTTCTCGATCATGACCTTCTAAAGTGTGGTTCTAGAGTGGTGTTTCCTCAGTATCCTCATCAGCAAAGACAAACCAAGAATAATTTAGATTCTGGTGTGGGGGGGGGGGTGTGGGGTTTTTTTTTTTTTTTTTTTTTTTTTTTGCTATTTCCTTTTCTGGCTGAACTCCCCTTTTACTCTTTCATCTATTGGTTTAGGGGTGATTCCCTTGCATGCTTCTAATGTATTTGAAAGGTTTATTGCTTTTTGTCGCCTTTTTCCTGTTTGCCTGTTAAGCCACAGTATAGTACACAGTTAATTTTTGGAGAGTTAATTGTAGAGATCAGACATTTGCCCCCTCCTTCAATAAAGGTACACGATGCTGAACGTATCTCTAAGGAGACGATCAAATACCTAGGTGTAACACTTGACAAGCACCTTGACATGCATGCCTAGATAAGCAACACCGTGAAGGCAATTTACCATAAACTCCGGATATTACGCCACATGAAGCAAATCCTTGAGCCACACGACTTCTGTACAGTCTTTCAGGCCTTAATGCCCCACCTTGATTACGCCAATTCCATCTTACTTGGCCTCCCAAAGAGTTCGATAAATCCTCTGCAGCTTGCGATGAACACGGCAGCTAGAACAGTCTACGGAGCCTCAAGAAAAGACCATATCACCCCCATCCTAAAAAACTTACACTGGCTCCCTATCCACTGTAGGATCACCTTTTAAGATCCTAACCATGACATTCAAGGCAATCAAAGGAAGCACGGCAACCACCCTCTCAGACCTTATTCACCCTACCCCCCTCAGGAGATCAACAACCTCCAACACCATAATTCTCCCAAAAGCCATCACCAAATGTAACAAGACCACGAGAAAATGTTCCTTTGCACTGCATGCACCCTCCAGCTGGAAAACTCTCCCATCAGACATCCGTGCCTTAAACAGCCTTCCCCAGTTCAGAAAGGCACTCAAACATTATCTTTTCTTGAAACGCTTCTCTAACTCTGACAGCATCACCTAGCCATCCCCACCTGACAAAAGCAGCTCTCACAGATCGACTCTATCGCAACAACTTGTATGATTAACGTCATCCCTGACTATATGCCCTAAATACCCTAGACTATCGACAAACATTTACATACATTTAGCCACCCTTGCCCAATGTAAATATCCCACACCTCATTGACATCCCCCTTACTATTTTGTATATAGTGTATATAGTTTACCTGTTCACCATGTTAATTTCCCTGTTCATTGTAAGATCAATATTGGGCTGTTTGTTCTACATGGTTCAAATTTTGTTGCTTGTAAACCGCGCTGATGAGTGTGGTATAGAAAAATCATTAAATAAAAAATAAAAATTTATGGATGTCCTAGTCATGAAGGTCGACCACTTGATGCTAAATCTAAATTTTTCAGCTTCTTACTGTTTTCATCTGAATTTGGGTTCTTAAGTCTGTACTGAAACTTTATTTATTTTTTTAACCAGGTGATTCTGGAAAACTTCAAAGTCCAGCCCCCTGTGTCTTTTCAATTGAAGTCCGGCTGTGGTCCAGTTTATATCACTGGACATCATTTGATTGGTAAGATCTTGTGTATGTGCATTTTATGCCCCAAGTTTGTTTTTGGAATATTATTCACACTGAACAATGAAATGCACTGAGCTTTCTAATACATTCAGGTAGTATCACAAGAGTAACTACATTCATTGGCAAAATTAAATCTGGTTACCAAGCAAGCTTAGAAACCTACATAGAAAATGATGGCAGAAAAGGCAATGCAGACTATCCAGTCAGTTCCTCCACACCCATCTACTAAACGTTACAATCTCTCCCTCCCCCTTAAAGCCTCTGCTTCCTCCATGCTTTCTTGGATTCAGATACAGTCCTTGTCTGCACCACCTCTGCTGGCTGGAGACAAGGACTGTTCTGATATCCCTCACTCTTCTCTATAGACACATTACCTTTAAATTACTCCTGAGTCTTTCCCCTGTCATGCATGAAGAAAAGAGGATGGGTTCTTTTCTCCAAACTGCTCTTTTCCAATAAAAAATTAAGTGCTTAAGAACACTGTTGCTCCTTTGTGACTCAAACATCTTGATAGTTGTCGAGTGTGGTTGCTTTTTATACTGTCTGAATACAGACCCTCCAATTGTCAGCTTTATCAGGTTGACAAGACACAAAATTACCTTCGTTAAATGGACTGTATGAGACATTGTGATGTCTTAAATCTTTGACACATCTGGAGCTTGCTTTAGCAGTTAAAACTTGTTCAAGGGATGGAAATAAAGAGAATAACCATGATGGACTATCGAAGCATGAAATCCAATATTGTACCTTGTAGTTTTCGTACTTATTCTAAAAGCATAAGCCCCTTCCACAGCCCAAGTAAGAAATGCTTTTTCAAGACAGGATAACTTAGTCCTGGTTATACCCTACACACTGCAAGCAGGGGTTCCTACCCTGCTATTGTGTAGGAAAGCAGGGTAGGAAAATCCTGAATTGCAATCTCATGTTTGTATTGGGCCTAAAACACATTGGCTGAACCTGTCCTGTAAATATAGAGCCAGTTGGTATCCTTACCTGTCTCTTGGAAACTGAATAAAATAGAAAGGACTTCTATTAATCATGAGCCCTGCCTGACAATACAGCTTATCAAAAAGTGAGATGGTACCACTCTTATGCTCAAAGTCTAACTCTTGTATTTTAATGGATGAAAAATGAACAAATAAGCTATATGAGCTGGTAAAGACCACAACAATGTCTTCTTCCTTGTGAAGACTCAAACACACATCTTACGAGATGTTTCCCACAAGGAATTATTTGTCAATGCAAACCTAGTACAGGATGATCAATAAAGATAATAAGGCCTAGTCAATGCTGCCATTGAAGTCTGCCCAAGGGCACCTGATGCCAAGGTGCCACCTTAGCCTTGCAGCCCACTTCCCATCCTACCTCTGCCGGTCCCACAGTACTAAAAAAGCAGCACTGCAATGAGGTCTATGCTCCAGCGTTGCTATGTCCTGCCCCATCCAATGCAGACCTCCCTTTGGAGGAGGGGGCAGGACACACCTGTATTTGAGCATAGGCTTGCGCTGAAAGGGCCTGTGTTGCACTGAGAGCAGAATAAAGAATTCCGCTCCCCCCTTCCCACCGTGCACACATTCCTGCTGCCCTAAGTGAACGCCTGATCTCCCTAGTGGCGAGAGGCCCTGGCTCCTATCTACCCCAACCTCCTGACTTAATCACTTTTCCCCCTCCTCGGGTATCTATACTTGTCCATGCTTTCTGGAATTCATATACTGTCCTTATTTCCACCACCTCACTGAGAAGCTTTTTACTGCAGATTGCAGATATCAGATGTGCTCTTTACTAACGTGCCCCCCCCCGGTAGAAAAAGAAAATGGTGACACATGAAAGATTTATCCATTCTGCCCATCCATACCAACTACTAAGCTCTGATCTCCAGGAACAAGCAGGAATAAGTCCTCACATATGGGTACGTCGGGGCCTCCCACTGCACATGCGCGCTGCCTTCCCGCCTTCCTGACCAGCTCTCCTCAGTTTCTCTTTTTCCGCGGAGCCAGCAGGTCGTGTTCCTGTCACCGCTGAAGAAATTGTGAAATTTTGTTGTTTTCTTTAGACCGCGTACCTGCCTTCCCCATACCGAAACCGGTACCGCCGGTCTCTTTCTTTCTTTATAAAAAAAAAAAAAAAAGACTTATTTTCTTCAGCACAGCTTGGTAACTGTTAGGCCTTAAGGCCTACACAAATTCTCTTCATGGAGAAGCCAGTCCCTGGTTGTAAAAAATGTACCAAGTGCAGTGCTGTCATTTCTGTCACAGACACCCATGAATGGTGTCTCAAATGTTTGGGACCTGACCACTCCATACCGGACTGCCCATCCTGCACCCAGATGTCTAAACGTGGTTTGCAGAACCGGGCCAACAAGCTCCATGTGCTGTTTCCTTCAGAAGCATCACAGTCATCCAGGTCTTCCTCTCCGGATGGATCTCAGGTAACCAAAACTTCTGTGGGCAAATCCTCTAAAAGCAAATCTCTTTCTAAAGATCGAGAGGCTCTCAATTTTGAGTTCGAGGATTCTGCCCAGGCCAAAAAACCCCGGTGGGAGGTTCCGGCCTCCAAAGCAATCATGGGGTCACAGGTTGACATCGATGGCATGGCCTCGACCGATCACCTGTTGGACTGCTCTGGGGTACCGGCCCATACCGGTACCGACATCCAGGCAGTAGTGGCGTCTATGGGCAATACTGTCCAGACCATGCAGCAAGCCGTTCTGGCATTCATTAAGGCTGCGACGCCCTCGGTACCGATTCCATCGGTACCGGCCCCGGTTCCGGTATCCACACCGGAACCGAGACCATCGACTTCCAAGCGTCGATCGGTTCCGCATGCCGGATTCAGGCTTTCGCCCGGTACCGATCCCATGCCCGATACGCCTGATGTCGATACCGATCGGTATGCGTATCGTACATTGGAAGCACAGAAGGAATACTCAGATTCTTCTGATAAATTCAATTCCTCTGATGACTCTGCTGAGCTTACTCTTCCTGAGGAGCCCTCTTCTCCAAAGAGGAGGAAGTCTCCTCCAGAGGATTTATCCTTTCAGGATTTCATTGTTGATGTAGCTAAAGCACTTTCTATTGCTACATCTTCTGAAAAAGAACCCAGATCAAAAAAATTGGATATTTTTAGGATACTCTAAAGCTCCTAAAGAGGCAGTCACTCTGCCTATCCATGAAATCCTTCAAGAACACTTGATGGATTTGTGGGAGACTCCTTTAACACTGTCTCCCCATTCCCGTAGGTTGGACACCATGTATCGGGTCCCTCCTTCTCCTGGGTTCCAGAAAACTCAGCTGCCTCACCACTCTATTGTGGTGAAGTCTGCCATGAAGAAAATAAAGAGTCCGAAAAGGCATTCTTCTACCCCTCCAGGGTGAGAATGTAAGACCCTGGACTCTTTTGGAAGAAAGATGTTCCAGGCTAGTATGCTTATAGCCAGGATCAATTCTTATAGCCTTTATATGGGCATGTTTCTTGGGCAACTTGCCCTAAAGATACATAATTTTGCCCCCTTTATCCCTGATGATCAAAGGGCGGACTTCTTTTCTATGGTGACACAACTTTCAGAGGTCTCCAAGTTCTCCAACAGGGCAGCCTTTGATTCCTTTGAGGTTGCAGGCAGAGCTTCAGGAATTGCTATTGCAGCCCGATGTCTCGCTTGGCTCCAGGCTTCTGACCTAGAACCCTGGGTTGTAGATGGCCTCAGGAATCTGCCCTGTACCGGTGAGAACTTATTTGGGGAAGAATGGCAAATTAAAGCTGCTCAAATGGATGCAGAAAATGCCACTTTAGATAGACTTTCCAAGTCTACTTCTACCCCTGCCAAAAAAGTCTTTTAAAAGGCCTTACTATAAGAAGGCCAGATTTCCCACAAATACTGGCCAGCAATCTGCTCAGCCTCGCTTTGTGGCTAGGCGTCAACAATCTAAGCAGGTAAAGTTAAAGCCTGCAGTGTCTGCTACACCCCAGCAGGCTCAACCCCCTCAGGGGTTTTGACTTGCCTCTAGAGAACTTGCCGTTTCTGGCTCTAGAACAACCAGAGCCCCTCACCATTCCTGGAAGGCTAGCTCATTTTGCTCCCAGATGGGAACAAATCACATCAGAGCATTGGACCCTCTCTATTATCAGGGAGGGCTACAAACTTCATTTCTCCAGCCTTCCTCCCCATACCATGGTGAGGCAATTCAGTTCTCCCCCATCTCTTCTGACCCTGTTGGGTCAGGAAGTCTCTTCTCTCCTTGCCCAAGGGGCAATAGAGGAGGTTCCTCCTCCACAACAGGGGTTAGGTTTCTACTCCCCTTATTTTCTTATAACAAAGAAGACAGGGGGCTTCAGACCTATCCTAGATCTGAGAGAATTGAACAGGTTTCTATTCAAGGAGAAATTCAAAATGCTCTCTCTGGGCCTTCTCCTTCCATACCTTCAGAGTCAGGATTGGCTTTGTTCTCTAGATCTCAAGGATGCGTACACTCATATACTCATCCATCCATCCCACAGAAAATATCTAAGATTTCTGTTCCAGGGAAAACATTTCCAGTACAGAGTACTACCCTTCGGTCTGGCCTCTGCTCCAAGAGTCTTCACAAAATGCATGGCAGTCGTAGCCGCATTTCTCAGAGGCATGGGAATCTTTGTCTTCCCATATCTGGACGACTGGCTCATCCGAGCTCCATCTCAGTCAGAAGCCCAGATTTCTCTGGACCGCACAAGGTGTATTCTTCAATATCTGGGACTTGTGGTAAACATTCCCAAATCCCAACTCATCCCTACTCAGTCTCTGGAATTCATAGGGGCCCAATTGGACTCTACCACTGCAAGGGCCTACCTCCCTCTGGTCCAAGGCCAAAGGCTAATAAGCTTGGCCTCCCAGGCTCAGTCCAGAAGTCACTTGTCAGCCAGAGAAATGCTGCAACCTCTGGGCCACATGGCCTCCACGGTACACGTGGTGCCCTACGCTCGTCTTCATATGAGAGCAGCTCAATGGATCTTGGCCACCCAGTGGTCTCAAGCATCAGGACTGCTCTCAGACCAAATACTCACCTCAAAACGACTGTTTTGGTCTCTCCAGTGGTGGACCTCCTCCAAAAATCTGTTGTTGGGGATCCCCTTCCAACCTTCGTTGCCCCAAGCAACCCTCACAACAGATGCCTCCCAAACAGGGTGGGGAGCTCATCTCCAACACCTCTCCACTCAGGGCACCTGGTCTCCTCAGGAGACCACCCTTCACATCAACCTTCTGGAACTGCGAGCAATCTTCCTTGCCCTCACAGTCTTCCACACCCTCCTTGTCAACCTACAAACAGACAATCAGGTAGCCATGTTCTATGTCCACAAACAAGGAGGGACGGGCTCTCTGTCGCTTTGCAACGAAGCTCTCAGACTATGGGCCTTCGCCAGAGAGCATCAAATTCATCTTCTGGCAGTATATCTTCCAGGAGTTCAAAACTCTCGGGCAGACAGACTCAGCCGAGTTCTGCTCCCACACGAATGGTCCCTGCATATGGACCAGATACGCAGAATCTTTCAGGAATGGGGGACCCCGGACATAGACCTCTTTGCAAGTCCGTGGAATGCCAAACTTCCCCGGTTCTGTTCCAGGATTCCGTGTCAGGGAGCTCAGGCCAACGATGCCTTTCTCCTACATTGGGGTCAGGAATTCCTGTACGCTTTTCCACCCATTCCTTTGATTCCCAAGACTCTGTTCAAACTTCAGAGGGATCACAGATCCATGATCCTCATTGCTCCACGCTGGCCACGCCAAGTGTGGTTCCCTCTCCTTCTACAGCTCTCCCAGGGCTCCTCCCTGGACCTGGGAGCTGCACCAGACCACCTGTCTCAGGAGCAGGGGACTTTGTGGCATCCAAACCCCAAGTCCCTACATCTCCGAGCTTGGTTACTGAAGGCTTAAGCCTTCATGAGTTAAATCTTTCCCAACCAGTGAAAGATATCCTTCATGCCTCTAGGAAACCCTCTACTAGGCGTTCCTATGCTTTCAAATGGAAACGTTTTTCCATTTGGTGTGCGCAACAGGGTCTTGACCCTCTAGCACTTCCTTTGAATTCTCTACTGGACTATCTCCTGCATCTTTCCAATGCAGGCCTCAAGACAAATTCAGTACGAGTCCATTTAAGTGCTATTGCAGCATCATTAAAACCTATAAATGGACAACCTGTCTCCTCTCATCCTCTTATTGCAAGATTCATGAGAGGCCTGACCCTCACTAAGCCTCCCATCCGACCTCCTCTGGTAGCATGGGACTTGAATTTAGTTCTGGGTCAACTTATGAAGCCACCTTTTGAACCTTTGGTATCTACCTCCCTGAAATTTCTTTCCTGGAAGGTTCTTTTCCTTATTGCAGTCACTTCGGCTCGCCGCATCAGTGAACTGCAGGCTTTGGTGGCTAATCCACCTTATACCAGATTTCATCATGATAAGGTGGTCCTTAGGACAAATCCCCACTTTATGCCTAAAGTGGTCTCGCCTTTTCATCTTAATCAAGAGGTATATCTACCTGTTTTTTTCCCGGCTCCTCATGCATCCAGTGCAGAGAGGAACCTTCATACTCCTGACTGTAAAAGAGCTCTCGCCTTTTACCTCAACAGGACTCAGCCACATCGAAAGTCTTCCCAACTTTTCGTGGCTTTTGATCCTTCTCATTTGGGACTTCCAGTCACCAAACGTACACTTTCCAATTGGATTGCTCAGTGTATTTCTTTTGCTTACCAGAGTAAGAACATTTCTCTGGAAGGCCATGTCACAGCTCATAATGTGCGAGCCATGGCCACTTCTATGGCTCATCTTCACTCTGTGTCCATAGATCAGATTTGTCGAGCAGCCACTTGGGCCTCGGTTCATACCTTCACAGCCCATTACTGCTTGGACAAGGACTCCCGCCGGGATGCCTTGTTTGGTCAGGCTGTCCTCAAACACCTGTTCCATACTTAAGCAACTCCTGCCCACCTTCCCTGGATGGATGCCTGAGATCCATACGAAGATGGTTTACCCTTGGAGGGGATCTCCCAGGCATCTTAGCTAGGGAGTCCCCATATGTGAGGACTTATTCCTGCTTGTTCCTGGAGATAGCACAGTTACTTACCTGTAACAGGTGATCTCTGGGAACAGCAGGAATTAGTCCTCACAACCCACCCACCTCCCCTAGGAGTTGTATCTTCTATCTATCTTCCTTTCCTCTCTCTATTGTCTCAGCTATAAACTCAAACTGAGGAGAGCTGGTCAGGAAGGCGGGAAGGCAGCACGCATGTGCAGTGGGAGGCCCCAAAAGCCTTTCATCTGAAAGGCTGGGGAGCTTTCCCGCGCAGGCTCCGTCGGTACCGACGTACCCATATGTGAGGACTAATTCCTGCTGTTCCCAGAGATCACCTGTTACAGGTAAGTAACTGTGCTTTCTCTTCCTCTCTCTTAGCAATCCTCTGCATGTTCCATGCTTTCTTGAATTCGGATGCAGTATTAGTCTGCACATCTGCTGGAAGGTCCTTTCTCACATTTTCTTTTCCATAAAGACACATTTTATTAGATTACCCTTGTGTCTATCTCCTTTCACCCCCATCCTATACCCCCTCATTCGAGAGCTTGCTTTCATTCACAAAAAGGCCTGCCTTCTGTGCATTTATGCCATGGAGGTATTTAAATGCCTCTCATCTCCCCTCTCTCGCCTTTCTTTCAAAGAATGCATATTGAGGTCTTTAAATATCTCCATATGCTTTATAACAGACGACTGACCATTTCAGTGGGCACCTTCTGAAGCCTGTTATTTTTCAAGGTGCAGTCTCCAGACTTGCACACAGTACTGTAAATGAAATCTCGGCAAAGTCCTTATACAGAGGGGGGAGGGGAGGGGAAGAGGGGGAGGAGGAAGGGAGGGGGAGGGGGGAGGGGGGAGGGGGGAGGGGGGAGGGAAGGAGGGGAAGAGGGAAGAGGGGGGAGGGGAAGGAGGGGAAGAGGGGGGAGGGGGAGGAGGGGGAAGGAGGGAGGGAAGGAGGGGAAGGGGGGGGGAGGGGGGGGGGGGGAGGGGGAGGGGGGGGGGGAAGGGGAGAGAGGGAGGGAGAGGAGAGGAAGGAGAGGAAAGGGGGGGAAGGGGAGAGAGGGGGGAGGAGAGATAGAGAGAGAGAGAGAGAGAGAGATAGGGGGAGGGAGGGAAGGGGGGGGAGGAAGGGAGGAGGGGGAAGAAGGGGGGAAGGGGAATACTATAAAAAATAATTAAAAATTATAGAAAAACAGAAAGATCAACCTCTTGGTTCAACCCCAAAGGGTGTAATGTGCGTAATTCATAAATGAATCTCTGTTCAAGACGTAAGAGGAGTTTATCTAAATTGCCCCCTCGCCAATGAGGCCTTACCACTTTCAATACCAAAAATTTCAAATCGGAAAGGGTATGGTGAGCAGACATCCAATGGTCAACTAAGGGTTTGTCCACCGCCTGTCTCCGAATACTGCTCTTATGCTCGATTATACGTGTCTTGATGCATCTTTTAGTCTTGCCAATGTAACAAAGGTTACACGGGCACAGAATCAAATAAATGACATTCTGGGTGTTGCAATTAGAAAAGTCTTTTAGCAGTACTTTATATGTAGAATTTGGCTTAGAAAATTCTTTTTTAGTTACTAGAACATTTTCACAGACGCAGCACGTACCACATTTAAAATGTCCACACGCTCTTGGAACGAACTTTGGTTTGCCTAGAGCAGATGGTACTAGAATGTCTCTTATATTTGAGTTTCTCCTATACGCAACCAAAAGTTTTGTCTCACTTAAAGAAGAAAGAGGATCCAAAATATGCCATGCGTTTCTCAATATGTTCGCAATCTCTTTTGAATGTTCTGAAAATGTGATTGTACAAACAATATTGTTAGATGCATCTGGCGTACGTTTCTGTAAGAGGGACATGCGATCAGCCGACCAAGCACGTTGGCAGGCTTTAGTGATACAAGCTTCTGGATATCCACGGTCAATGAATCTTTGACCTAAGATGCCAGCCTGGACTGTAAAATCCTCATCTGTGGTACAGAGTCGTCGAATTCGCAGGAACTGACTCATAGGAAGATTTTCTTTCAACGACCGGTTGTGAAAGCTGCTAAAATGTAGAAGAGAATTTCTATCGGTAGGTTTTCGGTACAAAGTGGTAGTGAAACCTTCTGGAGTATTTTTAATTAATATATCTAAATAGGATATTTCATGTGCACTATATGTGTGCTCAAACTGTAAATGCGGGTCGCAAGAGTTAAGCCACTGAATAAAACACTGCAACAAATTTTCTGTGCCCTCCCAAATGAGAAACACGTCATCAATGTAACGTTTCCACATCTTTATATTCAATTGGTAAGGGTGTGCATTTAAAAAAACTGATTCGAAATGTGAAACATAAAGGTTAGCCACATCCGGGGCTACTGACGAGCCCATTGCAACTCCTTGTATTTGGTGATAATATAGGTCTTGGAAGCAGAAAAAATTGTTGCACAATATTAAAGTGGCCAATTGAATTAAAAAACTAGTAGGAGTACGGACAGGTACAGTCCTAGTAATTAAATAATCTGCTATGACTTCGATCGCGGCCTGCTGAGGAATATTAGTGTAAAGAGACTTAATATCTAATGTGACAAGAAAAATATCATTATGAGCACCATCATAAGCACCAAGTAACTGAATCATGTGTGATGAATCACGCACAAACGATGGAGTGAGTTGCACGAATGGGCGAAGGAATACATCTAGATATTTAGATATAGGTTCAAATAAAGACCCAATAGCGGAAACAATGGGTCTGCCCGGAGGATTGTCTAAAGATTTGTGAATCTTTGGCAATACATATATCGTAGGCATCACTGGATGGGCCACTGTGAGAAACTGCGCTTCTTTAGCTGTAAGATACCCAGCTTGTGTACCAATATAGATCAGCGTGTCAGCCTGTTGTTTAAGAGCCGGAGTGGGATCTTCACGTAGTCTTATATAATAACTTACATCTTTAATTTGTCGTAAAATTTCCCGAATATAATCATCTCTGTCTTGAATAACGAGCGCTCCACCTTTATCTGCTGGTTTAATGATGATTTCAAAATTCGTTCTTAAACTAGAAAGTGCCTGCTTTTCTTCTTTACTCAAATTAAAATAAGTGTGCGGTTTTTTTGTGTCATACATCTTTTGTATCTCATGAAGTACCACTTGTTGGAACGTATTGATGATAGCATTGTCAGCTTTAGGGAATCCAAGTAGAGGGATTTTTTATGACAGAAAGATCTCTGTTACCTGCTTCCTGATTCTTAAAAAACTCTTTAATGTGAAGCTTTCTAAAAAATTTGAACAACTCTACTTGGGTGTTAAACCGATCATGACGGACTGAAGGGACAAAAGACAACCCCTTTTGTAAAACAGAAATCTCAAGGGGACTAAGGACATATTTAGATAAATTAAAAATGCCCTCTAGGGGCGTTATTGTTGAGTGTCTTGTCCCCTCCCTCTGCCCCTGCCCCTGCCTCTGCCTCTGGAGTAAGGCCCGGACTGATGGTATAGAGGATCCTTGGACGTGGAGGGCTGTTCCTGAAAGCGATTGGAACCCCCTCCTTTCCATAAAGCGTCCATGGAAAAACCCTGATTTTTATTGGAAGGATACTTAGAAGGACCATCTCTAGGAGGAGTAAGTGGAGCTACTGCGCTAACAGATTCAATATGAATACTCCTACTCCTTTTTCGAAAGGGTTCGGGACTCCCTACAGCAGAGGGCACTCTCTTACGTTGTTTATCTGTTTTAAAATCAAATTTGCGCTTCCTCGAAGTGCTTCTAGAGGGGTTTGTATTATTGGTCCAAAAATAAACATTCCCGGTTTTATAATCCTCCTCGTCTCTCTTGAACTTCCTTAATTTCCTATCTTTGATAATTTTCTTATATTCAGACATATTCCTGTCAAAATCATTTATAGATCTATCAAATTGTTTGTCCTTATCTTTTAATGCAGCAAGTTTTGATGACACATCTTCCTTTAATCCAGTAGCTTTTCGACGTGAAGTATTAATAAGAAGGATCATCAAATCCAAGGAACACTTGTTTAAGATTTTGATCCAATCTGCCATAAAGGAAGGGTCGTCACGATACATCCCAGGGGCCTTGTAAACTCTAAGTCCCCTAGGGATGATCTTGTGACGACAGTTCTCAAGAAGGGATGAAGCGTGCATCTCTTCTTTGACAAGTTTCTGGGTAAGATGTACAGTCCTTTCCCATTCTTCTTCTAATCCAACACTCATTTCTTCTTGGTTAAAAAAGGGGTCCTCAGGTAACAAGTCTTGCAAGTCTTTCTCATTATAGCTGAGGACCTCCTGCCACGAGGGAAACATAGCTCAAAGAGCAACAGTACCAAAAAGGAGCTAAGGATCCGCACAATATAGGAGAAAACAAAGTAGCGGAGCCTGGACTGATATAGTAAACCTCGATCCATCCCTCCATGTCAGCCCCCCTCCCTCCATGTCAGCCCCCCTCCCTCCATGTCAGCCCCCCTCCCTCCATTCATTCATATCTGCTCCCTCCCTCCATGTCAGTCCCCTCCATCCCTCCATGTCAGCCCCCCTCGATCCATCCCTCCATGTCAGCCCCCCTCCCTCCATCCATTCATATCTGCTCCCTCCCTCCATGTCAGCCCCCCTCCCTCCATGTCAGCCCCCTCCATCCCTCCATGTCAGCCCCCCTCCCTCCCTCCCTCCCATCCAGTCATATCAGCTCCCTCCCTCCATGTCAGCCCCCCTCCCTCCATGTCAGCCCCCTCCATCCCTCCATGTCAGCCCCCCTCCCTCCATCCATTCATATCTGCTCCCTCCCTCCATGTCAGCCCCCTCCATCCCTCCATGTCAGCCCCCCCTCGATCCATCCCTCCATGTCAGCCCCCCTCCCTCCATGTCAGCCCCCTCCATCCCTCCATGTCAGCCCCCCTCCCTCCATTCATTCATATCTGCTACCTCCCTCCCTGTCAGGCCCCTCCATCCCTCCATGTCAGCCCCCTCGATCCATCCCTCCATGTCAGCCCCCCTCCCTCCATGTCAGCCCCCCTCCCTCCATCCATTCATATCTGCTCCCTCCCTCCATGTCAGCCTCCATCCCTCCATGTCAGCCCCCCTCCCTCCATCCATTCATATCAGCCCCTCCCTCCATGTCAGCCCCCCCTCCCTCCCTCCATGTCAGCCCCCCTCCCTCCATCCATTCATATCTGCTCCCTCCCTCCATGTCAGCCCCCCCCTCCATCCATCCATTCATATCTGCACCCTCCCTCCATGTCAGCTCCCTCCCTTCTTCTGCAGCCGCGGCTCCCTGCCTCTTACGGAACCGCGGCTGTGCTTTTAAAATCATCTCGGAGCCCTTCCTGTCTTGACGGGCTCCGTGCAGCATTGTCCCGCCTCCAAAACTTCCTTTAGAGGCGGGACAATGCTGCACGGAGCCCGTCAAGACAGGAAGGGCTCCGAGATGATTTTAAAAGCACAGCCGCGGTTCCCTAAGAGACAGGGAACCGCGGCTGCAGAAGAAGGGAGGGAGCTGACATGGAGGGAGCCCATAACGCGACGTTTAAAGCGGGCAGTGTGCTCCGGAGCCACGGCAAAGGTGAGAGAGAGCCGCATGCGGCTCCGGAGCCGCGGGTTGCCGACCCCTGCCCTAGGGTATGTTTCTATTTGTCTTTAGACTTTGTTTTCACCTTAAAATGCCAAAAAGAAAGTGTGTTTGACCATCTACAAAATTAATACCTGTTCATTAAACGTTCTGGCGGTGTTTTGTAACAAATGCCGGTCTTCCTTTTCAATTGCACATGCAGGAAAGGGTGACATTGTTCAGCCCCTAAGGATGGACAAACAAGACAGGAGATGCAGGTGCTTCTTCAAGTAGAACGGATTTCTATTTGTGTCATTTTTTTGTTTTAAGTCAAACTTTTGATGAGAACTCAGTCACGGGCTACAACTGAGGGTACATGGGCTTATCACTGTTGTCCACTACCATTTTTTTTTGTCGTCAAGACTGTACGTCAAAGTTGAAAAAATATGTAGATGAAAAATACTCTTGTGCACAAACCAAAACGGAAGCAATTGTCTGTTATGTTTTCAAACTTGACTCAATTGATTCCCTCGAGACCTTTCTGAAACAAGCTTTTTGTCAGATTTTGTGTGATTGCTGAAACCATGGAAGCCTTCAAGTGTGCCCTGTTTTAGTAAGGTGCTTTCTGCCTGAGAGGGGTTCAGGTAAAAGTTCTTGTCCATGAAGTTAATGGCAAAACCTCAGATATTCTTTCCAAATGCATTCTTGACACAGTTGAATCCAATGGGCCCAAGATCCAAAGTTTTGGCACTGTGCGCTGACAATACCAATTGCAGTTTTGGTGGTGCTACTAGGAGGGGTACAATTTGCAAAAAAGGCTTAGGAAATAATTTAATTGGTGCAAACTGTGCAGCTCATATTGCTCACAGTTGTATCAGTACTGCTGCCGAATGCCTGCCATTTGACATTGAAGTTATTGTTGACGAGATATTCAAACATTTTCACATATATACATTGAGAACTGAAGAACTTAGATGTGTGGCTTTTGAGAGAGTATCAAAAGCTCCTCTGATACAGTAACACTAGGTGACTGGGTTTACTACCAGCCATAGAGAAGTTAATAATGTTCCAACCAGTGAAATCATATTTTTTGAGCAAGGAAAAATGCCCAGTTTTCAAAAGTTTTTGAGAATGAATCAAAATTTATTTAGCTGTATTTATATTCCGCTTTTCACCGGGTCAAAGCGGTCAATTGGGGGATACATTTAACACGAGGGGATATGACACACATACGTTAATACTTACAGGGAACATGGGCAATGGAGGGTTAAGTGGCTTGCCCAAGACCACAAGGAGTGCCTATAGGACTAGAAATCCCAGTCCCTCTGGCCTGAGATTGCTGTCCCCATGTGGGACTTGAACCCCCGGCCCTCCGGCCTGAAGTACCTTGTCCTAACCACTAGACCACTCCTCCCTCAAATCAAAACACTGTACTTTCTGCAGAGTCAGGCAGTGATTTTCCAAAATATGACTTTAAAAATTTAAGTCTAAAAATCTCAGTGATAGAGGTGACTGGAGAAATTGGTGACCTTATAAACAAGTTAGTAACTAGGAACAATGAAGTGTGTTTGCCTCTCGACAATCAGACGATAAAAGATCTTGAGGGCAGCATTGATGAAGCAGATTTTAAGCAATCTGTCATCTTTCTACACGACTTTCATTGATTACTTGGATCAGTGGACCACTGACTTTCAGGAGATTGGGAAACCATGGACTCTCCTTTAAAAACAACTGGAGTGGTGTGAGCTAGTCTTTAGGCCGGGCCTTGTAGGCAAAATGTGTTCTAGAGTCAGTAATAAACAATGCTGACCTGGTAGAGTTCTCTTGCCTTAAGTCATTTGTTTCTGATGAAAAAGTTCAAGAATTGGAAAAAGACGCCACTGATGAAAAATGAAAGGTGGTGTTTGGACACCTCAAAAGTAATGAGGTACCATATAAACTTTTATGCAGATCTTGAAGTTTTAGTAAAAAGACTTTTTGGAGAGGCTTCTCCTCAAAGGCTCCTGGAAGATAGGCCCAGGGGGCTGTCAGTCTTTCCAAGAAACTTGCATGGAGTTGGGAGATGCCTTTAGACTGCTAGGAGTCCAGCTAGAGCCTATGTCTCATATGAACCTAGGCTCAAGAAGCAGTCCTTTCGGAGTTTGCAGAAATCTCAAGACTTGTCGTTAGTTTCTTCTGGAGCCAGTAAGTCCCTGCAATGAGATCTGGCATGTTTTTTCCCGAGGTGCAGACTGTTTTTCTCAGAATGGACCTATATCAAGGGGAATATTTGATCTGATGGCTACTCAGGAGAATGCAAAATTGGAGAACACTTTCAGCCACAGGTGGAACCCTCAGGCAATGGCCTTGGATTCTCTCCTTCAGTTGTGACCCCAGAAGGGGCTTCTGTGCAAAATATCCTTTGACACACAATTCCTCCTTGGCCCTTGGTGAGCTGTGTCCTATGCAGGATTCAGGCTTATCCAGGCTTGGTGATTCTTGTGGCCCCAGATTTGCTGTATAGGCCATAGTACATGGATCTCGTGAGTCTGTTGGTGTGGTCCCTGTTACCTCAAGGGAAGGGCTTTCTTTGGCAAGATCCTCTGGTACTAGAACATTCTAATCCCTTCTCGCTTATGCCCTACTTTGGGGCAGTAATGGATACTCATCTCAAGGCTCATAGAACATCAACTTCCTTAGCCTAAGTGAGGTTTTTAAGAGGTGGTGGTCCTCTCGGGCATCAGAGGCTGGGAAGACTCACATTGTCACTATTTTGTCCTTTGTGCAGTCTGGTCTGGACCAGAGTTTGGCTCTGAACTCTAAGGTTCAGGTAGCATCTCCTAGCTTGCTGCCAGGGACATATTAGAGTGGGTTGTCAAGGGTATATCTTTGTCTCTTTCTCAAGGGAATAAAATAGATACATCCACCAGTACAACCAGTGTTTCCTCAAGAGTCTTTCCCTGGTGTTTGAATGTGTTTTGAAAGGGCCCCCTTTTAAGCTCATTCTTAGGACCTAGCTCAAAGATTTGACCTTTAAGGTGGTTTCCTGGTGGCTATTGCATCCACCAGGCGAGTGTTGGAGTTGTCTGTTTTTGTCCTGTCAGAGGCCCTTTCTGATCATCACCACTGCTTCAATTTAGTTTTCTTGCAAACTGCTGTCATTTCTCTCAAAAGTGCTGTTCCTTTTTTTTATCTAAATCTGTCGTCTTACCCTCCTCAGAGAAGGATCTTTGGAGAGAATCCTCTATCCGTTTGCCTGTTGTGAGGGATGGTGCTACTCGGATACCTTGAGATCACTAACTTGTTTCATCAGTCAAACCATCTTTTTATTCTAGTTGATGGTCCAAGAAATGACAGGTCACTGCCAAGTCCTCCATTTCCCACTGGATTAAGGGGGCCATTAGTTCAGCTAACCTGCTGGCTGGAAAACAAGTTCTAGAAAGGAGCTGGAGCTCACTTAGGGTGCAGATCCTCTCCTTGTTGGAGTTCACCTTAGTAGTTTCAAAGGACATCTACAAAGTGGATGGCTGGTCATCTCTGAGCACCATTGTGAAGTACTACAGGTTGCCTGTGGGAGCTGGAACAGAGTGCTTTTTTTGAGAATGGCAGTACTGTCCAATGTCATCCTCCCACTCTGGGTCCTGACTGGATATATCTCACTTGTCTGGTCTAGCAGGATAAGGAATCCAACACTTTACAGAACTTCCTTTCTTTGAATCCTGCTATACCAGTCCAGGACCTGACCTAGAATATTCTTCTTACAGGTTTGGAAGCCCTGTTGCTGTTTTGCCTTTTGTTGGTATCGTTGGTGTTTGTGCCTGACAAATCAGTTGTTGTAAGAGCCAAATACTTGTTCCAAATGTTTTGTTTGATTTATGGTTGGCTAATTAACATTCATATTGCTGAGGTTTTCAGTCTTGCTTACTACTTGGGAAGTGACATAGTGGCTTCTCTGTGCTGCAACAGAAAACTTCACTGAAAATTGCTCAAGTTTTCCTCCATCGTCTGGCAAGGGATCATTTTTATTTATTTTATTTACATTCTCTTATATACCGCGCTATTCTGCATCAGTGCGGTTTACATTGAACAAACTGAAATTACATTTAACAGGGTATTATAACTTGGAGATAACTATTTTACAGGGAACATGGGCTATGGAGGGTTAAGTGGCTTGCCCAAGACCACAAGGAGCACCTGTGGGACTAGAAACCCCAGTCCTTCCGGCCCAAGGTTGCTGTCCTCTAGTGGGATTTGAACCACCGACCTTCCGGCCTGAAGTACCTTGCCCAAACCACTAGGCTACTCCTCCACTCCATAACCCACTCATCTGGACTGGTCTAGCAGGGTTCAAGAAAATACAATGATCAGGTATGTAAAATTTCTCTGTACTTCCACTCTTGTGAAGAGACTACATTCATCCTTACAGTCCTCTGGGGCAACTCCATGCTTTAATGAAGCATTAGAGAGGTCAGACAGCAGAGCTGCCAGAACTTCCCTCCTTTTCCTCTTATTTACTTTCCTAACACAAAGATCTGTTGCCCTTTAAATATCCGCTTTCAGTTTTGCCCACTGCTTTTCTACTTCTCCCAGATGCTGCTATCCAGCTAATGACTATTCTCCCATCTTGACGGTTAGTTTTCCTGAAGTCTAGGACCCTTACCTTTGAATGAACCATCTCTGTTTTCTAATATAGAGCTACACTATCTGGTGATCACTAGATGCCAGAAGATCACATAACATCAGAAACACACTTGCGAGTTTGTAAGCATCGGGTCCATTATGAGCCCCATCTCAATTGGTTTCTATTACTAGGCATTGTGATGTGATGGAGAGTGCTGTAGTTAATCCAAAATAGTGTGCGCTAGAAGAGTGTGAGGACAAAGCTGCATTTTCCTACCTGATGATGATGATTTATTATTAAAATTAAAGACTTATAAAGCGCCACAACATACGATGAGCTCTACAAACACAGAAGAGAGACAGTCCCTGCTCATCAGAGCTCACAATCTAATAAGACAGAAAACAAAATAAGTTACATAATACAAATAAAAATTTACAGGACAAAGTAAACAAATGTTGATAGAGAGATCAAGATAGGGTAAGACAGGAACGGAAAGCAATAGTGAAGAGATGGGATTTTAGTATGGACTTGAAAATGGCCAGGGAGGACGCCTGGCGCACAGAGATAGGAAGACTATTCCAAGCAAAGGGTGCTGCCAGTTGGAAGGAGCGAAGTCTGGAATTGGCAGTACAAGTAAAGGGCACAGATAAACGAAGACTATTAGAAGAGCGAAGCAACCGAGATGGGGTGTAAGGAGAGATGATAGATGAAAGGTGCTAGGGGGCAGAAGAGTAAATACATTTATAGGTCAGGAGGAGAAGTTTAAATTGGATACGGAGACGGATGGGAAGCCAATGAAGCGACATGAGGAGAGGAGTGATGTGGGAAAAACGAGACTGGTGGAAAATGAGTCGAGCAGTGGAGTGTTGAATTGACTGAAGAGGAAAGAGGTGGCTTGCAAGGAGAACGTTACAATAATCAAGATGGGAGGTGATTAAGGAGTGGACAATCAATTTAGTGGTGTCAACAGAGGAAGGGGCGAATTTTGGAAATACCAGATACAGAAGCAATAGATTTAGTCATCCCAATGTAAGGAGCTGTGGTTCTCTGGGTTAGACTTTTTGATATGTTTGAAGTATTTTCTATAGTAATGCCTTAAAATGCATAGTACTACTTTGGAGGTGGGAGTGGGGAAAGAGACTGAATTCTGGATGACAGGAGTCATTTGTGGTGGTCTGACGTAAATAAATGAATCGGGTAGTTGACTCATGCTGCACGTTATTTCTGTTTGCAAGGAGTACTGTACAACCATCTTCATTTTCCATGGTCAAGATATTCAAGGCCTCCAGTCTGGAAAGGGACACACAATACATCCCTTGCATAGAACTGCATGGTTCCAGTGGAATAGTGAGGAACCAGGAGACTGACTGGAAGGTGTGGACAGTAGCTTGAACTTCCCTTCCCTCAGTTATCATTTGATGATGATGAGAATGGTACTCCCTTAGGTCCATATGCTATTCCTTCTATTGCCCAAAGTCTGACTGGCATGTTGAACCAAGCTCCAGGTAGCAACAGAGGAGATGTGGCCTGAGGCACCACTCATTCTTCTTTCTCCTCTGCCAGTTCTTCCCATCCCTGCATATATTTCAAAACCTTTTTTCCCTTATTCAAAAAGCTAAGACTACATGTACTGAGGGGTCAAAAAGACCTTAATGCAATTGCATTTTGCTTTATAAAAAAATGGGCAGATCTTTCTAATTATGCCACAGAATTGACTCCCTGAGCTCCTATAGGAAAGTGGGTACTATGATTAAACCTAGATTTCTTAGACTGAAATGGAGGTTTTTATTTCAGAAGACTGATAAAAGGCATTCTTGGGAGAGGAAAGTACAACTTTGTTTAGTGTTCCACTATTACACTTTCATACTTTATCATTTCAGTCCAGATATGTAGGTTTTGCTCATCCACCAGCAGATGGAGACAGAACACCAAACTGAAACCCTTTCTCTTGAGGAGCCTGTGCTCCCCTGCAGAGCCAGTATTTCTCAATCTCCAGTAGGTGGATGAGCATAGCCTGTGCTGGCTGGTTTGTTCTTTGGTGCTGGGCTGCAGTTCTTTGGGGTGCAGAGCCCAGTGGAGCAGGGCCCCCCCCTTCTCCCTAGCTGCTCCTCAGGACCCTCTGGGTTAGCAGGAAGTGACTACTCCATCTTCTTCTCCCTAACTCCTGGGAGGGGGCCAGAGATTGAGCCCTTATTGCATTGCTGTTAAAGTTTTTACAAAACAAAGCAGAGCAAAGACAGTATTGGGGAGAAGTAGTGGCAGCACAGCAGACCCCAGGATTGGCTGGCCTCAGATGCCGGTAAAGGGGTGATTAGGAGCAGGGGTGTTTACAGGTGGTGTGCATATGGCTGATTGGAGCATGGCTGATGCGTGTCCTGCAAAAGCTACAGGACTCTGCTCTCCATTGTCTGCTTTTGCTGTGGCTGCATTAAGTAGAGGGCAGCTGCCACAGAGCATTTGGTCGGTGTATTGGAAGCCTTGGAGGCAACTTTGGGAGGGCAGGCAGTCTGATCACTCAGTGGGGGAGGCCAGAACACCTGCAGTTTTTGTGGGAACGGCCGCCATTTTGAGTGCCGCTTCCTTCCTTGCTCCAGAGAGAGAAACCTCTTATGAGGAGTAGCTCCCAATCGGAGAGGACTCGTTGGCAGTCTGGTTTGGGGGGGGGGGGTTGTGGGGGGGTTTTCCCCATTGGTAGGTGCTTCTTGCCGCTTTTATTGTGAAAACCTTAGTAGCCTTATGGATTTCTGAGGAACCACGGCCAGAATCTTCAGAGCAGGCAGAGGATCCTCTGTTTGAAGGAATTCATAAGCCACCTTGGTCCTTTCCAGTCTACTAGGTGGTGAAGGCGATTATTGAGGAATGGAAGGTCCCTGATGCAGGCTTGTAGTTCGGTAGGAGTATGGTCAGGCTTTATCCATCCCACCAGATGAGAAGGAGCACATGCGTCTTTCCCGGGTGGATGCGATGATGACTGGTCACCAGGAAGACAACCATTCTGTGGAAGGGGGTGTAGCCTTGAAGGACCCACAAGATCAGCAGATGGAGGTGCTGCTTTAGCAGGCCCTGCAGGATGCCATCTGTGGCTCCTATGTGGCTCGGGCCTGTTATGGTGGTTGCAGAAGATCCCGGAGGCGGCTCTGGCTGAGGTTGTGGCCCACGAGAGGCAGCCTAGTTGGGTTCTGCCTTTGACCTCCTGTGGTGGCTGCTCATCATGGCTGCGGAATAATTAATCAGTAGATGTGGCCTCCAAGATATGGTTAAGCAAACGTCCCTTTTTGGGAAGGATCTAGAGAAGTTTGAAGGACCTGGGGGACACTAAGTTGCCTCGGCTTCTGGAAGAAAAGATCAAGGCTGCTGTTCTGGGGGGGGGCAGACCTCCTCGAAGGGCAAGGGCTGTAAGGTGCAGAAGATTCACCAAGCCCAAAGGACAAACCCACAGGGGTCCTGGCTTTTTTTTTTTTTTTTCCCCCCAAAGGGGCCCTTCCTTTTGTGGAGACAGCTGAGGTGGCAGGGGTGGGGCCATGGGATGTCCCAGAGCTGCTAAGTCCTCCCAATGAAGGTCTGGGGGCCCTGGCAGTGGTGCAATCAATAGGTGGCCATTTACATCATTTTTACCCTGCCTGGTCCCAGATCATGATGGACTCTTGAGTACTTGGTGATTCATGAAAGTTATGCTCTTGAGTTTGCCAGGCCTCTTGTGGATGCCTTTATGGGTATCTCCTTGTCAAGCCCCCCACCAAGGCACTTGCTGTCTGGATGATGATCAACAGTCTTCTGCAGCTTGAGGCCATTATCTTGGTGCCCCCAGAAGAAATGGGCATGGGACGTTATTGTAGCAATACCAATCACCTGCTAATGATCCTCTTCTAAAATCAGTTTTAAGCTTATGAGCTTCTATATTTCAATAGTGATGACTTCCACCAAACAAATCAAAATTTATAATTAAATATGAAGGGGGAGAAAATCTCAGTTTGTCCCTTAGATCCTACACTGGATCTATCTCGTAGATCATGGGCACAAGTCCTCACTTGTAAATCTCTTTTGGATTTCATTATTTTTCTTTTATTTGAAAAAAAACATATCACAATTTTTTTAAAAAAGTATCTTTATCCAACTGAAGTGTTTAGTAACTTCACTTGAGTAATATGCACTAGTGATGCACTCAGTATTGCTTATAATGTGAAACGCGGCCACGTTGAGTATAACAGGGCTGCTTTAGGAGTATAGCCAGATAACTCTAATCAAATTTCTGTCATTCCATTTACTGAGATTGTGTTCACCAACAACAAACGCTACTGTGTATGAACATATGCCTCTGGCAGATACAGCTTATCTGCATATTCCCATCCACTCACAGCATCAGCAGTTTCTGTGGGTTTGCAGTTTGGCCAGAGGCATTTTCAGTTTCAGGCTCTCCCTTTTGGTCTCACTACCGCCCCCCCCCCCCCAGGTGTTCACCAAGGTGATGTTGATGCTTCCACAAGGCCACCTGTACCAGGGTGTCTTTATGCACCCATATTTGGACAATTGGTTGATCCAGGCGAAGTCCTTGCAGGAGATTTGGAAGTTGACAGCCTGTGTGGTCTGTCAGCTGCAGGATTTAGGTTGGATCGTCAGTTTTGCAAAGAGTAGCCTGTATCCATTTCAGTCCTTGGAGTATCTGGGAGCCCGCTTCAGCACGCAATGGGGCATGGTGTTTCTGCCAGAGAGCAGGATAGTAAAGTTGCAGAATCAGGTGTGAAGGTTGTGTAAGATCCTCATCCGAGAGTTTGGGATTATCTGCAGGTGCTTGGCTCGATGGCTTCCCTGGAGTTGATGCCTTGGGCTCAGCGGCGCTCTTGTCGCGTTGGTCCCTACACATGCAGTTGATGGATGTCCAACTTGCCCTTCAGAGTGAGGCCAAGGTGAGTTTGAATTGGTGGCTAGATTCAACAAGGCTTGTAAAGGGGGTGCCCCTCAAGACCTCGGACTGGGTGGTGGTGGCCACAGATGCCAGTTTATTTGGTTGGAGGCTCATTGTAAGTCTCAGATGGGCTAGGGATGGTGGTCTGTAGAGGAGAATTAATGGTCATCAATCACTTGGAGATGCCTGTGGTGTATCTGGCTTTGGAAGTCTCTCCTCGTTTGTTGGGCGGTGAGGGTGCTGTCCATAACATGACAGTGGTGACTGACTTACATCAGTTGATAGGGTGGTACCTGGAGCTTGCCAGTGGCAGCTGAGGTGATTCCACTTCTGCAGTGGGCAGAGGTTTGTCTGCTTGTACTGTCAGTGGTGCATGTTACAAGGAAGGAGAATGTGCAGGTGGATTATCTGAGCAGTCATCTGTTGGACCCAGGTGAGTGGTCCCTTTCTGAGTCAGCTTTTCAGTTGATTATGGGGCACTGGGGCATTACGATGAATTTGATGGCAGCAATGGCAAATGCCAAAGCCAGAGGGGTTCTAAGAGCACAGGGCAGAGGGGCTTGATATGCTGAGTCAGCCTTGGCCCAGGGACAGGCTTCTCTGTGTTGCCTCTGTGGCTGCTAATCAGTTGCATTCTACAGCGGTCAAATTCCATGCAGGGTGTGTGCTGTTGGTGGCCTCGGATTGGCCCAGGCAGCTGTAATATGTGGATCTGGTGTATCTCCTGGTAGCAGAGCCCTTCCTCCTTTCTCTGGAGGAGGACCTTCTGACACAGGGTCCTGTCCAGATGCTGGATGTGGATCGATTTTCACTTATGGCTTGGCTCTTGAGAGGGTGTGTTTGAGGCATAGGGATTATTCCCCTCAGGTGACTGATACTTTCCAGCCTGCAGAGTATTAAAGTCCTTGGCTTATTGTATGTGTTTGGCACATCTTTAAAGCTTGGTGCAGAGAAAGGGGAGTGCAGCGTCAGGGGGCCTTGCTTCCAGAAATTCTGACCTTTTAGTAGGCTGGCCTTGACAAGGGTTTGGCCTTAAATTCCTTGAAGGTGCAAGTTACAGCTCAGACTTGTTTCTGATGTCTGGTGCAGGGCAAGTCTCTTGACTGTCATAGAGATGTCCATTTTCCTCGAGGGGTTAAGCATTTGCAACCACCTTGTCAATCCTCTTCCATCCTCTGCCCTTAATTTGGTTCTCTCTGCCCTTACAGCGCCTCTGTTTTGAGCCTCTTTCTGGGGCTTCTTTGAAGGACTTGACGCTGAAGGTGGTGGTCTTGGTGGCGATTTACTCAGTGTGCCACATTTTCAGAGTTAGAGGCTTTGTCATATAGGGAATCCTATTTGGTGGTGACAAAGGAGAAGGCAGTGCTTCATCCAGTCCCCCCTTTTTTTGTCAAAGGTGGTTTTGGCATTTCACTTGAAACCAGATGGTGGTTTTATTGGCCTTTGCTAGTTCCCCCGAGTCCAGGGATCTGCATTTCTTGGATATCTACAGGTCGCTTAAGCGGTACTTGTACTTGATGGAGGTGTTTTGGCATTTGGAGTACCTCTGTTTGCTGTTTGGACCTCAGAAGGGCGAGGCAGCTTCTAAGGCAACTATTTCCTGCTGGATTTTGGGAGCCATTGAATCTGCATATCTGCTGAAAGGGCATGTAGTTCTGGCAGGTTTGCAGGCTGAAGCATCTTGGGCGGAGTTCGTCTGTTTTAAAAAGGGTTCCAGGGGTGATCCGGGAAACTACAGACCGGTGAGCCTGACATCAGTACCGGGAAAAATGGTAGAAACCATCATAAAGAACAAAATTATTCAGCATGTAGATAGTCATGGCCTAATGGGAGACAGCCAACATGGCTTTAGACAAGGAAGATCTTGTCTTACTAATCTGTTATGTTTTTTTGAAGGTGTGAATAAACAGGTGGACAAAGATGAGGTGAGTCGGTTGATATGATGTATCTGGACTTTCAGAAAGCCTTTGACAAGCTCCCTCATCAGAGACTTTTGGCAAAGGATCAGGAACTGGTTAAAAGATAGAAAGCAGAGGGTAGGGCTAAATGGCCAATTTTCCCAATGGAGAAAGGTGAATAGTGGAGTACCCCAGGGATCTGTGCTGGGTCCGCTGCTCTTTGACATATTCATAAATGACCTGGAAAGGGGAATAACGAGTGAGGTAATAAATTTGCAGATGAGACAAAACTATTTAAAGTTGTTAAAACCCAAGAGGATTGTGGAAAATTGCAAGAGGATCTTGATAAATTGGAAAACTGGGCATCAAAATGGCAGATAAAATTTAATGTGGACAAGTGCAAAGTTATGCACCTAGGGAAGAACAACCCAAACTATGGTTACACGATGCAAGGTTCCATATTAGGAACCGCCACCCAGGAAAAAGATTTAGGCGTCATTGTGGATAACCTGTTAAAACCCTCGGCCCAGTGTGCAGCGGCGGCCAAGAGAGCAAATAGAATGCTAGGTATCATAAGGAAAGGAATGGAAAATAAAACAAAAGATATTATAATGCCTCTTATCATTCCATGGTGAGACCGCACCTCGAATATTTGTGTGCAATTCTGGTCGCCATATCTTAAAAAGGATATAGCGTTATTAGAAAAGGTTCAGAGAAGAGCCACCAAAATGGTAAAGGGGATGGAAGGATACTCCTATGAAAGGCTAAAAAGGTTAGGGCTCTTTAACCTGGAAAAGAGATGGCTGAGGGGAGATATGATAGTCTATAAATTAATGAACGGAGTGGAACGGGTAAACATAGATTGTTTACATTTTCAGAATATAGAAAGACTAGGACATGCAATGAAGCTACAGGGTAAACTATTTAAGACTAATAAAAGAAAATATTTTTTCACTCAACATGTAATCAAACTCTGGAATTTGTTACCAGAGGATGTAGTAAAGGCTGTTAGTGTAGCTGGGTTTAAAAAAGGTTTGGACAAGTTCCTGGAGGAAAGGTCCATAAACCATTATTAAGAAGGGACCCAGGATATCAGTGCTTGACCCAGTACAAGCATTGTGGAACCTGTGTCTTTTGGGGAAACTGCTAGGTACGTATAACCTAGATTGGCCACTGTTGGAAACAGGATACTGGGCTATATGGACCTTGGTCTGACCCAGTATGGCATATCTTATGTTCTTATGTGTTCTGCCTCAGTGTTTGCAGGGTGGTGACATAGTCGTCTCTTCATTTGCACATCATTACAGGCTGGATGTGCAGGCCCACCAGAATGTGAATTTTGGGGCTTGGGTGCTGCAGGCTGGCATCTCGGTACACACCCTGCGGTAGTACTGCTTTATGTCCCACATGTCTGGATTGGACTGGAGGGACGATGAGGAAGGTGGAATTAGCCTCATCTGCTAGTTTTCTTTCCTGGAGACTCTCCAGTCCAGAACCCACATGGAACTTGGCTACTGTCTTATGCTGGTCTTGCATCTGTTCTGAAAGGTGGTTATTGCAGGAGCAGGCATGTTCGGGGACGTTTTTTGTTTGACTTTGGGAATTCCACTGTGGTGCTGCACTGCTCGCTCTCCCCATTGCCGACCTTTGGCCCTTTTGTGGAGGGTGTGGGAGTCATTTGCAGTAAGTGTGTGTTTTTTTTATTATTTTTTATTGAAGTTGGCACAACCACATAACAATACTATGGCAACACAGTGTAAACAACACCACCAACTTCCATTTCTCACCAATAAACCGCCGCCCTCCCCTGAGACACATCAACTTTTCAGATAGGTTAACAAAGGTGACCATAAAGCATAAAATTTCTCCTGCTTCTGTCTCCGCACAGCCGTTAACTACTCCATCAGGACAAGGCATCTCAAACGGCTCAGCCACAGATCCATCCCAGGGAGTAGGGGTTGTTTCCACGCCCGAGCAATTTCACTCCGGGCCGCTTGGATACAAGCCCGAATAGGCCACCCAAATGTCTTAGGACCCCCTTCAGAAGTCATCCCCAACAAGCTAAACCCAAGGTCCAACCCTCCCCAAATATCTCCGAAATCCTCCTCCCCACCTCCCCCCAATACTCCACCACCCGCAGACATTCCCACCAAATGTGCAAAAAAGTCCCCCGCCCCCACACCTTCTCCAGCAGAGATTGGACACTGCAGGAAACATCTGGTGCAGTCGAACCGGCGTGTAATACCACCGAAAAAGGAGCTTATAGGAGATCTCCCTTACTGACACTGCAAGGGCCTGTCTTCCAATTAACATGCACCCTCTTCCACTCCTGGTCATCCAGCTCCCGGCCCAAATCCCACTCCTGATGGGGAAACCGCACGGAAGGATCTCCCCCCCCCCCCCCCCCAACCTCCTATACAGAACTGAGATCAGTCCCTGTGATTTCTCCCAAGCCGCCCACAGCCCCTCCCGATCATCCCCCCCCTCTTGCCAAGACGCCCAGATTTCTTTTTGGTTAAAGTGGGTTATCTGCATATAAGGGAAAAAGTTTCTACTAGGCAAATGATAGGTAACCCTCAGGTCCGAGAAGGGAATAAACTCCCCCCCCCCCCCCCATCAATAAGCTTCGCAAATGTGTCCAAACCTACCCTCTCCCACCTCTGAAATACCCCCTCCCGCCCTGGGAGAAACCCCAAAGTCGCCCTTATCGGAGCCAATTTGGAGAAGGTCACCCCCGGCCCAAGTTTCTTGCGAGCCTTACGCCATTGCATGAACAGATGCCACATAAATGGGTTATCCAGCCAATGACCTCCAGGAGGGAGGACCCAGCAATCAAGGCAAATACCGCAGCTGAAGCCCCTCTGCCCAATATTGCTCCACCTCCCGAAAGCCCTTAGATCTACCCCCCTCATATCTCCATTCAAACGCCATATGCAACTGAGCCGCCTCATAATACCGAACCAGGTCGGGGACCCCCAACCCCCACCCCCTTGTAGCATACAATACCCTCCTACTCACCCTTGGTCTACTCGTGTTCCAGATAAAGGCATACAGATGACTCTGCACGTCCCTAAGATCCCTTAATCGAAGCGGGATCGGAAGCGTTTGGAACAAATATAACGGGGCAGCACATTCATCTTCACAGACGCAATTCTCCCCAGCCACGACAGGTCCTGCCCCCCCCCCCCCCACCTAGCCAAATCCCACCGCAGCTGACCATAGAGGGGCGGGTAATTTGCCCCATAAAGATCCCCCTGATCCATCATAACCTGTACTCCTAAGTATTTTATGGCCCCCTTGGCCCACTGAAAGGGAAACGAGGCCTGCAGGGATGTCACCAGCCGAGGCGGCAAGGAGATCGACAACGCCTCTGATTTATCCCAATTGACTTTAAAGCCCGATAGCCGTCCATACTCCCGTAATTCCCTCATTAGGAGTGGTAAGGAGACGAGCGGCTGCGTCAAAGTAAAAAGCAGGTAGTCCGCAAATAAAACAATCTTATGTTGCTGGGAGCCCACCGCTATTCCCCTAATATCCTGTAACGACCGGACCCGAGCCGCCAGGGGCTCCATAACCAGCGCAAATAAGAGCAGGGACAGTGGGCACCCCTGCTGCGTCCCCCGCCCCAAGGGAAAGAAATCAGAATACCCCCCATTGACAGAGACCGCAGCCTCCGGAGCAGCATATAAAGCCTTGAGCCAAGAGCGAAAATTGGGGCCAAGTCCATTGTACTCCAAAACAGCCATCAAGAAGCCAAAATCAACCCTGTCGAAAGCCTTCTCCGCATCAATGGCTAGGAACATACCCTGTTGCTGTTCCCTCCGTGCCAACCACCCCAATTGCAAAACCCATCTCACCCCATCCGCGGGCTGTCTACCCTCAATAAATCCCGACTGATCTGGGTGGATCAGTCATGGCATATACGGCCCCAGGCGCAAGGCTAACACCTTAGCTAAAATCTTTACATCAAGATTGAGCAAGGAGATGGGTCGAAATGAACCGCACACTGTCGGGTCTCTACCGGGTTTCGGAAGAACCACTATGGCTGCCTGGTTCATTGAAGCCGGCAGGGCCCCACCCTGCAAAACCACGTTAAAGACCCTCGTCAGGATTGGCCCCAACTCCGCCGAGAATGTTTTATAAAACATACTTGTAAATCCATCTACACCAGGAGCTTTACCCTGCACCAAGCCTCTGATAACCCTCTGAACCTCCTCCCAAGGCAATCTCACCTTCGAGCTCCTCCCCCTCAGCCTCGGCCAGGCACCTGCTCCCCTCCCCGGCATTCTGCAAATACTCCATTATACCAACCGCATCCCCCCGGGCTCTGCAGTATATAATCCTCTAATATTCACGAAACCTATCCCTGATATCCTTACCCTTGTACAACATCACATCCTGAGGCCCCTTAATTTTTACCATCGCTTGCCGCCATCGCTGAGCCTTTAGTTTAATGCTCAACAGGCGTCCCGCCTTATCAAATTCATAATAGCGCTGGCGAACCCTCTCCAACTGATATGAAATCCGCTCAAGCTGCAACGCATTCAACTGGCAGCGAGTTTCCTCCATTTGACCCCGCAAGCACCCTCCCCCTCTGTTTATGCTCCCGTACCAGCTCTTCCAGCTTCCCGGTGAGCCGCTGTATTTCCTCTTCCCTCTTCCTCTTCCTCCTTGCTACCTCCTGCACGAGGTGACCCCGGAGCACCACCTTCAACCCGTCCCAAAGAATCCCCATGGTCACTTCCCCAGTATCATTCAATGCCATATAGTCTCCAATCACCCGCTTCAATCGCACCCTCGCCTCCTGTCCGTGCAGAAGATACTCATTCAACCGCCAAAATGACCTGCGTCCCTCTTCCCCTGGGGAGCCAAACCCTGCCTCCACCGGCGCATGATCAGACTATGTGGCCGTCCCTATCTGCACCCCTTCCAAGGCTTCGCGCCAATAAACATCACCAAAGAGATAATCCATACGGCTATACGTGCCATGGACAGATGAATAATATGTATAGTCCCTCTCCTTAGGGTGCGCCAACCGCCACAGGTCCTCTAGGCCTAAATCTTGCAGACTATTCTGAAACTCCCGCAGACCCGGGGCCCAGCCCCCTCTATGGCCTGGCCTGGCCTCCCATCCAACGCTAAATTACAATCTCCCCCCATCAAACAAGCCCCTTGAATCCTCCCTGCCAACCACCCTCCCAATTCTGCCCAAAAGATCCCCGGAAAACTATTCGGGCCATAAACAGAAACTAGAGTAGTCTGTTCACCCCCAATATCCCCCACCACCCCCACAACTCTACCATCAGGCTTCCAAAAAACCCGCCCCAGCGTGAAGGGAACATCATACCTAATCAAAATAGCCACCCCTCCCTCCCTTTGATCCCCCTCCCCCGCCGCAAAAAAGCACTGAAACGCACCCGACTGTAATAAACGCTCATCCCGGCAACGCAAATGCGTCTCCTGGAGGAATATCACCTACCATTTCTGTTCCCTCACCTCCCTCCCACAACAATTTCCGTTTCTGTGGCGTATTGAGCCCCCTCACATTTCAACACCCCACTTTTAATGCTGGAACCATTGAGAAAAAGTGGTCTCCCCCCCCACCCCCCCTGCTGCCCACAGAGCTTACCTCCACCTATCAACAAGGAAGAGACCTCCCCGAGGACACTGCTTCTACATCCCATTCCCTCTCCCCAAAGGACAACTCAGAACTTCCCCAAACCGAAATACAGTATACAGCTTTTCAAACAGGAAATAGGACTTTCCCCAATAAACTAGACCCACACAGCACCCATGTCCAAAGTTCATGTGCCCCCTGACTGAGGCTGCTCTTCCAGGCCCTCTCCACTCGCCACCGCAGGCGACGCTGGGCCCGCTTTCCTCCGCAATCGTTGACCTGGCACCGGCACACTCTCCCATCGCGATCTGGCGCCGGCAGCCTTTGAGGGTATCTTGGCTGGAACAGTGTTAGGCAGACGAGGCATCCCCTCCTGGCGCAGAGCCTTCCATGCCGCCTCCAGAGACCGCACCCGAAGTCCACACCCATTCACATCCATCAATAGGGCAAATGGGAAAAGCCAGCGATTTATTTCACCTGCTCAGCCCGGAGGTATGCCGTAACAGGCCGCAACGCCCTCTGCCGTTGCAAAGTAGCCGCTGAGAGGTCATGATAGAGCTCCACAGTCTGACCATCCCAAACAAAGCTCCGGCGCTTGCTGGCCTCCCGCATCACCTTGTCCTTAATCATGTAGGAAGTAAGGCAGGCCACAATGTCACGAGGTTTCCCCGGTCTCGGCGGACCCAGCGCCCTATGGGCCCTCCAGCTGTATCAGCACCTCTTCAGCAGCTCCCTGCTCAGGGCTCAATAAAAATTGACACACCTTCTGAACCACCTCCCGCGCATCAGCGTATGCCGCAGTCTCCGGAAGGCCCCAGATCCTTACATTGCTACGGCGAGAGCGATTTTCCAGGTCTTCCAGCTTGTCCTTTAACAGATCATGCTCGCCTTGCAATTTCCGTAGTCGGGTCTCAGTGCCCAGATCGCTCTGTCAGTAGGTCTGCTTGCTCTTCCAATTTCTCCACCCGATGCCCCAGATCTCGCACGTCCGCTCTGATCGCTGTGAGGGCCTCCTTAATATCTCCCCTGGTGGTGACAATCTCCCACTTCAAGGAGCGCATCCACCCCAAATATCGCCACGCGTGCAACCTTCAGCCCGGTCAGGTTCGTCGTCTGAGTCTGCACCCGACTCCATGTGCTCCTTGGACCTGCTGTCGGCCTGCTCTCTCCTACATAAGAAGACTTGAATCAGGCCAATCTCTTCTTCGCCGACAGCGCCATTCCATCTGCACTCCCAGGCTGCCCGGTATACACACGAGAGGGGAATAAGAGCTCTAATTTCACCGCAATTGTAGTGTCCCGATGGGAGCCCGACAATTAGGCTGCCATCTTATCGGGTGACGTCACTTCCTCTCCAAGTGTGTGTGTTTTTTTTATTTAAAGGGGTGGGGGATGAAGAAAACAAAGGCAAACATGTCTGTTGTGAAATTGGAGAATGAGGTTTTGGACTCCATTCTGCTGTTTTCTGAGGTTCATACTGGCTCTGCAGGAGAGCACAGGTTACTTAAAGTTTTTCATTTTGGTGGTTCTCGGTCTCCATCTGCTGGTGGATAGGCATAGTACACACATCTGGACTAGACTGGAGGGACTTCAGGAAACAAAATTTAGCAGGTAAGGCCAAATTGCACAATTTTCCCCCAGCATAACCCTCTGCTTTTCTGACTGAAAGTAACTTCTCTGATTCGTTTTTCCTGCAGTGCATGATGATGATGATGATGACGATGAAGAGGATGTAGAGGAATCTGATTATGAGGATGTAGAAAGTGAAGATGAAGAGAATATCCCTTCCATCTAGCCAGCCAGAAAGAAGCAGAGAAGGTACTGACTTGTCTTTGATAGCAGTACATCTTTGTCACAGAGCATGGAACTAGATTAGGAATAGAATAAATAGGTGGGCAGTTTTTTTTTGTGTTTTTTTTTCTTCAGACTTATTTTGGTAATGTCTATTCTTTCAAATATTATACAACATAAGGTAGAATTGTAATACACCAGGTCACTTATACATATCTTGAATGATGTTCTATCATAGTTCTATCCTCTTCAGAGACATACTGTACAATGAGCTGCTTGCTGTTTTACTTTTTTTTTTTTTTTTTTTCTTCGCTCACAGAAGACCTTTGTGACGTGAGCAGTGACTATTAACTTTAAGAACTTGTGACAGGTTTTGCAGAGAAACAAGCACTGGAAGGAAGGCTGAGTTAGGTTGAGGCACAGTGACGGCTGCTGTATTTCACTGATAAATACATAGATGCAGTCTAGCTTCTGTCAGAAGTGAAGATTTTCATGGTACATCCTTCTTGCCCCATCTGAGTTTGCTTTTGAAGCGGACACAGCTTTTTCTGGGTTGAGATTCGAGAGGTTGATGTTGGCTGGACCCAAACAGAACCTATCCATATAAAGCTTCCCTGTACTTGCAGATTTGCAGTCCTATGCTGCTTTCAAAGTGTATGAGCAATTACAAGAAACTATATTACGTCTAGCTCTGGTACAGTCTGTCTGCATGGTGTCAAGTCTCTCATGCTTTGTAAAGTTTGGCTAAATGTTGTTGATTGGGGCCTACTGTAATGTAATTATTTAAAACTTCTTTTTTGCCACCTTGGCCCAGCAAGGGTTGTCCAAAGCAGTTACAAAAGTCCAACCAAAGGAGCAAATATCACATAAACACCCAACGAACCAGTCTGTGTGGTAGAAAAGATAACTTTATTAGAAATGGTACACCAGGGGTACACGGGAGAAACACCAGCCGAAAACCCAGCACAGGCCGAGTTTTGGCAACACCTTCAGGGGTATTTCAGCATGATTTAACTAAAAACTATACTTAAAATGTACATAAAAGGATGCCATCTAAAAACAAAATAATGTAAAAATAGTGTCTATAAATACATCAATAAATAAATTAAAACTCAATAGATTAGACAAGACTAAAAAGCATGACTACATTATGTAGCAATAATGAAAAACTGAGATGTAACATAAAACACATCCATATAACTACATAAATAAATAAAAAAATGTATTAACCTTTACAAAATCTATACAGTGTTTCACAACAGTGAATCCATATTAAAATTAAGGAATGTGACGCATATAAACTAAATGAAGACATTGCACAAACCGTCAAGGTCTCCCTCTATTAAAAATCCTGTGATATAGGATAAAACTGAAGGGAGAGGAAAACATGATTACCCACAGATCAATTCAAACTACCTCCTAAAAAGGGGTACAAGCAGTGCATACAATACAGAGAAGAGAAGCAGGAGTGTCTGCTAAAAAATGACTGAGCTTAGACACCAGACTATAGCTGAACCCTTACAAACCTAAATAACCAGCTATAATACAGGGAACTAGAATAAATCACTAAATTGAAAACGTTTTCTCTGGGAATCAGCAGGAAGTCGGCCTTCACATACGAGTGACATCGGAGCCAATGGAGCCTGCATGGAAGCATCTCCCTAGCCTTCAAAGAAAGCCTTTGGGAGATGTACCAAGCATGCATGGTCCACTTCCCACCCAAGGGTGCCATCTTGCCTAAGTCTCTCTCCTTTTTTCCACAGAGCCCTTCGGATGCTGTCCGATTTATTAAGTTTTTGTCCGGTTTGCGTATTTGTTCCTTCCCGTCCCTGAGCTAGCTTGCCTTGGCATTGCTTCTCTGGTCTGTTTGTTTTTCATCAAGGTTTCCCTTGACCGGCAGTTCAACTAAGGCCTCAGACCCCTGTCAGAAGGCAGGGACCCCCTTTTTTTCCCGATGGCCTCTAGTGCAGGGGTGTCAAACTCCAGTCAGGTTTTCAGGGTATCCCTAATGAATATGCATGAGAGATTTGCATGCACTGCCCCATTGTATGCAAATATATCTAATGAATATTCATTAGGGGCATCCTGAAAACCAGACTGGTTTGTGGCCCTCCAGGACTGGCGTTTGACACCCCTGCTCTAGTGGCTTCAAAAAAAATGTGACCGGTGTGGCAAAATGTCACTCAACGAACCCACATGACTGCTGCCTTCGATGTCTTGGTCTGGAGCACAACTCAGACTGCAAGCTCTAGAGAACCATGACCCCAAAGGCCTTAAAGAGCCACCATCAGCAGCAGGAGAAGTCAGACTTCTCCATGGAATCTCCGGTGACGTGCTCCAGGGCCCCCTCTGATAACGATGCCCCGCAAAGCCAGAGCTGCTTGAGTCTCGTGGCCATGCAAAGGCTTAAGGGCCAAAAAACCTATTTGTCGGTGCCACTCAGCAGGGAGGGCCCCAAACCCTTGATGCCCTTAGCTGGAAAGCCTTTCAGGGCTCGATGCTAACCTGCAAAATCCAGTCCTACCAGCTCTACTTAAGCATGTACCAGAAAGAGCTCAGGGGATTCTCAGCAGGCCTCTATGGCGAACCCCTGCAGAGGTTCAAGACTGACCTCTGCAGTAAAGTGCTCGACAGTTCCTGTCCCAAGCAGCCTACAATGGCTTTGAGTAATCTGCCAAGGTGGCCACTGCCAATCTCCAGGAACAAGCAGGAATGAGTCTTCACATACGGGTATCGTCGGTACCGACGGAGCCTGTATGGGAACGCTCCCCCAGCGTCCAATCAAAGCTTTTGGGAGCATCCCACAGCGCCTGCATGCTGCCTTGCCGCCTTTCCCAACTGTCTCTCCTCGGTTCTTCTTTTTCCACGGAGCCAGCAGGTTGTGTTCCTGTCACCGCAGAAGAATTTCTTTTTCTTTATTTCTTTTGTGTCGCGTCTGCCGCCTTCGACACTCTACCGGTACCGCCTGTCTTTTTTCTTTTCTTGTAAAAAAAAAACCAAAAAAAAAAGCCCCCTTTTTTTCCATTTCTTTTTTCTTCAGGTGCACTTGCGTTTTGGGCCTTAGGCCCAAAACTTTTTTTCTCAATGGCGTGGCCTCGACAGATCTCCTGGTGCCATGCTGTGGTGTCAGAACTGTAGACCTTGTCCTGCAGAAAACCTTTTTTGGTCCTCTTGACTGCTTTGATCTCCTTGAAGACCGCCATCCTTTTTCCCAAAGGTGCTAAGCCCCTTTCATCTCAAACTATTGTTGCCCCTTTCCTTGGAAGAGGATATTTGTTCAGATCCCTCTGCATCTGCTAGATGTGAGAAGGGTGCTGGTCAGGTATCTGGAGATCAGTAACACCTTTCTATGGTAGGACTATCTCTTCCTTTTCCGTGGCCCAAAGAAGGGACAGATGGCAACCACATCCTCTTTTTGCCTGCTGGATTGCTCTGGCATACTTTCTGGCTTTAAAGTGTGAGCCGGAGGGAGTCCAAGCTCACTCCATAAGACACAGGCTGCCTCCTGGGCAGTGTCTGCTTTGGGTGACTCTGGAGGACCTCTGTAAAGCAGCTACCCAGTTGTCCCCGAGTTGCTTTATGAAACACTACAGCTGCAGGTCTGAGTCAGAGCAGTGATGCATTTGGTAGGTAAGGTAGCTCTCTCGAGAGTATTGTCTAGCAGGATGAGAGGAGAACTTTTACATACTTGAATCTTGCTAGACCAGTCCAGGACCCACCCTGAAAGACCTACAGGTTTGGGGGTCCCCGCTGCTGCTTGATCATCTTACCATTATCAACTGTGCATCAGATACTGACAAGAGAGCCAAATTCTTGTTTCAGTATTGCAATTTATGATTAGTTTAACATTCAAGGATGAGGGTTTTTTTCTAACTAGTTTGTCGTGTTTACTGCTTAGGAAGTATCATACTGGCCTCTTGCAGTAGTGTTGCACCAGTACTTACGCAGAATGATGACATCACTGAAAGTTGTTCATCTGCTTCCACCTGCTGGCAAAGGAGCATAACCAACTTATCTACGCACAATGTTAGAAAATGCTGCATTTTTATTTTTAATTTTTTTGGTGCAGAATTCCCCCTTCCAGGTCAGCCTGCTAGACCAGTCTAGACAAATGGGTTGTGTCACCCTGCCAGCAGATGAAAATTACAGAAGCTTACAGAAAATTACAGAAGCTTAGTGACATCACCCTTGATAGATTAAACTTTACCTCTAGGGGTCAGCTTCAGTATTTTCTCTGTTTCAGTAGATGGTGGACTCCTGCTTGGTCTGGCTTCCAGTGCAGTTCCTTCAGGGATTCCCTTGCTCCCTTGGTGGGATCTTCTGTATTTGGGTATTCCCCTGACTGGTTTCAGGAGGGTTGGAAGAACATAAGAACATAAGATATGCCATACTGGGTCAGACCAAGGTCCATCAAGCCCAGTATTCTGTTTCCAACAGTGGCCAATCTAGGTCATACGTACCTAGCAGTTTCCCCAAGAGACACAGGTTCCACAATGCTTGTATTGGTTCAAGCATTGATATCCCGGGTCCCTTCTTAATAATGGTTTATGGACCTTTCCTCCAGGAACTTGTCCAAACCTTTTTTAAACCCAGCTACACTAATAGCCTTTACTACATCCTCTGGTAACAAATTCCAGAGTTTGATTACACGTTGAGTGAAAAAATATTTTCTTTTATTAGTCTTAAATAGTTTACCCTGTAGCTTCATTGCATGTCCCCTAGTCTTTCTATATTCTGATAAGGTAAACAATCGATCTAAGTTTACCCATTCCACTCCGTTCATTAATTTATAGACTTCTATCATATCACCTCTAAGCCGTCTCTTTTCCAGGTTAAAGAGCCCTAACCTTTTTAGCCTTTCTTCATAGGAGTATCCTTCCATTCCCGTTACCATTTTGGTGGCTCTTCTCTGAACCTTTTCTAAAATCGCTATATCCTTTTTAAGATACGGCGACCAGAATTGCACACACTATTCAAGGTGCGGTCTCACCATGGAATGATATAGAGGCATTATAATATCTTTTGTTTTATTTTCCATTCCTTTCCTGATACCTAGCATTCTATTTGCTCTCTTGGCTGCCGCTGCACACTGGGCCGAGGGTTTTAACATGGTATCCACAATGACGCCTAAATCTTTTTCCTGGGTGGTGGTTCCTAATGTGGAACCTTGCATCGTGTAACCATAGTTTGGGTGGTTCTTCCCTAGGTGCATAACCTTGCACTTGTCCACATTAAATTTCATCTGCCATTTTGATGCCCAATCTTCCAATTTATCAAGATCCTCTTGCAATTTTCTGCAATCCTCTTGGGTTTTAACAACTTTAAATAGTTTTGTCATCTGCAAATTTGATAACCTCACTCGTTGTTCCACTTTCCAGGTCATTTATGAATATGTCAAAAAGCAGCGGACCCAGCACAGATCCCTGGGGTACACCACTATTCACCTTTCTCCATGGGGAAAATTGGCCATTTAGCCCTACCCTATGCTTTCTATCTTTTAACCAGTTCCTGATCCACAATAGTACACTGCCTCCTATCCCATGACTCTTTGGTTTTGCCAAAAGTCTCTGAGGGACCTTGTCAAAGGCTTTCTGAAAGTCCAGTTACACAATATCAACCGACTCACCTTTGTCCACCTGATTATTCACTCCTTCAAAAAAACATAACAGATTAGTAAGACAAGATCTTCCTTGTCTAAAGCCATGTTGGCTGTCTCCCATTAGGTCATGACTATCTACATGCTGAGTAATTTTATTCTTTATGATGGTTTCTACCATTTTTCCTGGTACTGATGTCAGGCTCACCGGTCTGGAACCCTTTTTAAAAATTGGTGTTACATTGGCGATCCTCCAATCTTCAGGTATTACAGATGATTTTAATGATAGTTCACAGATTACTAATAGCAGGTCTGCAATCTCATATTTCAGTTCTTTCAACACCCTTGGATGTATACCATCCGGCCCAGGTGAATCAGTTTATCTAATAGTTGTAATACATCTTCCCGATGTATCAATATTTCCTTCAATTCTTCCGCACCTTTAAATACCACTTCAGTCATGGGTAACATCCCTACATCTTCCTCAGTAAAGACTGAAGCAAAGAATTCATTCAATCTCTCCGCTATCGCCTTGTTGCCTTTTAGTGCTCCTTTAAACCCCTTTATCAGCTAATGGACCAACTGACTCTCACAGGTTTTTTGCTACGAATGTACTTGAAAAGGTCTTTACTTCGCGTTTTTGCTTCCGCAGCAAGCTTCTCAAATTCTCCCTTTGCCTCCCTTATCAATGCCTTGCATTTGACTTGCCAGTGCTTGTGCTGTTTCCAGGTTTCGTCGTTTGGCTCTTTTTTCCATTTCCTGAAAGATGCTTTTTTGGCAGCAACAGCCTCTCTGACCTCACCTTTAAACGATGCTGGCAGTTTTTTGGACTTCCTTCCACTTTTCTTAAAGTGTGGAATACAGCTGGTCTGTGCTTCCAAGATAGTATTTTTCAACAGCCAAGCCTGATGTATGTCTTTAACCTTTGCAACTGCTCCTTTTTAGTTTTTTCTTAACTGTGTTACTCATTTTATCAGTCTCCCTTTCGAAAGTTAAAAGGTAGTACTGTGGAGTTCCTTACTATCCCTCCTCCACTAATTAAATCAAAGGCGATCATGCTATGATCACTATTGCCAAGTGGCCCCAACAACCTTATCTCTTGCACTAGATCTGCACTAAGGACTAGGTCTAATATGGCTTCCCCTCTGGTCGGTTCATGAACCAGCTGCTCCAAGAAGCAGTCATTATTTCATCTAGGAACTTTATCTCCCTAGTATGTCCTGACGTGACACTGACCCAGTCGATACTGGGGTAGTTGAAATCACCCATTATTACTGCACTGTAACTTTTGTTAGCTTCCTTGATTTCTTTGAGCATTTCATTATCCATTTGGTCATTCTGGCAAGGCGCTCGATAGTACACCCCCACTGCCATTGCCTTCCCCCTTTTTATATGGAATTTCAATCCATATAGATTCTACAGCAGTTTTTGTTTCCTGCAAAACTTTAATCCTTTCTGACTCAATGCCCTCTCTAACATAGAGAGCAACCCCTCCACCAATTTGATCAGCTCTATCATTATAATATAGTTTGTACCCAGGTATCAGTGTCCCACTGGTTGTCCTCCTTCCACCATGTCTCTGATATTCCAATCATATCTAACCTTTCATTTAGTGCTATATATTCTAACTCTCCCATCTTATTTTTTAGACGTCTAGCATTTGCATACAAGCATTTTAGAGAATGTATTTTATTCATATTAATTTGGCTATTGTTAGACATGGGTTATTTTGGGATCTTTAAGCTCAGTCTGCTCCGTACTTGAGGGCATTTGGGCTATTTTACTCTTTTGTGGAACCTCTCTGCTTTTGGTAGTATCTTTCAAAGATACATTCTTCCGAACCATCCGCTCTTGGGCGACTGTTGGCTTTCCCCTAATATCTAGTTTAAAAGCTGCTCTATCTCTCCTTTTTAAAGGTTAATGCCAACAGCCTGGTTCCATCCCGGTTAAGGTGAAGCCCATCCCTTCAGAAGAGCCCCTCCTTTCTCCAGAATGTTCCCCAGTTCCTAACAAATCTAAAACCCTCATCTCTGCACCATTGTTTCATCCACGCATTGAGACTCCGGAGCTCTGCCTGTCTTGTGTCCTGCGCGTGGAACAGGAAGCATTTCGGAGAACGCTACCCTGGAAGTTCTGGATTTCAACTTCCTACCTAAAAGCCTAAATTTAGTCTCCAGAACCTCCCTACCACATTTTCCTATGTCATTGGTACCGACATGTACCAAGACAGCAGACTCATCCCCAGCACTATCTAAGACCTTATCTAGGTGGCGCGTGAGGTCTGCTACCTTCACACCAGGCAGGCATGTTACCAGGCAATCCTCACGTCCACCAGCCACCCAGCTATCTACATGCCTAATGATCGAATCACCAACTATAACAACTGTCCTAACCCTTCCCTCATGGGCACATGGCCCTGGAGAAACTTCCTCGGTGCGAGAGGGTTTTACATCACCTGGAGGACAGGTCCTATTTACAGGATCACTTCCTGCCACACCAGGGTGATGCACTCCTGTCACGTGACCTCTCTCCTCCATGGCAACAGGGATGCTGCCAGACTGGAGGTGGGACTTCAGGACTATATCCCTGTAGGTCTCGTCTATGTACCTCTGTCTTATGCTTTCCAAGTCTGCTACTTTAGCCTCTAGAGAACGGACTCGTTCCCTGAGAGCAAAGAGCTCCTTGCACCTAGTGCACATGTAAGACCTCTCACCAACTGGGAGAAAATCATACATGTGACACAGTGCAAAAGACTGGAAAGCCCCCATCCCGCTGCTGGACTGCTGTCTGCATCTTAGTTTTAAGTTTGTGTTTAGATCTAAGTTCTTTACTTACTAAGGGTTGCTATGGATATTTATACTAATAAAACTGTACCTAATACGTATAATATACCTTGTTCACCTGAAGCTTAACTAATCTCAGGTCCTTAGTGTATGACTGATTTGGGTAATGAGCTTCACCTGAGAGCACCTCCTGTCTTTTAAGATGTGTAAGTACCTATAAAGCTACGATTATCCCAGGGGTGGGTGGGTGTGGGGAGGGAGGAAGGGAAATAACACTTATTAAAAGAGGGCTGCTACACAGTACCCTGTCTTGCGCTGCTGAGGTAAGCTATATTCTGATTTGATTTAAATTATAGCTCTTAGCTGCTGCTAGGCTCTAACTTCTCCTCTGTGTTTTATATTTAAGCTTAAACTGTTGCTACTAGGCCCTGACTGATTTAACAAAAAATAGTGGGTTCACAGATTAATTAGCTTTAATACAAAGAATTCCTTTTAGAAAAATTACCAGAAGTATATACTCAGTTGCAGATCTCTCTCCAGAAGTAACAGTCCCTTCTAGTCCTTCAAGACCACCTTGAGGGTCCAAGAGCACCTCTGAGGTGCAGGGCTGTAGCCCTGAGTTGTGTGACGGTGACAGGCTTCAGCTTTGGGTTTTCTACATTTGCAGAGAAGGCTCATAGCTCTATTTACTGATTTTTAAAAATTAAAAAAAAAAGAGCCAGCAGAAAGGCAGCGGCAGCATGGAGGCAATGTGCTACAAGCTGAGTCAGCTTCACTGTTCCTTCTCCAGTTAAGTTTGTTTTTTCTCTCCTCCACCAGAGCCTATATAAAGAGCTTTCCCTATTCATAGTGCAAGCGGTGAGTACCTGTTGCGTGGGTAAGGCTGCTCCTGTCGCTCCTGCCTTAGCCTATGCTGCTCCTGTCGCTCATACCATCAGTCTCAGATTGCGGTTCCCATTGATAGATATGGTTCCACTCTGAGCTGGCATCTTTGGTTTTTTTGCTAAGCTTCTAGTTCTGTGGCTCAGCCCCTCCATTTTTCTCAGACTGTTTAGTTTGGGGGGGGGGGGGCGGGTCCTTCCTACCAAAACCTCAACCGCCTTTTTCTCCTGGGGGTTTTTGCCTCTGCAGGCTCCATTTTTTTTCTGCCACAGCAGAATGCTGGATGCCTTCGGGACGGTGCTGTCTTGGATGTGGCAGAAAATGTAGTTTTTTGATAGGAAACCTTTTGTATCATTTGCATGACGGATCAGGGAGGGATATTGGCAGGCACAGCAGCCCCTGCTGCAGCTACTCCTCTGGCTATGAGCGCAAGCCTAGCGTCCCCTCTGGATCCTCTCTCCTCAGGGTCTCATCTGCCTGTTGAGTCCCTGTGGTTCCGCCTAAAGATCAGCTTTCTGTTCCTTTGCAGCCTCAAGCCTCAGCTCCTCAGCTGGCCTTGCAGCCACCCTTTACCTCAGGCGCCCAGCCTTCAACAACCTCCGTTGCCACAGGCCTACCACCTCCTGCAGCTCCCACTGATCTGCACTTCATGGAATTTTTCAGGTCTGCCTGGGACATCTAGCATTCTGGGGCCGCAGTGAGTCCAAGGGACCTCACGCCTTTAGGGAACTCAACTTTTCCTCCTTAGAGGCCTTCCCAATAGTACTTGTCTGAGCCCAGGGCAACTCCCACACTCTCAGGGGTCTGGCACCCTGGTGGGGAAGATGGTGAATGCCTCTCAGATGTCCGCTCCCTGGATTCATGTTCGGATAGGGAGGAGGGTGAGCTCTCGCCTCCAGAAGACAAGCTGGAGGCGAGAGGAAGGACAGGGCGTATGCCTCTTTTGCAAAGAGGAGCTCCTGGCCCTTATTTTGCAGATCATGGAGGTTCTTCACCTCACAGACCCGCAGCAGCCTCAGGCACTGGACAAGGATCTTCTTCAGGTGGATCCCATCATTCTGGGCATCAGGAAACCAAGTCTTTTCTCTTCCTTCCTGAGTGGCAACAGATGGTTAATGTCGAGTGGGACTCTCCAGAAGCCTCCTTGTGGCTGGGTCGTCTTCAGGGTTGCACTTATCCTTGGAGCCCTGACATTCTTGACAGATGACTATGCTTTCCAAAGGTGGATGCCTTAGTGATGGCTGTCACCAAGCATACCACCATTTCTGTCGAGGGCAGTACAGCTCTTTTGAGACCAAATCGATTGTAAGGTCAAAGGCCACCTGAAGACGGTCTTTTTTTCCTCTTCCCTGACGCTTAAGGCCTCCGTCTGTGGTGGTTTGGCAGCACGTGCATTACTGCACTGGCCTGCTTGGAATCCGTCACTGCATTCATGGTGGATGCTTTCTATGACCTGTTATGTTTATTGGCTTGGTCCCTTGCGGCATCTACAGTTGCAGGGCAGTGGCTTTGGCTCAGCCATTGGCATGCAGATGCTGCCTCAAAAGGCCATCTAGCCAGGCTGCCCTTTAAGGGCAAGCTTCTGTTTGGGGAAGATCTCGAAAAACTGGCCAAGGATTTGGGCAAAGTTAAACCTTGGTGCTTTCCGGAGGACAGGCCCAAGTCAGGATCTTGCTCAGAACGCTCAGGGACCATGATCCTCTTACAGGTTGCACTGCAGAGATACATGCTGCTACCACCTGGGTCGCTCCAACCCCTACTCCCCTCTTCCCCCCCCCCCCCCCCCCTGCCAAGTATGGTTTGGGGCATCATTCAATCTACTTCATTGTCCCCAAGAAGGACGGCTCCTCCCAGCCTATTCTGGACCTGAAGGGCATTGTCAAATGCCTACGCTTGCCACATTTTCTGATGGAGATAAAACGTTCAGTCATTCAGGTGGTCAGACCAGGCAAATTCCTTGCATGTCTCGACCTTGCCAATGCCTATTTTCACATTTCCATTCGTCCTGCGCATCAGTAATTCCTCTGCTTTGAAGTTCTGGGCTGTCATTTTCAGTTCAGAGCTCTCCTGTTCAGCCTGGCCATGGCTCCTTGCACTTTCACCAAGGTCATGGTGGTAGAGGCGTCTTCCCTCTGTCGCAGAGGGCTAAGGGTCCATCCTCACCTGGACAACTGGCTCATTTGCGCAAAATCTCACGAAGAGGCGACCTTGGCCATAGAACAGGTGGTCACCTTCTTGGAGCTCCTCGGCTGGATAATCAATCAGACCAAGATCTCCTTCCAGCTATCCCTGTCATTGAAGTTTCTAGGGGCCTGATTCGACACACGCGTGGGTCGAGTGGTTCTTACATGGGATAGAGGTGAGAAGCTGATCTCTCAGCTCCAGGGCTTCCTTTGGATCCCGGTACCTGCTGCTTGGGACTACCTGCCAGTTCTTGGCTCCATGGCAGCCACCTTGGATGTGATCCCTTGGGCACGGGCTTATATGCACCCTCTTCAGCAATCTCTCTTGTCCTGCTGATCTCCCTGCTCCCAGGATTATCAAGTTCAGTTGCCTCTTCCCTTGTCTGTGTGCCGCAGCCTCAGATGGTGGATATGTCATTGCAATCTCTTGGGGGGTTCCCTTGGAGACTCCACAGTGGGTGCCCGTCACCATCGACACCAGTCTAGTGGGCTGGGAAGCTCACTGTCTGAGTCAGACAGTGCAGGGCTTGTGGTTGACACACAGGTGGTCTCACGGCCAATCACCTCGAAGCTCGGGTAGTCCAGCTGGCACTACCTGCCTTCCAACCCCTGCTTTGCAAGAAGGCAGTACACACACATTTGGACAATTCCACTACAATTGCCTACCTGAATAGGCAAGGGGGCATGAAGTGCCCAGGAATGGTGTGGGAAATGGCCCTCTTGTTCCCATGGGCAGAGGATGATCTGCTAGCCCTCTCCGCACAACACATAGTGCCATCTCCTGGATCCCAGCAAGTGGGAACTCTTCCTGGGGGGGCTTTCCAGAAGATTGTGTATTGTTGGGGCCGGCCGGCAGTGGACCTGATGGCTGCTGCCTCCAAAGCAAGGCAGCATTCTTTTACATTTGCTGCAGAAAACCAAAATCTCAGGGGCCTGATGCCCTCATCCAGTCCTGGCCTCTGGAGCAGCTGCTATGTGTCTTTCTGCCATGGCAGTTGATAGGAAGGATCATCCTCTGGAAGGATCATCATAGTGGCATCGGACTGGCCATGGTGGCCCTGGTATGCCGATCTAGTTTGCCTCTCCCTAGCAGCGCCGTTGCCTCTTGGCACCCAAAGGGGACTTCTCAGACGAGGGCCAATCATCATGGACGACCCAGCCCCTTACTCTCTTATGGCTTGGCTATTGAGCAGAACCGCTTGACTCAAAGGCTATTCACCTCAGGTGGTGGCTACCCTCCTAAAGGCACGGCAACCTTCCACTTCATAGGCCTATGCTAGGGTTTGGCGATGTTTTGCCACCTTGTGTTCTCTGTGCACATTGTCCCTCTGGAAGGTGCAGATTTCTGAAATTCTAGTCTTCATTCTGGATGGTTTTGATCAAGGGCTAGCTCTTGGATCGTTAAAAGTGCAGATAATGGTGCTCACATGTTTTAGGGGGCCTATTCGAGGTCACTTGCCTTGCATCCCGATCCGGTTCGTTTCTTGTGGAGGGGGGGGGGGGTGTGGACTTTACGTCCGTCCTCACCCCTCTGCTCAATAGTTCCTTCATGGGATCTTCCTTTGGTGCTTAACACCCTGACCAGTGCTCCCTTCAAGATGCTCCGGCAGGCATCTCTTTAAAGATTTGACTCTTAAAACTGCTGCCTTAGTAGCAATCACTTCTGCTAGGTGTATTTCAGAGCTTCAAGCGCTCATGCTGAGACCCCTTCCTTGTTTTATTTTTCTCCAGAAGTTGTCATGATCTGTCCGTTCCCTTCCTTCCTTACCGAAGATCTTGTCTGTCTTCCATATCAATCAGTCGGTCATCCTTCCCTCTTTCCTGAAACTGCCGTCCAGGGATACTCAGTCTTCATTCGCTTGATGTTGGCAGGGCGTTACGCCGCTACCTCAAGGTCACTAATAGCTTTCGTCTCTCAGATCACCTCTTTGTGGTATTCGGAGACTGTCACAAGAGGGCGGCTGCTTCTAAAGCTACCATTGCATGCTGGATCAAGCAGGCCATTGAGTCTGTTTACATTCTGCAGAACTCTCTCACTCTCTCTCACTCTCTCTCACTCTCTCTCACTCTCTCTCACTCTCTCTCACTCTCTCTCACTCTCTCTCACTCTCTCTCACTCTCTCTCACTCTCTCTCACTCTTCCTTTTGCAGGTGCCATTTGGGGCATTAGGCCCCTTTGTTCCAGAAAAATGGAAAAACCAGCTAGTGGTTTTAAAAAATGTACAAAGTGTGGCGGTACCATTTCTGTCACCGACACCCATCACCGGTGTCTCGAATGTTTAGGCCCTGACCATTCTCCATCGGAGTGTCTCTCTTGTATGGGGATGACTAAAAGAGGAAGACGGAACCGGGCTGCAAAGCTCGGTACCCTCTTCTCTTCAGATGCGATGTCCATTGCGTCAGCGTCTTCCAGAGCCTCGTCTTCCTCCCATGGATCTCAGGTAACTAAACATAAGAGCCGGTCCTCAAAGGGTAGATCTCCTTCCAAGCATCAAGAAGCCATTGACATTGCCCTTGAGGAAACTACACTGGCAAAACAGCTCCGGCAGGAGGCTTCGGCCTCGACCTTGGCAGACCTACTGGTGCCATGCTCAGGGGTTCCGGCCACTTCTACCCGTACCGACACCCAGGCATCGGCAGCGTCGATAGACCAGAGGTTCCTCGCTATCGAACACAGTCTTGCAGCTCTCCTTACAGCTGCGGTACTGTTGACAACGCTACCGACAGTTTAATGGGCACCAGTACCGATGCCGGTACCAGCACCGATGGTACCAGCCCCAGTGGGAATTCTTCCCATGCAGACTTTTTCTGGCATCAACAGATCGGTACCAATACCATGCTTTGCATAACATCAGGTTCAGAGATACTTCGAATCCTCCGATTCCGAAGACTCTGATAATTCTGCCAGTACCAGAGTGCTTCTCCCGGAAGACTCCTCTTCTCCTCAACACAGAGTGTCTCCTCCGGAGGACATGTCTTTTCAGGATTTTATTCGTGATGTGGCCTGAGGCCTTTCAATCACGGTAGCTCCTGAAAAGTAACCTAGAGCAAAGGAATTGGAAATTCTCCAATACCCTAAGGCTCCCAAAGAGGCAGCCACTCTGCCCATTCATGAAATTCTTCATGATTTGATGCTCAGAATGTGGGAAACAACTTTGACCACATCTCCTCATTCTAGGAGACTCTGTACCATGTCCTGGCTTTCAAAAGACTCAGCTGCCACACCATTCAATGTCAGTGGAGCCAGCCATGCGTAGGATGAAAAGTGCAAAAAGACATGCATCCAATCCTCCAGGTCATGAATGTAGGACTCTTGATGCCTTTGGGCGTCGAACCTTTCAGGCCTCCATGCTTTCAGCTAGGATCAGCTCATATTTTATATATGGGAATGTTCCTCGAAGTTGCAGGAGATTTGGAGCTTATGAGCCCTCTTCTCCCTGATGACAGGACTTCCTTACTCTTGTCAAGCATGCTCAAGACGTTTCCAAGTTTGTAAATCATGCAGTCTTTGACTGACTGCTTTGAATGCATCAGCAGAACTTCTGCTATTGCCATTGGTGCACGTCAGATTGCCTGGCTTCAGATATCAGACTTGGGGATTTGGGTACAGGATAAATTAGGAAACATCCCTTGCACAGGAGAAAACCTCTTTGGCAAGAATTGGCAGGAAAAGGCTAATGAGAGATGCTGACAATATCACTTTAGACAGATTGTCAATCTACAGCCCCTCCAGCCAAAAAGAAACCCTATAAAACCCCTTTTTCAGTAAAAGAGGAAGTTTTATCTGTCCTAGACCCAGCAAGAGCAAGGTCATGGTCAAGTTGCCCAAAGGGGGGGACAACAATCCAGACAACAAAAGAAGCCAAAAGGCCCAAGAGCTCAACCAGCTCCCACAGGCTCAGGCCCCTCAAGGGCTTTGACTCCTTCCTAGAGAGCTTGGCCTTCCTGCCTCTGAAGGGTCCAGAACCCCTAAACGTTCCAGGCAGGCTGTGTCTTTTTGCCAACAGATGGCACCAAATAACAGCAGAAAATTGGACTCTGTCCATTGTAGGAAAGGGGTACAAGCTTCATTTTCACAGCATGCCCCCTCCTACAATCATAAGACAGTTAAATTCCCAAACCTCTGCAGACAGTCTACTGGATCAAGAAGTCTCCATGCTCCTTGTCCAAGAAGCAATAGAGGAAGTACCCATTCTCCAACAGGGTACAGGGTTCTACTCCCTCCCCTCCCCTATTTTCTTATTCCAAAGAAAACAGGGGGACACAAACCCATTCTAGACCTCAGAATTGAACAAATATGTTCCGAGAAAAGTTCAAAATGATTTCTCTGGAAACTCTTCTGCCATACCTTCAAAGTCAGGATTGGCTTTGCTCTCTAGATCTAAAGGATGCATATAGTCGCATTCTGATCCATCCAGATCACAGGAAATTCTTACGATTCCTTTTCAAGGGAAAACACTTCCAATACAGGGTTCTTCCTTTTGGTCTGGCTTTGGCACCAAGAGTATTCACGAAATGCATGGCAGTAGTAGCTGCATTCCTGCGAACCCTAAGGATATTAGTCTTCCCTTACTTGGACGACTGGCTCATTCAAGCCCCCGCGGTTGCAGAAGCCAGCTCTGCACTATCTTGCACAATGCGAATCCTCCAATACTTGGGATGGGATTTTGGGACGTTTATTACCAAACTTGTTCCTTCCCAGTCCCTGGAGTTCATAGGAGCTTGTTTATATATCGGACAGTCAAGGGCTTTCCTCCCACAGCTCCGATGTCTTCGCATAGTGCAACTAGCTTTTCAAGCAGTGGGAAAATCCTCCCTAACTGCTCGAACTGCTACAATTATTGGGACATATGGCATCCACAGTGCATTTAGTTCCCTATGCTCATCAACACAGGCCACAGGACGTCTGTCAGACAAGATATCAGATTCTCAATGACTGATCTTGGTGGCAATCACTGGAAAATCTTTTAGTGGGGTCTCTTTTCCAACAACCCCTATTCCAGGCCACCCTCACAACAGATGCATCACAGGTGGGTTGGGGAGCACACCTGCACCATCTCTCTACCCAGGGTACCTGGCCTCCACAGGAGGCTTGTCTTCACATAAACCACCTAGAATTAAAAGCAATCTATGTAGCTCTTTGAGTATTCCAGCTCAGCTACAAGACAGTCCTAGTCCAAATGGACAATCAAGTAGCCATATTCTATGTGAACAAGCAAGGCGGAACAGGCTGTCATTATGCAACGAAGCTTTACGACTATGGGCCCTCGCCAGAGAGCATCAAATCACCTTCCCCTGGTATATCTTCCAGGCATTCAAAACCTTTGGGCAGACAAACTCAGCCGAGTACTCCTGCCTCACGAATGGTCTCTCCACCTAGACCATGTGACAGATATTTCAGATCTGGGGGACCCCAGACATAGACCTCCTTTGCAAGACCACTGAATGCCAAACTTCCCCGGTTCTGTTCCAGGATTCCGGCTCACAATTGCCAGGCAAGGGACACCTTCCTCCTTCACTGGGGTCAGGACTTCCTCTATGCCTTCCCACCCATTCCCCTCATCCTCAAAACACTCTTCAAGCTTCAGAGAGACAGAGGTGGTATGATCCTCATAGCGTCACGGTGGTCATGACAAGCGTATCCCCTGCTCCTACATCTCTCTCTCAAGTTGCACCTCTGGAGTTAGGGTGTGCTCCAGACCTTCTCTCCCAAGAGAACGGGATGCTATGGCACCCGAATCCCCAGTCCCTGCATCTCAGGGCCTGGTTGCTGAAAGCCTAGACCTGCAGGATCTTAACCTTTTCCAACAGGTAAAGGATATCCTTCAAGCTTCTAGAAAAACTTCCACAAGACGTTCTTATGCCTTTAAGTGGAAACGTTTTACTATATGGTGTTCTCAAAAGGGCTTCCTTATCGTTCCTCCAGCTTAGTCCTCAACGTATGGATTGTGCACCTCCTCCTGCAGCATGAAGACTGAACCAATCAAATTTCAGCACCACTGGAAACAGCATACCAGGCATCTCTTGAACTCCAGTGTGTCCAGTCTTCATGCAGCAGTTTAGTTTGTTCTTCCCTAGCTAACCTTTTGGGTGATTTTTTTTTGTCCTATTAGGACTTCTTTTAGTTAATTTCATGGGTTCCTGTATCTTTAAATTTAGGTTTCTCATTTTGGCACTCCGTGGGGGGGGGGGGGGGGACCTGAAGGAGGTCTCTCTCCTGACCAGCCTAAGCCGCTTGTCTCCGCTTGCCTGTCCGTGTTCCTAAGTTGGATCTCTACCCCAGGGCTGTTCGGGGCAGAGCTCCTGCGGCAGCTGTACAGCAGCTCCTCTCCGGTGGGTGGAGAGTGTGCTGAATAAGTGCCGGTAAGTCCTAGCGGCTGGCGGCGGTCAGAGCCTGTCCTGCCCTGGGTCCCTGCGCCTCTGCTCGGCCCTTGTGGGGTTCCTTGCTGATTTTTTTTTTTTTGTTTTTCGGGGGGTTTCCGGGTCGCTAGCGTTGCGGGGGTGCGGTAGTCTGTCGGCAGCAGGGGTTTTTTGCTCTCGGGCTGTTTCGCCAGCGATAGGCAAAAGCGCGCCAAAGCTTCCCTTGCTGCCGCGGCCATTTTAGATTTCGCGGTTCTTTTTCAGCGTGCTTCACACGCGGCGGTTTTATTTCATTTCTTTCATTTTATTTCATTTATTTCATTTGTTGCTGTCATTTCTGGCTTCCCTTTACTTCGGGGTGCAAAGGTCCCTCGGCTAGGGGGGGGGGGGATAGAGATTGCCGTCTCCTCGTCCTTGTTTTTCGCGGGGCTGTCTGTCCCTCCTCAGCTGTCCCTGCGTTTCCCAACACTCGGGCACAGCCCTTTGGTGGACTTTATGAGGAGAAAGCCTTTAAAACAATTCTCTGTTTGCTGGCAGCTGCCCAGTTCCCGGTTTGCTGGTTCTTCTGGGTCAGTGAGACATTTTTCCTTTCAGCATTGAGGGGCATTTTATGCCACTTGCAGATCTGCGTCAGGGTGCTTCCATGCCCGCGGGGTCCCTTTGTGTGATTTGTGGATCTCAGAGGGGCACTGCTTCTGAGACAGGCGTCTGCCAATGCTGTACCTCGGGGTGTCTCAGTATGGAGCAGCACCTAGAGAGTTCCTTGGCTGCTGCGGCGCAACCCGGTTCCGCAGCTGGGGAGTTGGAGTCGCCCCTGGAGGGTCCATCGGGGATGCTTCCTGCGGTTTCTTTGGGCTCTGGGGGGCAGTCAGACCTCGGGGGTGCTTTGCCCTTGGAGGATTTTTCTCCCGATTTTATTTTGCTGATGCATCAGGCGTTCTGTCGTAGGCGCCAGAGCATGGGCACTGGTTCCCTTCCGGCGCCAGGGGTGACCACCCCGTCGTCTGCGGCAGAGAGTCGGTTGTCCGGCGTCAAGTGGAGTTGTCCGGAGTGGAGGAGTGGCCTAGTGGTTGGGGCAAGGTACTTCAGGCCGGAAGGTCGGGGGTTCAAATCCCACTAGAGGACAGCAACCTTGGGCCGGAAGGACTGGGGTTTCTAGTCCCACAGGTACTGCTTGTGGTCTTGGGCAAGCCACTTAACCCTCCATAGCCCATGTTCCCTGTAAAATAGTTATCTCCAAGTTATAATGCCCTGTTCAATGGCATGGGATTTAAATCTAGTTCTCGGACAGCTCATGAAACTGCCCTTTGGACCCTTAGCCACTATAACCCTAAAGTTTTTTTTTTTGTTTTGTTTTTTTTTTATCCTGGAAGGTCATCTTCCTGATTGCAATCACCTCCACACATCGCATTAGTGAATTGCAAGCTTTAGTGGCTGATCCTCCTTATACAAGGTTTCACCATGATAAGGTGGTTCTCAGAACTCATCCACATTTTATGCCAAAGGTGGTTTCGCCTTTTCATTTAAATCAATCGATTTACCTTCCTGTATTCTTTCCGAGGCCTCATGCCTCTAATGCAGAAAAGAACCTTCATACTTTGGACTGTAAAAGAGCCTTGGCTTTTTACTTACAAAGAATACAGCAACATAGAAAGTCTAACTTTTTATTGCTTTTGATTCTAGTCATTTGGGACTTCCAGTCGCCAAAAGAACTCTATCTAAATGGATTGCAAAATGCATATCCTTTGCTTATTGAGAGTAAGAGTCTTCCTCTCCAAGGCCATGTCACAGCGCATAATGTGAGAGCCATGGCAGCCTCTATGGGCTAACCTTCACTCTGTGTCTATTGATGACATCTGTCGAGCAGCCACCTGGGCTTCAGTGCACACCTTCACAGCCCACTACTGCCCTAGATAAAGCCTTCCATCGGGATGCCTTTTTTGGCCAGGCTGTTCTTCAACATCTCTTTCAGACTTAATTCAACTCCTACCCACCAACCCTGGGGGGGATGCCAGAGATCCATGGGAGGAAGCATGGCCCACCTCACTATAGGTGGCAGCTTCCTGAGGGCCATCTCCCCGGCATCTTCAGCTAGGGAGTCCCCATATGTGAAGACTACATTCCTGCTTGTTCCTGGAGATAGCGTAGTTACTCACCTGTAACAGGTGATCTCCGGGAACGGCAGGAATTTAGTCTTCACAAACTACCCACCTCCCCTAGGAGTTGTCTCTCTCTGTCTTTCCTCTCCCTCCCTCTAGCCTTTCTCTCAGCTACAAACTTAACTGAAGAGGGATAGTTGGAAAGGCGGGAAGGCAGCACGCACATGTGCTGAGGGATGCTCCCAAAAGCGTTCCTGTTGGATGCTGGGGAGCATTCCCGTGCAGGCTCTGTCGGTACCGGCGATATCCCATATGTGAAGACTAAATTCCTGCTGTTCCCGGAGATCACCTGTTACAGGTGAATAACTACGCTTTACTCAATTCACAAATCCAGGCCACTCTGCTCTTTTCAGTATATTGAAGCTGACTCCTAGGGATACAGGTTTATCTATCAAGGATGATGTCACTAAGCTTCTGGAATTTTGTCTCATCTGCTGGCAGGGGGATACAACCCATTTGTCTGGAATGGTCTAGCAGGGATACAGGAAAGGAAAATTTAATGGTAAGCAAAATCTCCTCTCTATCAAAAGGACTGGCTTTTCCCAACACTAGGCCAGACAATTCTCCCCATGCTTGATCTCTCCCCTTTCACCCAGTTTGTTCTGTGTCTGTCCCCAATTCACTCACACACTCTTCCCCCCCCCTCTACCCCCCCCTGCTTCCCAGATCATGCACTCACTGCCTGTATCTTCCAATCTTCTCACCTTGCCACCTGTTCTGAACAGAGAGGAAGGTGGCTGCACATCGGCTGTTCTTGTTGTCTGTCTTCTAGCAATAAATGATGATCTTTGTATCGTGCAGCTATACAGTATCCATGCACTTCAAATCAGCAGTAAGCTCCAGAGTGGGATAGGTGGAGGAGGACATGACTTGACCTGCAGTTGCTTTTCTTCTCCTTTTGCTGTGTGATCAGCACAGAGGAAGGTAGGGCTGCCAGGGAATGGATCAGAGAGGAGGGAGTTGAACGCAGGGCTGACAGCCACTATGGCAGCCTTCTTTTGTTTCCTGTCCACATTATGGAGCTTCAGTCTCCTGATGCCATTCTTGAATCCTGAACAGATTTTGCATTGTGCGGTTACCCATGCGAGTAGTGCACACCACCCGCAAGGGCTGATGAGGTCTGTTATCTCTCATCTCCATACAGTGCTGTTGACAAGCAGGGTCACAGAACATAATTTAGAAGTTATGACATCTGTTTGTGGTATTTAATATACTGCCCTTTAGTAGTTAGATATAACCATCAAAGCAGTTTATAATATCTGGGAAAAGCAGGATATAGTGTAATAAATGACACAGATTAAAGGAATAGAAACAAGGGTCAAGAGATGTATAGCACGACAATAAAATCCAAAAGCAATACTGAATTAAGCGGTGAAACAAAATGGGGACTGTGCAAAAAAGAGGAAACATAAATATACCTGGTCTGACCCGAAGCTTCTTTCCTCCACCTCTTGCGTTGTGATCAGCACAGGGAAGAGGAAGGCCAGGAAGCGGATTGGAGAGGAGGCAGTTGAATGTCGGGCATTTATTATGCTATACAGTTGTGGTCAGCATTTATAGGTACCCTTTCAGTACAACCCCTTAATGTTCAATATCTCCTTTTAAAAAAAAAAAAAGTGGCCAGTAAAATGGCTTTGGGTTATAAAGGGTGAGCCAGTCAAACCTGCATTTTTGAAAAGGGCGGGAGAGCCGTAAAAGTGGGCGGAGCGAGTTAGCAAGGTTACCATTGTGTCCCCCACAACTAAGCATTTCAGTCGCCATGGAGCAGTGGTCTAAACAACAATGTTCATTCGCTGTGAAAGCGTTTTACCAAAGTGGTAGTTATGCAGCCGCTCAGCGTCGTTTCCGGACGAATTTTCAAATTAATCGAAATAAGCCAGTGCCGTCTGTTAATTCAATCAAATTGTGGGTGACAAACTTTGAAGCAATTGGTGAAACGAGAAGCAGAAGGGGTGGCAGTGCAAGATCAGTGCGAACTCCCGCGAATATTGACCGTGTGAGAGTTGCTGTGGAAAGAAGCCCTCGGAGATCGGCGCGTCGACAGAGTGCTGCGCTTGGCATGGCAAACACGAGCGTCCGAAGAATCTTGAGGTTAGATTTACACCATCATCCGTACAAAATTCAGGTTGTTCAGGCTATGAATGAAAACGATTTTGCAGCTCGACGGCGTTTTTGTCAAACGTTGTTGGACATGTTTGATGAAAACGAGGACCTTGTTCACAACCTGTGGATGAGCAATGAGGCACATTTCCATCTCTCCAGTTTTGTGAATAAACAAAATTTCCGATATTGGAGTGATGAAAACCCTCAACTCCATCAAAAACCACTCCATTCAAGCAAGGTAACAGTTTGGTGCGCAATGTCCTCATTGGGAATCATAGGCCCGTATGTTTTTGAAAATGACAGGGAGCAAGCAGTTACTGTGAATGCACAACGCTATTCGGAAATGTTGCATTCGTTCTTCATTCCTCAGCTTCGTCAACATGGAATGAACAATGAAACCTTATTCCAGCAAGACGGTGCCACAAGTCATACAGCCCGTGTGAGCATGAATGTTCTCAACAATGTTTTTCCAAATCGGGTGATATCCCGAAATGGAGCAATTTCTTGGCCTCCCCGATCGCCCGACCTCAGTGTGCGATTTTTTTTTTTCTTGTGGGGGTACCTGAAGAGTAAAGTCTTTGAACAACGACCTCCAACGCTTGGGGAACTCAAGAGGAGAATCCGGTTGGAAATCGAGAGAATTCCTCAGCGTATGCTCCGTGATGTGATGGGCAGTTTCAGAAATCGCCTACAAGAATGTCTCAATCGGGAAGGACACCATCTTACTGGCGTTATTTTTAAACAGTGAATGTTGTTTCTTAAATGCTTTTTAATGTACATTAAGATAGTAACAATAAAATTTTGAAATATCCATCCGTTTATTTTTTAGTCATTTCAAAAATGCAGGTTTGACTGGCTCACCCTGTATATGACCACGAAAAGGCAAATAATTACATATACCAACAAACCCAGTCCAAAGCAGATAAAACTAAAAACATAAATACATAAAAATGAATGATAAATACAACACAATAAAACAATGAAAGAACAGATGCTACAATCAAAATCTATAACACATGTTTTTAATAGTTATTAGATGTTTTTATGTTACATGTATTAAGTGTGGATAAAATATAACAAATCAGTCAAATAGATGCATAAATACATAAAATAAATACTTAACAAAACATTAAAAAATCATTTAATGGAAACTATATGCAAATAATATAAAAGGAGATAAAAGAGAAGAGAATGTAGAATGTGACAAACATTTATAAAAGAATAAATACCTCTGTAGCGATTGAGGACACCTCTCTGAATTACCTTAATATAAAGGTAAATCTCCAGGAACAAGCAGGAATAAGTCCTCACATATGGGTACGTCGGTACCGACGGAGCCCACGCGGGAAAGCTCCCCAGCTTCCCAGAAGGAAAGCTTTTGGGGCCTCCCACTGCGCATGCGTGCTGCTTTCCCGCCTTCCTGACCAACTCTCCTCGGTTCTTCTTTTTCCGCAGAGCCAGCAGGTCGTGTTCCTGTCACCGCTGAAGAAGTTATTTTAATTTGTTTCTTTGCCTTCCCCGATTCCGGACCGGTACCACCGGTCTTTTTTCTTTATTTCTTTAAAACAAAAAAAAAAATCTTATTTTTCCCCACTTGGTGTGTTTGTCCTGTGAGGCCTCTAGGCCTTCACAGAATTCTCCCTCCATGGAGAAACCAGCCTCTGGTTTTTAAAAATGCACCAAGTGTAGCGGTACTATATCAGTCACAGACACCCATGAATGGTGTCTTAAATGTTTGGGGCCTGACCACTCCATTCCGGATTGCCCATCCTGTTCTTTGATGTCTAAACGTGGCTTACAAAACCGGGCAGCCAAGTTTCACATGCTGTTTTCTACAGATACTCCAGCATCGACATCTTCCAGGTCTTCCTCTCCTGATGGATCTCAGGTAACCAAACATTCCTCTGGCAAATCTCCCTCTAAGTATTGAGATGCCCCCGGGCTTGACCCTGAGGACCCTGCCCCAGCCAAACAACCCCGGCGGGAAGCTCTGGCTTCCAAAGCTCCTCCTATGGGGTTATAGGTTGACATCGATGGCACGGCCTCGACCGATCACCTGTTAGACTGCTCTGGGGTACCGGCTCAATCTTCCGGTACCGACATCCAGACAGTTGTGGCGTCTATGGATCATACAGTTCAATCCATGCAGCAGGCCATTATGGCTTTTATTAGAGCTGCGACGCCCTCGGTACCGCAGCCAGCGGTACTGACTCCGGTTCCGGTACCACAACCGATACCGGTACCCAGGGCATCCACATTGACCAGGATACCGATTCCGGTTCCCGGTTCCGGGGTTTTTCCCGATACCGATCCGGTTCCGGGTACCCCCGATGTCGACACCAGTCGATATGCTTATCAATCCCTGGAAGCAAACGGACGATACTTCGAGTCTTCTGATGATTCTGATTCATCAGGTGACTCTGCTGAAGTATCCCTTACTCTACCTGAAGAGCCCTCTTCTCCAAAGAGGAGAATGTCTGTCTCCTCCAGAGGATTTGTCCTTTCAAGACTTCATCATTGAAGTAGCTAAAGGTCTATTTCAGTATCCTCTGAAAAAGAACCTAGAGCAAAAAACTTAGACATTTTAGGATACTCTAAGGTTCCCAAAGAGGCAGTCACCTTGCCCATCCATGAAATTCTTCAAGAACACATGATGGACTTATGGGAGACTCCTCTCACCCTATCTCCACATTCTCGTCGTCTGGACACCATGTATCGTGTTCCCCCTTCTCCTGGGTTTCAAAAACCTCAGCTCCCTCACCACTACATCGTGGTGCAGTCAGCTATGAAAAGGATCAAGAGTACAAAAAGACACTCTTCTACTCCTCAAGGAAGAGAATGTAGGACTCTGGATGCTTTTGGTAGAAAAATCTTCCAAGCAAGTATGCTTATTGGCAGAATCAATTCATACAGCCTCTATATGGGCATGTTTCTGAAGGAAATTGCATTAAAAATACGCCATTTTCTCCCCTTTATCCCAGAGGATAGAAAGGAGGAGTTTCTTCTTTTGCTAAAGCATACCCAAGATATTTCAAAGTTCTCCAACAGAGCAGCCTTTGACTCCTTTGAGGGTGCTAGCAGAGCCTCAGGTATTGCCATAGCGGCTCGCAGAATTGCTTGGCTCCAGGCCTCTGACCTAGAACCCTGGGTCCAGGATGGGATGGGAAATTTGCCCTGTACAGGTGAGAATCTGTTTGGTAAGGAGTGGCAAATCAAAGCCACTCGAATGGATGCAGAAAATGCTGCTTTAGATAGACTTTCTAAGTCTACCTCTACCCCTGTCAAGAAAAAATCTTTCAAGAAGCCTTTCTACAAGAAGGCTAGATTTGCCACAAATACTGGCCAACAATCTTCTGCAGCTCGCTTTACTCCTAAGCGTCAGCAGCCTAAACAGGCCAGGGCAAAACCTGCAGGAGCTGCTACAGCCCAGCAGTCCCAACCCCCTCAGAGTTTTTGACTTAAAACTAGAGAACTTAACCTTTCTGACTGTAAAACATCCAGAACCTCTCACCATTCCAGGAAGGTTAACTCATTTTGCTCCCAGATGGGAGCAAATCACCTCAGAACAATGGACCCTCTCTATCATCAGAGAGGGCTACAAACTACATTTCTCCAACCTTCCTCCCCATACCAAGGTGAGATGTTTCAATTCTCCCCCATCTCTCCTAGACCTGTTGGGTCAGGAGGTGACCACTCTTCTCGCCCAAAAGGCAATAGAAGAGGTTCCTCTTCTTCAACAGGGGTCAGGTTTTTACTCCCCTTATTTTCTCATTCTCCAGGACCAAGCAGGAAGTCAGTCCTCACTTATGGGTGACGTCGGCGCCGACGGAGCCCTCGCGGAGCAATTTTCCCCAGCTTTCAAAGAAAGCCTTTGGGAATTGCAGCGCGCATGCGCGGTCGTCTTCCCGCCCGAGGGTGCCATCTTAGCCAGTCTTCTTTTTTCCGCGGAGCCCTACAGACGTCCCCGTCTTGTCCCCGCGAAAAAGTTGATTTTTTTCTTTATTTTATCCTTGTTTTCTTTCGGTTCGACGCCGATCGTTTTCCCGCCCGGACTCGCGACGCCGGTCTCGAGTCCTCTTACTTTTTTCGGTTTTTCTGACTTAGTCAGCTTTCGTTTTCGTTTTCCCTGGCAGCCCGGTCCTTTGACCTCGCAGGGGCCCTTTTCCCCCGATGGCTGCCAGTGGGTTTAAGCGGTGTGGTCGGTGTGACCGAAATATGTCACTAACCGACACACACGACTTTTGCCTCCGCTGCCTGGGCCCGGATCATGAGGAACTGATCTGTGGGCCCTGCAGCAAACTGTCCTCAAAGGCGTTGAGAAGTCGGCGGCATCAGCGTGAGAGAATCTTCGCTGACCCCAGCCGTACCCGGACCTCGTCGGAGGCCTCCGCGTCGAAAGACTCCAAGAAAACAGGGGGGTACAGACCTATTCTGGATCTCAGAGAATTGAACAAATTTCTATGCAAGGAGAAATTCAAGATGCTTTCTCTAGGTACTCTCCTTCCATACCTACAGAGTCAGGACTGGCTTTGTTCTCTAGATCTCAAGGATGCGTACACACATATACTCATCCATCCATCCCACAGAAAATTCCTACGGTTTCTGTTCCAGGGAAAACATTTCCAATACAGAGTACTTCCCTTCGGTCTAGCCTCTGCTCCAAGGGTATTTACCAAATGCATGACAATAGTAGCTGCATTTCTACGCGCCCTGGGAATTTTTGTCTTCCCATACCTGGACGACTGGCTCATCCGAGCTCCATCTCAGTCCGAGGCTCAGACTTCCCTGGATCGCACCAGGCACATTCTACAATATCTGGGACTTGTGATCAATCTGCCAAAGTCCCAACTCACCCCTACTCAATCCCTGGAATTCATAAGGGCCTGGTTGGATACCACCACTGCAAGGGCCTATCTGCCTCAGGCCCGTTGCCAACGTCTAGTGCACTTAGCCTCTCAGACTCAGTCCAGAAGCCACTTGACTGCCAGAGAGATTCTACAACTATTAGGCCACATGGCCTCCACAGTGCATGTGGTGCCTTATGCTCGCCTACATATGAGAGCAGCTCAATGGACTTTATCCACCCAGTGGACTCAAGCATCAGGAGCTCTCTCAGACCAAATAGCAAACTCCAAACGTCTCTTTTGGTCTCTCCAATGGTGGATATCCACTCAAAATCTGTTGTTGGGGGCCCCCTTTCAACCATTGCTGCCCCAAGCAACCCTCACAACAGATGCCTCCCAAACAGGTTGGGGAGCTCATCTTCAAGATCTCTCCACTCAGGGCACTTGGTCTCCACAGGAGACCACCCTTCATATCAACCACTTGGAGCTTCGAGCAATCTTTCTGGCTCTCAAAGTTTTTCATACCCTCCTCAGCAACATGACAGTCCTTATTCACACGGACAATCAAGTAGCCATGTTTTACATAAACAAACAAGGAGGGACTGGCTCTCTGTCGCTTTGCAACGAAGCTCTAAGATTATGGGCCTTCGCCAGAGAGCATCAAATCCATCTCCTGGCAGTATATCTTCCAGGAATCCAAAACTCTTGGGCAGACAGACTCAGTCGAGTTCTGCTTCCACACGAATGGTCCCTGCACATGGATCAGGTTCTCAGAATCTTCCAAAAATGGGGAACCCCGGACATAGACCTCTTTGCAAGTCCGTGGAATGCCAAACTTCCCCGGTTCTGTTCCAGAATTCCGTGTCAGGCAGTTCAGGCCAAGGATGCCTTCCTCCTTCATTGGGGTCAAGCCTTCCTGTATGCCTTTCCAACCATTCCTTTGAATCCCAAAACTCTGTTCAAACTTCAAACAGATCAAGGGTCCATGATTCTCATAGCTCCACGCTGGCCACGCCAAGTGTGGTACTCTCTACTTCTGCATCTCTCCCAAGCCCCCTCCCTGGACTTGGGAGCGGCTCCAGACCTTCTGTCTCACGAGGAGGGGACTTTGTGGCACCCAAACCCCAAGTCCCTTCACCTCAGAGCTTGGTTACTGAAGGCCTAGACCTTCAAGACTTCAATCTTTCACAGCAAGTGAAGGATATCCTACACGCCTCTAGGAAACCTTCCACTAGGCATTCTTACGCTTTTAAATGGAAAAGATTTTCCATTTGGTGTGCTCACAAGGGTCTTAACCCTCTAGCACTCCCGTTGAATTCTCTTTTGGAATATCTCCTGCATCTCTCCAATGCAGGACTCAAAACGAATTCAGTAAGATTCCATTTGAGTGCTATTGCGGCATCACTTAAGCCCATCAATGGACAACCTGTTTCCTCTCATCCTCTTATTGCAAGATTCATGAGAGGCCTAACCTTTAATAAACCTCCCATTCGACCTCCTCCGGTGGCATGGGACTTAAATTTGGTTCTTGGTCAGCTTATGAAGCCACCCTTTGAACCCTTAGCCACTACCTCCTTGAAATTTCTTTCCTGGAAGGTTATTTTTCTTATTGCAGTCACCTCAGCTCGCCGTATCAGTGAACTGCAAGCCCTAGTGGCTAATCCACCTTATACAAGGTTCCATCATGATAAGGTGGTCCTTAGGACCAATCCCCACTTTATGCCTAAAGTGGTCTCCCCTTTTCATCTTAATCAAGAGGTATATTTACCTGTCTTTTTTCCAGCTCCTCATGCATCCAGTGCAGAGAGGAGCCTTCATACTCTAGACTGTAAAAGAGCTCTTGCCTTTTACTTCCACAGGACACAGCAACATCGAAAGTCTTCTCAGCTTTTTGTTGCTTTTGATCCTTCTCATTTAGGACTTCCAGTCTCCAAAAGAACACTCTCCAATTGGATTGCTCAGTGTATCTCTTTTGCTTACCAGAGTAAGAACCTTTCTCTGGAGGGCCATGTCACCGCTCACAATGTGAGGGCCATGGCCACCTCTATGGCTCATCTAAACTCTGTATCCATTGACCAGATCTGTCGAGCAGCCACCTGGGCCTCGGTTCATACCTTTACAGCCCATTACTGTTTGGACAAGGACTCCCGCCGGGATGCCTTGTTTGGACAGGCTTTCCTCAGACACCTGTTCCATTCTTGAACAACTCCAGCCCACCTTCCCTGAATGGATGTCTGAGATCCATAGGAAGATGAGGAACCTTTCAGGGTCTCATACCCTTCAGGGGATCTCCCCGGCATCTTAGCTAGGGAGTCCCCATATGTGAGGACTTATTCCTGCTTGTTCCTGGAGATAGCACAGTTACTTACCTGTAACAGGTGATCTCTGGGAACAGCAGGAATTAGTCCTCACAACCCACCCACCTCCCCTAGGAGTTGTATCTATCTCTCTCTTTCCTTTCCTCTCTCTATTGTCTCAGCTTTAAAACTCGAACTGAGGAGAGTTGGTCAGGAAGGCGGGAAGGCAGCGCTCTTGCGCAGTGGGAGGCCCCAAAAGCTTTCCTTCTGGGAAGCTGGGGAGCTTTCCCGTACGGGCTCCGTCGGTACCGACGTACCCATATGTGAGGACTAATTCCTGCTGTTCCCAGAGATCACCTGTTACAGGTAAGTAACTGTGCTTTACAGGAGCATCCAGACAGGCGATACTTCGATTCCTCCGAAGACTCTGATGCGTCGGAGGCCTCTGTCGAAGCATCGGTACTTCTTCCTCAGGAGCCTTCTTCTCCAAAAAGAAGAATGTCCCCTCCAGAAGACTTGTCTTTTCAAGACTTCATAAGGGAAGTGGCCAAGGGGCTTTCTATCTCAGTAGCCCCTGAGACAGAGCCTAGAGCCAAAAATTTGGATATTTTGCAATATCCTAAGGCTCCTAAAGAAACATCCACTTTGCCAGTTCATGAGATCCATTATGTCCACATGATAGGCATATGGGAGACTCCTCTCACCATCTCTTCTCATTCTCGTAGGTTGGATATCATGTATCGTGTCCCTCCTTGTCCTGGATTTCATAAAACTCAGCTTCCTCACCATTCTATTGTGGTGGAGTCTGCTATGAAAATGTTAAAGAGTGCAAAGAGGCACTCATCTGCTCCTCGAGGAAGAGAATGTAGAAACTTAGATGCTTTTGGCAGGAAAATTTTCCAGGCCAGTATGCTTGTTGCCAGAATCAACTCCTATAGTCTCTATACGGGGATGTTTCTGAAGGAAGTTATAGATCACCTGCAAATCTTTCTCCCTTTTCTTCCAGAAGATAAAAGGGAAGACTTTCTTACCTGGCTTAAGCATGCCCAGGATGTTTCCAAATTTTCTAACCGTGCAGCCTTTGACTCTTTTGAGGGGGCCAGCAGAGCCTCGGCCATTGCCATAGGTGCACGCAGAATTGCTTGGTTACAAGCTTCTGATTTGGAACCCTGGGTCCAATATGGATTAGGAAATCTTCCTTGTACAGGTGAAAACCTGTTTGGCAAAGATTGGCAAGCAAAGGCCACTCAAATGGATGCAGAAAATTCTGCTTTGGATAGGCTTTCAAAGTCTACCTCTAATCCTGTCCAGAAGAGGTTGTTCAAAAAGGCATATTTTCCCAAGAAGGGAAGATATTATCCTGTTTATGGTCAACAGACATCTTCTGCAGGTCGTTTTGCTGCAAAGCGTCAGCAACCTAAACAGGCCAAGCTTAAGGCTGCAAGGACTACTGTAGCCCAGCAGCCTCACCCTCCTCAGGTCCTTTGACTTACAGCTAGAGAACTTAGCCTTTCTGGCTCTGAAAGACCCAGAGCCTCTCACCATTCCAGGAAGGTTACCTCACTTTGCTCCCAGATGGGAGCAAATCACAGCAGAGCAGTGGACCCTTTCCATCATAAGGGAGGGGTACAAACTTCTTTTCTCAAACCTTCCTCCTTACACCATGGTAAGACAGTTCAATTCTCCAACATCTCTTCTTGACCTTCTGGGTCATGAGATTTCTACCCTTCTTGCCAAGGAACAATAGAAGAAGTACCTCTTCTTCAACAGGACTCAGGGTTCTACTCCCCCTACTTTCTAATTCCAAAGAAAACGGGGCTACAGACCCATATTAGATCTCAGAGAATTGAACAAATTCCTATGCAAGGAGAATTCAAGATGATTTCTCTAGGTACTCTCCTTCCATTCCTTCAGAGTCAGGATTGGCTTTGTTCTCTAGATCTCAAGGATGCGTATACCCATATACTCATCCATCCAGCACACAAAAGGTTCCTTCGGTTCCTTTATCTGGGAAAGCACTACCAATACAGGGTGCTTCCTTTTGGTCTGGCCTCTGCTCCAAGAGTGTTCACACAAAATGCATGGCAGTAATAGCTGCATTTCTACGCACTCTGGAAATATTCGTATTCCCATATCTGGACGATTGGCTCATCCGAGCTTCATCCCAATCAGAGGCCCAGACTTCCCTAGCCTGCACAATGCGTGTTCTGCAGTATCTGGGACTGGTGATAAACATTCCAAAGTCCCAACTCACCCCTTCTCAGTCTCTAGAGTTCATAGGGGCCTTGCTGGATACCACAACTGCAAGGGCCTATCTTCCCCAGGCCCGTTGCCTACGCTTAGTGCAGTTAGCCTCTCAGATTCAGTTAAAAACCCATCTAACTGCTCGAGAGATGTTACAACTGCTAGGCCACATGGCATCCACTGTGCATGTGGTCCCTTATGCTCGCCTTCACATGAGGGCAGCTCAATGGACTTTGTCCACCTAGTGGACCTAGGCATCACTGGGTCTGTCAGACAAAATAGCAACCTCCAGGCACCTCTTTTGGTCTCTCCAGTGGTGGAAGTCCACTCAAAATCTGTTGCTGGGGTCCCCCTTCCATCAATTGTTACCCCAAGCAATTCTTACAATAGATGCCTCTCCAAAGGGTTGGGGAGCTCATCTTCAAGACCTCTCCACCCAGGGCATTTGGTCTCCACAGGAGACCTCCCTACATATCAACATTTTAGAGCTCAGAGCAATCTTCTTAGCTCTCAGAGTCTTCCATATCCTGCTCAGCTACAAGACAGTCCTCATTCACATGGACAACCAAGTAGCCATGTTCTGTGTGAACAAGCAGGGAGGGACTGTCTCTCTGTCGCTTTGCAATGAAGCTCTGAGATTGTGGGCCTTCGCCAGAGAGCATCAAATTCATCTTCTGGCAGTATACCTTCGAGGAGTTCAAAACTCTTAGGCAGACAGACTCAGTCGAGTTCTGCTTCCACACGAATGGTCCCTTCATATGGACCAGATAGTCAGAATCTTTCGAATTTGGGGAACCCCGGACATAGACCGCTTTGAAAGTCCGTGGAATGCCAATCCTCCCCGATTCTGTTCCAGAATTCCGTGTCAGGGAGTTCAGGCCAGGGATGCCTTCCTCCTTCATTGGGGTCAAGACTTCCTGTACGCCTTTCCACCCATTTCCCTAATTCCCAAGACCCTGTTCAAGCTTCAGAGAGACGAGGGACTATGATCCTCATAGCTCCACGTTGGCCATGTCAAGTGTGGTACCCTCTACTTCTGCATCTCTGTCACGCTCCATCCCTGGACTTGGGGTCTGCTCCAGATCTCCTGTCTCAGGAGGGGGGAACGTTGTGGCACCCAAACCCCCAATCTCTCCATCTCAGGGCTTGGTTGCTGAAGGCTTAGACCTTCAAGATTGGCATCTTTCTCAGCAAGTAAGGGATACTAGACGTTCCTATGCTTTTAATGGTTCTCCAGGCCAAGCAGGATGTCAGTCCTCACTTATGGGTGACATTGGCGCCGACGGAGCCCTCGCGGAGCAATTTTCCCCAGCTTTCGCAGAAAGCCTTTGGGAATTGCAGCGCGCATGCGCGGTCCCCTTCCCGCCCAAGGGTGCCATCTTGCTCAGTCTTCTTTTTTCCGCGGAGCCCTACAGACGTAGTTTGTGATCGCCGCTGAAAAGTTGATTTCTTTCGTTGTTTTTTCTCGGTTCGACGCCGTGTCTCTTTCCCGGCCCGCCTCGATACTCCAATATCGAGTCCGTTCTCATTTTTTCAGTTTTTGTCCTTTGTAACGGCCGTTCCCGCCACTTTTTTTCTTTTTCCCTGGCAGCACGGTCCTTCGACCTCGCAGGGGCCCTTTTTCCCCCGATGGCTGCCAGCGGTTTTAAAAAGTGTGATCGCTGTACCAGACTTATGTCTCTTACCGACTCACATGACTGCTGCCTCCGTTGCCTCCGACCCAATCATGACTCGGTGGGTTGTGGTCCGTGTAACAAAATGTCCTCGAAGGCATTGAGGAGTCGGCAGTCACAAAAGGAACGAATCTTCTCTGACTCCGCGTCCGGTCGGGCCCGGACCTCGTCAGAGGCTTCGACGTCTCGTGACTCCAGCCCCGAGCATCGTCGGAGTTCCTCTGAACGGGGGTCTCCCGGCCGGGAACATCGTCGGAAGAGGAAACCCGCGAGGGTGGCGTCGGAGGACGCTCCTGGTCCCTCGAGGGCCAGGTCGCATAGCCCCGCCAGCCGCCCCGGGTCCTCGGAGGCGGAGAGGTCGTTGAAGCATCCTCGTCTCGAAGTGGAGCCTCCTGGACACGTGAGTACTGTAGTCCTCGTGGACTCACCTCCCAGGGAACCGACGTCGGGCCTGACGCCGTCGGGGCCCGAGTCGGGGGCTGCTGGGTCTTCTGAGTTTGGTCTCAGATTGACGGCCTTGGAGTGCAGTATCGCTGCCTTCATGGACCAGCAGCGGGCATTGATGGCCGGCATCGCCAGTGCATCTGCCCCGACCACCGGGACGTCGACGTCCAAGTTGACCCCGGAGGCCAAGCCGATCCTCGAGTCCAAACGAGCTCGAGTCGATCCTCGGCCAAGGTCTCCCTCGGCCTCCCGTTCGGGACCGAGGTCGTCGACGCCGGCCTCGGCGTTGGTGCGGAGGTCCTCTGCCCCCGCCTGCACGGAGCCACTCGATTCCTCCACGGAGGAGTCTGGCTGGGACACGGAGGAGGACGAGTCACCCGGTTCTTTTCAGACTCGGTGCGTCCCCTCCGACTCGCCCGAGTCGGAGCCCCGGAGACGGTCCCCCCCGGAGGATACCCGGTTCTCCGATTTCGTGAGGGACATGGCCAAGGCTTTGGCCTTCCCCGCGGATCCGGAGGAGGAGCCTCGAGCCGAAGAGCTCGAGGCCCTCCAGTATGACTCTCCCCCGAAGGAGGCCTTTACTGTGCCGGTTCCTCCGATGCTGGAGCGGCTGCTCTTCCGCATGTGGGAGAGCCCGGCCTCGACGCCGGTGTTAAGCAAGCGGGTCCATTCCATGTATCGAGTCCGCAAGAGCCCCGGGTTCCAGAAGGCACAACTGCCGCACCATTCCATGGTGGTGGAATCGGCCATGCATCGACTTAAGAGTCAGAAGATGCACTCCTCGGTTCCTCCGGGTAAGGAGGCCCGGAACCTGGATGCCCTCGGTAGGAAGTGCTTCCAGGGCTCTTTGCTTGCTTGCCGAGTCCAGACATACCAGCTGTATATGGGCATGTATCTTCGAGACCTGCCAAAGGAAATTGCCGGGTTCTCTGCTGGTCTCTCCGAGGAACCTTTGCAGAGGTTCCAGGCCTTGGCCACTGGTATTCGAGAGTGCTCGAAGTTTATTTCTCGAGCAGCCTACGATGGCTTCGAAGCATCGGCTCGAGTATCCGGAGCCGGCATCGGTGCTCGCCGTCAGGCTTGGCTTCAGTCATCCGACCTCGAGCCATGGGTGCAGGAGAAGTTGGTCGATGTCCCCTGCAGAGGTGAAAACCTCTTTGGCAAGCCCATGGCTGATAAGGCGGCAGAACTCGAGTCCGAGACTCTCATCAGAACTCGCCTATCCAGAAGGACCTCTGCCCCTTCACAGAAGAGGAAGGGCTCGGGGAAAAAGCCCTTTTACCCGAGGAAGGTGTCTGCCTATAAACAGCACCACCCACAATATCAAGCCTCAGCAGCTCCCAACCAGGGCCAGCAGGCTAAGGGACAGGGCAATGGGTCCCGTAGGCAGAAGGCCCCCAAGCCCACTACACAGGCCCCTGCTCAGCAGGGTGGAGGTTTTTGACTATGCCGGCATAGCCTCTCCCCCTCCGCGACTTTCGCTCAACACGGGGGGCCGGCTGACCCACTTTGCCCACAGGTGGTCAGCCATAACATCCGATTCCTGGGTGCTGCAGGTGGTTCAAAAGGGCTACCTCTTACATTTTCACCAGGTACCTCCTCCCTATTTTCCAGGGGAGCCTCCAAGACCCCCTCTGCACAGGGACTTTCTCCTTCAGGAGCTGCAAAGTCTGCTCCAGGAACAGGCTGTGGAGCCTGTGCCCCAGCACTTGTGGGGTCACGGGTTTTATTCGAGGTATTTCCTGGTTCGGAAAAGAACAGGAGGCCTCAGACCCATCCTGGACTTGCGCAACCTCAACAGGTTCCTGCAGCGGGAAAAGTTCAAGATGCTTACCCTTGGAATCCTACTGTCCTACCTCCGGCAGGGAGATTGGCTATGCTCCTTGGATCTAAAGGATGCTTACACTCACATCCTTATTCATCCGGCCCACCGGTAATATCTGAGATTTGTGGTGGCAGGGAATCATTACCAGTACCGCGTACTGCCCTTTGGCCTCTCCTCCGCTCCCAGGGTGTTCACGAAATGTCTGGCAGTGGTGGCAGCCTTCCTGAGGCTTCAAGGCCTCTTTGTCTTCCCCTACCTGGACGACTGGCTCATCCGGGCACAGTCTTCCCTAGAGGTCACTCAGGCCACTCAACGCACAGTGGCTCTGCTTCAGCCTTTGGGCTTCGTCATAAACTTCGAAAAGTCCACTTTGCTCCCCTCTCAGGATCTCGAATTCATAGGAGCACGGCTGGACACTCTGCAGGCTCGGGCCTTCTTACCTATGGAACGGGCCAACAGGCTCATAGCTCTGGCCGGCAGGTTCCACAGCGCGTCACCGGCCTCTGCCAGACAATTCCTGCAACTGCTCGGTTACATGGCCTCCATGGTCCATGTCACTCCGAATGCCTGTCTGCATATGCGACCTGCTCAGTGGAGCCTTCGCACTCAATGGCATCAGGCCACAGGGAGACTGACGGACTTAATACAGATCTCCGACCGCCTGGTCTCCTCTCTGCAGTGGTGGCTTCACCTGCCCAATCTGGTACTTGGCATGACTTTTCAGTCTCCTCCTCCTTCTCAAGTGCTCACGACGGATGCCTCTCTCCTGGGATGGGGAGCGCATTGCCAAGGAACATGCACTCAAGGCCTTTGGACACCTTGGGAGGCTGTTCAGCAGATAAACTTCCTGGAGCTGCGGGCGATCCGCCTAGCTCTGCGGACCTTCTCTCACCTCACTTCTCGTCGGTCTGTACTGGTGCAGACGGACAATCAGGTCGCCATGTTCTACGTGAACAAACAGGGGGGCACAGGCTCCCTCCTTCTATGTCAGGAGGCTCGGAGACTGTGCTCTTGGGCAGTCGACCACGACATCCTCCTCAAGGCTGTTTACCTGCCCGGGCAGGACAATTGCCTAGCCGACAAACTGAGCCGGATTCTGCAGCTGCACGAATGGAGGTTGAACCCCGTAGTGGTCCAACGGATCTTCGGCCGGTGGGGCCTCCCCACCGTGGATCTCTTTGCCAGTCCCCTAAACCGGCAACTCCCCAGGTTCTGCTCCCGGCACCCGCATCCTCTCAGAGTAGCGCCGGATGCTTTCCTCATTTCGTGGTCCACGGGCCTACTGTATGCCTTTCCTCCCACGCCACTTGTGTCCCGGACGCTGTTCAAAATTGTCCAGGACAGGGCCTCCGTGATCCTGGTAGCGCCCAGGTGGCCGAGACAACCCTTGTTCCCTCTACTCCTACAACTAGCGGTGGACACCCCTCTTCCTCTGGGGTTTCAGCCCGATCTCCTGACCCAGGATCAGGGTACTCTCTTCCACCCCAACCTCCGGGCCCTTCATCTGATGGCCTGGCTGCTGAAAGGGTAGTCCTAGCTCCGCTCTTACTTCCTCCGGAGGTGGAGGCCGTTGTCCTGGCGTCTCGGCGACCTTCCACCCGGAAATCTTACGCCCTTAAATGGCGTCGCTTCTCGGTCTGGTGTTCTCAGCGCTCTGAGGACCCCTTCGCCTGCTTAGTATCGGTGGTTCTGCAATATTTGCTTCACCTCTCCGATCTAGGCCTCAAATCCAACTCTGACAGGGTCTACCTCAGTGCTCTCTCTGCACATCATTCGCCGGTGGAGGGCCAGCCTATTTCCGCGCACCCCCTGGTGGCGCGTTTTCTCAAGGGCTTTCTTCTGCTTAAGCCCCCGTTGCGCCCTCCAGCTCCTGACTGGGATCTCAATGTGGTCTTGCAAAGGCTTACCTGTCCGCCTTTTGAACCCATGGCTAACTGTCCTCTTCGTTTCCTCTCCTGGAAAACTCTCTTCTTGGTAGCCCTTACCTCCGCTAGGCGCGTTAGTGAACTACAGGCCCGAGTGTCGGAGCCCCCTTACACTAGGTTCTACAAAAATAGGGTGGTCTTATGGACTCACCCTAAGTTTCTTCCGAAGGTGGTCTCCTCTTTTCACATCAGTCAAGAGGTGGTTCTTCCGACCTTCTTTCCCAGACCGCATACCAGCCGAGCTGAAACTGTTCTGCTTACCCTGGACTGTAGAAGAGCCTTATCCTTCTACCTTGACCGTACGCGTGAGCATCGAAAGGCTGTCCAGCTTTTCCTCTCTTTTGACCCCAATCAGTTGGGGGTACCCGTCTCTAAGCGTACTCACCTTTTCATCTTTATCAAGTGGTGTATTTACCTGTCTTTTTTCCAGGTCCTCATGCATTGAGTGCAGAGAGGAATCTTCATACCCTGGATTGTAAGAGAGCTCTTGCTTTTTATTTATTTTATTTATTTATTTACATTCTCTTATATACCGCGCTATTCTGTATCAGTGCGGCTTACATTGAACAAACTGAAATTACATTGAACAGGGCATTATAACTTGGAGATAACTATTTTACAGGGAACATGGGCTATGGAGGGTTAAGTGGCTTGCCCAAGACCACAAGGAGCACCTGTGGGACTAGAAACCCCAGTCCTTCCGGCCCAAGGTTGCTGTCCTCTAGTGGGATTTGAACCCCCGACCTTCCGGCCTGAAGTACCTTGCCCCAACCACTAGGCCACTCCTCCACTCCCTTTCTCTGGAGGGCCATGTCACAGCTCATAATGTGAGGGCCATGGCCACCTCTATGGCTCATCTAAATTCTGTGTCCATCGACCAGATCTGTCGAGCGGCCACCTGGGCCTCGGTTCATACCTTCACAGCCCATTACTGTTTGGACAAGGACTCCCGCCGGGATGCCTTGTTTGGTCAGGCTGTTCTCAAACACCTGTTCCATGCTTAATCAACTCCTACCCTCCATCCCTGGTTGGATGCCTGAGATCCATGGGAGGAGTTAGAGCCCTTCTCAGGGTCTCACAACCTTGGTGATCTCCCAGGCATCTCTAGCTGGGGAGTCCCAATATGTGAAGACTCATTCCTGCTTGTTCCTGGAGATAGCACAGTTACTTACCTGTAACAGGTGATCTCTGGGAACAGCAGAAATAAGTCTTCACAACCCACCCACCTCCCCTAGGAGTTGTATCTCTCTATCTATCTTTCCTTTCCTCTCTCTCTTTGTCTCAGCTTTAAAACTCGAACTGGAGAGAGGCGGTTAGGAAAGGCGGGAAGGCAGCGCGCAGGCGCTGTGGGATGCTCCCAAAAGCTTTTCTTTTTTGGGAAGCTGGGGAGCGTTCCCGCGCAGGCTCTGTCGGTACCGACGTACCCATATGTGAAGACTTATTCCTGCTGTTCCCAGAGATCACCTGTTACAGGTAAGTAGCTGTGCTTTCTTTCCTAATGGACCTCATCTAGGAAAGACATCACGGATTTTCAGTTAATCTAAACCTATAACGCTTTCTAAGTCTGTCCTTACTTGTTATCGGATATAGGGGTCTTCCCACCCCTTCTCTCCTACAGGGACAATTTCTATTGTCAGTCCAAATCGGTCAGACTTATTTTTCCTTTTGGTCCTAGCATTGTATGGTTCTTTGACCAAAAGGGCTTAAGCTTTATCTAATAGTACCCTCTGCGTTTCCCGCAGAAGCCCTAACTTATGGTACTACCCCAGTTTTCCCCTGGGGCTGTTTCTCACCCTGATGGGTTCTGACCGCCACTTCTTTTTCCTACAGTTTATTACCTCTACTTCACAGTGAGGTACTCCTTGAGGATCTTCTACTGGCTCTTCTAATAGATCCATATGAACTTCAATAGACTTTTACAATACCACCAAGGGAGGTCCATATTAGAATATTGCATTCATTATTTTACTACTAAATGTCATCTATACAAGGTCTTCCTCCATAGAAGACCTGTTCTAGTCCAGCTGTTCCACAGCACGTTTTCTATAACTCAACTCCTACCCTCCATCCCCAAGATGCCTGAGGTTTGGAAGAGTAGCATGGCTCTTTTTAGATTCGCAGGAATCACAAGGAGCAAGAGTGGTGATGACACAGAGGCTTTATTAGGAGACCCCAATGCGTTTCGGCAGTAATGCCTTCCTCAGGGGGTTAAAAGCACTAACAAACATATAGTAAAAACAATATATTAAAAACATAATAAGAACGTTAAAATTGAAAAATGATAACAAACTAATTGAAGCTCGACGGGCATGGTATTGGACATTATACATATCTTAATCTCTTGACACTCAAAGATAAATAGGGCTTTGCATCGCGGTGACTGCACAGTGCTCATTTTTACTGTCTTCCCCCCCATATAACATAATACTCATTTTATCCCCTACAGTTTTAAATCTGTATAGAAATCAGTCCTCTCTTCATTCAGTTTTTTTACTTATTGGGTCTTTATTAGGACAATTTTACAGTTGAGACTTCGGCTTATCGCCTTTCTTAACCCCACCACCTGATCACCTACTGATGGCGGTTGTTTGAGTGAGTAATATTATAATTACTGATGCGTCTTCCTTATTTTATGTTTTATTATTTATTTATTGGTTTTAAGTCCCCTTCTGCCCTACGTTGCGCATGTTCCTTTTAAAAAATTAAAAAAAAAAAAAATTTAATTTTTAAAATTTTTTTTTTTTAAATGAATATACAACTCTTTATGGTGCACTGTTTTAAATGTTTTTGTACATGTTCTCTTTATTTTGGTTTAACTCATGTTTGCACTATAATTGCTTATTGAGTACACAAAATTCAATTATATGATAATTTAAATATGTGTTCTTAATTTTTTATTTTTTTAAGTTTTAATTATTTATTTATCTTTGAGTGTATTGTGATTATGATGTGATAATGTTTAATGAGTTGTACAGATGTTCTTAATTATTTATTGTTTTACTTTTTATTTATTTATCTTTGAGTGTCAAGAGATTAAGATATGTATAATGTCCAATACCATGCCCGTCGAGCTTCAATTAGTTTGTTATCATTTTTCAATTTTAACGTTCTTATTATGTTTTTAATATATTGTTTTTACTAAATGTTTGTTAGTGCTTTTAACCCCCTGAGGAAGGCATTACTGCCGAAACGCGTTGGGGTCTCCTAATAAAGCCTCTGTGTCATCACCACTCTTGCTCCTTGTGATTCCTGTTGGTTCTGCAGGAGCTGCTGCTCTTTTTGTGCCTGGTCTTTTTAGATTCGCTACATGCTTGGACTCCCTCTGGGCATCTTAGCTTGGGGAGTCCCCATATGTGAAGACCCATTCCTGCTTGTTCCTTGAGATAGCACAGTTACTTACCTGTAACAGGTGATCTCTGGGAACTGCAGGAATAAGTCTTCACAACCCACCCACCTCCCCTAGGAGTTGCTTTTCTCTATCTCTATCTTTCCCTTTCTTGCTCTCTCTCTCTCTTTGCCTCAGCTTTAAAACTTAACTGAGGAGAAGCAGTTGGGAAAGGCGGGAAGGCAGCACGCAGGCGTATTGGGATGCTTCCAAAAGCGTTCTGATTGGACGCTGGGGAGCGTTCCCGCGCAGACTCCGTTGGTACCGAAGTACCCATATGTGAAGACTTATTCCTGCTGTTCCCAGAGATCACCTGTTTCAGGTAAGTAACTGTGCTTTCCTGCTTGTTCCTGGAGATAGCGTACTCACCTGTAACAGGTGATCTCCGGGAACAGCAGGAATGTAGCCTTCACAACCCACCCTCTTCCCCTAGGAGTTGTACGTCTCTTCTCTTTCTCTCCTTTTATCTCAGCTACAAACTGAACTGAGGAGGGAGAGCTGGAAATTCGGGAAGGCAGCTACGCAGGCGCAGTGGGATGCTCCCAAAAGCGTTCCTATTAGACACTGAGGAGCATTCCCACACAGGCTGTTCCCGGAGATCACCTATTACAGGTGAGTAACTACACTTTCTCAAAGATAGAGAAAAGAGACATCATCTGTTTATCTCCAAAAACAAGCAGGAATGAGTCTTCACATATGGGTATCGTCGGTACCGACGGAGCCTGCGTGGGAACGCTCCCCAGCATCCAAAAGGAAAGCTTTTGGGAGCATCCCACAGCGCCTGCGCGCTGCCTTCCCGCCTTTCCCAACCGTCTCTCTCCAGTTCTTTTTTTCCGCGGAGCCAGCAGGTCGTGTTTCCTGTCACCGCTGAAGAATTTCTTATTTTCTTATTTCTTATTTTCTTTAGTCGCGTGTCTGCCTTCTCGAGGACCGGTACCACCGGTTTATATTTTTTCTTTATAAAAATTTTTCTTTCTGCTTCAGTGCATTTTCTCCTGTGGCCCTAGGCCTACAGTCTTTTTCCTCATGGAAAAGCCCGCCTCCGGGTTTAAAAAGTGCACAAAGTGCAGTGGCACTATTTCTGTCACAGACACCCATGACTGGTGTCTAAAATGTTTAGGTCCTGATCATTCCATCGTGGATTGTGAGTCCTGCTCCATGATTTCTAAAAGAGGGTTACAGAATCGGTCAGCCAAGCTCAGTACCCTGTTTCCCTCCGATGCAGCTTCTGTGGCATCGACGTCTTCCAGAGCTTATTCTTCATCCCATGGATCTCAGGTAACAAAACTTAAGTCCGGTCGATCCTCAAAGGGTACATCTCCCTCTAAGTATCGAGATGTACCCGAACTTATTATTGAGGAATCCACACCAGCAAAATTACCCCGGCGGGAGGCTCCGGCTTCCAAAGCATTATCTATGGGGTCACAGGTTGACATCGATGGCACGGCCTCGACCGATCCGCTGTTACAATGTTCTGGGGTACCGGCGGTTCCCAGTACCGACATCCAGACATTGGTGGCGTCGATGGATCAGAATATTCTGACCATGCAGTGGGCTGTTACAGCCTTCATACAAGCTGCGACGCCCTCGGTACAACAACATCCTCCGTTGTCGATACTGATTCCGGTTCCGGATCCAGCTCCTGTTCCAATACCAGTACCGCTTGCATTGGCATCAGCATCTAAAGCGGCGATACGGTATCCAGTGATGCCTGTTAGTACCGATTCGGTACCAATGACTCCCGATGTCGATACCCCTCGGTACTCGTATCGGGCTCTGCGAGAGCATCCAGACAGTCGATACTTCGATTCCTCTGAAGAATCTGATGCATCAGAGGTTTCCATCGAAGCATCGGAGATCCGTCCTCAGGAACCCTCTTCTCCAAAAAGGAGAATGTCTCCTCCTGAGGACTTGTCTTTCCAGGACTTCATCAGGGAGGTGGTCAGAAGCCTGTCCATTGCAGTAGCCTCTGAAACTGAACCCAGAGCCAAAAAATTGGATATTCTTCAATATCCTAAGGCTCCTAAAGAGGCAGCCATTTTACCAATACATGAGATTCTTTATGACCACATGTTAGGTATATGGGAAGCTCCTCTTACCACCTCTCCTTTTTCTCGCAGGTTGGACACTATGTATCGTGTTCCTCCTTGTGGTGGATTTCATAAGACTCAGCTTCCTCACCACTCTATTGTGGTAGAGTCTGCTATGAAAAAAATCAAGAGTACAAAAAGACACTCCTCTTCTCCTCCAGGAAGAGAATGCAGAACCTTAGATGCTTTTGGCAGGAAAATCTTCCAGGCCAGTATGCTTGTAGCCAGAATCAACTCCTATAGTCTCTATATGGGGATGTTTCTAAAAGAGGTTACAGATCATCTACACACCTTATCTCCTTTTATGTCAGAAGATAAGAGAGAAGAATATATTACCTGGCTTAAACATGCTCAGGATGTATCCAAGTTTTCCAACTGTGCAGCCTTTGACTCCTTTGAGGGTGCCAGTAGAGCTTCGGCTATTGCCATAGGCGCACGCAGAGTAGCTTGGTTACAAGCCTCTGATTTGGAATCCTGGGTACAGGATGGTCTGGGCAACCTTCCCTGTACAGGGAAAACCTGTTTGGCAAAGATTGGCAAGCAAAAGCCACCCAGATGGATGCTGAAAATTCTGCTTTAGATAGACTCTCAAAGTCTACTACTACTTCTTTCAAAAAGAGGTTATTCAAGAAAGGATCTTTCCCAAAAAAAGGGATATTTTCTTCTGGTTATGGTCAGGCCTCTTCTCAAGGTCGTTTTGCTACAAAGAGGCAGCAACAACCAAAACAGGCCAAGCCTCAGGCTGCGAGGACTGCTACGGCCCAACAGCCTCAGCCTCCTCAGGGCCTTTGACTTTCCACTAGAGAACTTAGCTTTTCTGGCTCTAGAACATCCAGAGCCTCTCACCATCCCAGGAAGGTTAGCTCACTTTGCTCCCAGATGGGAACAAATCACAGCAGAGCACTGGACCCTCTCTATTATAAGGGATGGATTCAAACTACATTTCTTAAACCTTCCTCCTTACACCATGGTGAAACAGTTCAGCTCTCCAACTTCTCTTCTCGACCTTCTAGGTCAAGAGATTGCTACCCTTCTTGCCCAAGGGGCAATAGAAGAAGTACCCCTTCTTCAACAGGGCTCAGGGTTCTACTCCCCCTATTTTCTCATCCCAAAGAAAACAGGAGGCTACAGACCCATCCTAGATCTCAGAGAGTTGAACAAGTTTCTATACAAGGAGAAATTCAAGATGATTTCTCTGGGTACTCTCCTTCCATACCTCCAGAGTCAGGACTGGCTTTGTTCTCTAGACCTCAAGGATGCGTACACCCATGTCCTCATCCATCCAACACATAGAAGGTTCCTTCGGTTCCTTTACCAAGGAAAGCACTACCAATACAGAGTGTTTCCTTTCGGTCTGGCCTCTGCTCCAAGAGTGTTCACAAAATGCATGGCAGTGGTAACTGCATTTTTACGCACTCTGGGGATATTCGTATTCCCATATCTGGACGACTGGCTCATCCGAGCTCCATCCCAGTCAGAGGCCCAGACCTCCCTGGCCTGCACAAAGCATCGTCTTCAGTATCTGGGACTGGTGATCAATATTCCCAAATCCCATCTCACCCCTACTCAGTCTCTAGAGTTCATAGGGGCCTTACTGGATACTACAACTGCAAGAGCCTATCTTCCCCAGGCCCGTTGCCTACCCTTGGTGCAGTTAGCCTCCCAGATTCAGTTAAAATCCCATTTAACTGCTCGAGAGATGCTACAACTCTTAGGCCACATGGCATCCACAGTGCATGTGGTTCCTTGTGCTCGCCTTCACATGAGGGCAGCTCAGTGGACTCTATCCACCCAATGGACCCAGGCATCAGGTTGCCTGTCAGACAAAATAGCAACCTCCAGTCGCCTCTTTTGGTCCCTCCACTGGTGGAAATCCACTCAAAATCTGTTGTTGGGGTCCCCCTTTCCACAGATGCTACCCTAAGTAACCCTTACAACAGATGCCTCTCCAAAGGGTTGGGGAGCTCACCTTCAAGATCTCTCCACTCAGGGCATCTGGTTTCCACAGGAGACATCTCTCCATATCAACCTCTTTGAGCTCAGAGCAATCTTCTTGGCTCTCAGAGTATTTCACACCCTGCTCAGCTACAGGACAGTCCTCATCCATACGGACAATCAGGTAGCCATGTTCTATGTGAACAAGCAGGGGGGGACGGGCTCTCTGTCGCTTTGCAACGAAGCTCTGAGATTGTGGGCCTTCGCCAGAGAGCATCAAATCCATCTCATGGCAGTGTATCTTCCAGGGGTTCAAAACTCTTGGGCAGACAGACTCAGTCGAATTCTGCTTCCACATGAATGGTCCCTCCATGGGGACCAGATAGCCAGGATTTTCCGGATTTGGGGTACCCCAGACATAGACCTATTTGCAAGTCCGTGGAATGCCAAACTTCCCCGGTTTTGTTCCAGGATTCCGTGTCAGGGAGTTCAGGCCAGGGATGCCTTCCTCCTTCACTGGGGGCAAGACTTCCTCTATGCCTTTCCACCTATTCCCCTCATCCCCAAGACTCTGTTCAAGCTTCAGAGAGACAAGGCATCTATGATCCTCATAGCACCACATTGGCCACGCCAAGTGTGGTACCCTCTACTTCTGCATCTCTCTCTAGCTTCCTCCCTGGACCTGGGGTCTGCTCCAGATCTCCTCTCCCAAGAGGAGGGAACCCTGTGGCATCCAAATCCTCAGTCTCTTCATCTCAAAGCCTGGTTGCTGAAGGCCTAGACCTTCAAGATTTTCACCTTTCTCAGCAAGTGAAGGATATCCTTCATGCTTCCAGAAAGCCTTCCACCAGACGCTCTTATGCTTTTAAATGGAGAAGGTTTTCCATTTGGTGTGCAGAAAATGGTCTTAACCCTTCTGCAATACCTTTGAATTCGTTACTAGACTATTTGCTGCATTTATCCCATGCAGGCCTTAAAACAAATTCAATCAGAGTCCATTTGAGTGCTATTGCAGCATCCCTGAAGCCTCTTAATGGACAACCTATTTCCTCTCATCCTCTTATAGCAAGGTTCATGATAGGCCTTCTTTTAACTAAACCTCCCATTAGACCACCTCCAGTGGCATGGGACTTAAATCTGGTTCTTGGCTAGCTTATGAAGCCACCCTTTGAACCCTTAGCCACTACCTCCTTGAAATTCCTTTCCTGGAAGGTTATTTTTCTCATTGCACTCACCTCAGCTCGCCGTATCAGTGAGTTACAAGCTCTAGTGGCTAATCCTCCTTATACAAGGTTCCATCATGACAAGGTAGTTCTCAGAACTAATCCACAATTTATGCCTAAAGTGGTCTCACCTTTTCATCTGAACCAGGAGGTATATTTACCTGTCTTCTTTCCAGGGCCTCATGCATCAAGTGCAGAGAGGAGTCTTCATACCCTGGATGGCAAAAGAGCACTTGCTTTAAATTTACAAAGAACACAGCAACATAGAAAGTTCTCTCAACTTTTTGTTGCTTTTGATCCTTCCCATTTATTTATTTATTTATTTATTACAATTTCTTATATACCGCACTATTGTCAGCGCGGTTTACATACAACAAAATGACCATAACAAACTGTTTGGCTTCACATAGAACAGGAGAAAACAACTTGGATAACATGCTTATGCTTTACATAGAACAGGAGTAATAACTTGGATAACATGCTTATGCTTTACATAGAACAGGAGTAATAACTTGGACTTCCAGTCTCTAAGAGAACTCTGTCCAATTGGATTGCTCAGTGTATTTCCTTCGCCTACCAGAGTAAGAACCTTTCTCTGGAAGGCCATGTCACAGCTCACAATGTGAGGGCCATGGCAGCCTCTATGGCTCATTTAAACTCTGTGTCCATCGACCAAGTCTGTCGAGCAGCCACCTGAGCCTCGGTTCATACCTTCACAGCCCATTACTGCTTGGACAAGGATTCCCGCCGGGATGCCTTGTTTGGTCAGGCTGTTCTCAAACACCTGTTCCATACCTAATCAACTCCTACCCTCCATCCCTGAACTGGATGCCTGAGATTCATAGGTGGAGATGGAGCCCTTCCAGGGACTCACAATCTGGGTGATCTCCCAGGCATCTCTAGCTGGGGAGTCCCCATATGTGAAGACTCATTCCTGCTTGTTCCTGGAGATAGCACAGTTACTTACCTGTAACAGGTGATCTCTGGGAACAGCAGGAATTAGTCTTCACAACCCTCCCACCTCCCGTAGGAGTTGTATCTCTATCTATCTTTCCTTTCCTCTCTCTCTCAGCTTTAAAACTCGAACTGGAGAGAGACGGTTGGGAAAGGCGGGAAGGCAGCGCGCAGGCGCTGTGGGATGCTCCCAAAAGCTTTCCTTTTGGACGCTGGGGAGCGTTCCTGCGCAGGCTCCGTCGGTACCGACGATACCCATATGTGGAGACTAATTCCTGCTGTTCCCAGAGATCACCTGTTACAGGTAAGTAACTGTGCTTTCTATGTCCACCCATAAGGCCCCTTCCAGCTGGTCTTGATGTACTTTGAAAGCTCTTAGGGTGGCAGCTTGGTGATACAGCCGTAGAAGCGGGAACTTTGCTCCCACTTCTTTTGTTCTAGAGATTCGGTGAACTCCTATCCGAGTCCTTTTCCCTCTCCAAACAATTTTTATCAGTTTCTTTTCTCATTTTTTAAGGAAATCTCTATGGAGAATTATTGGGATTTGATTAAATAGGAAATTGAACTTCGGGACGATGGTCACTTTTAAGGCTGCCAGTCTACCCATCAAACTCAATGTCATATTTGGCCAATGAAGTAACTCATTTTCTATTTGCTTTGCCAGTGTTGTATAATTGCTTCTGAAGAGGTCTTAGGGGTCCCTTCCAATATGTACTCCCAAGTACTTGATATTCTGGGTTGCCCAGTTGAGGGGAAAATTTGCTAGTTCACCTTGGGAGAGTCCTCCTAGATTTAGCGCTTCCATTTTAGTTAGATTGACTTTAATCCCAGAGACTCTAGAAAACTCAATGTCTCTCAATAAGTGTGAGAGGGATTCTTTGGGTTTAGATACAAACAGGAGAGTATCGTTCGCATATAGGAGTATTATGTGGTCTCGTTTCCCCGCTTTTATTGGTCAGATATCTGAGTTCTCCTATATTCGGGCTGCAAAGGCTTTGATTACCTTTGCAAATAGCATGGGGGAGAGGGGACATCCCTGTGTCGTACCTCTCTGCAAAATGAAATATTCCAAAATGATCAAAATCCGGGCCGTGGGTTTTCTGTAGATCGCCTGTACCCCATTCAAAAAGCCCTTCACCAGGTTAAATTTCTTGATCATCTGAAATAGAAACTGCCATTCTACCCTGTCAAAGGCTTTTTCTGCATCCAGCGCTATACACATAGCTGGTTGCTTTTCCTCCTTAATTAAATGAAGTAGGTTTACTGCTCTCCTCACGTTGTCTGAAATTATGTAGCCTTTTATAAATCCCATTTGATCAGGATGTATCAGTTCTGGGAGGAGGTTTTTGATTTGTTTGGCAAGCACTTTAGCAAAGAGCTTCACATCGGTGTTAATTAATGCCATAAGCCTATAACTGCTATAATGCTGCGGTGGTTTCCCTCTTTTTGTAAAACATTAGCGTTGTCCATTGAGCCTGGCAGCAGGTTACCTTTCAGTGCTCCCGAGAATATTTTTGCTAGGAGGGGGGATAGATCCACTGCCAGACATTGGTAAAATTCCACTGGGTAACCATCTCACCCTGCCGCCTTCTCCTTAGACATTGCTCTAATTGCCTCTTGGACCTCAGTACCAGTAATTGGGTTCCTTCTTCTTCCATGAGTCTAGGGATATTCACCGATTTAAGTTTAGTTCTCAGTTCCCCCCCCTTCGCCTTATTTTTGGACCTATATAAGCCATGTAAAAGGCCTGGAATGACTTATCAGATTCCCTTCGTGGTATATATTTTTTCCCCTTTGGATCCCTGTATTTCTGCTATTAACCTTGAAGCTCTTTGTTTTTTCACTTGCCATGCGATTAGTTTCCCCGCTCTATTACCTTGTTTCATATATTGTCTCTTAGAAAGACTCCATAGATATGCAATGCCCTCACTTTCCATATCATTAAGTTGGTGTCTAACCTCAATGTCTGTGAATAAGTTTGCGCATTGTATCTTTTTTCCCCACTTTTACTATGCAGTTCCCCCAGTTGCTGGAGACATTGGATTTTCTTTTTCCCGTTTCGGCTAGGCTGTCCATTGGATTATCAGTCCTCTCAGTAGAGCCTTACCCGCATCCAAAAGAGTATTGTCCGCGGTTACCCCGTTGTCATTAGTATTCATATAATAGTGCCAGTCCTTTTTAAGTCTATTTACCAGTGCCTCCTGTTGGAACATGAGTGCATTGGCTGTTCAACCAGTCCAATCTGCCCTAGCCCTTTGTCCAGTGGGATGCCAACTGCACTCCACCAGTCTATGATCCACTAGTTTAATGGGGTGTATTTTTATTTTATCGAAAGTCCCAGCTCCAGCCCTAGATGTTAAAATGTAGTATCTATGTATCTGTTCTGGGTGTATAACATGTAAATTCTTTAATTCCTCCCATTATTTCTCTCCACAGATCCACTACGTTCCAGTGCATATCACATGCTTGGAGTTCCTGTCTCTCTCGGTGATGAAGTTGTGTTATATAGTTTGATCTGTCTAGGGCGCCCAAGGCACAATTCAGGTCTCCTCCCACTGCCCATTCTCCTTTCGCTACTTTAGCAAACTCCTCCAAACGTTTGTGAAAAAGTTACCCTTTGGACCATTAGGGGCGTACAGATTGAGGAGGGATATATCCTATTGTTCAATTCTTCCGGTCATCCAGATTATACGCTCCTGTGAATCTTTTCCTGTATCATATTTTACGAAGGGGATTCTTTTATGGTACAATGTAGCCATTCCTCACTTTTTTTGTATTAAAGGCCAAACAGAACATTTGTTCATAGCCCCGGGCTTTTAATTTTTTATGTTCATTCTGTTAGGTGTGCTTCTTGAATTAGCGCTATATCTAAGCTGGCTCTAGCTGGTGCGTTTAAGACTTTACGCCTTTTGCATGGGTGGTGTATTCCTCTGACATTCAGGGTGCCAATCTTAATTCCACCCCATCTGCGATGGAGTGCTTTGCAGCTAATTCAAGTATCCTGTCTGTCAGCACCTTCTACTTTAATTGGCATTCACAATCATTATAACCAGATATATTAAAACCATTAAACTTTTCAACAACACTTTCAATATCATCCCCTACCTCACCTTCTTTTCCCTTTTCCTTCCAGGCTTCCTCCATACACTCTTTTACCACTTTGTTATCTGGTGATCACTTCCCCTCCCCCCCTTCCCTCTTCAACCACTTCCCTCTGTGTCTTTCCCTTAGCCTTCTAAATTCCTCCGTTCTTATATTCTGCCCCTTCCCTTACAATTGTATTTATTTATTTTTATTTGGATTATGATACAGATTGACAGCCCACTTTCCTCAGACTGTAGTTTACCCCCACTATTGTTCTTTGTTTATTCATCCCTCTCCAAAAGGTAGATTTGCCTTTACTTCAGCCCTTTGGTATTGGCTGTTTCAGGTTCCGATATTGTCTCTCCCCTGTTTGTCCACTCCACCTGGATGGCCGGTCTAGTTCCCTTTACTGTTTGCTGAGTGGGCCTCTTTTCTCAATTTTCTGGCGCTTCATTCCTGCTATTAGGCCGCCATGGGCTGGTTTGCTTTATACTGAGGAAGTGCTTGACCACTTCTATGGATGTGAAATATTTCCTGACCCTTGCTTCCATGAAAATTAGTTTGGCGGGGTACCAGACCACTGCATTGTATCCCTTTTTGTTTAGTTTGTCCTGACATTTTGGAGTTCTCTTTTACGCCTATCAGTTTTTGCTATCAGGTCTGAGAAGATGAGCACCTTCCAGTTCTTGTAATTTATGACTCTGGATTTATGTGTTGCTTAAATTATCACCTCTCTCCTGATCGTTTGTCCGACATACAAAATATTTTGAGTGTTCCGGTACGTTTGAGTGATCTCATTACAACACTGGCAAGTATAGGGCATAGAAATATATTTCCTCTTGTACTGAGGAAAATGCACCACACTGAGGTCAACAAATTATTTCACACAAATTGCAAAACACAATATGTATTTAATTTTTTTATAATTCATGCAATATTTTGTAAATTTCCTCTTATTCACAACATTTTTCTTTTTGCTGTATTGCTAAACAAATACATGGGGAGGGGTGACCTGCACAGAGCGGCAGGTGCACCTACTCTTGCCATCTTACTGGGCAGACTAGATGGACCATACTGGTCTTTATCTGCCGTCATTTACTATGTTACTATGTTACCCCTCAGTCCTGGAAGCGCAGCATCCTTACAATGAACCTCTGGGTAGCAAGCCCTTTTCCAACTTTGGGTGGGGTTCCCTGTGTGCCCTCTCGATTTTGAATTCCGTTGGTGTTCCTGTGCCTGAAAAGCACTCCCTCGGCAGATTTCGAATAAAGGTTACTTAATTCTAGTCTTCTGCCCCTTCAGGGATCCCAAAGATTCGTAGGTTTGATCTCCTATCCCGGTTTTCATAGTCCTCAAGTTTATCGTACAGTCTGGAAATTTGAGTTTTAAGCTTTGCAATATCTCCCATATGGGTCAGTTGTTCGTTCTCCACACAGCTGATCCTCCCCTCTGCCTGCTCAATATGCTCCCCCCAGAGCGACAATCAATTTTATTTAACACCGTGTTCACTATTTGTTTTTGAAGCACAGATTTGTTGAAGCACCTGGAGAAGCATGGTATTTTCCCCTTGCATGTCTTCTTCCATAGCACTCATGACTAATGAAGAAAGGGAGGGCGGCTGTGAAGTTGCTTCAGCTGTTTTCGCCGACATTTTTAATTTTGCCGCATATAGATCTGTTATTGAGATACTGGTTTTGGGCCTGAGAGTTTTGGGCATCTTTCTCCCTGGGATTCATGGTGACGACCTATGCTTCTTCGTTTATTCTCTGTTTTGCAGAAGTACAGCCACGTACGTACCCTTATGCTGCTTTCCTTAGCCTGGATCTGTATGAATCCGCTTTTGTATTTATAATTCTCCGGGAACAAGCAAGAAGTCAGTCCTCACATATGGGTGATGTCGATGCTGATGGAGCCCACGCGGAGCAAATCCCCAGCTTTCAAAGAAAGCTTTTGGGGGTTGCTACCACACATGCGTGGTCCCTTTCCCATCCAAAGAAGCCATCTTGCTCAGTCTCCTTTTTTCCGCGGCATCATACGTAGTCTATCCCTGTCCTGGAAAAAGTTGAATTTTCTTTCTTTGCCATTTGGCTGGTTTTTTTTTTTTGGTCGAGCACCGGTACCTTTCCCGCTCGACCCCAGTACCTTGGTATCGGGCCGGCCCTCCTCTTTTTCGATTTTTTTCTCCTTTTGGTCGTCTCCACCCTTGTTTTCCTCATTGGCAGCCTGAAGTATCTTCGACTTTGCTGGGGTCCTTTTCCCCCCCAGTGGGTTCAAAAAGTGCGATAGGTGCGGGAAGATTATGTCCCTCACTGATATGTATGACTGCTGCCTCCGGTGCCACGGCCTGGACCACGACCCGGCAGTCTGTGGCCTCTGTAAAAAGATGTCCTCAAAGGCCTTGAGAAGCTGCCAGCAGCAGCATGAAATTTTTTTTCCTGATTCCCCCATGTCTCCGAGAGCCAGGATATCGTCTGAGGCCTCCACGCCTCGGGAGGAGCACTCCGAAGCCGTGCGTCGTCGAGGGACCTCAGAGAGATGGTCTCCCTCGAGGGAACTGAAAAGAAGTAAGAAATCCTCAATGGCCGCATCTCAGGATGATTCAGAATTGCCAGGTCCCTTGCGGGGCCAGTTGCAGAGCCCTGAGAGCCGGTCTGGGGCATCGGAGAAGGAGCGCCCATCCAAGGTTCCCCGAAAGAACCTGGTCGCGGACCGGCCCAGGCAAGTACACCCCATCCTAGTCGAGGAATGGTGCGGAGCCTCCGGAACTGATGTCTAGGATGGCATCCTTTGAGCACAGGATCACCGCCTTCCTAAAGCAGCAGTGGGTGCTGGTATCTGGCACGTCCGGTTCCTCTGCCCTGACCACTGAGTGTTCAATGTCGAAGTCGACCCCGGAGGCCGAGCTGATCCTCGAAGCCGTGCGGGCCCAAGTAGATCTTCGGCCGCGGTCACGCTGGGCCTTCTGTTCATCTGGACCGGGACCGAGGTCAACGTCGGGGAGCACTGGGGTGGATAGTGCTGAACCCCTCGGGGCCCGAGGAGTGCCACCCGTCTTCCTCGGAGGCCTCCGCTTGGGAGTCCGAAGATAAGGAGTCACCGGACACTCGCCGTCACAGAGATGTTCCATCCGATTCCCTGGTATCGGAGCCTCGGAGAAGTTCCCCTCCAGAAGACATGAGTTTTTGGGACTTCGTTCAAGATATGTTCAAGGCTTTGGCTTTCCCGATGGAGTCTGAGGAGGATCCTCGAGCAGACGAACTCGAGATCCTCCAGTACGAGGCTACCCCTCGGTAGATCCTCACGGTGCCCATCCTTCCTATCCTGGAATGCCTTATGCTCCGCATGTGGGAGACGCTGGTGTCAATGCCGTTGATCAGCAAGCATGAATGGATGTTTCTAGTCCGCCGGAGCCTTGGATTTCAAAAGTCACAACTGCTACACAATTCCATGGTGGTGGAGTCTGCCATGCGTCGACTGAAAAGTCAGAAGATGCACTCCTCGCTGTACAGAAACATGTAAGAGACAGTCCCTGCTCATCAGAGCTTACAATCTAATTAAGACAAACACAAAAGGCGTAAACATCAGAGCTTACAATCTAATTAAGACAAACACAGAAGGCATAAACAGGGGGAAGGAGAAGGAGATCAGTTGAATCACGATCCAAAGGTCGCAGCAAAGAGGTGAGCCTTCAACCTGGATTTGAAGAGGGTTAGCGAAGGTGCCTGGCGTACAGACACGGGTAGTTTGTTCCAGGCGTAAGGTGCAACAAGGTGGAAGGAGCGAAGTCTGGAATTAGCAGTAGGGCGTAGATAGAAGCAGTTGGTTAGAGGAGCAGAGTTCCCGGGAGGGGTTGTAAGGAGAGATAAGAGAAGAAAGGTACTGAGGAGCCGCAGAGTGAATGCATTTATAGGTCAGCAGAAGTTTGAATTGGATGCGGAGACGGATAGGGAGCCAGTGAAGTGACTTGAGGAGAGGAGTAATATGGGTATGATGAGGCTGGTGGAAGATTAGCTGTGCAGCGGAGTGTTGAACATATTGAAGGGGAGAGAAATGACTCAAAGGGAGACCAGCAAGGAGTAGGTTACAGTAGTCAGGACGGGAGGTGATTAAGGAGTGGATAAGCGCTTTAGTAGTGTGTTCAGAAAGGAAAGGGTGGATTTTGCTAATGTTATAGAGAAAGAATCAGCAGGTCTTAGCTACGAGATGGATATGTGTGGAGAAGGAGAGGGAGGAGTCAAAGACAACCCCCAAATTGCGAGTCGAGGAATCTGGAAGGAGTACAGAGCCATCCACAGAGACTGAGAAGGGAGGAAGGGGAGAGGAGGTTTTAGGGGGAAAGTTAAGAAGTTCAGTCTTGGCCATGTTCAATTTCAAGCGGTGGTGGGACATCCAGGCAGCAATGTCAGAAAAGCAGGCAGAGATCCGGGTCTGGATTGCCGGAGAGAGGTCAGGCATAGAGAGGTAGATCTGGGAGTTATCAGCATACAGATGGTAATGAAAGCCATGGGGGGAGATAAGTGCACCAAGGGACTGGGTATAGAGAGAGAAAAGGAGAGGACCCAAGAAAGATCTTTGGGGTACGCCGAGTGGGAGCGGAGTGGGGGAAGAGAAAGAGCCACCAGAACACACACTGAAGGAGAGATAGGAGGAGAACCAGGATAGAACAGAGCCCTTAAAGCCAATTGAGGACAGGGTATCGAGGAGAAGGTTGTGGTCAGCGGTTTCAAAAGCAGCAGAGAGGTCAAGGAGGATGAGGATAGAGTACAGGCCCTTGGATTTTGTCAGCAACAGGTCACTGGAGACTTTGACAAGAGCTGTTTCAGTAGAGTGCAAAGGACGAAAGCCAGACTGTAGGGGATCCAGGAGGGCATGAGAGGAGAGGAAGTCAAGGCAGCAGTGGTGAACCGCACATTCAAGTAGCTTAGAAATGAAGGGGAGGAGGGAGATGGGTCGATAATTTGAAGGACAGGTGGGATCAAGTGAGGGTTTCTTGAGGAGAGGTGTGACCACAGCATGCTTGAAGTCTGCAGGGACAATTGCAGTGGAGAGCTAAAGGTTGAGGATATGAGAGATGGAAGGGACAACGGTGGAGGAGATGGTGCTTAGGAGATGGGTGGGGATAGGGTCAGAGGAGCAGGTGGTGAGTTTGGAGGGGGAAGTAGCCGAGTTTGTGGGGAACTGGAGGGTGATCTTGTGGATTCCTTTGTTATTTAGTCTGAACTCTCCGTTGTGACTTTGCTTTCATTCATAGCGACCCCTCAGTACTGCTGCTGAGCTGAATATTATTACATGGTATGCAGCTAATTGGTGGTGCATTACGTCGGCGATGTGCTCCCCTGTGGAATGCAGAGCGGCTGACTGAGAGCCTCAGCAGATATTTCCCCTCACTTTCCGTATCCGGGGTTGGAGCAGGCAGGGCTGTGTGGTAGGGCTCAGAGACGTCCCGGCTCAGCTCTCTCACTATTTCTCTCTCTCATCTGAGGTGCCGCGGGTCTTCCAATCCCCCAGCTTTCAGCACAGTTGTTAACAACAGTGAGCCCAGCATTCTGTTGTGTTCGCTATCTTTTTTGTGGGCTATTGTCCTCAGCTGTGCGGGGAGGGGAGGGAGAGATCCATCATATGTCCTTTCATTTCGCCACATAACCAGAAGCCCTCTATTCTTGGAGATTTTAACATTCATGTTGAGAACCCCCCTGATCCTTATGCTTTAAAGCTCTTTTTCCTTACCTCCTCATCCGACCTCCAACTTTATTTTATTTATTTAGTATACATTTGTATACCGCTACTTCCAGCGATCAGCAGCGGTTTGATTACAGATTGGAAATTGTCAAATCATGACAGGAAATTTTTTGAGGTATAAACACATTGATTAGACAGGAAAGCACAGCACACAGAGAACTATTTTACAGGGAACATGGGCTATGGAGGGTTAAGTGGCTTGCCCAAGACCACAAGGAGCACCTGTGGGACTAGAAACCCCAGTCCTTCCGGCCCAAGGTTGCTGACCTCTAGTGGGATTTGAACCCCCGACCTTCCGGCCCGAAGTACCTTGCCCCAACCACTAGGCCACTCCTCCACTCCATAATAGTGCCGCCACTCACCAGCATGGCCACTGCCTCGGCCATGTATTCTTCTCTAATAGCTTACCCTCAAACTTCTGTACCTCAGTTTTTCCCTTATTGGACCATTTTCCATCGCCTGCTGCCTCAACCTTGCTCTGTCTCCTCCAACTTCTTTAGAAATCTTCATGCTATTGACCCTTTGGCTCTCTCCTTCACTGTCTCATCACCTCTTTCCTCCACTATGTCTTCTGTGTCTGTTATTGAGGCAGTAGCTTCTGCTCTGGATGCAGTTCCTCCATCCATGCAACATCCTATAAGGCGTACTAATCCCCAGCCCTGACTGTCTTCTTCTACTACCTGCTGTCTATGTTCCTGTGCCCGTTCAGCTGAGCATGCTTGGCTCAAATTCCGCTCTTTTGTGGACTTTCTACATTTTAAATTCATGCTTGTCTCTTTCCAGTCAGACATAGCACTCACCAAACAAGACTATTATGTCTATCTGACTAACTCTCTTGCCTCTGACCCTCGCCGTCTCTTTACAACTCTCAACTCTCTCCTCAAGATGCCTCTGCCTCCGACCCTTCCCTCCCTTTCTGCACAAACCCTGGCTGGCTATTTCCATGACAAAATCCACAAGATTACCCTCGAATTCCCCACGAAGTCAGCTACTTCCCCTCTTACCCCTCTCCACTGACAGCTTTCCCCCTCTACCTCTGCTACCCTTTCTTCCTTTTCTGTGATCTCTGAGGAGGAAACCACACACCTTCTTTCCTCCTACAAACTCACTACCTGTTCCTCTGATCCTATACCCACCCATCTCCTCAGCACCATCTCCTCCACTGTTGTTCCTTCCATCTCTCATATTCTCCAAGAACAAACAGAAAGTCAGTTCTCATATATGGGTGATATCGGTACCGATGGAGCCTGCATGGAAGCATCTCCCTAGCTTTCAAAGAAAGCCTTTGGGAGATGCCGTTAGTCTGTCCCCCTGAAAAAAATTTGATTTCTTCGTGATCTCCAGCAACAAGCAGGAATGTAGTTCTCACATATGGGTGACATCGTGTACCAACGGAGCCCACGCGGGAGGCTCCCCAGCTATCAATAGGAGAGTTTTTGGGAGCAGTCCACTGTGCCTGCATTGCTGCCTTCCCCGCTCTTCTAACTGACTCTCCTCAGTTCTCTTTTTTCCGCGGAGCCGACAGGATCTCTCCTTTACCTGCTGAAGAACTGCTACCTTCACCCATATCACCAATACTCCTTTTTTTTATGTTTTCTTCTATTTTTAAGATTCTACTTCTTCTTAATAAAATCTAAAAATAATTTAAAGTTTTTCCTCAGATCTTTTTCTCTTCCTCTGAGGCCCTCACCAGGCCTACCCTCTAAGGCAACATGGAAAAACCTGCCAGTAGGTTTAAAAAATGTACGAAGTGCTCCGGCACAATATCGATTACCGACAAACATGACTGGTGCCTCAAATGCCTCAGCCCTGATCATATCCCCACAGAGTGTGCACTCTGCAAGCAGATGACAAAACAAGGCCTTGGGAATTGAGCCAAAAAAGTTAGAAGAGCTCTTCCCAGCAGACACCCTCTCCTTGGCCTCAACCTCCTTGAGGGCTTCCTCTGGCTCCAAACATTCGAAAGACTCCAGACATGGTGAGAATAAAACCTCTCCTTCCCGCACTCCCAAGGAGAAGTCGCTGCCCTGGGAGCCCTCGGAGACTTGGAAGGACCAAGGCAAGAAAATGAAGGACCACTCTGAAAGTCCAAAGACATTGAGGTAGCAGTCGAGGGAGAGGTCCCGGGAGCGTTCTTGCTCTCACCGGGAATTGTCCCTGACCTCATCTGATCAAGGCATCCCCGACCAGAGGACTTCTCGTCCAAAGCCTCAGTGGGGAGTCGAGAGGTACTTGTAGTGCACACCTTCGCAGAGCTTTCGACACCATGCCCATGTCTGGTGGTGGCTGATCCCGCTCCATCCGATGACCAAGCACTGGAGACATCGTTGAATTAATGCATGCTGACTCTGGAACGCACTCTAGCAGCCCTCCCAAACCTAATCCGCAACAAGGATCTCCCTGCATTTAGAAAGCAGATAAAAACTCTCCTCTTCAGGGATCATCTTGGGACAACACAGAACAAAACTACACAAAACAGGCATCGAACCTCTAGCAATGGGTCCAGGAGAAACTCCTCGACGTCCCTTGCCTCAGGGAAAACCTCTTCGGCAGGTCGATGGGAGGACAAGGCGGTCAAACTCGGCTCTCAAGGAAGACCTCTGCTCTTCCCCGAAAGAAAACACCTGGGAGGAGTCCTCCTTTCCACAGAAAGGGCTAGCCCTACCGGTGCTACTCCTCTTACCCAGCCATCCAGATCCCTCCACAGGGTCGCTAGGACCCACGTAAGCCCAAGGGCCCCAAGCCCCAAACACCAGCCCCAGCCCAGACTGGGTTGGGGTTTTGACTGCCAAGGCATAGCCTCTCTATCAATGGTGGATCAGCTACCAACAGGAGGGTGCCTGTCCCTTTTTGCCCACCGGTGGGCTACCATTACCACTGACTCCTGGGCAATCCAGGTGGTCAGAGAGGGTTACCTCCTTCACCTGGACCATAATCCCCCTCCTCCTTTCTCAAGAAAGCCCCTTCGGACTCCCCTGCATTAGGCCCTACTCCTGCAGGAACTCTCAGGCCTTCTCAGAGATAGGGCTGTTGAACCTTTACCTCCTCACTCAAGGGGAAAGGAATTCTATTCCAGGTACTTCCTGGTCCCAAAAAGAACAGGGGGCCTAAGGCCTATTCTGGACCTGAGAAATCTGAACAAATTCCTGGTGCAGGAAAAATTCAAAATGCTCTCCCTTGGAACTCTGCTGCCCTACCTCCAGCAGGGAGATTGACTATGCTCCTTGGACCTAAATGATGCCTATAGCCACATCCTTTTTTATCTCAATCACAGACAGTACCTGCAGTTCATGGTCAGGGGCGACCACTGCCAGTACAAGGTACTTTCCTTCTGCCTAGCCTCCGCACCCAGAGTCTTCACCAAGTGCCTGGAAGTGGTGGTTGCCTACCTTTGTCTCCAAGGGGCCTTCACCTTTCTATACCTGGATGACTGAATCATAAAAGGAGATACTGCTTCAGAGGTGCAGCAGGCCATGACCCGCACCATTCATGTATTAAAAAACCTGTGGTTCGTGATAAACCACCCCAAATCACACAGGACCTGCAGTTCACAGGGGCTCGCCTGGACATCCTCCAAACCAAGGCTTTCCTCCACTTGGAAAGGGTGGATCGTCTTGAGGCCCTGGCAACCAAGGTAAAACACCGTTACACCTTGTTGACACAATCCATGCTATGCCTGCTCGGCCACATGGCCTCCACAGTCCATGTAGTCTCCAACGCCCATCTTCACATGCGGACAGCTCAGTGATGCCTCCGCTCTCAGTGGACTCAGACCACGGGCAGGCTCCGGGACAGGGTCTTTGTGTTCCGTCAACTAGCAGAGTCACTCATTTGGTGGAATACACACCATCTGCAGAGGGGTATGCTCTTTCAACAGCCAAATCCCCAGAGGATTCTCACGACAGATGCCTTCCTGCAGGGCTGGGGTGCCCATTGTGAAGAACTGCGCACACAGGGTGTCTGGTCTCCCGAGGAAAGCCAGCAGCAAATCAGCCTGCTGGAAATAAGAGCCATTTTTCTGGTGCTCAGGGGTTTCCGACACCACCTGTAGCTCCAGTCGGTGCTAGTCCAGACAGACAACCAGGTTGCAATATTCTGTCTGAACAAACAAGGGGGCACAGGGTCTCAATGCCTCTGCCAGGATGCTGTGGCCCTCTGCTTGTACTCAGTCAGGCAAAGGATGCTCCTCAGAGCAGTCTACCTTTTGGGTCAGTACAATGCCCTTGCGGACAGGCTGAGCAGGGTCCTCCAGCCGCATGAGTGGCACCTAGACCCCAAGGTGGCGCAGCGGCTGTTCCGACTGTGGGGAACCCCGAGTCTGCACCTCTTTGCCAACCCACCCAACACTTATCTATCCCGCTTTTGCTATCCCCAACCGCACCCGGGCCAGGTAGCGGCAGATGCCTTCTTTGTCTCATGGTCTATGGGTAGTTTTGGAGTTTCTGAGATTTGCCTTTTCCTTGTTTGTCTGCTATGAGAATGGTATTACAGTATGGTTAAGGAGTAGAGCTGGAAGAATATTTGTCTGATGAAGTATCATGGTAAAGCTCTGGTAATGACTTTTCTTTTTTTGTTGTACCTTTTCAAATCCAGGCTGAAAACTCCTCTCTTCACTGCTGCTTTTGGATCTTGACTCACCTGATCTTTGTGTTTCCTTACCATTCCCACTAGACATATCCTGTGTCTACAGCTTCTCTGTTGTCTCTCTTGACTAGATTGTAAGTTCTTATGAGCAGGGACTGTATTTTACATGTGTCTGTGCAGTGCTGCATACGTCTTATAGCACTATACAAATGCTCAGTAGTAGTAATAGTAGTAGTAGTAGTAGTTGTGAGAGATCCACTTTGATACAAATTCTGAAAGCTCCCTCTAGAGGTTCTGGCTGATATTGCATGATGATGTCATAAGAATCCTTTGGGAGCTTCCTCGGTCTCCACATCTGCTGATAGGGGTTCACAGCCCACTTGACTAGATTGGTCTAGCACAGGGATGGGCAAACTACGGCCCGTGGACCTTTTAATCCGGCCCCCTCTGCCCGGCTGAACTCTCCCGGCGCGGCTGAAGCCCTCTGCTCCGGCTTGCAGATACGCGAAGGGAGAGTGTCTCCCTCGCGTCTCTGTTAAGCCCGCAGGGGCAGATGGGAAATTTCCCAGCAACCCCTGCTTCCCATCAGCCCCTGCGGGCTTAACAGAGACGCGAGGGAGACACTCTCCCTTCGCGTATCTGCAAGCCGGAGCAGAGGGATTCAGCCGCGCCGGGAGAGTTCAGCCGGGCAGAGGGGGCCCCGCGGGACACTCCATGCTGCTGCGGCGGCAGCGGCCAGCTTTTCTTTTTATGTTAATTTCCATGAGCCGATGGGGAGGGGGGGGGGGGGTTAGGACTGGCAGTGGGCTGTGAGCCGATTGGGGGGGGGGGTTTTAGGACTGGCAATGGGCTGTGGGCTGATGGGGGCTGTCTGGAAATGGGGTGATGGGGGTTAGGACTGGTAATGGGCTATGGGGGGGAGGTTAAGACTGGCAATGGGCTGTGGGCTGATGGTGGGGTTAGGACTGGTAATGGGCTATGGGGGGGTTAAGACTGGCAATGGGCTGTGGGCTGATGGGGGCTGTCTGGAAATGAGGTGATGGGGGGTTAGGACTGGTAATGGGCTATGGGGGGGTTAGGACTGATAATGGGCTATGGGGGGGCTAGGACAGGAAATGGGCTGGTCACTTGGGAGGATCTGGATATCCCACTTCCTGACGCTTCGGCACGCAATAACTGCAGATTCATGTGAGGTGATTCAGAATCTTAAATCTCGCTCATATCTTGCCCACGCCATCTTTTCGGAGGTAGGGAGGCATGGTCTAGTGCAGGGATGGGCAAACTACGGCCACTAAAATTGAAGGTACTATTTTATGAAAGAAATACATTGCATAAAAGTTTTGTAAAATAACTCTTTTTATGCTTTTCTACCTTAAATTAATCTAAACATTTAATGTTACAAATTTAAATTTAATTTATATTAATTCACACATACACACCGTCCATCTACTCTTGGTCCGGCCCCCGGGTCCAATATATGAACCCATTGCGGCCCTCGAGTCAAAAGGTTTGCCCACCCCTGGTCTAGCAGGACTAAAGGAAAGGACATTATCTGATAAGTAAGATTTCACTTTTGTATTGATATTGAAAATTTTAAATAACTAAAACTTTAAAGAATTAAAAATCCCACTGATACTCCTTGTAGCTGTTAACCATCCATTGCTTCAGATACAATTTTAGATGGCAAGCCCTTTGTGGACAGGGAAATAACTACTTTAACTGAATGTTACCTACCTTAATCATCTACTAGAAAGTGTGAGCTAAATACTAATAAAATAAATAAATCTAAATTTTGAGTCTACAAACTTCTCCGGGATCAGGCAGGAAATCAGTCCTCACATATTGGTGACCGATTGAGCTTGCACGGAAACTCTTCCCAGCTTCCAAAGTACCTGAAGTAGCCACCTTACCTCGGTCTTTTTTTTCTGTTGAGCTCTTTGGATGTCCGTTCGATTCCCATAGATAAATTGTCATCTCCAGGAACAAGCAGGAATGTAGTCTTCACATATGGGTACCGTCGACACCGATGGAGCCTGTGCGGGAACGCTCCCCTGCGTCCAAAAGGAAAGCTTTTGGGAGCATCCCACCATGCATGTGTGCTGCCTTCCCGCCCAACTACCTCTCTCACTTCAGTTCTTCATTTTCCGCGGAGCAGACAGGACATGTCCCCTGTCACCGCAGAAAATCTTCTCTTATTTTTATATTTTTTGTGGTCGCGTCTGCCTTCCGTCGACGCCTACCGGTACCACCGGTGCTTTTCTTTCTTTTCTTCTAAAAATAACTCAATTTTAGTGCTTTTTCTCATGGGTTTCTTCCCTGCTCTGGTGCTTGGCGCCATTTTGGGCATTAGGCCCTTTTTTCCCTTACCATGGAAAAACCAGCCACTGGTTTTAAAAAATGTTCAAAATGTGGCGGTACAATTTCTATTACCGACACCCATGACTGGTGTCTTAAATGTTTAGGTCCTGACCATTGCCCTACGGAGTGTCTCTCCTGCAGGAAGTTGACTAAAAGAAGTCTTCAGAATCGAGCAAATCAACTCAGTGCCCTATTTGCTTCAGACACGATGTCTGTTGCATCGATGTCTTCCAGGGCTTCTACTTCTTCCCAGGGTTCTCAGGTAACTAAACACAAGTCTTCCAAGACTAGCCGGTCCTCGAAGGGTAGATATCCCTCTAAACATCGAGATGCCACTGGCGTTGCCCTCGAGGACATTTCACCTGCAAAACAGCCCCAGCGGGAGGCCGAGGCCTCGACCTCGATGGAACTACTGGTGCCTTGCTCAGGGGTTGTGGCCGCTTCCACCAGTACCGACACCCCGGCATCGGCAGTAGTGATGGACAAAAGACTCCTCGCTATCGAACGCAGTCTAGCGACTCTTTTAGCTACTTTGGTACTGCTAAAGTCGCTGCAGACAGTTCTGCAAGCACCGATACCGATGCCGGTACCAGTGCCAGTGCCCTCATTACCTGTTTCAACAGGCATGCTTCCCCCGATGCCGAGCTTGGAATCTCCCTCCAGCATGGGGGATCAGGTACCGACTCGTTTTGGTGCCGACATCGAGCGGTACCAATGCCATCTGCTTCGGGAGAACCCGGTGCTTCTTCCTTTTGAGTCTTCCGATTCCGATGACTCGGATGATTCCACCGGTACCCAGAGCTGAACTTTTACAAGATTCAATTCCATCTCCTCAACGCAGAATGTCCCCTCCTGAGGATATGTTTTTTTCATGATTTTGTACGTGATATGGAAAAGGGTCTTGCCATTACAGTAGTACCAGAAAAGGAGCCTAGGGCAGAAGAACTGAGAATTCTTCAATATCCTTTGGCTCCAAAGGAGGCAGCTATGCTTCCTATACACCAGATCTTACATGATTTAATGTTAAGAATGTGGGAAGCTCCTTTAACAGTATCTCCACATTCTAGACATCTTGACACTATGTATCGAGTACCACTTTGTCCAGGGTTTCAGAAGACTCAGTTACCACATCATTCTATGGTGGTAAAGTCCGCCATGAGGCGGATTAAGAGTGCTAAATGATACTCTTCCAATCCACCAGGTCGTGAGTCTAGAACACTGGATGCCTTTGGTCGTCGATGCTTTCAGTCCTCCATGCTATCAGCAAGAATCAGTTCCTATATATTATACATGGGAATGTTTCTTGAAGAGGTTACAAAAGACTTGGAACTTTTGAACCCCTTTCTTCAAGAGGATAAACGGACAGATCATTTGACTTTGGTCAAACATGCTCAGAATGTCTCTAAGTTTATGAATTGTGCTACCTTCGACTGTTTTGAATGTATTAGCAGAACGTCTGCTATATCCATAGGAGCACGTCGTATTGCCTGGCTCCAAGCTTCAGACTTGGAGGAATGGGTGCAAGATAAGCTGGGAAATATTCCTTGCACAGGAGAAAATCTCTTTGGCAAGGATTGGCAAGCTCAAAGCTAATGAAATTGACAATGATAATACAACTTTAGACAGATTGTCAAAATCTACAGCTAACCCAGCCAAGAAAAAGTTTTTCAAAAAATCTTTTTTCTCTAAAAAGTGAAACTTCTATCCATCTTCCACCCAGCAAACACATGTTCCCCAGAAGGGGCAACAACAAACTAGACAAAGAGACAAGCTCAGCAGGCTCAGCAGACCCAGCCTCCTCAGGGTTTTTGACTGTTGTCTAGAGAACTTAGCCATTCTTCCTGTTCTAAGCCCAGAACCTTTAAATATTCCAGGCCGTATCTGCCATTTTGCCAAAAGATGGCAACAAATCACATCAGAAAATTGGACTCTATCTATTGTGAGTCTGGGATACAAGCTTCATTTTCTCAGCTTGCCCCCATCCACGCTAATAAAACAGTTCAAATCTCAACCACCGGTCTCAGACCTGTTGTGTCAAGAGGTCACCACTCTTCTGGCTCAAGGGGCTATAGAAGAGGTTACAATGTCCCAGCAGGGCACAGTATTCTATTCCCCCTATTTTCTCATTCCAAAGAAGTCAGGGGGACTAAGACCAATCCTGGACCTCAGAGAACTGAACAAATATTTAGTCCGAGAAAGGTTCAAGATGATCTCCCTCGGCACTCTTCTTCCATACCTTCACAAGAAAGATTGGCTATGTTCTCTAGATTTAAGGGATGCTTATATGCATATCCTTATTCATGCAGATCACAGAAAATTCCTTTGATTCCTAGTCAAGGGAAGACATTTTCAATACAGGGTCCTTCCTTTTGGACTGGCCTCTTCTCCAAGGGTCTTCACAAAATGCATGGCAGTAGTAGCAGCATTTATGAGGACTCTGTGAATTTTTGTCTTCCCTTACTTAGACGATTGGCTCATTCGAGCACCGTCAGCTCTACAGGCAAGTCATGCTCTTTCTCTAGCAATGCAAATACTGCAGTACTTGGGATGGATCATAAAGCTTCCAAAGTCCCAGCTCACCCCACCTCAATCCCTCGAGTTTATAGGGGCTGACTTGGACACACATCAGTCAAAGGCTTTCCTGCCTGAGCCTCGCTGTCTGCGCATGATCGAGCTAGCATCTCAAGCAGTGCTACAAACCTTCCTCACTGCCCGACAGATGCTTCGACTTCTACGACACATGGCATCTACAGTCCATGTGATTCCTTATGCACGCCTTCACATGCGAGCGGCCCAGTGGACCTTAGCTTCCCAATGGTCCCAGGCCTCAGGGTGCCTGTCAGACAAGATCAGAGTTACCACACGCCTGATTGCGTCACTGCATTGGTGGCAATCTCTGGAAAACCTTACAATATGCTCTCCTTTTCAGCAACCCCTACCTCAGGCTGTCCTGACGACAGATGCATCCAAGTTGGGTTGGGGAGCCCACTTGGGCGATCTGTCTACCTAGGGTCTCTGGACCCCACAGGAGGCTTCTCTTCAAATAAACCTCCAAGAACTAAGGGCAATTTTCAATGCTATTCGAGTCTTTTGCTTCCATCTCATAAACAAAACAGTTCTGGTGCAAACCGACAATCAAGTGGCCATGTTTTACCTAAACAAGCAGGGCGGAACAGGCTCTCTGCAATTATATAACGAAGCTTTGCAACTGTGGGCCTTTGCCAGAGAGCATCACATTCATTTGTTGGCAGTATACCTTCCAGGCATTCAAAACATTTGGGCGGACAGGCTCAGCCGAGTCCTGTTGCCACACGAGTGGTCTCTCCACTCAGTTGCTCTGCTGCAGTGCTAGAGAGAGGACCTATGCCAGTGAGCTCCTGCTTGGGGGAGGAGCCTAGCTCACAGTTGGTGCCTGGATGTCGGGTCCTGGGCCATCTCCAGCGGGAGAGGCCCAGGCCCAGAGGCCTACCAGGCCTGGTAGGCCTCCTTCGCTGCAACCGGATGGGGAGGATGGCAGCCTCTCACAGCCGGTTCCCCGGGAGGGGGACTCCCCAGGTAGGACTGCACATGGCCAGGGAAGAGGGACCCACCTGCCCGGAGGCTCGGGCCCGCTACCCCGGGGAGGAGACTCCTTTCTCCTTCCCAGGCAGGGTGTGGAGGCTGGGTGGAGGCAGGGAGAGGCCCTGGGGAGGCCTTGGAGGACTGTCTCGTACAGTACTGGGGGAGGCGGGTTCCCCTCTCCACCTCGGGTCCTGGAGGAGGCCTCTACCTCCTCCAGTGAGATTGAAAACGGAGGGTCGGGCTTGCCGTCCTTCCAGCAGCCAGCTAGGGCCCCAGATGAGATCGTGGCGGCGGTACGGCAGCTCCGGGGTCTCCAGGAGGAGGCGGCCCAGCTGCAAGCCCAGCTCTCCCACCTGGAGAGCCTGCAGGCCACCATTCCCGGTGAGGAATGGCTGGCCTATAAGACCTATAGGAAGGGGGTGAAGCGGGCCTTGAAGGCCAAGTATCAGGAGATCTCGTATTTAAAAAGCCAGGGTTGTGGGTCCCTTGCTGAAATCTACCAAAATTATGATAGGTGGGCTCATGGTATGTCTGCAGTCCAGGGGAGGCCCCTGGGGGTACATAGACCGGGTAGCTACCACCTATCTCACACTCTGCCCTTCCCCTGTCCGACCCCTGTGAGGAACGCAGATTGCTCTATACCACCCCCCTGTGTGCCATCTCGGTCCGGAGACCCTTACCTGCCGGTGACAGATGTTGCTGGTAGTGTGGCTGTCCTGTCCCAGGATGTTGGGCCCGTGGTTCCTGGTCTGCCGGAGTCTGCTGTTCCAGAGGGTGATTGGGCATGTCCCGAAGGAGTCTCAGCCCATCAGAGGTGGCAGGATCCTGGAATGGCGTCCCCTACTGCTCCCCGTGCACAGCTGCTGGATTCATGCACCGCGGGTCCGGAAAGGAAAGGAGGGTTCAGCGGCAGCGGTTTCCCTCATCAAGGGGCATTTTCGGCTCTTCTCCCCGTCTCTGCGATGGCATCGAGGGCTGCGGGGAAAAACCAAGATGGCCGCCGGGGACTCCGCGGTGACGTCTGCCTTCCCCCTGAGCAGGATCCTACGGTGCAGGAGCTGTCTGCAGGGCTTCCCCCAGCCCGACTGGAGATCCAAGATGGCTGCCGAGAACCGGGTGATGTCACTTCCGGGAGAACCCGGAAGTGTGAAGACGGCTGTCCTCCCCACTCTGCCCTGCCGAAGGAGCACCGGCGAAGATCAGCAGAGGCGGTGTGGGATCTGTCCCGTTGCTCCTCTACCGGAGGGGTTCCTGCAGATGCCGCTGAAGTTTCAACTGCTGTTTTTCCACGTCGGGGGTCAGCGGATGCTGCCATGGCTCGTCGGCTGCCTTTTGCTGCAGCCATTGCCAGTGTTGTACAGCCTGCGGCTGTGCAGGGGGTTCTTGGGGGTCCTGCTTCTTCTTTCCTGGATCCCCGGAGGCTGCAGACTGGCCGTCCCTGGTTTCCGGAGGTGGCTGTCTGGCGCCGGAGGAGTGCAGGAAAGGGGAAGGAGCAGGGAAAGGGCTGCTTTTCTTCACCTGCAGCCCCCGGGGGGGGGGCCGGAAGAATGCTCTTCAGCTGTCCCTGCAACCTGTGTCGGTGGAGCGGGATGCACAGGTGTCTGTAGTTCCCGCTGGTGTGGCCGAGGGGGGCCTGGCTCGTGGGGGGCGTCCGCCCTCTCGGCTGGAGCCATGGCTGCCGGCCTGGATGTCCCTGACCCCTATGCCACGTCTGGCACCGGCAATCAGGTAGGACCTGGGAGTGGCGGGGGGCAAGGAGAGGGGGTTCGGGGGGATTGGTTCTGGGGGGACCTGTCCTGCTGGCTCCGGATGGTCCTGGCTGTTTGCCGGCAGTCTTGCAGGTGGTAGCGGATGGAAAGGAGCAGGGATCTCCTGTCGCTGGCGGGGAGAGGGAGGGGGAGCGGACGACTGGTCCACCAGTGGGATGGGGGTAGTGGTTTCTCTTGATGGGAGGCAGGGACTGACGTCTATGGGGTTGGGGGATGGGGTGGTGCCCCCGGATCTCAGGATTGGGGGGGGGGGGGCAGTGTCAGTCCCCGTTGGTAGTAATGGAGACGCAGGAGCTCCCCGACGGGTTGGGAACACAGGGCAGGGGTACGGGGGGGTTCCCTGGTCCTCCGGGTGTCACCGAGAAACAGGTGCATGATGCCATCATGCTGGCCCTGGAAACCCCGGATGGCCCTCAAGGGGCCTTTGATACACTCAGGTGGCAACAGGGTCTCGTAGAGGGGGGTGCTCTGGAGTTTCTCGGTGGCACCCAGGGATCCGGTAGAGATAGTATCCCTGACTCCGTCTTTGCTGAGCTGATCCTGCCCAGCCCCACGGTCGCCCCCTTAGAGGTGGCTGTGGATCCTGCATCGCAGCAGCAGATTCCCTTGCAGGTGGTGACGGGGGAGGCGAGCGGAGGTCAGGGGCTGGGGGCCAGGGGGTCGGTTCCCCCCCGTACCTTTGCAGAGGCCCAGAGGGGTTCTGGTACGACTCTGGGGACTTCAGGTAGGGCTGGGGGGAGGGGGGTTTCCCAAGGGAGCGGTCCGGCGGGAGGGGGAGGAGGTGGGGGAGGGTTCCGAGGGGTAGGGGGTGAGGTCCGACGGCGCAGATCCGGTGGGCTGGGGAGGGGCCCCCTCCAGCCAGGGAAAAGGTCTTGAGGATGGTCCTTGGGCTGGGGTTTCTCCCGGGAGATCTCTATGCCTTCATCCACATGAACAACACCATTGAGTATGATGTTAGTTTCATGCTGAGACGGGGCTGGAGATTTTCTGGGACCGATACCAGCAGCAGAGGGGGCAGGGAGGGTGGGCTGACTTTCGTGTTGTGCCTATCTCTCGCCAGGGGACAGTACCTGTGACCATCCTGGTTAGGAATGAGTCGCTCCCAGGGCAGGACACCCAGTTTTGGTTGTCGCGTCATGCGGTGCATCTCGCACCCCTGGTTAAGGGTGCTGGGCCCCTAGGGGTGTGGGACGGGTCGTGGAAGGGTAGAATCCGTTTGCGTGAGGTGGGAAATGTCGTGCAGCACGTGCCCTCGGCCGGTTTCCTCGGTCGGGATCGCATCTTGTGCTACTACCCCGGGCAACCTCGCGAGTGTCACCGCTGTGGCTCATTCCGTCATTTGAGCATGAACTGTCCCGAGCAGGTCTGCACCCGTTGTGGTGGACGGGGTCACGCCTCGGCCGGGTGTTTGCTTATTCGGTGTAACCTTTGCGGGGAGTTGGGCCACCCCTTTGCTCGCTGCCCCTCCGCATCACACAATGGATGGGGGGGGGGGATGCCGTCGCCCCACCTCGGGCTCCTGTGCGGGAGGAGGTTGTGGAGGACCCTCTCCCTCAGGAGGAGTCTGGGGGCCCTAGGGTGGAGGAGTCCATTGAGCCGAGGGAGCCACCAGGGGGAGGGGATTTGGGTAGAAAGGAGGAGAGGGTTGATGTGGTGGAGGTTGCTGTTTCACGGCAGGATAGTGGGTCGTGGGTGGTGCCACCTTAGGAATGGACCACTGTCCCTTCTAAGGGTGGCAAGAACAAAAGGAAGAAACGGGAAACATCCCCATTGCCGGATGAAGAGCCCGTGTTGGACATCAATTGTTTCATCTTTTTGGCTGCTGATGTGGCTGAGGCGGATGAGGGCTTGCCTGTGGAGGCAGGGCCTCCTGTGCGGCGCTCGGAGCGGTTAGCGGCGGGGGCGGCCCCTCTTCCTCAGCGGCGGCCTCCGAAAGTACCGAAGGCGCGCCGCGGTCAGGGTCCTCCAATCAGTGTGGATACTGGCGCCCGACAAAGGCTGAGGGAGGATGGGCTTTTGCCCCCGCAGTTGGGTGCTGGGCCTTCGCAGGAGCCCCCTGCTGACCCGGCCATCCCGGCCTCCCCCGCGGGGGTGGGCACTGGTCCGTTGTCTCAGTCGTTGTCCGGGGAGGGGGGGGGGCAGCACCGGTGGTGGACCCCACGGAGGAGATCATTCCTCCGACCTCTGACCTGTCTGTACCCCCTCGCCCCATGGGGGCTGGGTTAGCCCCTGCGACAGCTTTGCCTGGTGGTCCCGGGGGCACCAGCACCTCCTGGGGTGACAGGGTCGGGCAGGAGGAGGAGGAGATCCTCGAGGTGGTCGACGTGGACCGTGAGGAGTTGCTCCAGCTCGCGGGCTTGTCCTGCAAGCGGGATTCCGGGGATCCAGGGTTTGGTGAGAAAAGGAGGAAAGGGTCACTGCACACGAAATAGGCATGGCGTGCACTCCTGCGTTCTCGTGCGCCACTATCAACGTGGCCAGCATTTTGACAGACCAGGCTCGGGCTACGGCCTATGATTTTCTTTCCACGAGTGGGCTGGATGTCATCTTTTTGCAGGAGACCAGGCTCACCTCGCTCGCTAGCCTTCATCGGGCGAAGCGGGAGTGGAGGTGGGGTCCTTCGTACTGGTCACTTGCGGCCCAGCCCTACGCAGGAGTGGCGGTTTTGTTCACGTCTCACCGATTTCAGGTGCAGTATGTGTGGGAACTGGAGCAGGGCCGGTGTTTGCTCTTAGACGGCTACTGCAGGCCCCATCAGTTTCGTTTCATGGTGGTCTACGGCCCCCAGTCTAAGTTGGCGCGGAAGACCCTGTTTCGGGTCATCCGCCCCTTCTTACACACCTCCCGTTTGGTGGTCCTCGCCGGGGATTTCAACACCACCACCCTGTTGCAGGACCGAGGGGGGGTGCGTTGCCCACCCAGTTACGAGGACCTCTTTTTGGCCGAGGTGACCCGAACGGCTGACCTAGTGGATGTCTTCCACCGGGCCTTTCCACGGTCGCCGGGTTTCACCTACTACCATGGGACCTGCAGGAGTCGTATCGATCAGATATATGTGAGTGCCCGGGTGGAGTGTTCCCCTCCGCATTTGCAGGCGGTTGATTTTTCGGACCACCGCGTCCTCTCCGTGTCCTTCTTGGCTAACCACGAGGAGCTCAGCAGGGGTCCTGGCCTGTGGCGACTGAATGTGCAGTTGTTGGCAACATCAGAGGTGGTCCAGGAGTTCTTGGCCTTTCTCGCAGACCAGGAGACCCTGTTGGGTGTTTTTCCTTCCCGCGGCGCTTGGTGGGATGAGGTGAAAACGCGTGCCCGCCAACTCTTCCGTTCCCGGGGTACCTCCATGGCTCGATCCCGCTACCTCACTTACACTGTCCTCCGGAGGTCGCTGGATCGTTTGGTATCCCGAGGGGCAGCGCGGGAGGAGGTGGAAGAGGTGCGAGTCCAGCTCCGTGGCCTGCTTTATGATCGCCATGCCTCCCTATGCTTCGAGGGGGCGGCCGGTGGGGTCGCCACTCCAGACCCTTTCCTGACTTGCAGGGAGAGGGTTCGGCGTCGGGAGGTCATGGCCCTGCGGGGCGAGGATGGTACCTTCATACCTCCCAGGAGGACCTTTTGCGGATGGTGGGGGACTACTTCTCGGACTTGTTCGGGGATCGCCCCGTGGACCTCACCCATATCCGAGAGTACCTGGGCCTTCCCCCAGTGTATTCGGCTGTGGTCCAGGCACAGGTTGATGCACTTGCTGCTCCGATTCAGCAGGTGGAGGTGGAGAGGGCGATTCGTGCCATGCCGTTGGGGAAGGTGCCTGGGCATGATGGGCTCCCGGTGGAGTTCTATCGTACTTTCATCACCCAGCTGGCCCCCTTCCTGACCTCCCTGTTTCAGGAGATCATGGACACGGGGTTTCTCCCGCGGTCATTTCGCGAGTCTGTCCTGCTGCTGCTCTCCAAGGGGAAGGACGATAGCTCCTTGGACTTTTGGCGGCCGCTCTCTCTTCTGAACGCGGACCGGAAGATTCTGGCTAAGTGTTTGGCCAACCAACTGGTGGAGGTGTCGGGCGTTTTGCTGTCCCCTTCCCAGTATTGTTCCGTTCGGGGGAGAGGGGTTCTGGACGCTGTCGCCACAGTCCGGGAGGTGGTGGAGAGAGGCCGGTCGCTCCAACGGGACCATTGGTTGGTCTCCTTGGACCAGTCCAAAGCCTTCGATCGAGTCAGTCACCGGTACCTGTGGGTGGTGCTCCAGCACTTCGGCCTCCCCGCATGTTTCCTCTTTGTCTTGCAGGCGCTGTACCGAGGGGGGGTGAGCTTCCCGTTTATTAACGGGTGGCTCGGACGGCCGTTTGGTGTCGCCTCGGGGGTGCGGCAGGGGTGCCCTTTGAGCCCCCTGCTGTATGTCTTCTCCCTCGACCCCTTCCTCCGGAGATTGTCCTCAGGTGGGTTACGGGGCCTGGAGGCGCCTGGTGCGCCCCCAGTGTCTGTCGTTGCCTATGCTGACGACATCTCAGTTTACGTGGACGGCACTGAGGGGGTGGAGGCCCTGCGGGAGGCCGTGGAGGAGTACTCGGAGGTAGCCCACTCTGTTGTCAACCACAGCAAGTGCCAGACGCTGTGGTTGGGCCCCTCGGAGGCCTCCCCGCCTTCCTGCGCCCCCTTTCCTCCTCCCGTGGGGGAGGTCCGCGTTTTGGGCCTCGTCTTCGGGTCGGAGGACTGTGCGGAGTCCAATTGGGATCGTTGTCTTGAGACTGCACGGTGTCGGGTGCTGCGGTGGAGGGGGTGGAGGTGTACGTTCGAGGAGAAGATCAAACTCCTCGGGACGTTTCTGCTTCCCCTCTTTCTGCACGTGGCCACGGTCTTCGTTCTTCTGTCGTCCCGTCAGGCGTCTGTCAGTGCTGTCTTTTTCTGTTTTCTGTGGGGTAACCGCCTGAACCCTGTCCAGCGCAAGATCGTTTGCCTGGATCGGGCACAGGGCGGTTTGGGTATGTTGCACCCCCTTGTCTTCCTGTCAGTCTTGTCTATGGCGTTTCACTTAGGTCGGATGCGGGAAGGGGGTGGGGTTTGGTGGGTGGCCTCCTATCGGGGGTGGTTCTCCCGCTTCTGGGAGCAGTGGGAGGGGGCGTCCTCGGTCCCACGTGTGCGTCGGAGTGGGGAACAGGCCCCATCGTACGTTTTTACGATGTTGGGGCTCATTCGGCGGTGGGGGGTGACCGACCCGCTCGCCCAGTCCTTGGGGCGGAAAGGATTGTACCGGATGGTACTCACCTCCCACTTTCAACCACGGTGGGCCCTGCGGGACTGTCCGGCGGATGTGATGCAGCGGGGCCTTTGGCAGTTGAACTCCCCTCGGCTGCCGAAGAAGGTTCGGGATGTGGCCTGGTTGTCTTTCCACAGGCGTTTGTACGTGAGAGACAACCTCAAGTACAGGTCACAGGCCGAGCGGGTCTGTCCGATGGCAGGGTGTGAAGGGCAGACGGAGACCATGGACCATTTCCTCCGGCAGTGCCCCTTTAACGTGGGGTCCTGCCGGTTGGTGTCCGCTGCTCTTCACCTGCGTGACCTTTCCCTCCTCACGTATGCGGAGTGGGTGTACGGGGCCTGGTCCTTTCCTCTAAGGCAGGACTCCGGGACCCTCTACCTCGTCACGGCTGTAGTGCGCTACCACCTCTGGCAAGCGCGCTGTCATGTCTCGGCCCGGGGGTTGGTCCTGCCCCTCGACGAGGTGGCGCGGGACATTTTGGAGGAAGTGTCCAGCATGGCGCAACGCGAAAGGCGGGTGGTGGAGGCCCATCGTTGGGAGCGTCTGTGGCGTCACCTCACCCTCTGCCCCCCGTGAGGGGGAGGGTTTCCCTGGGGTTTCGTACTTGTTAGGGATTTGAGGTTGCTTTGTCTCCCGGGGGGGGGGGGGGGGGTGAAAGAAGGGGGGGGGTTTTTCCCTGGGGTTCTTCCTGGTTAGGGATTTGGGGTTGTTTTTCTCCCGGGGGGGGGGGGGGGTGAGAAAGAAGGGGGAGGGTTTCCCTGGGGTTCTTCCTGGTTAGGGATTTGGGGTTGTTTTTCTCCCGGTGGGGGGAGGGGGGGGGTGCGCTGGTGCTGTAGTTCTGCGGCGGTTTGACCACTTGTCCGCTCTCCCCTCTCCCTCTCTCCTTGGGGGGATGGATTTCCCATTTGTTTTGTTCTGGGTAACAGTGTTTTTCGTTTTGTGTGCATCCCGCTCTGCTGTCTAGTGTTGCAGGGCAGTATTGGGTTATATTTTCTTCTTTGGTTTGTATCTTTGGTTTTGTTTTGTTGGGTTTTTGTTGGGGGAAGGGCTAGAGTCGCCTTTATGTTTTTGTTTGGGGGGGTGGGGGTGGGGGTTTTTGCTTTTGATATGTTTGCTTTGTGGGGAGGGTGGGGATGGGGCAGGGGTTGGGGTGGGGGTGAAGGAGCTGCTGCTCCTTCGGGGCGGGGGTGGGGACGGGGGAATATGTTTTGTGGGTGTGCGTGTGGGGGGGTTTGGCAGTCCTAATGGACATTCTGGACAGTGGACATTGCTTGGACTGCTGTGGGTTGCTGTTGGGGGGGGGGGTTGGGATGGACATGGACATTGTGCGGACTACTATGGGTTGTTGTTGGGAGGGGGGGTTGGGATGGACATGAACATTGTATGGACTACTGCGGGTTGTTGTTGGGGGGAGGGGGCACGTGTGCTGGTTGCTGGGTTTGGTGGTGGGTTTGGGGAGATGGGTCACGGGGGGGGGGGTCAGTTTCTTATTTGTGCTATGTCGGGGTGGGTGGGGGTTTTGGGGGGTGTGGGTCTTGTTTGGGTTGCCTGTTTTTGATTTTGTATGTCTTTTTGTTGCTTGTCTATAATAAACAAAATTTCCACTCATATCAACTTGCTCGAGTATTTCAAGTCTGGGGAACACCAGACATAGACCTCTTTGCAAGTCCTCAGAATGCCAAACTTCCCCATTACTGTTCCAGACTTCCAGCTCAAAATTGTCAGGTGAGGGATGCATTCCTGCTCCATTGGGGCCAGGATTTTCTCTTTGCCTTCCTAGCAATTCCCCTAATTCCGAAAACCTTATTCAAACTCCAGAGAGACCAAAATCTGATACCAAAATCTGCAATAGAGTAGACACCCAGGAAGGTGTAAATAACATGAGGAGGGATCTAGCTAAGCTTGAAGAATGGTCTAGAATTTGGCAACTGGGATTTAATGTTAAAAAATGTAAGGTCATGCATTTGGGCTGCAGCAATCCAAGGGAGCAATACAGTATAGGAGGTGAAGTACTTTTGTCCACTAAAGAAGAGCGGGACCTAGGCGTAGTTGTGTCTGATGATCTTAAAGTAGCTAAACAGGTAGAAAAGGCGACGGCAAAAGCTAGAAGGATGCTTGGGTGCATACGGAGAGGAATGGCTAGCAGAAAAAAGGAGGTGATAATGTCTCTGTATAAGTCTTTGGTGCGACCTCATTTGGAGTATGGTGTGCAATTCTGGAGACCGCACCTTCAAAAGGATGTGAACAGGATGGAGTCGGTGCAGAGGGTTGCTACTAAGATGATTAGTGGTCTTCATTATAAAGCATATGAGGACAGACTTAAGGATCTTAATATGTACACCTTAGAGGAAAGGCGGGATAGAGGTGATATGATTGAGATGTTTAAATACCTCCGTGGCATAAATGTTCAGGGAGAGAGCCTCTTTCAATTGAAAGCAAGCAAGAGGGGACATGGGATGAGGGTGAAGGGAGATAGATTCAGGAGTGATATGCGGAAATATTTCTTTACGGAAAGAGTAGTGAATCCGTGGAATAGTCTCCCAATGGAGGTGGTAGAGATGAGGACAGTAACTGAATTCAAAAAAGCATGGGACCAACACAGAGGATCTCTAAAGGTAAAAAGTGGACTGTTGTAGTTGTTATGGAAGGACAGACTAGATGGGCCTTGTGGTCTTTTTCTGTCATCATGTTTCTATGTTTCTATGAGACAGAGGTCACATGATACTCATAGCTCCCTGTTGGCCAAGGCAAACATATCCTCTTCTCTTAGGTCTCTATCGAGCCACTCCTCTGGAGTTGGGGAGTGCTCCGGATCTTCTGTCCCAGAACAATGGATCCCTACTGCACCCAGTCCCCAGTCCCTTCATCTCAAGGCCTGGCTACTCAAGGCATAGAATTTCAAGATTAGGCCTTTCACAACAAGTGAAGGATATTCTTCTAGCTTCCAGAAAACCTTTCACAAGGCGTTCTTATGCTTTTAAGTGGAAGAGGTTCTCAGTCTGGTGTAATCCCCTCTTGGTACCAGTAGAGTCCCTTCTGGACTATCTCCTTCACTTATCAGCTTCTGGTCTCAAGACCAGTTCTGTTAGAGTCCATCTTAGTGCTATTGCTGCATCTCATAAACCCTTCGATGGGCAACCAATTTCCTCTCATCCTCTTGTTTCAAGATTTATGAGGGGGTCTCCTTTTAACTAAACCTCCTATCAAACCACCTCCAGTGGCATGAGATCTTAATCTTGTTCTGGGTCAACTCATGAAGCCACACTTTGAACCTTTAGCTACTTCGGAGCTAAAGTTTCTTTCATAGAAAGTCATATTCCTAATTGCTATCACTTCTGCAAGACGCATTAGTGAACTGCAGGCTTTAGTGGCTGACCCACCTTATTCGAGGTTTCAGCATGACAAAGTAGCCTTGAGGACTCATCCCCATTTTATGCCAAAGGTGGTATCACCTTTTCATTTAAACCAATCGGTTTATTTCCCAGTCTTCTTTCCTAGGCCTTATGCCTCCAGCGCGGAAAGAAATCTTCATACCTTAGATTGTAAACGGGCTCTGGCTTTTTATCTTCACAGAACTCAGCCATTTAGAAAGTCTTCTCAGCTTTTTCTGTCTTTTGACTCTAGTCATTTAGTGGACTGGTAGCTAATTAAGTCCTAAATGACTTGAGTCAAAAGCCAGAAAAAGCTGAGAAGACTTTCTAAATGGCTGAGTTCTGTGAAGATAAAAAGCCAGAGCCTGTTCCTAAATGACTAGAGTTAAAAGACAGAAAAAGCTGAGAAGACTTTCTAAATGGCTGAGTTCTGTGAAGATAAAAAGCCAGAGCCCGTTTACAATCTAAGGTATGAAGATTTCTTTCCGCGCTGGAGGCATGAGGCCTAGGAAAGAAGACTGGAAGATAAACCGATTGGTTTAAATGAAAAGGTGATAGCAATTAGGAAACTCTCTCTAAGTGGATTGCAGACTGTATTTCCTTTACCTATCAGAGTAAAGGAATCCTTCTCCAGGACCAAGCAGGAAGTCAGTCCTCACATATGGGTGACATCGACGTCGATGGAGCCACCATGTGGAGCATTTCCCCAGCTTTCTAAGAAAGCCTTTGGGAATACACCCACGCATGCGCGGTCCCCTTCCTGCCAAAAGGTGCTATCTTGCTCAGTCTTTCTTTTTCCGTGGAGCCCAACGGACGTGAGTCCGTGTCACCCGGAAAAGTTTGATTTTTTTTCTGCGATTTTCGCTCTCTTTTTGTCCGGTTCGACGCCGGTTCCTCTTCCCGCCTGGGTTCGGTACGCCGGTATCGACCCGATCTCTATTTTTCATTTTTTTGCCCTTCGTGGCACGCATTCACGCTCTTTTTTATTTCCCTGGAGGACCAGTCTTTTGACCTCTCAGGGGCCCTTTTTTCCCCGATGGCCTCCAGTGGTTTTAAAAAGTGTGATCGTTGTAAGAAGCTCATGTCTCTTACCGACACACATGACTGCTGCCTGCGTTGCCTCGGGCTGAACTGTGATCCCAAGGTCTGTGTCCTGTGTGGAAAGATGTCCACTAAGGCACTCAGAAGCCGGCAGCATCAGAAGGAGAGAATTTTTTCTGACTCTGCCTCCGGTTGAGCCCGGTCCTCGTCAGTGGCCTCGACGTCTTGGGAGTCTGACCCCGAGTTTCGTCGGGGTTCCTCTGAAAGGGGGTCCTCCAGTCGGGAGCATAAGAGGAAGAGAAAACTCGTGAGGGCGGCGTCGGAGGATGCCCCTGGTTCCTCGAGGGCCCGGTCTCGGAACCCTGACCACCGCCCTGGGCCTTTGGAGCTGGAAAAGCCAACTAAGGTGTCTCGTGTAGAGCCGGAGTCCGTCAATCACGTAAGTCCTGTTGTCCTCGAGGACTCTCCTCCCAGGGAGCCGACGTCAGGCCCGGCGCTGCCGGGGCCCGAGTTGGTGGCTGCTGAGTCTCCTGAGCTTGGACTCAGGCTGACAGCCTTGGAGTGCAGATTGTCTGCCTTCATGGATCAGCAGCGGGTGCTGATGGCCAGCCTGACTGGTGTATCTGCCCCGACCACCAGGACGTCGACTTCTAAGTCGACCCCGGAGACCGAGCCGGTTCTCTAAGCCATGAAGGCCCGAGTCCAGACTAGGTCACGGTCTCCCTCGACCTCCCATTCGGGACCGAGGGCGTCGACACCGATGGCCCTGCGTCGGGGCGGGTGTTGCCGGAGCCCGCACGGTCGGAGCCCCTCGACTCTTCCTCAGATGAGTCTGCATGGGAGATGGAGGACGAGGAGTCCCTAGATGTTGCCGGAGCCCGCACGGTTGGAGCCCCTCGACTCTTCCTCGGATGAGTCTGCATGGGAGATGGAGGACGAGGAGTCCCTAGATACCTTTCGGACTCGGAGGACACACGGTTCTCGTAGTTTGTCAAGGACATGGCCAAAGCTTTTAATGTTCCTGCGGATCCCTAGGAGGAGCCTCGAGCCGAAGAGCTCGATGCCCTAAGTACGACTCTCCCCCGAGGGAGGCCTTTACTGTGCCGGTTCCTCCGATGCTGGAACAGCTCCTCCTCCGAATGTGGGAGGCACCGGCCTCGGCGCCGGTTTTGAGCAAGTGGATCGATTCCATGTATCAAGTCCGAAAGAGCCCTGGGTTCCAGAAGGCACAGCTGCCGCACCATTCTATGGTTGTGGAATCGGCCATGCATCGTCTGAAGAGCCAGAAGATGCACTCTGCGGTGCCCCCCGGTAGGGAGGCCCGAAGCCTAGATGCCATCGGCAGAAAGTGCTTCCAGGGCTCGATACTTGCTTGCCGTGTCCAGTCCTACCAGCTGTACATGGGCATGTACTTGCAGGACCTGACTAAGGAAATAGCCGGGTTCTCGGCTGGCCTCTCCGGGGAACCTTTGCAGAGGTTCCAGTCCTTGTCCTCGGGGATCTGGGAATGCTCAAAATTCATCTCCCGGGCGGCCTACGATGGCTTTGAGGCTTCGGCCCGAGTAGCAGCGGTCGGCATCGGTGCTCGACGCCAGGCATGGCTACAGTCATCGGACCTCGAGCCATGGGTACAGGACAAGTTGGTCGATGTCCCATGCTGGGGTGAAAACCTCTTCGGCAAGCCCATGGCCGAAAAGGCCGCTGAGCTCGAGACCGAAACTCTGACAAGGACAAGGTTGTCCAGAAAAACTTCTGCTCCTTCTCATAAGAAGAAGGGCTCGGGGAAAAGACCTTTTACCCGAGGAAGGCGTCTGCCTACAAACCTTTCCCTCATTATCAGGCCTCCCCAGCTCCCCAGCAGGGTCAGCAGGCCAAGAGGCAGGGACATTGGCCCCGTAGGCAAAAAGCCCCCAAGCCTGCTCCTACTCAGTAGGGAGGGGGTTTTTGACTCCCACTGCATAGCCTCTCCACCTCTGCTGGCCCATCTCAGCACAGGAGGTCGGTTGGCCCTGTTTGCCCACCAGTGGCCACCCATCACAAGAGATGCTTGGGTACTGAGCATAGTCCATAAGGGCTATCTGCTCCATTTCAACCAAGTACCCCCCTCCTACTTCCCAGGGGAGCTTCCAAGGCCTACTCTGCATCAGGAACTTCTTCTCCAGGAACTGCAAGGTCTTCTTCAAGACAGGGCGGTGGAGCCTGTACTTCCACACCAGCTGAGGCAGGGCTTCTACTCCAGGTACTTTCTGGTGTCAAAGAGAACTGGAGGTCTCCGGCCCATTTTGGACTTGAGAAATCTCAACAAATTCTTGGAATAGGAAAAGTTCAAGATGCTTACTCTTGGAACACTGCTGCCCTACCTCCAGCAGGGAGATTGGCTATGCTCCTTAGATCTAAAGGATATGCGTACACTCACATCCTCATCCATCCAGACCACAGAAAGTACCTAAGGTTCGTGGTAGGAGGAACCACTTTCAGTACCGAGTACTGCCCTTTGGCCTAACCTCCGCCCCATGGGTCTTCACAAAGTGCCTGGCGGTGGTGGCGGCCTACTTGAGAAACCAGGGTATTTTTGTCTTCCCCTACCTGGACGACTGGCTCATCAGGGGTCAGACTCTCCAGGAGGCCAAGCAAGCCACCCTCCGTACTGTCTCTCTCCTTCAACAACTAAGCTTTGTCATAAACTTTGCAAAGTCCACTTTGCTGCCCTCCCAGAACCTGGAGTTCATAGGAGCACGGTTAGACTCCTTGCACGCAAAAGCTTTCTTGCCAAGAGACAGAGCGGGAAGGCTGATGACTTGACCAGCCTGTTTCTAGACAACCCACTGGTTTCCGCCAGACTTTGTTTAAGGCTCAAGGGCCACATGGCGTCAACAGTGCATGTGACCCCCAATGCCCGCCTGAATATAAGGCCTGCACAGTGGTGTCTCAGGACTCAGTGGAGGCAGGCTACAGAAAGCCTAAGAGACAAAGTAAGGGTGTCCAAACCCTTCCTGAACTCCCTGCAGTGGTGGCTACACCCCCCCCCCCAACCTTCTACAGCGCATTCCTTTTCAGGTACCTGTTTCCACTGTAGTACTCACAACCGATGCCTCCTTGCAGGGCTGGGGTGCACATTGTCTGGACAGGTGTACACAGGGCCTGTGGTCTCCATGGGAGGCCACGCAACAAATCAATCTCCTGGAACTCAGGGTGATGCGCTTAGCCCTCAAAGCCTTCTCTCAAACCCTGGCCCACCAATCTGTCTTGGTGCAGTCAGACAACCGGGTGGCGATGTTCTATGTGAACAAACAAGGGGGCACGGGGTCCAGGCTCCTGTGTCAGGAGGCGCAAGCCCTATGCTCTTTTACAGTTCAACACAATATGATGCTCAGGGCAATCTATCTTCCTGGCCACGAAAATTTCCTGGCGGACAGATTGAGCAGGGATCTACAGCCTCACGAATGGCAACTGCACCCTTTGGTGGTTCAGAACATTTTCCTGAAATGGGGACTTCCATCCATAGACCTCTTTGCCAGTCCCCTGAACCGGCAGCTGCCTCAGTTCTGCTCCAGGCAACCGCATCCCACGAGATTTGCAGCGGATGCCTTCCTGATCTTATGGTCCAAGGGCCTCCTGTATGCGTTTCCTCCCGCGCCCCTGGTGGCCCGAACCTTGTTCAAGATTCTAAGGGACAGGGCCTCGATCATAGTGGTAGCCCCCAGATGGTCGAGGCAGCCCTGGTTTCCCCTTCTGTTACAGCTGGCGGTGGACACCCCACTCCCTCTGGGGTCGCAACCCGATCATCTTTCTCAGGATCAGGGTTCCCTTCTGCACCAAACCTCAAAACTCTCAATTTGATGGCCTGGAGGCTGCAAGGGTATTGCTGGCTCCCTGGGGCCTGCCTCAGGAAGTTGAAGAGGTGGTCTTGGCCTCTAGGATGCAATCCACCAGAAGGACCTATGCCCTGAAGTGGAAACGGTTCTCCTTCTGGTGTTCCAATGCCAGGAGAACCCTTTCTCCTGCCCTGACCCAGTGATGCTTCAGTACCTGCTGCACTTGTCTAATCAGGGTCTTAAGTCCAATTCTGTTCGAGTACACCTTTTTTCTCTGGCAGCCCACCACTTACAGGTGGAAGGGCACTCTTTATCGGTTCACCCCTTGGTGTCCCGGTTCCTCAGAGGCTTGCTCTTGCTAAAGCCTCCTCTCCGTCCACCAGCCCCTGAGTGGGAGCTGAATGTTGTCTTGCAGCAGCTTACTCACCCTCCTTTTAAGCCGATGGCTACGTGTCCTCTCCGCTTCCTTTCTTGGAAGGCTCTTTTCCTAGTGGCACTGTCCTCGGCCAGAGGAGTACGTGAACTGTTACAGGTGAGTAACTACGCTTTTTTCACTGTCGATTTTTGCTGTTCCGGTACTGTATCTCTCCTTCCCGTCTTTATTTGTCCTGATGACTGTCGGTGCCTCAGCACTGTGTTTTTTCATCGGGTCTTTATTTCTTTTTCGCTGTGCGGATTTTTTCTCACGCCCCCCCTCCCCCTCCCCCCCGGTTGGTGTGAACATTGGAGTCCTTTGATGTGGCAGAAGCCGTCTTCCCAACCATGTCAAATCTAACCATTGGCTTCAAATATTGCACTCGGTTTGGTCTGACCATCTCGATTACTGACTGACTGACTCAATACCTCGGGACCAACCATGAGCTTTCTACTTGCCCTTTCTGCTTGCAGATGAGGCGCACGGGACTCAAGAATCGATAAAAGCAGCAGTAATCATTTGTTCTCCAGGACCAAGCAGGAAGTCAGTCCTCACTTATGGGTGACGTCGGCGCCGACGGAGCCCTCGCGGAGCAATTTTCCCCAGCTTTCAAAGAAAGCCTTTGGGAATTGCAGCGCGCATGCGCGGTCGTCTTCCCGCCCGAGGGTGCCATCTTAGCCAGTCTTCTTTTTTCCGCGGAGCCCTACAGACGTCCCCGTCTTGTCCCCGCGAAAAAGTTGATTTTCTTCTTTGTTTTATCCTTTTTTCTTTCGGTTCGACGCCGATCGTTTTCCCGCCCGGACTCGCGACGCCGGTCTCGAGTCCGCTTACTTTTTTCGGTTTTTCTGACTTAGTCAGCTTTCGTTTTCGGTTTCCCTGTCAGCCCGGTCCTTTGACCTCGCAGGGGCCCTTTTTCCCCCGATGGCTGCCAGTGGGTTTAAGCGGTGTGGTCGGTGTGACCGAAATATGTCACTAACCGACACACACGACTTTTGCCTCCGCTGCCTGGGCCCGGATCATGAGGAACTGATCTGTGGGCCCTGCAGCAAACTGTCCTCAAAGGCGTTGAGGAGTCGGCGGCATCAGCGTGAGAGAATCTTCGCTGACCCCAGCCGTACCCGGACCTCGTCGGAGGCCTCCGCGTCGAAAGGCTCCAGCTCGGACCGTCGCCGGAGCTCCTCCGACCGGGGTTCTCCCTCCGGGGACCATCGTCGGAAGGAAAAACCCGCGAGGGCGGCGTCGGTGGACGCTCCTGGTTCCTCGAGGGCCAGGTCGCATAGCCCCGACAGCCGCCCCGGGTCCTTGGAGAAGGAACACATCCCGAAGCGACCTCGCCTGGAGTCGGAGATGCCTGCCCGGGTAAGTCCTGTGGTCCTTCTGGACTCGCCTCCGCGACAGCCGACGTCGGGCCCGACGCCGTCGGGGCCCGAGTCGGGGGCTGCTGGGTCACCTGAGCTCGGACTCAGGTTGACGGCCTTGGAGAGCAGACTGTCTGCCTTCATGGACCAGCAGCGGGCACTGCTCGCTGGCCTCGCTGGCGCCGCTGCCCCGACCGCCGGGACGTCGACGTCCAAGTCGACCCCGGAGACCGAGCCGATCCTCGAGTCGATGAGAACTCGAGTCGATCCTCGGTCGAGGTCACCCTCGGCCTCCCGTTCGGGACCGAGGTCGCCGACGCCGACTCCCTCGACGTCGGGGCGGCTGGCGCCGCACCCTGCCCGGGCCGACCCCACCGAGTCCTCGTCGGAGTCGGTCTGGGAGTCTGAGGAGGAAGAGTCACCTGATTCTTTCCGGACTCGGTGTGTCCCATCGGACTCACCGGGGTCCGAGCCTCGGAAGCAGTCCCCCCCGGAGGATGCCCGGTTCTCGGACTTCGTTAGGGATATGGCCAAGGCTTTGGCCTTCCCTGCGGATCCCGAGGAGGAGCCTCGAGCCGAAGAGCTCGACGCCCTCCAGTATGACTCTCCCGCGAGGGAACACTTTACTGTGCCGGTTCCTCCTATGCTGGAACGACTACTCTTCCGCATGTGGGAGAGTCCGGCCTCCTCGCCGGTCCTGAGCAAGCGGGTCGATTCTATCTATCGGGTCCGCAAGAGCCCTGGCTTTCAGAAGGCACAGCTGCCACACCATTCCATGGTAGTGGAATCGGCCATGCATCGTCTTAAGAGCCAGAAGATGCACTCCTCGGTGCCTCCTGGGAGGGAGGCCCGTAACCTGGATGGCCTTGGCAAGAAGTGCTTCCAGGGCTCTATGCTCGCATGTCGTGTCCAGACTTACCAGCTCTACATGGGCATGTATCTCCGGGATCTGGCTAAAGAGCTAGCCGGATTCTCCGCTGGTCTCTCCGAGGAGCCCTTGCGGAGGTTCCTAGCCTTGTCCACGGGCATTCGGGAATGCTCAAAGTTCATGTCCCGAGCAGCCTATGATGGCTTTGAGGCCTCGGCTAGAGTGGCCGCAGCCGGCATCGGTGCCCGCCGACAGGCTTGGCTTCAGTCGTCAGACCTTGAGCCCTGGGTACAGGACAAGTTGGTCGATGTCCCCTGCCGAGGCGAAAACCTCTTTGGCAAGCCCATGGCGGAAAAGGCTGCACAAATTGAGACTGAGACTCTCACCAGGACCAGGCTTTCTAGGAAGACCTCCGCCCCTTCCCAGAAAAAGAAGGGCTCGGGAAAAAGTCCTTTTACCCGAGGAAGGCGGCTGCCTACAAACAATACCCCCATTATCAGGCCCCTGCAGCTCCCCAACAGGGTCAGCAGGCCAAGGGACGGGGTAACGGGTCCCGTAGGCAGCAAGCCCCCAAGCCTGCACCACCAGCCCCTGCTCAGCAGGGTGGGGGTTTTTGACTCGCTCAGCATAGCCTCTCCCCCCCCCGCTGGCCGGCTGGTTCACTTCGCCCACAGGTGGGCCAGCATCACCGCGGATGCCTGGGTACTTCAGGTCGTGCGAGAAGGCTACCTTCTCCACTTCCATCAGGTCCCTCCCTCCTATTTTCCGGGAGAACCTCCGCGCCCCCCTCTGCACAGGGAGTTGCTCCTTCAGGAGTTAGCAGGTCTTCTGCAGGAACAGGCGGTGGAACTGGTGCCCCACCACCTGAGAGGTCAAGGCTTTTATTCAAGGTATTTTCTGATACCAAAGAGAACAGGGGGCCTCAGACCCATCCTGGACTTGCGCAACCTCAACAAGTTCCTTGTGCGGGAGAAGTTCAAAATGCTTACCCTTGGAATCCTTCTGCCCTACCTCCAGCAGGGAGATTGGCTATGCTCCTTGGATCTAAAGGATGCCTACACGCACATCCTCATCCACCCAAGCCACCGCCAATACCTAAGGTTTGTGGTGGCAGGAAATCATTACCAGTACAGAGTACTGCCCTTTGGCCTATCCTCCGCACCGCGAGTCTTCACAAAATGTCTCGCGGTCGTGGCGGCCCATCTCCGGCTTCACGGCCTCTATGTCTTTCCGTACCTCGACGACTGGCTCATCAGAGCAGCGTCCGCTCAGGAGGTCACCAACGCCACGTGCCGCGCGGTGACTCTGCTGCAGCACTTGGGCTTTGTTATAAACTTCGCAAAGTCCACTTTGCTCCCCTCACAGGATCTCGAGTTCATCGGCGCAAGGCTGCACACTCTTCGGGCACGAGCGTACCTACCGCTCGACAGGGCTCAACGGCTCATGGACCTAGCCGACCGCTTTCGCAGCCAGCCCCTGGTCTCCGCCAGGCGCTTCCTGAGACTGCTCGGCCATATGGCTTCCACCGTCCATGTGACCCCCAATGCCCGCCTGAATATGCGGTCTGCTCAATGGTGTCTCCGCCAGCAGTGGCGACAAGCCACAGGCGGCCTAGCAAACCTAGTGCGCGTCTCCGAGCCGCTGCTCTCGTCTCTCCGGTGGTGGCTCCGGCAGCCGAACCTGATATTCGGAATGCCTTTCCAGTCACCTCAGCCGACCCGGGTGCTGACCACCGATGCATCCCTCCTGGGCTGGGGAGCACATTGCCAAGAGGCACGTACTCAGGGCCTCTGGACCACGTGGGAGTCTGCTCAGCAGATCAACTTCCTGGAGCTCAGGGCGATCCGCCTAGCTCTCAAGGCCTTCTCCCACCTGACTTCCCAACAGTCCGTCCTTGTCCAGACGGACAATCAAGTTGCCATGTTCTACGTGAACAAGCAGGGGGGCACGGGCTCCTTCCTCCTCTGCCGGGAGGCACAGAAGCTCTGCTCTTGGGCCGTCAGTCACGGCATTCTCCTCAAGGCGGTTTATCTCCCGGGCCAAGAAAATTGCCTTGCAGACAAACTCAGCAGGGTCCTCCAGCCGCACGAGTGGCGTCTGGATCCCTTGGTAGTTCAGAAGCTCTTCCTCAAGTGGGGTCTCCCCACGGTGGATCTCTTTGCCAGTCCTCACAACCGGCAACTTCCTCGCTTCTGCTCTCGTCAGCCGCACCCCCTTCGGGTTGCGGCGGACGCCTTTCTGATCTCATGGTCGGGGAGCCTTCTGTATGCTTTCCCTCCCATCCCGCTAGTCTCTCGGACTCTTTTCAAGGTTCTCCGAGACAAAGCCTTCATGATCCTGGTGGCCCCTCGCTGGCCCAGACAGCCGTGGTTTCCGCTCCTGCTGCAACTGGCGGTGGAGGATCCCATCCCTCTGGGGGTACAACCGGATCTCCTCACTCAGGATCAGGGGTCCCTCCTGCACCCCAACCTCAGGTCTCTCAACCTCATGGCCTGGCTGCTGAGAGGGTAGTCCTTGCTCCCCTTCTCCTGCCGGCGGAGGTGGAGGAGGTCGTCTTGGCTTCGCGACGGCCTTCTACCCGCAAATGCTACGCCCTCAAATGGCGTCGCTTTGCAGTCTGGTGTACCCAACAGTCTCAGGATCCCTTCTCCTGCCCGGTGTCGGTGATCTTGCAGTACTTGCTGCACCTCTCTAATCTGGGACTTAAGTCCAACTCCGTCAAAGTTCACCTCAGTGCTCTTTCAGCACATCATGTGCCGGTGGACGGCAGACCTCTCTCCAATGACCCTCTCGTAGCGAGGTTTCTCCGAGGTCTCCTTCTACTTAAACCACCTCTGCGCCCGCCAGCGCCTGACTGGGACCTGAATGTGGTGTTGCAGCGGATCACCTGTCCGCCTTTTGAACCTATGGCTACCTGTTCTCTCCGTTTTCTGTCTTGGAAAACACTGTTCTTGATAGCCCTCACTTCCGCTAGACGCGTAAGTGAATTGCAGGCCCTCGTGTCTGATCCCCCTTACACTAGGTTCTACAAGAATAGGGTGGTCCTACGGACTCATCCGAAATTTCTGCCTAAAGTGGTCTCCCCTTTTCACATCAATCAGGAGGTGGTACTTCCAACCTTCTTTCCCAGACCACACTCCAGCCGAGCTGAGACGGTCCTCCATACCCTGGACTGTAGAAGGGCTCTGAACTTCTACCTTGACCGTACGCGGGAGCACCGTAAAGCTGCTCGGCTTTTTGTGTCTTTTGACCCCAATAGATTGGGGCTCCCGGTCTCCAAGCGTACTCTGTCCATCTGGGTTGCGGACTGTATCTCTTGGGCTTATGGGGCAGCCGGACTCTCCTTAGAAGGTCGAGTCACGGCTCATTGTGTTCGGGCAAAGGCCACGTCAGTGGCTTACCTCCGCTCTGTTCCGCTGGCAGACATCTGCCGGGCCGCTACTTGGTCTTCGAGCCAGACTTTTGCGGTCCATTACTGTCTCGAGAGGGAGTCCCGTAGGGACAGTGCTTTCGGACAGGCAGTCCTCCGTAATCTCTTTGAGGTCTGAGCAACTCCTACCCTCCATCCCGGATGTGGGCTACCGGTGGGTGGTATTTCAGCGAAGATTCTATCCTTCTGTGCTGCTGAGCTAGAGGGAGCTCATTTTTGTGCTTAGGGTCTCCGGTAGCCTTGAGCTTGGGAGTCCCATAAGTGAGGACTGACTTCCTGCTTGGTCCTGGAGAAAGCGTAGTTACTCACCTGTAACAGGTGTTCTCCAGGAGCAGCAGGAATCAGTCCTCACTACCCTCCCTCCTCCCCTTGGAGTTGCAATCGTCTGCTTATGTTCTTTTGCAAATTTTTATGCTGTCTTTTTTAGCTATGTCATCTGACTGGCTAAGATGGCACCCTCGGGCGGGAAGACGACCGCGCATGCGCGCTGCAATTCCCAAAGGCTTTCTTTGAAAGCTGGGGAAAATTGCTCCGCGAGGGCTCCGTCGGCGCCGACGTCACCCATAAGTGAGGACTGATTCCTGCTGCTCCTGGAGAACACCTGTTACAGGTGAGTAACTACGCTATTCCAAGGCTTCAACACCGTCCTTGGCATCAACGCCTTCGAAGGCCCCATCTGAGGCACCAGATATGAAGTGGGACTGGGGGTAGCCTCTGAGCCTCAAGGTTGCGGAGCATCAGACTGGTGGCTCTCCTTCGACTAGGAGTGCCCCCAAAAGGAACTGACTCCATCCAAGTCAGTGTCGAAGGGCGACATTGAAGACAGAGATAAAACCCCTGGGCATCGGTGTCAGAGCCCTTGACTCAACTCCAAAGGCAAAGGCCGGGAGTGGCCCTCTAAGCTGCCCCAGTGGGAGGAGTTGCCTCTTGAGACCTCGGAGGCTTGGTGTGGGGCTTCCGTGGCTATAACTCTTGTGAAGTCCCCTCCAAAGGAACTGGCACTGACTTTGTCGGTGCTGGCACCAGTACTAACACTGATGGCTGCAAAGACTACCCTCTTTGTGGAACAGATGATAGCTGTCAAGCACAGCTTGCTGTCTTTCTTGCGCAACACCCACCCCCTGTGGACCGGCTAACTCGGGTTCCTTGGCACCAGTGACAGCTACGTCCACGGTTGAGGCCTTGCCGGCTGAGGTGCATCAAATCCTCAAAACATTTGTGGTTTCTTCAGGATCTCGGAATTGCTCCCATCCTGGTCAGTGCAGCCAGTCTCCTTCGGTGCCTCTGTTTCCGAACATCAGGAACTGAGGACTCCTTCCTGTCATCATTGGAGTATTCCATTCTGTCCGTACTTCAGGTTCCTCAGTGACTCTGACTGGGAAACAGGATGATCCTTCGCAGACAGTGAGGCACTGGGATGTGCCCTCGGATCCGTTCCCTCCTCTGGAGTATCAGAGGTCCTCTCCTGAGGATCTTTCCTTCCTGGAATTTGTGAGGGATAGGCGTTTTACCCTGGATGCAGAAGAGAAGCCTCAAGTGGAAGAGCTTGAGATCTTCCAATATCCCTCCCCACCAAAGGCGGCCATCATGGTCCCTGTCCACCCTATTCTTGAGCGGCTCTCCTTATGAGGACTTGGGAGACCCCACTTACGGTGCCCACAGTGAGCCTGGGCTTTGAGAAAACACAACTGCCTCATAACGCCATGGTGGTGGAATCAACAATGTACCGCATCAAGAACACTAAGATGCACTCTCAGTGCCCGGTCGGGAGGCTTGCACCATGTATGGTTTTGGCAGAATGAGCGCTTGATGCTCGTGGCTTGTATGCACACATACCAGCTGTACATGGGCATGTACTTGAGAGACATGACAGGGGAACTTGCAGGGTTCTCGGCTGGACTTTCTGATGCTCTTCTGGAGCCTGGTCAGTAAAACCAAGGAATGATCCAAATTTGTGACTCGGGCAACCTACGACTGCTTCAAGCCCGTGGCCAGGGTGGCTGCGGTGGGCATTTGTGCCTGCCGCCTGGCTTAGCTACAGTCTTCGTACCTGGAGCAATGGGTTCAGGAGAAATTGACTAATGTGCCGTGTCAGGGAGAGAATCTCTTTGGCAAACCCATGATGGAAAAGTCTGCTGAGTTGGAGATGGAACTCACCATGACCAGGCTTTCTAAGAAGACTGCTGACCCTTCCCAATGGAAGGCTTCAGGGGAAAAGTCCTACCCAAAGAAGAAGAAGGCCTATCACTCTTACCAGGTACCCCCATGGGGGCAGCAGGTCAAGGATCAGGGCCAAAGACAGCAGGATATGCCTAAGGCCCCAAAGCCCCAACCGACACCTCCGCTGCAGCCTGGGGTGGGCTTTTTCACTCTGGGACCACAGCCTTTCCTTCTTTCCAGGCCCAGTTCCGCAGCATATGTGGGGTTGTCTCCAGTTCTTTGCTCACAGTTGGCTAAGCATCACCACAGACACTCGGGCGTTACAGATAGTGAAGGAGGGTTACCTCCTGCACTTTCAACAGATCCCTCCTTCGTTCTTTGTAGAGGTATACCCTCTGGATCCTCAGCAACACAAGCTTCTCCAACTAGAAGTGGTCAACGTTTTGGAAGCCAGGGCGGTGGATCTGGTTCAACCATCTCATACAGGAAGGGGGTTCTTCTCCTGATACTTCCTGGTCTTCAAAAAGACAGGCAGCTTTCAATTCATTCTGGATCTTCGTGATCTCAACCGCCTCCTAGTCCTATAGAAGTTCAAGATGGTATCCTTTGAAACTTTACTGCCCTACCTCCAGCGAGGAGATTGGCTGTGTTCCTTGGATCTAAAAGTTGCCTTTACCCACATCCTGCATCGGCAATACCTCTTCATCCTCAATGGCAGGTACTATCAATACAGGGTTCTTCCTTTCGGACTTGTGTCTGCTCCCAGGGTTTTCAGAAAATACCTGATGGTCGTGACCGCTCTTCTCTACATGCAGGGGATTTTCGTCTTCTTTTACGCAATGACTGGTTGGTGAGAGACTGCTCTTTGAATGAGGTTTGTCAGTCCTCGCAGCATACCGTCCAGGTTTTGGAGCAGCTGGGCTTCATGATGAACTCCCTAGTCCCACCTGCAACCTGCTCAGCGCCTCAAGTTCATTGGAACTCTTCTCGATACTTCAATGGCCAGACATATCTCCTGATAGACCAAGCCTACTGACTCATCTCTTTGGCGTACCAGGTTCAGTGCTGCTCGATGGTGTCTGCTCACCATTTGCTTCACCTCCTCGGCCACATAGTTTCTACAATCCATGTCACTCTGTTTGTCCGCTTGCATATGCAGCAGGTGCATTGGACCCTCTGCACTCAGTGATGCCAGGCCTTTTTTCTGACAGTGCATCCATCTCCACTGCTTACTTCGTTTCAATGGTGGCAGCAGTCGGTGCATCTTCTGACATGCCTGCCCTTTCAAGTGTCTCTGCACCAGCAGGTGCTGATGACAGATGCCTCCAAGTTAGACTGGGGTGCTCACCTTGGCTGCCTCTGCTTGTAAGGCCTCTGGTCGAAGAGAGAGAATCTCCACCAGATAACCCTCTTTGAAATCCAAGCCATTGCAAATGCGCTGCTGGTCTTCTGGACGCAGCTGACTTGCCAGGTCGTTCTCATTCAGATCAACATCCAAGTAGTGATGTTCTAGCTCAACAAACAAAGGGCATGGGCTCATACTTCTTCTGTTGGGAAACAGTCTGCCTCTGGAAGTTCGCCATGAAGCACCACATGTTCCTCCAAGCAGTATATCTCCTGGGAGAGGACAATGCCTTGGCAGACAGGCTCGGCAGAGTCCTGCAACCACATGAGTGGACTCTCAACCCCCAAGTTGTCCGCCAGATCTTTCAAACTTGGGGCATCCCCACAATGGATCTCATTGCCTCACCTCTCAGTGCTTAGTTGCTGCTGTTTTGCTTCCAGATGCCCTGTCCCATTTACCTGGGCTGTGCACCGGATCTACTCTCACAGGAGGAGGGTACCCTCCAACATCCCATCCTCTGCTCCCTATCGACTGGCTTGGCTGCTTGGCTTGGCTTGGCTGCTGAGCAAGTAGCTCTGGTGAAATTCCATCTACCCATGGATAACGTTCTCCTGACATCTTGTAAGGATTTCACCAGGAGTACATATGCCTTCAACTGGCGCAGATTTTCAGTTTGGTTTGTGGACCGCTCCCTCAATCTCTTTACTGGCTTGATGGAGATGGTGCTGACTTACTTACTTGATCTCTCCAATTCAGGACTGAAGACTAACTCAGAATCCATCTGAGTGCCCTTTCAGCATATCACCGCAACGTGGGGGACTGGCCCCTTTCTTATCATCCACTCATAGGTCGCTTTATGCACGGCCTTCTGCTATCTTCTCCCCCTGTTTGACCTCCTCCGGTGATGTGGGATCTCAAAGTCATCCTCGAACAGTTGTTCTCAGTGCCCTTTGAGCTTCTGACCACTTGTCCGTTGAAGTTCATCACCTGAAAAGTCATATTTTTCATGGTGCTTACTTCAGTGTGCAGAATCAGTTAACTGCAGACGCTTGTAGCGCACGCAACTTACATAGGTTTTACGAAAATAGAGTGGTGCTACGCACTCATCCTAAGTTTCTCTCTAAAGTGGTTTCTGTATTCCATCTTAACCAGTCCTTGGTACTGCCCACCTTTTTTCCATGGCCTCAGGCCTCTAGGGTGGAATCCTCTCTTCATACTCTTGAATGAATGAAGTGCTATCACTGTCCCACTCAGTTCTTTGTTTCTTTTGACTCCAACAGATTGAGGGTAGCCATCTCTAAGGGTACCCTCTCATTCTGGGTGGCTGAGTGCATCTCTTTTGCTTATGCCCAGGCTGGGCTTACCTTAGAGTGCCACATCACAGTGCACAGTGTTTGCGCTGTGGCATCCTAAGTGAGTCACTTGCGCTCTGTCTCCACAGTGGAGATTTATAGGGCTGCTGTGTGGTCTTCTGTCCATACTTTTGCAGCTCACTACTGCCTGGATGAGGATTCCCAGCATGGCAGCACCTTCGCTCAAGATGTGTTCAGGTACCTCTTTAGGAATTAATGCAAGTCCTTCTCTCCAGCTTTTCTGTCTGTCCAGGCTACTGGAGAGTCTACCGTTGGTTGATGCCTGGGACTAGTGTTGACTCTCAGAACCTAAGCATCTCCCACTATTTTCTGGTTGCCCCATTGTGCTGTCTACAGGGTTTCTTCGGTGCTGTCTACAGGGTTTCTTCGGTAGCCATATGTGAGGACTGACTTCCTGCTTGGTCCCGGAGAAAGCATAGTTACTCACCTGTTGTAGGTATTCTTCGGGAACAGCAGCAATCAGTCCTCCCTCTTCCCCATGGAATAGTTTTTCTGTTTTTGTGCTTTATTAAGCTGTCATCCAACTGCGGTAAGATGGCTCCTTCAGGCGGGAAGACTGGCACACATACATGGAGCAGAATTGTTTCCGCATGCTTTCCTTCAGTGAAATCACCATATGTATGGACTGATTCCTGCTGTTCCTGTTGAACACCTGCTACAGGGGAATAACTATGCTATTGCTGCTACCCGGTTAGCTTCTGTGGCGTCGGAGTCTGTGCGGTGACCCCGGATATTCAATGCTGGGACCTCGTTTGACCCCGGCATTGTATATTTAGGGTTGGACATCTGTGCCATAGTGGCACATAGCCATCCCAATTGAATATCAGGCCCAATAAGTTTAGATGACCTTTGAGCATATTTCCTTTTTTTGTATTATTTTAGGCTGAAAAACTTAATTACAAGGACAAAAAGCTGAACATTGGACCAGCAATAAGAAAACAACAAGTAGGGATTCCTCGTATGTATTTTATTATTTTATTATTCTATTTTTCTTCTATCATTTATAAATTCAGTTTCAGTACAGAAGCGTCAGTGAAAAATAGCTCATATATAGATATAGCAACTATAAAAATAATTCCAGCATTGATTTATATATTAAAGTCCAACAAAATGTGCTGAGGAAGAGAATAAAAAGCAAATATAAGAATATAATTCTAAATGACGATGAATATTGGGAGACCATATTCAAAAATCTGCTATGTGGTAAAATAAATACATACAACATTATCTATTTATTGAGTGGGACTTGCATGTTTTCTGCTGAATATATCTGAATAACTTTATCTGGTTAATTTTAGAAAAGTGTTTAACCCTATCAAGAGATAATCTCCTAATCTCCAGGAACAAGCAGGAATGTAGTCTTCACATATGGGTATCGTCGGTACTGACGGAGCCTGCGCAGGAACTCTCCCCAGCGTCCAATAGGAACACTTTTGGGAGCATCCCTCAGCACATGCACGCTGCCTTCCTGCCTTTCCAACTGTCCCTCTTCAGTTCTTCGTTTTCCGCGGAGCCGACAGGACACAAACCCTGTCACCGCAGAAAATTTCTTCTTTAATCTTGTTTTCTTGTGGTCGCGTTTGCCTCTGCATGACGCCTACCGGTACCGCCGGTTCTTTTCTTTTCTTCTTAAAAAAAAATAAAAAATTCTGAATTGTTTCTCTTCAGAAACGTTTCTCCTTCGGTGCTAGGTGCCATTTTGGGCACTAGGCCCCATTTTTCCTTAAAGATGGAAAAACCAGCTAGTGGTTTTAAAAAATGCACCAAGTGCAGCGGTACCATTTCCTTCACCAACACCCATGACTGGTGTCTTAAATGTTTAGGCCCTGACCATTCTCCATCTAAGTGTCTCTCTTGTATGGGAATGACTAAAAGAGGATGACAGAACCAGGCTGCAAAGCTCGGTACCCTCTTTTCTTCGGATGCCCGGTCCATTGCATCGACGTCTTCAAGAGCCTCTTCTTCCTCCCATGGATCACAGGTAACTAAACATAAAAGCCGGTCCTCAAAGGGTAGCTCTCCTGCAAAGCATTGAGAGGCCATTGGCATTGCCCTTGAGGGAACCACACCGGCAAAACAGCCCCGGCGGGTGGCTTCGGCCTCCAAAGCATCAATGGGGTTCCAGGATGTTCTCGAGGCCTTGGCCTTGACAAAACTACTGGTGCCATGCTCAGGGGTCCCGGATGCCTTCACTGGTACTGACACCCAGGGATTGGCAGCGTCGAAAGACCAGAGATTCCTCGCTATCGAGCGCAGTATTGCAGCTCTCCTTACAGCTGAGGTACCGTTGACACTGATGGTTCAACGGACACCGGTACCGATGCCGGTACTGGCACAGATACCGTTACCAACACCGACTGTACCAGCCCCGGTGGGAATTCTTCCCATGCCGTCTTTGCCTGCCATCGAAAGATTGGTACCGGATCAACTCGGTACCGACTTTGATCGATACCGGGACCATGACTTACATGAACATCGTGTTCGGAGATACTTCGAATCCTCCGATTCCGATGACTCTGATAATTCTGCTGGTACCAGAGTTTCTCTCCCGGAAGACTCTTCTCCCAAACGCAGAATGTCGCCTCCGGAGGACATGTCTTTTCAGGATTTTATTTGTGATGTTGCCAAGGGCCTTTCAATCACGGTAGCTCCTGAAAAGGAACCTAGAGCAGAGGAATTGGAAATTCTCCAATATCCTAAGGCTCCAAAGGAGGCAGCCACTCTGCCCATTCATGAAATTCTTCATGATTTGATGCTCAGAATGTGGGAGACACCTTTGACCACATCTCCTCATTCTAGGAGGCTTGATACGATGTATCGAGTTCCACCATGTCCTGGATTCCAAAAGACTCAGCTGCCACACCATTCAATGGTAGTGGAGTCAGCCATGCATAGGATGAAAAGTGCAAAGAGACATGCATCCAATCCTCCAGGTTGTGAATTCAGTACTCTTGATGCTTTTGGACTTCAAACTTTTCAGGCTTCCATGCTTTCAGCTAGGATCAGCTCATATATTTTATATATGGGAATGTTCCTCAAAGAGTTCACAGAAAATTTGGAGCTTATGAGCCCACTTCTCCCAGATGACAGACGACAAAACTTACGCTTGTCAGGCATGCTCAAACTGTCTCCAAATTTGTGATTTGTGCAGCCTTTGACTGCTTTGAATGCATCAGCAGAACCTCTGCTATTGCCATTGGTGCATGACGGATTGCCTGGCTTCAGGCATCAGACTTGGAGATTTGGGTACAGGATAAATTAGGCAACAACCCTTGCATAGGAGAAAACCTCTTTGGCAAGAATTGGCAGGAAAAGGCTAATGAGATAGATGCTGACAATATCATCTTAGATAGATTGTCAAAATCTACAGTCACTCCAGCCAAAAAGAAACCCTATAAAAAACCCTCTTTCAGCAAAAAGAGGAAGTTTTATCCATCCTATACCCAGCAAAGCCATGCTCACAGTCAAGTTGCCCAGAGGGGACAACAACAGCAATTCAAACAGCAGAAGAAGCCAAAAGGCCCGAGAGCTCAACCAGCTCCGCAGGTTCAGCCCCCTCAAGGGCTTTGACTCCTTCCTAGAAAGCTTAGCCTTCCTGCCTCTGAGGGGTCCAGAACCCCTAAATATTCCAGGCAGGCTGTGTCATTTTGCCAACAGATGGCACTAAATAACATTAGAAAATTGGACTCTGTCCATTGTAGGAGAGCGGTACAAGCTTTATTTTCACAGCATGCCCCCTCCTACAATTCTAAGGCAGTTCAATTCCCAGACCTCTGCAGACAATCTGCTGAATCACGAGGTCTCAACATTTCTTGCCCAAGGGGCAATAGAAGAGGTACCCATTCTTCAATGGGGTGCAGGGTTCTACTCCCCCTATTTTCTTATTCCAAAGAAAACAGGGGGACACAGACCCATTCTAGACCTCAGAGAATTGAACAAATACCTGTTCCGAGAGAAGTTCAAAATGATTTCTCTAGGAACTCTTCTGCAATACCTTCATAGTCAGGATTGGCTTTGCTCTCTAGACTTAAAGAATGTATATACTCACATTCTGATCCATCCAGATCACAGGAAATTCTTACGATTCCTTTTCAAGGGAAAACACTTCCAGTACAGGGTTCTTCCCTTTGGTCTGGCTTCCGCACCAAGAGTTTTCACGAAATGCATGGCAGTAGTAGCTGCGTTCCTGCGAACCCTAGGGATATTTGTCTTCCCTTACTTGGACAACTGGCTCATTCGAGCCCCCATGAGTGCAGAAGCCAGCTCTGTACTGTCTCGCACAATGCAAATCCTCCAATACTTGGGATTGGTAATAAACTTCCCAAAATCCCAACTTGTTCCTCCCCAGTCTCTGGAGTTCATAGGAGCCTCTTTAGATACCAGACAGTCAAGGGCTTTCCTTCCAGAGGCCCGGTGTCTTCACATAGTGCAACTAGCTTCTCAAGCAGCAGGAAAATCTTCCCTAACTGCTCGAGAACTGCTACAGTTACTGGGACACATGGCATCCACAGTTCATGTAGTTCCCTATGCTCGACTCCACATGCGAGCAGCTTAGTGGACCCTATCCACACAGTGGACACAGGCCATAGGACGTCTGTCAGACAAGATATCAAACTCTCATCGACTGATCTTGTCCCTTCAATGGTGGCAATCACTGGAGAATCTTTTAGTGGGGTCTCCTTTCCAAAAACCCCTATTGCAGGCCACCCTAACAACAGATGCATCGCAGGTGGGTTGGGGAGCACACCTGCATCATCTCTCTACCCAGGGCACCTGGACTCCACAGGAGGCTTGTCTTCACATAAACCTCCTAGAATTAAGAGCAATCTATTTAGCTCTTCAAGTAGTCCATACCCAGCTCAGCTACAAGACAGTCCTAGTCCAAACGGACAATCAGGTAGCCATGTTCTATGTGAACAAGCAGGGCGGAACAGGCTCTCTGTCGTTATGCAATGAAGTTTTATGACTATGGGCCCTCGCCAGAGAGTATCAAATTTACCTTCTCGTGGTATATCTTCCAGGCATTCAAAACCTTTGGACAGACAAACTCAGCCGAGTACTGTTGCCTCACGAATTTTCTCTCCACCTAGACCATGTGGCAAAGATATTTCACATCTGGGGGACTCCAGACATAGACCTCTTTGCAAGTCCACTGAATGCCAAACTTCCCCGGTTCTGTTCCAGGATTCCGGCTCACAATTGCCAGGCAAGGGATGCCTTCTTCCTTCACTGGGATCAGGACTTCCTCTATGCCTTCCCACCTATTCCCCTCATTCCCAAAACACTCTTCAAGCTTCAGAGAGAGAGAGGTCATATGATCCTCATAGCGCCACCGTGGCTACGCCAAACGTGGTATCCCCTGCTTCTACATTTCTCTCAAGCTGTGCTTCTGGAGTTAGGGTGTGCTCCAGATCTTCTTTCCCAAGAGAGAGGGACCCTATGGCACCCGAATCCCCAGTCCCTGCATCTCACGGCCTTGTTGCTGAAAGCTTAACTCTTCAGGATCTCAACCTTTCCCAACAGGTAAAGGATATCCTTCAGGCTTCTAGAAAACCTTCCACAAGACGATCTTACGCCTTTAAGTGGAAACGTTTCACTATATGGTGTTCCCAGAAGGGGTTAAACCCCCTGGTGATACCTTTGGAAGCGATACTAGAGTATCTACTTCATTTATCAAATTCTGGTCTAAAGACCAATTCGGTAAGAGTCCATCTTAGCGCAATTACAGCTTCCTATAAGCCTCTAAATGAACAACCAATTTCCTCTCATCCTCTCATATCCAGGTTTATGAGAGGTCTTCTATTGACAAAACCTCCCATCAAAGCACCACCTGTCGATTGGGATTTAAATATAGTTCTCGGGCAGCTCATGAAACCGCCCTTTGAACCTTTAGCCACTACTACCCTGAAGTTTTTGTCCTGGAAGGTCATCTTCCTAATTGCAATCACCTCTGCACGTCACATTAGTGAATTGAAAGCGTTAGTGGCTGATCCTCCTTACACTAGGTTTCACCATGATAAGGTTGTCCTCAGAACTCATCCACACTTTATGCCAAAGGTGGTTTTGCCTTTTCATTTATATCAATAGATTTATCTTTCTGTATTCTTTCCGAGGCCTTATGCCTCTAATGCAGAGATGAACCTACACACTTTGGACTGTAAAAGAGCCTTATCTTTCTATCTACAAAGAACACAGCAACATAGAAAGTCTTTTCAACTTTTTATTGCTTTTGATGCTAGTCATTTGGGACATCCAATCTCCAAGAGGACTTTATCCAAATGGATTGCACAATGCATATCCTTTGCTTATGAGAGTAAGAGTCTTCCTCTTCAAGGCCATGTCACAGCTCATAATGTGAGAGCCATGTCAGCCTCTATGGCTAACCTTCACTCTGTGTCTATTGATGACATTTGTCGAGCAGCCACCTGTGCTTCGGTACATACCTTTATAGCCCACTACTGCCTAGATACAGCCTCCCGTCGGGATGCCTTCTTTGGCCAGGCTGTTCTTCAAAATCTCTTTCAAACTTAATGCAACTCCTACCCACCAACCCTGGTAGGATGCCAGAGATCCACGGAAGGGAAGCATGGCCCACCTCACTATAGGTGGCAGCTTCCTGGGGTCATCTCCCTGGTATCTTCAGCTAGGGAGTCCCCATATGTGAAGACTACATTCCTGCTTGTTCCTGGAGATAGTGTAGTTACTCACCTGTAAAAGGGGTTCTCCGGGAACAGCAGGAATTTAGTTTTCACAACCCACCCACCTCCCCTAGGAGTTGTCTCTCTATCTCTCTGTCTCTTTCCTCTCTCCCTCTATCCTTTCACTCAGCTACAAACTTAACTGAAGAGGGACATTTGGAAAGGCGGAAAGGCAGCGTGCATGTGCTGAGGGATGCTCCCAAAAGCGTTCCTATTGGACGCTGGGGAGCATTCCCATGCAGGCTCCGACGATACCCATTTGTGAAGACTAAATTCCTGCTGTTCCCGGGGATCACATGTTACAGGTGAGTAACTATGCTTTCTGGCTACCACTGAATACTGGTGCTGACCAGATAAAATTCTGGGCATGCTTCCTGCTCTTTATGAGTTGGTAGGTTTTGTGTAGGCAACAACTTGCTTTTGCTCAGACAGAATTTGCATGTTCAGCTGGTGGGTATTTTGAATTCAAATATCTGTCTGGTAACTCCCAGAGTTAACTGAACCAGCTTTTTGAATGTTGATCTAAAAGATTCTAGCAGTTACGTAGGGCAGATTGCCCTATTGAGAATTTATAGTCCATTGAATTATTGTCAAAAGATCTCAAAATCAGAGGAGTAGAATAATCAATCCTTAATCAAACAAAACTCACTCTCTAAATGTATGCATTAGTTTCCATGCACACATACAGTTATAACTATATAGCTTTAAACAACCAACAAACAGAGAAACCATCAGATTTTTGCCTTAGAGACCATGTTTAAAGTGGTGAAACCCCAGCAACTAAAATCACAGCGTTTTTATTCATAGGTCTCGTCTGTTGAAGGAATACCTTACAATATACTGCTAGGCACTCAAATCACCCAACATGACATCAAGTTTGAGACCCACACGTCCTGCTTCAGGGAAATACATTCAAACAAACAACAAACAATTTAGTTAACCAGCTTCTCAGCTGTCTGTTCACATCCAAGACCAGCATCAGAATGTAAAATAGGAGCCAATTATCTTAAAGAACCCTCCCATACACCTGATGTTATTTATCCAAAAATTCACTTTCAACTACCAGAACTAATCAACCTACAAACCTATCTACTGCCATGAAGGTTGCATGATCAAGTCAATAGGGGCGATTTTTTTAGATTCACGCCACCCACGAAGAGCTCGGGGCAGAGGCAGATCAAAGTGATTTCCTCATGAGGATGAGTGGAAAGGTTCGTCAGACTCAGGCATCATAAACATTTCTGGTGTGGAATTGTCAACGGCACAGCAGTCTCTCCTGAACCAGGGTTTGAACTTGTCCCCACTATAGCATATGATCCTTTTGCAATACATGTGGCTGCATATGCTTTTATACACAAATTACATCTTCATGATTATTTTCACGATAAGGAATATCATTCTGGGGATCTGGTTCAACCCCGTTCTATGTTGTCCCCCTTTGTCCCTATTCCCCTGGCTATTCTTACATTCTCCAGGAACTAGCAGGAAGTCAGTCCTCACATATGGGTGTCGTCGGTGCTGATGGAGCCCTCGTGCGGAGCAAATCCCCAGCTTTCAGAGAAAGTCTTTGGGAGTTGCCATCATGCATGCACGGTCCCCTTCCTGCCCAAGGGTGTCACATCTTGCTCAGTCTCCTTTTTTCCGCAGAGCCTTTCGGACGTAGTCCCTGTGTCCCTAAAAAAAAGTTGATTTTTCTCTTGTTTTTTTGACTGATCGACACCGGTACCTCTTCTTGCCTTTGGCTCAGTATGATGGCATCGAGTCCGTCTCTTTTTCGGTTTTTGTCCATTGTGACTGATGGCGTTTGCGCCTTTTTTTCTCTTTCACTGGCAGCACGGGTCTTTGACCTTGCAGGGGCCCTTTTTCCCTGATGGCTGCCAGCGGGTGTAAGAAATCTAATCGGTGCGTGAAACTTCTGTCCCTCACCGATACGCACGACTGCTGTTTGCTGTGTCTTGGGCCTGACCATGACCCGTTGGTCTGTGGCCTGCGTAGGAAAATGTCCTCTAAAGCCCTGAAGAGCCACCATCAGCAGCATGATTGGATTTTTTTTGAGTCCTTGACTCCAAGAGCCCGGACCTTGTCTGAGGCTTCCATGTCTCGGGGGGAGCATTCCAAGCCCGAGCATCGTCGAGGTTCCTCGGAAAGGGGGTCGCCTTCAAGGGAGCACAAGAGGAAGAAGAAATCCTTGAAGGTGGCGTCTCTGGACGACTCCGAGTGACCCGGTTCCTCCCGGGGCCTATCGCGGAGCCCCGAGCGCTGGCTGGAATCTTCGGAGAAGGAGCGTCTGGCAAAGATGCCTCGTCGGGAGCCGGATCAGCCAAGGCAAGTACCAACTGTCCTCGTCGAGGACTCCCCTCCAGGGAAAGCGGCGTTGGATCTGACCGTGTCGGGGCCTGAGCCGGTGGCTGCAGAGCCTTCTGGACTCGAGTTCAAGAAGATGGCCTTGGAGCGCAGTTTTACTGCCTTCATGGAGCATCAGCGGGACTGGGCCCTCGACGTCAAAGTCGACCCCAGCGGCCGAGTCGATCCTTGAAGTCTTTCGGGCTCGAGTCGATCCTTGGCCGAGGTCTCACTTGGCCTCCCGTTCGGGACCGCAGTTGTCGTTGCCGCCAAGCCTACTGGCGTTGGGGAGTTGGCGCCGGGGCCCTCAATGCCTGATGAGCCTCTTGATTCCCCTTCGTAGGAGTCGGCGTGGGAAACCAAAGATGAGGTGTCCCCGGATACCTGCCGGCATAGGGATGTCCCTTTCAATTCCCTGGTATTCCTAGCCTCAGAGAATGTCCTCTCCTGAGGACATGAGGTTCTTGGACTTCGTACGGGATATGTCCAAGGCTTTGGCATTCCCCACGGAGTCCGAAGAGAAACCTCTAGCTGATAAGCTCGAGATCCTCCAGTATGAGCCCCCCCCCCCTCTGGAGGCCCTTACTGTACTTGTGCCTCTGATCCTAGAATGACTGATGCTCTGCATGTGGGAGACACAGGCGTCTGTGCCAGTGATCAGCAAATGGCTCGACTTGATGTATCGAGTACGCCGGAGCCCTGGATTTCAAAAGTTGCAACTGCCGTACATCTCCATGGTTGTGGAATCGGCCATACGTAGGCTGAAGAGCCAGAAGACGCACTCCTTGGTGCCTCCCAACAGGGAGGCCCGCAACTTGGATGCCTTTGGCAGGAAGTGCTTCCAGGATTCTAGGAAGTGCTGAGGGACCTGGCAAAGGAACTGGCCGGGTTCTCGGCTGGTGTCTCCGAGGAGCCTTTGCAGCACTTCAAGGATCTGTCCAAAGCCGTCCGTGAGTTCTCAAAGTTTATACATTTGGCAGCTATGATGGTTTCGAATCGGCGGCCCGGATAGCCGCATCTGGCATTGGTGCACGCCACCAGGCTTTGCTGCAGTCGTTGGACCTCGAACAATGGGTTCAGGACAGGTTGGTCGATTTCCCATGCCAAGGGGACAATCTCTTTGGCAAACCCATCACCGACAAGGCTGCAGAGTTGGAGACCGAGTACATGACGAGAGCATGGCTCTCCAAAAAGACCTCTGCCCATTCTTGTAATAAAAAGCCCTTTTACCAGAGGAAGGATGCTGCTTACTGAAACTACCCCCATTTTCAGGCCTCCCGGCTCCCCAACAGGGGCAGCAGGCCAAGGGACAGGGGCATGGCCCGCGTAAGCAGAAAGCCCCCAAATCCCAGGCACCGGCTCCAGCCCAGCCTGGGAGTGGCTTATGACTCCTGCAGCATGGCCCCTCTTCCAACAGGAGCCAGGCAGACTACAGGAGGCTGACTGGCTTTGTATGCCCACAGGTGGACAGCCATTACCACTGATGCCTGGGCCTTGCAGGTAGTCCGGGAATGCTATCTTCCTCAACTAGCTGAGGTATCTCCTCATTATTTCCCGGGAGAGCCCCTTATATCTCTCATTCACCGGGACCTTCTTCTGAAGGAGTTAGCAGGCCTTCTCGAGGATCAGGCAGTAGAACCGGTGCCCCACCACTTGCAGGGCAGGGGCTTCTACTCCAGGTGCTTTCTGGTTCTAAAAAGGACAGGAGCCCTCAGAGCCATCCTTGACCTGCCAAACCTCAACAAATTCCTGTTGAGGGAGAAGTTCAAGATGCTCTCTCTTGGAATATTGCTGCGTTACCTCCGCCAGGGAGACTGGCTATGCTGCTTAGACCTAAAAGATGCGTATACACACATCCTAATACACCCAATCTATCTGTGCTTTGTGGTGGGGGGCAATCACTACCAGTACAGGGTACTCCCCTTTGGACTGGCCTCAGCCCACAGGGTGTTCACAAAGTGCCTGGCAGTGGTGGCCACCTTTTTCAGGCTCCAAGGGGTCTTTGTCTTCCCCTACCTCGACGACTGGCTCATCAGAGGAACTTCAGCCATTGAGTTCCACCAGGCTACATCTCACACCATCCAGGTGCTGCAACACCTAGGGTTCATAATCATCTACCCCAAGTCCAGCCTCACTCCAACTCAATAGCTGGAATTCATTGGGGCCAGGATAAACACCCTTCAAGCAAAGGCCTATCTGCCTGCAGACAGAACAATCAGGCTTCTGGCTCTGGCAGGATAAGTGAGTCGCAGGTCTGTGGTGTCAACAAGACAATTCCTGTGCCTCCTTGGGCACATGGCTTCCACAGTCTATGTGATCCCGGATGCCCACCTCCTCATGTGGACCGCTCAGTGGTGTCTCAGAGACCAGTGGACTCAGGCCACACGGCACCTCTGGGACAGGGTCAAAGTGTCCAGGCGTCTGGTACGGTCCCTGGCCTGTTGGCTCCAGACGCATCACTTGGAGGCGGGAATGCCTTTCCAGGCTCCTTTACACACGAGGATCCTTACCACAGATGCATCCCTGCTGGGCTGGGGGGCCCATTGCCAGGGTTTTCGTACTCAGGGAGTGTGGTCCCCGAGCGAGAGGACCCAACAAATCAATTTCCTGGAACTCCATGCCACCCGCATTGCCCTAGAGGTTTTCTGTCAGCTCCTGGCCCACGAACCTGTCTTGGTGCAGACAGACAACCAGGTGGCCATGTTCCATGTGAACAAACAAGGTGGTACAGGGTCCTGTCCCCTATGTCATGAAACCCTGGACCTTGTCAACACCTTCACTCACTCCCCAACCTTGTGGGTTAAGGAGGGAAAGGGCTTGTGTAGTTGTGGGGGCCCAAATGAATAATATGGGTGACAAGAAATTTATTTTTCAAAAGGATGTTTATTTTCCCCGCTCCGTGAGGCACACAGAAACAGAAAAGTCATTAACTCAGGATTCTGCAAACAGAGGGTTTTCCAATAAAGTGCTTTAACAAAACTTCTTCAGTAGAAAACACATTGCTTCATTTGTCTTTCTCCTGGTCATATACAGGTGAGTGGATATAAAGTATAATGATTCCCTTGAACAGTTAACTCACAGTCCAGCATACAGCTTATGCACAATAGCCTTTTCTTGCAATTACCCAATCACAGTCCTGGTGGGTAAATTTCAGCAATTCTGGCTCAACAATAAACAGAATTAAATTCAGGAATAATCACTCAAGCTTTGGTTTCCTTAGGCTTATCAATCAGTCCTATCGAGCAGTCCATCGGCTGATTGATTTCTCTCATCGGCAAAGGGACGTGGGGTAAAATCCTTTCTTCAGGATTGTTCCCTGCTTGAATATTGGCTGGTAATAAAATGTCTCTTTTATTCAATAGTTTTCTCAGCTCAGTTAGGAGGTATTCTGCTTGGCTGCTAGCAGGGGTTAGGGGCAAAGCTTGCTGTTGTTTAAACAGCTGATTAACAGGCTGTAATGAGGCAGCAGGGCTTTCCCTTATTAAACATTCTGGTCCCGAAGTGGAGATTCCCTGCCCCCACTGCTCTCTGCTATCGAGTGGAGGAATCTCACATCTGTTGGTAGCAGTCCTAGCTTTTAGCACAGCTTCAAAAGTAGGTCCTCCTAAACCTGGATAGTTTAATCTATCTGTAAACCCTTTTGCTGTGTTTATCTCCTCAGCTTCTCTATTAAGCACAGGAATTACAGGCTGAGTAAAAGTTGGTTTACAGGGAGAGCTTTCAGGGTAAAATAAACTCCCTTTATATTCCCTGAAACTGTCCTGTCCTCTGCACACAGGATTCTCTCTTTTTGGTTTATAAAAGTTTGCATAAGGATTAAGAACAGCAGATACCTTGTGTTGAGAGTGCTCAGGAACTATCTTGCCAGCATATCTTTCTCTCCATGGAAGGAAATTGCTTCTCAGAAACGTGAGCTTTTCTCCTGCTGAGGAATTAGCTTCCTTCCTGGTGCAGCTGGGCAGAGGTTGTGAAGTCAGGTCACAGGGTTCTGCAGTCAGAGGAACTTCCTGCCTTCCCCGTAGCTTCTGCTTACTCTCTCGTGGGTAAAAAGGAACTTCCTTTCTCCAGGACCAAGCAGGAAGTCAGTCCTCACTTATGGGTGACGTCGGCGCCGACGGAGCCCTCGCGGAGCAATTTTCCCCAGCTTTCAAAGAAAGCCTTTGGGAATTGCAGCGCGCATGCGCGGTCCTCTTCCCGCCCAAGGGTGCCATCTTAGCCAGTCTTCTTTTTTCCGCGGAGCCCTACAGACGTACCCGTCGTGTCCCCGCGAAAAAGTTGATTTTTACTCATATTTTCTCTTTTTTCCTTCGGTTCGACGCCGGTCTTTTTCCCGCCCGGACTCGCGACGCCGGTCACGAGTCCTCTTCTTCTTTTTCGGTTTTTCTGACTTAGTCAGTTTCGTATTCGGTTTTTCCCTGGCAGCCCGGTCCTTTGACCTCGCCGGGGCCCTTTTTCCCCCGATGGCTGACAGTGGTTTCAAACGGTGTGGTCAGTGTGACCGAAATATGTCACTAACTGACACACACGACAATTGCCTCCGCTGCCTGGGCCTGGATCATGAAGAAATGATCTGTGGGCCCTGCGGCAAAATGTCCTCCAAAGCGTTGAGAAGTCGGCGGCATCAGCGGGATAGGATCTTCGCTGACCCCAGCCGTACCCGGACCTCGTCGGAGGCCTCCGCGTCCAGAGGTTCCAGCTCGGACCGTCGCCGGAGTCCCTCCGACAGGGGTTCTCCCTCCGGGGACCATCGACGAAAGGTGAAACCCGCGAGGGCGGCGTCGGTGGACGCTCCTGGCTCCGCGAGGGCCAGGTCGCATAGCCCCGATAGCCGTCCCGGGTCCTTGGAGAAGGAGCACCTCTCGAAGCGACCTCGCCTGGAGTCGGAGCTCCCTGCTCGGGTAAGTCCTGTGGTCCTCCTGGACTCGCCTCCGAGACCGCCGACGTCGGGCCCGACGCCGTCGGGGCCCGAGTCGCGGGCTGCTGGGTCACCTGAGCTCGGACTCAGGTTGACGGCCTTGGAGAGCAGACTGTCTGCCTTCATGGACCAGCAGCGGGCACTGCTCGCTGGCTTCGCTGGCGCCGCTGCCCCGACCGCCGGGACGTCGACGTCTAAGTCGACCCCGGAGACCGAGCCGATCCTCGAGTCGATGCGAACTCGAGTCGATCCTCGGTCGAGGTCACCCTCGGCCTCCCGTTCGGGACCGAGGTCGCCGACGCCGACTCCCTCGGCGTCGGGGCGGCAGGCGCCGCGCCCTGCCCGGGCCGACCCCACCGAGTCCTCGTCGGAGTCGGTCTGGGAGTCTGAAGAGGAAGAGTCGCCTGATTCTTTTCGGACTCGGTGTGTCCCCTCGGACTCACCTGAGTCCGAACCTCGGAAGCAGTCCCCCCCGGAGGATGTCCGGTTCTCGGACTTCGTCAGGGATATGGCCAAGGCTTTGGCCTTCCCTGCGGATCCCGAGGAGGAGCCTCGAGCCGAAGAGCTCGACGCCCTCCAGTATGACTCTCCCGCCAGGGAACACTTTACTGTACCGGTTCCTCCCATGCTGGAACGACTACTCTTCCGCATGTGGGAGAGTCCGGCCACCTCGCCGGTCCTGAGCAAGCGGGTCGATTCTATCTATCGAGTCCGCAAGAGCCCTGGCTTCCAAAAAGCACAGTTACCACACCATTCCATGGTAGTGGAATCGGCCATGCATCGTCTTAAGAGCCAGAAGATGCACTCCTCGGTGCCTCCTGGCAGGGAGGCCCGTAACCTGGATGGCCTTGGTAAGAAGTGTTTCCAGGGCTCTATGCTTGCGTGTCGTGTCCAGACCTACCAGCTATACATGGGCATGTATCTCCGAGACCTGGCTAAAGAGCTAGCCGGATTCTCCGCTGGTTTGTCCGAGGAGCGGAGGTTCCTGGCCTTGTCCACTGGCATTCGGGAATGCTCAAATTTCATATCCCGAGCAGCCTATGATGGCTTTGAAGCATCGGCTCGAGTGGCCGCAGCCGGCATCGGTGCCCGCCGACAGGCTTGGCTTCAGTCGTCTGACCTTGAGCCCTGGGTGCAGGACAAGTTGGTCGATGTCCCCTGCCGAGGCGAAAACCTCTTTGGCAAGCCCATGGCTGAAAAGGCTGCACAAATTGAGACGGAGACTCTCACCAGGACTAGGCTTTCTAGGAAGACCTCCGCCCCTTCCCAGAAAAAGAAGGGCTCGGGAAAGAAGTCCTTTTACCCGAGGAAGGCGGCTGCCTACAAACAATACCCCCAATATCAGGCCCCTGCAGCTCCCCAACAGGGCCAGCAGGCCAAGGGACGGGGTAACGGGTCCCGTAGGCAGCAAGCCCCCAAGCCTGCACCACCAGCCCCTGCTCAGCAGGGTGGGGGTTTTTGACTCCTTAAGCATAGCCTCTCCCCCCCCCCCGCTGGTTCCTCCCAGCACCGGAGGCCGGCTGGTTCACTTCGCCCACAGGTGGTCCAGCATCACCTCAGATGCCTGGGTGCTTCAAGTCGTGCGAGAAGGCTATCTTCTCCACTTCCACCAGGTCCCTCCCTCCTATTTTCCGGGAGAACCTCCACGACCCCCTCTGCACAGGGACTTACTCCTTCAGGAGTTAGCAGGTCTTCTACAGGAACAGGCGGTGGAACCGGTGCCCCACTACCTGAAAGGTCAAGGCTTTTATTCCAGGTATTTTCTAGTACCAAAAAGGACAGGAGGCCTCAGACCCATCCTGGACTTGCGCAACCTCAACAAATTCCTCGTGCGGGAAAAGTTCAAGATGCTTACCCTTGGAATCCTTCTGCCCTACCTCCAGCAGGGAGATTGGCTATGCTCCTTGGATCTAAAGGATGCCTACACGCACATCCTTATCCACCCAAGCCACCGCCAGTACCTAAGGTTTGTGGTGGCCGGAAATCATTACCAGTACAGAGTACTACCCTTTGGCCTGTCCTCCGCACCGCGAGTCTTCACAAAATGTCTCGCGGTGGTGGCGGCCCATCTCCGGCTTCACGGCCTCTATGTCTTTCCGGAGGTCACCAACGCCACACGCCGCACGGTGACTCTTCTGCAGTACTTGGGCTTTGTTATAAACTTCGCAAAGTCCACTTTGCTCCCCTCACAGGATCTCGAGTTCATCGGCGCAAGGCTGCACACTCCTCAGGCACGAGCGTTCCTACCGCTCGACAGAGCTCAACGGCTCATGGACCTAGCCGACCGTTTTCGCAGCCAGCCCCTGGTCTCCGCCAGGCGCTTCCTGAGACTACTCGGCCATATGGCTTCCACCGTCCAAGTGACACCCAATGCCCGCCTGAATATGCGGCCTGCTCAATGGTGTCTCCGCCAGCAGTGGCAACAAGCCACAGGCGGCCTAGCAGACCTAGTGCGCATCTCCGAGCCGCTGATCTCGTCTCTCCAGTGGTGGCTTCATCGGCTGAACCTGGTACTCGGCCTGCCTTTCCAGTCACCTCAGCCGACCCGGGTGCTGACAACGGATGCATCCCTCCTGGGCTGGGGAGCACATTGCCAAGAGGCACGTACTCAGGGCCTCTGGACCACGTGGGAGTCTGCTCAGCAGATCAACTTCCTGGAGCTCAGAGCGATCCGCCTGGCTCTCAAGGCCTTCTCCCACCTGACCTCTCATCAGTCCGTCCTTGTCCAGACGGACAATCAAGTTGCCATGTTCTACGTGAACAAGCAGGGGGGCACGGGCTCCTTCCCTCTCTGTCGGGAGGCACAGAAACTCTGCTCTTGGGCCGTCAGTCACGGCGTTCTTCTCCAGGCAGTTTATCTCCCAGGCCAAGAAAATTGCCTGGCGGACAAACTCAGCAGGATCCTCCAGCCGCACGAGTGGCGCCTGGATCCCTTGGTAGTTCAGAAGCTCTTTCTAAAGTGGGGCCTCCCCACGATGGATCTCTTTGCCAGCCCTCTCAACCGGCAACTTCCTCGCTTCTGCTCTCGTCAGCCGCATCCCCTTCGAGTTGCGGCAGACTTTTTTCTACTCTCATGGGCGGAGAGCCTTCTGTATGCTTTTCCTCCCATCCCGCTAGTCTCTCGAACTCTTTTCAAGGTTCTCCGAGACAAAGCTTCCATGATCCTGATCGCTCCTCGCTGGCACAGACAGCCGTGGTTTCCACTCCTGCTGCAATTAGCGGTGGAGGATCCATTCCCTCTGGGGTTTCAACCGGATCTCCTCACTCAAGATCAGGGGTCTCTGCTACACCCCAACCTCAGATCTCTCAATCTAATGGCCTGGCTGCTGAGAGGGTAGTCCTTGCTCCCCTTCTCCTGCCGGCAGAGGTGGAAGAGGTCGTCTTAGCTTCTCGGCGACCTTCTACCCGCAAATGCTACGCCCTTAAATGGCGTCGCTTTTCCGTTTGGTGTACCCAGGAGTCTCAGGATCCCTTCTCCTGCTCGGTGTCGGTGATCTTGCAGTACTTGCTCTACCTCTCTAATCTGGGACTTAAGTCCAACTCCGTCAAAGTTCACCTCAGTGCTCTTTCAGCACATCATGTACCGGTGGACGGCAGACCTCTTTCCAGCGACCCTCTCGTAGCGAGGTTTCTCCGAGGTCTCCTTCTACTTAAACCACCTCTCCGCCCGCCAGCGCCTGACTGGGATCTGAATGTGGTTTTGCAGCGGATCACCTGTCCGCCTTTTGAACCTATGGCTACCTGTTCTCTCCGTTTTCTTTCTTGGAAAACATTGTTCTTGATAGCCCTCACTTCCGCTAGGCGCGTAAGTGAATTGCAGGCCCTCGTGTCTGATCCCCCTTACACTCGGTTCTACAAAAATAGGGTAGTCCTACGGACTCATCCAAAATTTCTTCCAAAAGTGGTCTCCCCCTTTCACATCAATCAGGAGGTGGTACTTCCGACCTTCTTTCCCAGACCACACTCCAGCCGAGCTGAAACGGTCCTCCATACCCTGGACTGTAGAAGGGCATTGAACTTCTACCTTGACCGTACGCAGGAGCACCGTAAAGCTGCTCAGCTTTTTGTGTCTTTTGACCCCAATAAATTGGGGCTCCCGGTCTCCAAGCGTACTCTGTCCGTCTGGGTTGCGGACTGTATCACTTGGGCTTATGGGGCAGCCGGACTCTCCTTGGAAGGTCGAGTCACGGCTCATTGCGTTCGGACAAAGGCTACGACAGTGGCTTACCTCCGCTCTGTTCCACTGGCAGACATCTGCCGGGCCGCTACTTGGTCTTCGAGCCAAACCTTTGCGGTCCATTACTGTCTCGAGAGGGAGTCCCGCAGGGACAGTGCTTTCGGACAGGCAGTCCTCCGTAATCTCTTTGAGGTTTGAGCAACTCCTACCCTCCATCCCGGATGTGGGCTACCGGTGGGTAATAATTCAGCGAAGATTCCTTCCTTCTGTGCTGCTGAGCTAGAGGGAGCTCATTTTTGTGCTTAGGGTCTCCGGTAGCCTTAAGCTTGGGAGTCCCATAAGTGAGGACTGACTTCCTGCTTGGTCCTGGAGAAAGCGTAGTTACTCACCTGTAACAGGTGTTCTCCAGGAGCAGCAGGAATCAGTCCTCACAACCCTCCCTCCTCCCCTTGGAGTTGCAATCATCTGCTTTAGTTTTTTTTGCAAATTTTTATGCTGTCTTTTTTAGCTATGTCATCTGACTGGCTAAGATGGCACCCTTGGGCGGGAAGAGGACCGCGCATGCGTGCTGCAATTCCCAAAGGCTTTCTTTGAAAGCTGGGGAAAATTGCTCCGCGAGGGCTCCGTCGGCGCCGACGTCACCCATAAGTGAGGACTGATTCCTGCTGCTCCTGGAGAACACCTGTTACAGGTGAGTAACTACGCTTTCTCCAACCACTTGCAGCATTCACTCCTTCATTCCTTTTCCATACGCTCTCAAATGGTCCTGTTTCTGCATTCGTTCTAGTGTTTCTCCTTCTTCTTCCACTCTCTCTCTCTCTCACACTGTGTTCCCTCTCTTTGTTTAAGAAGGAACCCTTGCTCTGGGAAACCCGCCTCCTCCTAGGGCAGGGGTCTCAAACTCAAATTGCTTTGAGGGCCAAATGAGGACTTGTAGAGTAACCCGGGGGCCGCACAAGACGCAGGCCTCATTTGCATAAGGGCATCATTTGCATAAATATTTGCATAATGTTACCATACACTAACTTTTAGTAAACATGCCTCTTAATGAGTGTATGGATAAAGAAAGACTAAAAGATTTCTACATTACTATAAACCAGTGCCAACCGCCAGGCACATTAGGAACTACTAGAAACACTGCTCATTTAGAACCCATAGCAAACCTGCCGTGTCCTAACAGCACTACCAGGACTCACAAAGCACCATACCCTAACTATCAAAAGGCAACACTGCAAATATTAAATCAACACATTTCAGAGAATAACAATACATGACCTACTCGGGAAAGAGAACAAGTGGCAATGTCAAATAGGAATTACATAAACAGAATACCTCAGCTCAGTTACACATGCAGAACATACACCATCACCAAACAAGGAATCACAATTTAGAAACAGGAAGACAATTAAACTGGGAACCCCAAAAGCCAAACTTAGAATGTACAACACTGTAGAAATAAAACTATACATTGATTTCCTCTTGTATTAAATAAAGTGCAGACGTTAAAGATGCACATTTCCAAGAGCTGACATATTTCAGTTAATAAATTCAAAATAAAGAGATATTTTTCTACCTTTTGTGCATTTTTTTTTCAGTTGCAATTGTTCCATTCACTTTCTTCTGGTTTCTTTGTGTCTTCTGCTAACTCTCCATCGTCTGCTGTCCATTTGTCCTTTCTTCTTTCCTAGTTTTTTTTCCATTCTCTCTACATCTTCTTTAACATACTAATCATTCTCCTTTTGCTCTTTCCTCATTCCTATTTCATCCACTCAAATTTTACCCCTCCATCCTCAATCCCCACTTACTCTCCCAATACCCGGCCAATTGTAGATTTTTCTTCCCTCCCACACAAAATATATTTCCCCTCTCCATTTCACTCTCCCAGCCCCATCCCATTCTAATCGTCCCCCAATATCAACTCCCTTCTAGCTCCTGCCCCACCCAGCATCCGCTCCCTTCTAGTCCCCGCATCATCAGCCCATTTCCAGTCCTAGCTCCCTCCCCTCACAGCCCATTTCCTTTCCAAGCCCCCCTCCCCATCAGCCCATTTCCATTCCAAGCCCCCTTCCACTCAGCCCATTACCATTCCAAGACCCTGTCCCCATCAGCTATTTGCAGTTCAAGCTCCCCCTTCTACTCGGCCCATTTCCAGTCATAGCAACCCCCCCCCCCCCAGTCCATTACCAGTTCTAGCCCCCCCCCAGCCCATTATCGGTCCTAAGCCCCCCAACAGCCCACTTCCAGGCCTAACCCTTCCATCGCCCTATCTTCATTCTTAGCCCCCCCATAACCCCATTTCAGTCTTAGCCCCCCAATCAGACCACCTCCAGTCCTAACCCCCATCTGTCCATTACCAGTCCTAACCCCCATCACCCCATTTTCAGTACTACCCCCCCAGCCACACATCAAGTCCTGCTCCCCCCACATCAAGTCCTGCCCCCCCCCACATCAAGTCCTGCCCCCCCCCACATCAAGTCCTGCTCCCCCCCCCGTCCTGCTCCCCCCATCAAGTCCTGCTCCCTCCCTCCCTCCCCCCCCCCCCGGAAAATTAAACTTTAAAAAAAACCCAGCTTCTGCTGCTGCTGCCGCCGCTGCCGTGACCGGCAATAGCAGCAATATCGCAAGTCCCGCGGGCTCCGCTCCCCCCCCTTCCTTCCTGCTTGCCTGCCAGTTCTCCGCTTCGGCTTTGGCTTTCAGAGCCGCGAAGGGAGAGCTTCTCCCTCGTGACTCTGTTCAGCCCACTGGGGCAGATGGGAAATTTCCCATCTGCCCCAGCGGGCTGAACAGAGTCGCGAGGGAGAAGCTCTCCCTTCGCGGCTCTGAAAGGCGAAGCCGAAGCTGAGAACTGGCAGGCAAGCAGGAAGGAAGGGGGGGGGGGGTGAGCGGAGCCCGTGGGACTTGCGATATTGCTGCTATTGCCGGCCACGGCAGCGGCGGCAGCAGCAGCAGAAGCCGGGGTGTTTTTTTTTCCCCCCTATGCATCGCGGGCCGCACAAAGGTCTGCGGCCCGCAGGCCGCGTGTTTGAGACCCCTGTCCTAGGGCGTGCCCAATCCATGGGTTCACTTCTCTCCTCCTCTGAGGTGAACTGATTGGCTGCCTGCAGGCTGTGCTGAGAGTGTGAATCTCTTCTTTTGCCTGCAGTACCGGACTCTACCAGGGGGTCACTATCGGTCTCCATGACTTCGGTGCTTGGCACTGCGTCACAACCTGTGCTCGTTCGCAGCCCGGCATGGCATTTGTCTCCGAGCAGTCTACCTGCCGGGCCAGGACAACTGGCTAGCAGACAGGCTCAGCAAGATTCTCCAGCCCCACGAATACCAGCTGGACCGTGGAGCAGCTAGTTGGCTTTTCCAGACCTGGGGGCGTCCTGTGATGCACCTATTTGCGAGTCCAGACAATCACCAGTTGCTCCGGTTCTGCTCCAGGCAGCCGCACCCGCACAGGGTGGCCTCCGATGCTTTTCTGATATCATGGTCTGTGGGCCTTCTGTATGCATTTCCCCCAACGCTTCTGGTGTCCATGACTCTGTTCAAGATCTTCCAGGACAGAGCCTCGGTCATTCTTATCGCCCCTCGGCGGCCCAATCAACCTTGGTTTCTGCTTCTTCTGCAGCTAGCAGTGGAGGGTCCTCCCCGCACCTCCTATCCCAGGTGGGGTGCGCTCTCCTGCACCGCAATCTCAGCTCCCTCAGCTTGATGGCGTTGCTGCTGAAAGGGTAATTCTTGCTCCACTCCTCCTTCCAAAGAATATTGAAGAAGTCTTGCTGGCCTCACAGAGGCTGTCGACTAGACGTGCTTACTCATTGAAGTGGCGCAGGTTTGCGTCATGGTGCAAGAAGCAGGTCCTTCTCCTGCCAGGTAGGGGTGGTTCTGCAATACCTTCTCCACCTCTCGGATTTGGGCCTCAAGTCCAACTCTGTTAGGGTGCTCTTCAGTGCCCTTACGGCAAACCACTATCTCCAGGAACAAGCAGGAATTAGTCTTCACATATGGGTACGTCGGTACCGACGGAGCCTGCGCGGGAACGCTCCCCAGCGTCCAATCAGAAAGCTTTTGGGAGCATCCCTCAGTGCCTGCGTGCTGCCTTCCCGCCTTTCCAACTGTCTCTCCTCAGTTTTCGTTTTTCCGTGGAGCCGGCAGGACGTCCTCCTGTCACCGCAGAAAATTCTTCTTTAATTCTTTTTATTTCTTGTGGTCGCGGCTGTCTCCCCGACTCCACCTGTACCGCCGGTGTTTCTTTTTTCTTTTTACTGAAAAATTTTCCCTTCAGGGTATATTTTTTCTTCTGTCTTAAATTTGATGTCTTTTAGGCCTGTCCGTGTTCCTCATGGAACTGCCAGCCTTTTTCTCTAAGAAATGTTTAAGCTGTGGCGGTACAGCTTTATTCTTAGACTCCAAAAGCTGGTGTTTAACCTGTTTGGGTCCTGACCATTTTCCTCCGCAGCCCTCCGGCTACAGTTTTGTGAGAAGAGATCTTCAACATCGAGTTTCTCTCGATACCAGGTTCCCATCCAGTGTCAGGGCACCGAACATTTCTTCTTCTGCACAGGATCAGGTAACCCACAAACAGTCTGTTAAGACTAGCCAACCCTCGAGTGGTAGGTCTCATGCACGGCATGAAGACGGCTCCGGTCTTGCCCTTGAGGGTCCATTGGCTTCAAAACCCCGGCGGGAGTCTTCGGTCTCCAAAGCCTATGAGGGGTTTCGGGTTGTTCCTGGGGCTCACCCCTCACAGAACATACCTGAGCCATGCTCGGTGGTGGCATCTGCTTCGAGCGGTGCCGATACTCCAGCATCGGCACTGGTGTTGGACGTAACACTACTCACCAGGGATCGTCATCTGGCTTCCTCGGTACCTTCGGGACCGGTGGATACGTTCCAGATTGACTTTCCAGTATCGGCATCGATGCCGATACTACCACCGAAGTCGGTACCCTCTAGACACGCATCAATAGACTCGCTCCCCTCGATGCCGAGTCTGGAATCGATCTCTAGTCTGGAAGACTGGGTACCGACACGTCTCGGTACCGATACCTGTCGGTACCGGACGCTAGGTACTGAGGATTATTACCGAAGGCGTTCGGTTACCTCGGTACCAATTGAGCTATCACCGATGACTGCTCCGGTGTCGGTGTCGCCTTCGATTCCGACAGCGCTACCGGTATCGGTACCGGTATCCGCAGTAGCATCGGGGCCAGCTCCTTCCATGCTTCTTTCACTAGGGTCGCTCCTTTCTATACCAAGTCTGGAGTCGATACCTGGCATGGACGATGCAGTACTGACTGTCACAGGTCCTGACCTCCAGTACCAGCATCCATCCCTTAAGGATCCTTTTTTGTACCGTGCAGGATCTTATCTTCCTATATACTCAGGTAGATCCTCCGGTGCCCAGGCTAGTTCTTCAGATCTAGCCTGTCCTGGGAAGGTTCTCTGTGGAGGTCCTTCTTTTCAGGATTTCCTCTTGGATATGGCAAGATTCCTTTCCATTCCTATCCCTGGCCATGATCCCACACAAGGCTCTATTTCTACGGGAACAAAGGAGAACATAATGCTTCCTTTGCATCATTCCTTGCGGGATCTTCTTCTAAGAATGTGGGAAGCACCTTTAAGGGTACCCCTACCTTCTAGAGCAACTGATCTTCTATATCAAGTGCCCCCCTCTCCAGGGTTTCAAAAGACTCAACTTCCTCATCATTCCATTGTAGTGGAATCAGCAATGAGGAAGGTGAAAAGTAAGAAAAAGCACTCCTCTTACCCACCAGGTCGTGAGTCTAGGACACTAGATGCCTTTGGACGTCAAACCTTCCAGATATCCATGTTGTCAGCAAGAATTCTCTCATATATTTTTTATATGAGTCTATCTCTTCAGGAGCTCACAAAGAAATTATATCATCTCCAGGAACAAGCAGGAATGAGTCTTCACATATGGGAGACTTCGCCGACTGAGCCCGCACGGGAATGCTCCCCAGCATCCAATCAGAAAGCCTTTGGGAGCATCCCCCGCGCCTGCGCGGTGGCTTCCCGCCCTTCCTACTGCCTCTCCCCAGTTTTTCGTTTTCCGCGGAGCAGGCAGGACGTCCCTCCTGCCACCGCAGAAATTTCTTTTTCTTTTTTGTTTCCTGTGGTCGCGGCCTTTTTTTCCCGCCGACAACGGCACCTTCCATGCCCCTTTTTTTCTTTTCCTTTCTTATTCTTCGTCACCTAGAGGGAACCCTTTCTTTCCCTCGGATCGTTGAGGCCTACCGGGCTTACAGCATGGAGCCTTCTTCTCCCCAGAAGTGCCCTCACTGCGGAGACTTAGTTTTCCACTTAGACTCCAACGCCTGGTGCCTCTCCTGTTTGGGTCCTGACCCTTTCCTCCCGGGTCCTCCGGGCTACAGTATCGGGAGAAGACCTTCCCTTTTCCAGGTATCCCTCGATGACGTCTTCCCGCCCAAGGCGTGGTCATCGGGTTTTTCTTCTCTACAGGATCAGGTAACCACACAACAGTCTGTTAAGACTAGCCAAGTCTTGAGGGGCAAGTCTCATGCGCGGCATGGCGACGTCTCCGGCCAACCCCTCAAGCCCCCCTTGGCCAATATACCCCGGCGGGAGTCTTCGGGCTCGAAAGCATCCACGGGGTTTCGGGTTGTTCCTGGGGTTCGCTCCTCACAGAACATTCCCGAGCCATGCTCGAGGGTGGTATCCGCTTCGAGCGGTGCCGATTCCCCGGCATCGGCGCCGGCATCGAGTGTCCCACTCTTCGCCAGGGATCGTCAACTGGTGTCCTCGGCACCTCTGGGGCCGATCGACTCTACCCAGTCTGGCTTCCCTACATCCCAGCCATGCGCGGAGGTGGTATCCGCTTTGGGCGGTACCAACCCCACGGCATCGGCATCGGTGTCGAATGTCCCGCTCCTCACCAGGGATCGTCAGCTGCTGTCCTCGGTACCTCCGGGGCCGATCGACTCGACCCAGTCTGGCGTTCCGTCCTCCCTGCCATGCGCGGAGGTGGTACCCGCTTTGGGCGGTACCGATTCCTCGGCGTCGGCGTCGAGTGTCCCACTCCCCGCCGGGGATCGTCATCTGGTGTCCTCGGCACCTCCGGGGCCGATCGCCTCAACCCAGTCTGGCGTTCCTACGTCCCTGCCATGCGTGGGGGTGGTATCCGCTTCGGGCGGTACCGACCCCTCAACATCGGCATCGGCGTCGGGCATTCCGCTCCTCACCGGGGATCGTCGGCTGCGGTCCTCGGCGCCTCTGGGGCCGATCGACTCGAACCAGTATGGCGTTCCGATGTCCCGGCCATGCGCAAGGGTGGTATCCGCTTTGGGCGGTACCGACCCGTCGGTGTAGAGCGTTCCGCTCCTCACCGGGGATCGTCAGCGGCTGTCCTCGGCACCTCCGGGGCCGATCGACTCGACCCAGTCTGGCGGTCCCACATTCATGACATGCGCGGAGGTGGTACCTGCTTCGGGCGGCACCTCGGCATCGGCGTCGAGGATTCCACTCTTTGCCGGGGATTGGCATCTGGTGCCCTCGCTTCCTTCGGGGCCGATCGCTTCGACCTGCGCTGGTTTGCCGGTATCCCCGCCCTGCGCGGTGGTGGTACCGGATTTGGGCAGCGCCGCTACCCCGGAGTCGGCAGGGGCGTCGCGCGCTCCACTCGTCTCCAGGGACCGCCGTCGGCCTTCCCCGGTGTCCTCGGGGTATGTCGATCAATCCCAGACGGGTGATCCCCTGGCATCGACGCGGACGTCGAGGGCCCCGCCCATTGCTCGAAGGGGGACCCCGGTGTCTTCGATCGCTTCGATCCAGCCTGGGTTCCCATCGTCCCGGCCTACCAGGGGGTTAGTTCCAGCGTCAAGAGGCGCCGGTGCCCCGGCGTCGTCGCCGGAGTTTTGCGCTTCCCTCCCCGCGGGTGCTCGTCGTCGGGTTGCCTGGGTACCCTCGGGGACGGGTCGTCTGCCCCGGAAGGATTTCCCGCCGCGCAAGACGGGTTCGGGAAGGGGCCCGGCGTCTGGCAGTGCCTGCCGCCCGACATCGACGCCGGTGTCGGATGACCCCCTCTTCACCGAGCTTCGTTCTCGGGGGCCCTCGATGCCCGCGACGCCGATTGATGCGGTTCCGATTCGCTCCCCGGGTCAGCATCGCCGGTACGGCCGCCGCCGCCGCCGCCGGAGCCCCCTAGGAGGGAGTCGATCTCCTCGCTCGGTTCGATGCCCAGCCCAGAATTGGTATCCAGCCTCGAAGGCTTGGCTACGACACGCTTTGGGACCGGCCCCTGTCCCTTCCCGCAACGCAGAGCAGAGACTACTAACCACTGCCCTCCGGCTGCCGCGGAACTGCTTCAATCGCCGGGGGCAGTGCCGCCCCCGGGGTCGGGGCCAAGGCCGATTCCTGCGTTCCCATCGGTGCCATCGACCCCTTCGATGCCTAGCTTGGAATCAATTCCAGGTACCGACGACGCCATGTTGACTGCCCCGATCCGGAACTGTCGGTATCCTCCTCGGCCCAGCGGACGTCAATCCGATAGGCCTTTTGGTGCCCTGGCGGCCCCTCCCGCCATCGCCTCTCACATCATAGCCCCTCTGGGAGAGCCGTCTTTTCAGGATTTTCTTCTTGACATGGCGGACCTGCTTGCTATTCCCATCCAGGGTCCTTCCCTAAGTCCAGGTCCTGCTGAACAGGAGGCTGTAATGCTTCCTCTACATCCTTCCCTGCAGGATCTTCTACTGGGGGCATGGCGGTCGCCTTTGAGGGTCCCGGCACCGTCGACAGCGATGCATGCTCTGTATCGGGTGCCCCCCTCCCCGGGGTTTCAGCAGCACCAGCTTCCACATCATTCCATCGTGGTGGAATCGGCGCTGAGGAAGGTGGGAAGCAAGAAGAAGCATTCTTCTCGCCCTCCAGGTCGCGCCTCGAAAACGCTGGATATCCTGGGGCGTCAAACCTTCCAAACGTCCATGTTGGCTTCCAGAATTCTTTCATATATTTTTTATATGAGCCTGACACTCCGGGAGGTCACCGAGAGATTATCTCGGCTGTCTCCCTTTTTGTCTGCAACCAAGGCCTCTGATTATTCCTTGCTTCTTTATCACTGCAGGAATATCTCTGGGTTCCTTTCTCGTGCTTCTCTAGACTCCTTCCTGGAGGTCAGCAGATCCTCTGCTATTGCCATTAGAGCACGTCGTACAGCATGGTTACAGGCGTCAGATTTGTGCAGACGGGCACATCATAACTTGGGTAATTCTCCCTGTGCTGGAGACCACCTCTTCAATAGTGAAGCCTTACGTCAGGTTGCTCAGTGCTTCGCTAACCCTCCCAGCGTTAGAAGCCATCCTAGGTCCCGTTTTCCCCCCGGGGGTGGGAAATGCCTCTCTACACCTTCCTTCCCTAGGAAGATGAAAGGTTATCCCTCCGCCCACCCGCCAGGGGCGCCCAAGCAAGGGACCTCTCACTCTGGTTTGAAGTTCCCGGGCCCGCGCCAGGATACTCATACCAAGCAGTTTTAGGCTCCTGTAAGCGGCTGCCTGCAATTAACCTTCTCTCAACAGAAGCTAAAAATTGAGCTCTACTCTGGGGCAAATGGTTCGAATGTTTATCCAGGGGTTCAGGTATTCTCCTTCCGTTGGAAGAGGGAGATCACCTCTATTCCATGTTAGCTCTGGCCCATGGACTTCCTAACCCTCAACTGACTTACCCTTAGGTACGTCCCCGAACCCTTCTCTGCCAGGGTTCCCCTGCTGATTGATACCGTACCGGTTTGTCTGCTGTCCCTCGCAGCATGTTCGGAACAATTCCTCAACAAGGCCGGATCAGCCCTGTTCCCCTTGTCTGGTTTCTCGGTTCAGGCAGGCGAATCCACCGGCTATAGTCCCCCAATGCTTACCAAGGACTATACCCTCTGTCCTTCACGCTACCGTGCTGTTAGTTCGCCGATCTGCCCCTGCTCCACTGGAATAGATCCCTCCTCCTGGACGGATATAGACGCCCTCCCCCCCCGGGGAGACGTTTCTGTGGATCAGTGGCAGGTCCTCCTTATCAGTGTTATGCTCATGGAGGTAGGTTCCTCGGCATACCTGCGTCAGTGCCTGGGTGGGCGTTCTCCATGCCCAACTACCTAGATATATCAGATATTACCTGTTCGGTAGGCGCATATTGGGAGGTGTCCACAGTGCCTGTGCTCTACCGCCTTTTTCCCCTATGGCCGGTACTCACGCCCCCCCCCTCCGAGGTCCGGCCAGTCCGCCTGCCTATTTTCCTTGGATCAGCCCTCGGACTGGTTGTACTCTGCGTACTGGTGTGAAGTCAACAGCTTCTACTTTTAGTTATGCCCTCCTCCCGGAGGTTCAGACCCTTGTCTCCCTATCCCTTAGCTAGGGAAGACTGTGTACTCCTTCTGCTCCGGGGTACACCCCTACTCTTCTCCGGACTAGGCTATCCAGATCGGCCAGTCTTCTACTGTTAGTCCTCTGTGTTATGGACTCTGCTCCTAAGGGAGTGCTCAGCTTTTTGCATAAAGCTTCCTTGAAGACCTGCCATCCTTCTCCTGGCCCAGTTGACAACTGGATCTCCTGTCCTTCCGGATTTGGAACTTTCTCCTCGCTGCTGTGAAGTTCCCTTGAAGACCTCGCTACTGCGTCTACAGTACCTGCATCACAGCTCCACTTCCTACAACCCAGTAGGTAAGCTCTACATGGTACTAGGTCCTTAATTCATTAAGTGCTTAATGATACTTCTCATGCATTCTAAAGGCTACTCTCCCTGTAGCCTTTGGGTTTGCTGTTCCTCTCTCTCAACTCCTACCCTCCATCCCTCAGGGGATGCCGGGGTTCCAGGTTGGGGAAAAAGCCATCCTGGCCTGTGCTGCGCTGAGGGGATCTCCCCGGGCATCCTCAGCTAGGGAGTCCCCATATGTGAAGACTCATTCCTGCTTGTTCCTGGAGATAGCACAGTTACTTACCTGTAACAGGTGATCTCCGGAACAGCAGGAATTAGTCTTCACAACCCGCCCACCTCCCCTAGGAGTTGTGTCTCTATCTCTCTATTCCTTCCTCTCCTCTCCTTCCGGCTCAGCTATAAAACTCAACTGGGGAGAGGCAGTAGGAAGGGCGGGCAGCCACCGCGCAGGTGCGGGGGATGCTCCCAAAGGCTTTCTGATTGGCTGCTGGGGAGCATTCCCGTGCGGGCTCCGTCGGCGACTTCTCCCATATGTGAAGACTAATTCCCGCTGTTCCAGAGATCACCTGTTACAGGTAAGTAACTGTGCTTTTTGGCTCCTTTTCTTTCAGAGCCCAATACTGCAGACTATTCCTTACTGCTTAGTCATCTTCAAAATATTTCTTGGTTTCTTACTCGTGCTTCCCTAGACTCATTTGAGTCTATTAGCAGAACTTCTGCTATAGCTATAGGGGCACGACGTAGAGCCTGGCTCCAAGCTTCAGACTTAGACAAATGGGCACTACAAAGACTGGATAATACGCCTTGCACTGGAGAAAATCTCTTCAATAAGGAGTTTTTACATCAGGTTGCTCAGTGGTTCACTGACTTCCCTGTTTCTGAAGGCTATCCTAAGCCTTCTCCTTCCCCAGTAGGTAGGAAATGCCCTACCAAACCTTCTTTCCCTAGGAGTAGAAGGTTTTCTTCTTCTCCTGCCCACCATACAGATGTTCCCAAACAGGGGAGGCATAGTCCTGGTCTGAAAAATCCAAACTCTCACCAGGCTAAACAAACCCAGCAACCATAGGGTTTCTGATTAATCCTTTTTCTGCCTCTTGGGGTTTACAACCTACAGTTGACTTCTTCTCAATAGAGGTTTTTCACTGTTTTCTCATTAAAAACTCTACACATGAATCCAGTTACTCTTAGATATGCTGAGCTGTCAGGATATTCATGTCTATAGGTTACAGAATTCTCCTCTTCTTCCTGCCAAGAAGAGAGGTTTTAGAACTGTCACATGATAGTTTTTCTGTACCAACATGAATTTTTTTTTCCTCCACAGACTTACCCTATAGTAAGTCACCCTTCAGCTCTTATTTTCTCTACCCTCTTATCCAGGTTTCTCCCCTGTAAGAGTGGTACCATACCACTGGAAGACTTCTTTAGCCTTTCTGGTCTTTCTTTCCTTTCCAGTGTGGAGTTTTTTCTATTGAGTAAACTCCCTCCTTTTTGCCTGGGCAGCTCATCAGACAGGGACACGGATTTTCTTGTTCTGTCTGTTCTTTCTGTTTTACACAGAAAGATTCTCTCTGCTGTCTTATTCAGCAGCTACCCATGCAGGAGTTCTAGTGATTGGACTACTGGTACCTTTCCACACGTTTCCAGTCTTGTCCTCCATTACTTCTGTCTCGCCTTAGTAGTGATTCCAAGACAGTGTTACATCTTCTTGGATAATCCTTATCACTACAGGCTTATCACACTATCTTCTATTCTTGCCACCTCCAATCCCTTGGGTTTGGCAGCATAGTTGGCCTGGCTGCTGGTATCTTCCAACAGCCAGTTCTATCTCTCAATTCTCCTGCATAATGTTCTGCAATCCTACAGAGAAGCTTTCCACTATGGGCCCTTGCTAGAGAGCATGGGTTTTTTTCTCAAATAACTATCTTACATGGTTGAAAAAGGCTTCCTCAGTCATGTCCCATGACTGTGGGGGTTCTTCACACCCTCCTATCTCCTTTTCAAACAAAGGACATAAGCCTTGTCCAATTCCTACAAGGAATATGCTCTCTTTTTCCTTGCAGCTTGTCCTCATGGTATCCTAATCCTTCATGGACAGCACATATTTAACTAAAAAACACATGATACCCCTTTTTTGTCCCTCAAGTGGGTCAACCTGATATCTCATTCTATGCGTTTTCTGTCCATTTACCATGCTAGGGTTCTGCAGAACTCAGGACTTGCTGTTTACAGACTGATATTATCCTCTGTTTTTTCACGCAACCATCCTGGTTATTTCACTGGATAGCATTCCTGCACCATCATAACCAGGGGGAATAGATTCTCTATATATCTTTTCCAGTTCATACTGCTAGACCAGTCCAGACAAACTGGTTATGCACCCCTGCCAGCAGATCTTGGAGACAGAGAATTCTACCAGAGCTCTGATAGGCTGGAGCCTGGTGATATAATCCTACCCCTAGGGGTCTCCCTCAGTTTTTCTCTGTCTCCAGCAGATCTGGATGCTTTTTTTCTTTTGCTCCTTCAAACAAAATTTAAAATGCTTTATTTCTTTGTGATTTCTCTTGGAGAGATTATGCCCTGAGTTGCCAGTTATCTGAGCACCAGGATGATTCCAGCTGAAGCTCCTGTGTCCTCTGTCACAGTAGAGATCGCTGATGTGCAGACTCCCCAGCACTAGTCATGAGGGCTATTTAGCTGGATGGTACGCCTCCTAAAATCCAGTCCCTGGGGCTGATTTTAGTGGTGAGGCAGCTGTCCGTGGCTTCTCTGCACTTTCGGTACTGTAAGTACAGAAACTGTCTTTCTCCCACTGCTGTCTGCAACTCTGTGGTAACTCGATTTATTTTTCTTGATTTTTCAGCGATTTTAGGCATTTCTCTCATGCCTGCAACCCTCCCACCTTCTCCTTTGACTTTTTAAGTTAATTCCTTAGCTTTTGGGGGTTTTAATTCACTCTTTTTGTGGTTTATTTTTGCCGGCGGCCATTTTGAATAGCTAATGAGCCCCGGTTTTTGGCGGGAAGCCAGATTACGTCTCTGCTGGCTTCTAACAGCTATATTGCTGTTTAAGTTTTTTTTTTCCACAACACTTGCTAGCTGTGAGTTGTGAAGGGGTTCCTTTTTCTCTGCCTATGTATTAACATAATGAATAAAAAGTACAGAAGGCGTGGATAGAGAACAGGATGCAATTCAGAGCCACAGTACAATGCTAAGTCACTGACGAAGGGTGCAGGGCTCATGGGTTCCATCCCCCACTGTGCCCAACAAAGGCGGCTGGCTGAGGCATTACCTATTATGGGGAATATTGTTAAATGCCTGTTCCTGCGGGACGCAGTTATTTGTTTTTAGTTCTCACTATGCCTTATTCAGGTTTACGCTGCATAGGCTGTCAGAAGAAACACAGGGACCTCATGAATCAGCTCTGCTCTTCCCCCAGCATCTTGCTTTCCCAGATGAACTTGGGAACTCCTGAGCTTGGCTTCAGTGGAGCTCTCCATTGGCTTTATGCTGCGCTGAGTCTTTGCCACGAGAGTTTGGACACCTCCAGGAAGTGCTACGAGAGTTTGGACACCTCCAGGAAGTTCAGGTATCATTTCCTGAAAGAAAACTGTGAGTAGCCTGTTTTTTTTCTTACTTGCCCCAGCTGCTCTGGGATGATTTCATCTGCATCCGGACCGGCTGCCTCTGAGTTTTGAAGTTCCTTCTTTAAATTTTTAATCCACAAACTGCAGCCGGGTTACTTTGTACGTCTTACTGAATATTGTACCTGTCTTATTCAATAGACCATTTGATTGGAATTGTAAGTCAGTGTTTTGGATCCTGACTGTTTTGGGGCTCGGCCTAATTAAGCATACTCACTGTAATCTTCCTACAACTGGATTTGAGCTTCTACATCCCTCCCCAGAAACACCTTTCAGCCCCTACCATGGAGGTCTGAATGGCTGCGGAGGGATCACACTCTAATTTCCCTACTTTCAGTCACTGTAATTAACTTACCCTGACTTTGAAAGTTTCTCTGTGCCAGCACAGTGAATGACTGACAGTTCCCTTCTCAGCTCAGTGAATACCTGACAGTTTTTCTGTGCCAGCGGCCGTTTTGTTTTTCTCTTCAGTGTTTCTTTTTGGAGGAAACAGCTCTAAACAGCAGTTTCCACACATTTAAACATGCTGTGGAGGCACGTGGAGTTTCAAAATCCTTTTCTTGAAGAGTCTTGGGTTTCCCTGAGCCTACCTTGCCTTTTGTTTTAAATGCTTAAAAAAAAAAACAAAAAAAAACCACACAAGAAGAGGAAAGGTGGTTTAAGTCTCTACAATGCTTCTTTCTCTGGCTGTATTATATGTGATATATAATCAGCCGAAGGGGACATTAATAGATTGCTTGTGTTCCACCTGCATGCTGCATCCCGGAGACTTTCCCCATTCCCACTGCGCTGCTAGCTGGGTTCATCAGCACCTTATCTCCCCCCTCCTCAGAGCCCCTGCTGCAGGATCTTCCTGCAGGAGAAGATTCAGTCAGCTCCCATGTCGCTTCCACAGCCGCTGGAGTCCACAGCAGCCTTGACTGACAGTGCCTTCCTCACACTCTTCCATCTGGCATGACGCCTGTGACTTTTGGAGTCTTTTGGATTATCTCCTACACCTGCCCAGTAGCAGGCGAGCATATGGCGTGGTCTCGCAAGTGGTCCCATAAGTCCTCAGACCTTAGAGCAGTACGTCCTCCTTGGGGCGTATCATGTGCCTTGCGGGGTATTATGGATATTCAAGAAGACTTTAAATCTTCGGAGGTCAGCCATGACTCGTTGGAGTACGGAAACATAGAAACATAGAAATATGACGACAGAAAAAGACCACATGGCCTATCTAGTCTGTCCTTCCATAACAACTACAACAGTCCACTTTTTGCCTTTAGAGATCCTCTGTGTTGGTCCCATGCTTTCTTGAATTCAGTTACTGTCCTCATCTCTACCACCTCCACTGGGAGACTATTCCACGGATCCACTACTCTTTCCGTAAAGAAATATTTCCGCATATCACTCCTGAATCTATCTCCCTTCACCCTCATCCCATGTCCCCTCGTAGCAGAACTTGCTTTCAATTGAAAGAGGCTCTCTCCCTGAACATTTATGCCACGGAGGTATTTAAACATCTCAATCATATCACCTCTATCCCGCCTTTCCTCTAAGGTGTACATATTAAGATCCTTAAGTCTGTCCTCATATGCTTTATAATGAAGCCCATTAATCATTTTGGTAGCAACCCTCTGCACCGACTCCATCCTGTTCACATCCTTTTGAAGGTGCGGTCTCCAGAATTGCACACCATACTCCAAATGAGGTCGCACCAAAGACTTATACAGAGGCATTATCACCTCCTTTTTTCTGCTAGCCATTCCTCTCCGTATGCACCCAAGCATCCTTCTAGCTTTTGCTGTCGCCTTTTCCACCTGTTTAGCTACTTTAAGATCATCAGACACAACCACGCCTAGGTCCCGCTCTTCTTTAGTGGACAAAAGTACTTCACCTCCTATACTGTATTGCTCCCTTGGATTGCTGCAGCCCAAATGCATGACCTTACATTTTTTAACATTAAATCCCAGCTGCCAAATTCTAGACCATTCTTCAAGCTTAGCTAGATCCCTCCTCATGTTATCTACCCCTTCCTGGGTGTCTACTCTATTGCAGATTTTGGTATCATCCGCAAAGAGGCAAACCTTACCCGACAGCCCTTCCGCTATATCACTAACAAAGATGTTAAAAAGAATCGGACCAAGGACAGATCCCTGGGGCACACCACTGGCAACATCCTTCTCCTCAGAGTGAGCTCCATTTACTTGTACTCTTTGTCGCCTCCCACCCAACCAACTTCTAACCCAAGCAGTAACTTTAGGGTCCATCCCTAGGGTGCTCAGTTTGTTTATAAGTCGCCTGTGAGGAACAGTGTCAAAGGCTTTACGGAAATCTAAATACACCACATCTAGAGCTCTCCCTCGGTCCAACTCCCTGGTCACCCAGTCAAAAAAATCAATCAGATTTGTCTGACAAGACCTGCCTCTGGTGAATCCATGCTGCCTCGGATCCTGTAATCCGCTGGACTCCAGAAACCTCACTATTTTCTCTTTCAGCAGCGTTTCCAATAATTTACTCACCACCGAAGTTAAACTAACCGGCCTGTAGTTTTCAACCACATCCTTACTTCCGCTTTTGTGTAAAGGCACCACATGAGCCTCTCTCCAGTCCTTTGGCACCACTCCCGACTCCAACGAGGCATTGAAAAGGTCAGTCAGTGGAGCTGCTAGAACGTCCCCAAGTTCCCTCAGTATTCTAGGGTGTATCCCATCCGGTCCCATCGCTTTGTCTACTTTAAGTTGAGCTAGTTTCTCACGAACACAGTCTTCTGAAAATAGTTCAAGATGTCCCTCGCTTCTGTTCTTATTTGTGGGTGTTTTCTGAGGTCCTGCTCCTGGTTCTTCATCTGTGAACACAGAACAAAAATATTTGTTAAGCAATTCCGCTTTATCCTTATCAGCTTCTACATATTCCCCCCCTGCACCCTTGAGTCTGACAATACCACTTTTGCTCTTCCTCTTCTCACTAATATATCTGAAAAATGTCTTATCCCCCCATTTTATTGCATTGGCTATTTCCTCCTCCTTTTGAATCTTTGCCTTCTTGACTACTTTGCTAGCTTCTCTAAGTTTTTCCAAATACAGATGCCTGTCTTCTGCTCTCTGTGATCTCTTGTATTTCATGAAGGCCTCCCTCTTTTTCTTCACTTTTTCAGCTACTTCCTTCGAAAACCATAGCGGTCTCCTGTTCCTTTTGCCTTTATATACCATTTTAACAAAAAGGTTGGTTGCCCTTAAAATACCCCCTTTCAGTTTTGCCCACTGTTTTTCTACATCCCCCAGCTGTTCCCATCCCACTAACGACTCCCTGAGGTATTGGCCCATCTTCGCAAAGTTAGTCTTCCTAAAGTCTAAGATCCTCACCTTGGAATGGATTCTAACAGCCCTAGTCCTAATACTGAACCACACCATCTGGTGATCACTGGATGCAAAATGATCTCCCACTACAACATCAGAAACACTTTCACCATTGGTAAGCACCAAGTCCAGTATGGCCCCTTCACGTGTGGGGTCTGTTACCAATTGCCTGAATAGTTCTCCCTGTAGAGAATCCAGGATCTCCTTACTTCTAGATGATACTGCAGCAGGAATGTGCCAATCAACATCTGGCATATTGAAATCTCCTATCAGTAGCACTTCCCCTTTCCTAGCAATGCTGCGTATGTCTTCAATTAACTCTCTGTCCACCTCTTCCTCTTGTGAGGGAGGTCTGTATATCACTCCAATGCAAATAGATTTCTCTTTCCCTCTTTCTAGTTTAACCCACAATGCCTCCTCTCTCCCTTTTAAGCTCTGTAATTCCAAAGCTTTAATAGTAGTTTTTACATATAGTGCCACTCCTCCTCCTCCTCTTCCTACCCTGTCCTTCCTGAATAAAGTATAGCCAGGTATAGTTACATCCCAGTCATTGTTTTCTGTGAACCATGTTTCTGTAACTGCCACTAAATCCAAGTCAGCCACTCCCACCAAAGCTTCAACCTCAGGGATCTTATTTCCCATGCTACGGGCATTAATACACACTGCTTTCCATATATTACCCCTGTTACCGATTTCCATAAAGGTATTTAATGTATCACCTACCTGGGGGCTTTCACTTACCTGGGGGCTTTCTTCACCCATCCCCAAGGAATCTAGTTTAAAGCCCTTTTCAGTAGATTAGCCAGTCTACTACCAAAGATGCGTTGACCTCTCTTGGACAGATGGATGCCATCTCTGCTTTGCAACCCTTGGAAAAGCATCCCATGGTCTAGGAAACCAAAACGCTCTCGATGACACCATCCACGCAGCCATGCATTTGTCTCCAGGATGCGAGCCTCTCTGCCTTGGCCTTTACCCTCAACAGGGAGGATTGAAGAGAACACCACCTGTGCACCTAACTGCTTCACCCTCTGTCCCAGAGCCATGAAGTCACTTTTGATACGTTCCGAGGTATACCTGGCAGTATCATTTGTTCCAACATGGATTAGCAACATTGGGTAATAGTCTGTGGGCTTGATGAGTCTCGGCAAACTCTCCGTAACATCTTGGATTTTGGCACCAGGCAGACAGCATACCTCTCTGGACATCAAGTCTGGTCGGCAGATGGACGCCTCAGTACCCCTCAGAAGAGAGTCTCCAACCACCACCACCCTTCGTTTCCTTCTGGTGACTGATTCCGCAACTTTGGGGTACTTGAACTCTGGTTCTTCCCTTTCCAGGGATGCTTTCACCTCCTCCACTTCCAGGGCTGCATAACGGTTCTTCAATTCAAGGGATGGAGAAGTTGGATTGGTGATTTTGCAGGCCCTGGTGACTTGTGTCCAACCATCGACATTCTGTTGGCACCCATCTTCTCCGGAGCTGGAGAGCTTGGTTGCTGCAAGTAGCATCTCATCAATGTACTTCTCACTGTCTTGAATGCTCCTCAGCCTCGCCACCTCCTCTCTGAGTTCCTCCACCTCTTTCCTCAGAGCTTCAGCATGCAGGCACCCTGCACATGGAACCGGTCCTTCAACCGGCATTAGGACCTCTGTCTGGACCGAGGCAGAAGCTGTAACGGGAGCAACAGCTTTAGCAATACGATTTTTCCCAGCCATTGTTCTTTTCGTGGAGCTTAGGTATCTGTTAGAGCAAAAGAGAGAGATCTACCAAGTACCAGCCGGTTTCGCAGCTGTCTTTATAGAGAAAAAGCAGTTAAAACACTTTAATTACATACAAATGTGCTGGTCCAATTCACTGTGATTTGTGAAAGAGGAGGCGCCCTATAAAGCAAGGCTGCGCACTAGGGGTGGGTGGGAGTCGGGGTGGGTAGGGCGGGATCTAACACCTGATTAGGTGTTAGCAGCTTCTAAAGCTGAGGAGGTCACTGGAGTCAGCAACCTACTGTGCTCAATTAAAGTTCCCCTAAAACAGCAAAAATGAAGTAACCTTGCTTTTAAAAATATACACAAAACCCTTTTAAGAGCTCCCAGTCAGAGAGCTAGCAATGTAATAAAAACAAACCAAACAAAGAAACCCTCAAAACCTTACTTACTGTTTGATGTGTGGAGCCCTGGTTAGAAAAGCCTCAAAGGGGCAGGGCACAGTAGCCTATTTATGCAGGCTTCAACTGCACTCAGGAAACAGGCCCACTAACACCTGATTAGGTGTTAGCAGCTTCTAAAGCTGAGGAGGTCACTGGAGTCAGCAACCTACTGTGCTCAATTAAAGTTCCCCTAAAACAGCAAAAATGAAGTAACCTTGCTTTTAAAAATATACACAAAACCCTTTTAAGAGCTCCCAGTCAGAGAGCTAGCAATGTAATAAAAACAAACCAAACAAAGAAACCCTCAAAACCTTACTTACTGTTTGATGTGTGGAGCCCTGGTTAGAAAAGCCTCAAAGGGGCAGGGCACAGGAGCCTATTTATGCAGGCTTCAACTGCACTCAGGAAACAGGCCCACTAACACCTGATTAGGTGTTAGCAGCTTCTAAAGCTGAGGAGGTCACTGGAGTCAGCAACCTACTGTGCTCAATTAAAGTTCCCCAAAAACAGCAAAAATGAAGTAACCTTGCTTTTAAAAATATACACAAAACCCTTTTAAGAGCTCCCAGTCAGAGAGCTAGCAATGTAATAAAAACAAACCAAACAAAGAAACCCTCAAAACCTTACTTACTGTTTGATGTGTGGAGCCCTGGTTAGAAAAGTCTCAAAGGGGCAGGGCACAGGAGCCTATTTATGCAGGCTTCAACTGCACTCAGGAAACAGGCCCACTAACACCTGATTAGGTGTTAGCAGCTTCTAAAGCTGAGGAGGTCACTGGAGTCAGCAACCTACTGTGCTCAATTAAAGTTCTCCTAAAACAGCAAAAATGAAGTAACCTTGCTTTTAAAAATATACACAAAACCCTTTTAAGAGCTCCCAGTCAGAGAGCTAGCAATGTAATAAAAACAAACCAAACAAAGAAACCCTCAAAACCTTACTTACTGTTTGATGTGTGGAGCCCTGGTTAGAAAAGTCTCAAAGGGGCAGGGCACAGGAGCCTATTTATGCAGGCTTCAACTGCACTCAGGAAACAGGCCCACTAACACCTGATTAGGTGTTAGCAGCTTCTAAAGCTGAGGAGGTCACTGGAGTCAGCAACCTACTGTGCTCAATTAAAGTTCCCCTAAAACAGCAAAAATGAAGTAACCTTGCTTTTGAAAAATATACACAAAACCCTTTTAAGAGCTCCCAGTCAGAGAGCTAGCAATGTAATAAAAACAAACCAAACAAAGAAACCCTCAAAACCTTACTTACTGTTTGATGTGTGGAGCCCTGGTTAGAAAAGTCTCAAAGGGGCAGGGCACAGGAGCCTATTTATTCTCCATCTGTTTTCTTCGCTGACGGTTCTCCGCCTTTTTCGGTAAGAGGAGTTGCCGGCTCTAATCACACAGGTGATGGAGTCGCTCCCCCTAGCCGACACGCCTGCTCCTCCGGATTCTCAAATCCGGTTGCAGCCGGATCCCATTTTCCAGTGCATTCGTACGGCACGCGGTATTGGTCGGTTATACCCTTGGTCTCCCTTTCACTTGGCCATTGGCTGCAATACCCGACAGTTGATGCATTCTGACCAGGGTCATCAGGCATTCCACACTTCCGGTTGAGGGCGGAGAGGCGCTCCGCGACCAGCCAGACCTGAAGAGTTGGGAGACTGCTACAGTCCGGTTTTCCTTCACCCGCTATTTCCTTCTTGCAGGTGTGCGGAGGTCTGGCAGCTCAGACCTCCCTTCGATGGATTCCGCAGCTTCCAGGTGTTCCCGAGTTGGTTCATTTCGAATCCATTGCTGCATTCCGTGCAGAGGCATTCTGTGATCTCTTGCAGCTGTCAGCTCGCTTCCTAGCACCGGTGTCGGTAGCTCGGAGATGGCTCAGCCTGCGTCAATGGGCAGCGGATGTTGCTTCATTTAAAGGCTCCAGCGTTTAGATGCCATTCGTCCCAGTCCACCGTTGGAAGGAGGACTGGGCCGTTACTCTGTCTATTTTGGAATGCTTCAGGTCCTGGATTCTCTCGGGGCTGGGTGCGACACTCGGAGGGGACGGGTGTTTCTACCTCAGGAACGTTTTCAGAAGATCTCTCTTCAGCTCCGCCGCTGCTTGGATCAAGCGGCGCCTCGGCCTTGGGACTACCTTCAACTCTTGAGGTCCATGGCGGCAACGATAGCCCTCGTTCCCGTGGGGAAGAGCGCTCTTGCGCTGCTTGCCGACGGCGCTTCTATCTCGTTGGTTGCCGGTATCGGAGAGTTATCGAATCCGGTTGCCTTTGCTTTTGCCGGTGCGCAGCAGCCTCCGCTGGTGGCTTCAGGCACACAATCTTCTACGGGCGGTCCCTCTGGAGTCTCTGCGCTGGATCTTGGTGACGCCAATCGCCGACCTCTCCGGTTGGGGAGCGCCTTGCGGCTTAGCCTCGGCGCAGGGGTGTTGGTCACCTCGCGAAGCCCAAGGGTCTATCAATCCTCTCGAGACGCGGAAAGTGCGCTTCGCCCTTCTTCAGTTTCAGCCTCTAATGCGGCGGTGTGCGGTTCGGATCCTGTCTGACGCCACGATGGTTGCTTACCTAAGCCGCCTAGGCAGCACGCAATGTCCGGATGTCTCACAGAAGAGGCGTTTGCTCCTCCCATGGGCGGAGGAACATCTTCATGCTGTCGGCACAGCACATCGCAGGCGTGAACAATGTGTAGGCCGATTTTCTCACCCGGCACTCTCTGGAGCCCAGGGGCTGGGCTCTGCAGCCGGATGCGTTCCGGTCCATTGTTCACCTGTGGGGACTACTGACCATGGATCTAATGGCTATGGCACAGACTGCCACAGCTTCGCTGTACTTCGGCCATTGGAGGGACGGGGGAACGCACGGCATAGATGCTCTCTCTCAACCGTGCCCGATTCATCTTCTCCAGTGTGTTTTCCCTCCCTGATCCGTGATATGCATGGTTCTCCAGTGGCTCCGATACCGTCGCGACCCTGTACTCCTGCTGGCTCCAAATTGGGCTCGCGGACCATGGTATGTGGATCTGTGGGGCGTCGATGCTCCGCCTCGAGGCGTTTCTCGGCCTTCTGATTCAGGGACCGGTGGAGATGGAAGACCCGGCTCCTTACTCGCTTACGGCCTGGCAATTCCACGCCGCCGGTTTGCTTGCTACGGCTATTCGCCTAGCGTGGTCGTGACGCTTCTCACGGCGCGGCGGTCTATCACGACGCTGACTTACGCTCGGGTTTGGCGTCTCTTGATGGTTGGTGTTCGCGAAATAACCTCTCCCCCTGGCGTTGCGGTATTCCGGATATCCTGTCCTTTTTACAGGCCGGAGTGGATGAGGGATTAGCGCTCGATTCCTTGCGAGTACAATTGGTCGCCTCAACTTGTTTTCGGAGTCCTATAGCGGGGCGATCGATAGCTTCGCATTTGGACGTGTCTCGGTTCCTCCGCGGAGTTAGGCCGTCCGGCCTCCTCTGCGTTCGTCTGTGCAGGCATGAGCTCTCGTGCTTGTCCTCTGTGCCCTCGTTGCTCCTCCCTTGGAGCCTCTGAGGGCATGTTCTCTTCTAGATTTGTCTCTGAAGGCAGTCTTCTTGGTGGCCATAACTTCGGCCCGCCGTCTTTCTGATCTCCAGGCTCTCTCGTGTCAACATCCCTATCTCTCGTTTTTCCTCCGAAGGCGTTTCTCTGAGAACTGTCCCTTCCTTTGTTGCCCAAAGTGCTGATGCCATTCGCTGTTGACCAGCCTCTTTTCTTCCGTCTTTAACAAAGGCGCAGTGTGACAGTGGTCGGTCTCCGTTGCGGACGGTGGACCTTAAGAAGGTTCTTTTTCGGTAGCTGGGGGTCGCGGGACCCTTCAATATGACTGTTGCTCTTTTGTCTTGTTCGCGGATTCTCGTCGGGGATCCGCAGCCTCCGAATCTACCCTTTCTAGATGGGTTACGGAGGCCATTGAGGTGGCGTACCTTCTTCTGGGAGAGCCAGCTCCACCGGGACTCCGTGCTCACTCCTCTCGGGCGCAAGCAACTTTGTAGGCCGTGAGGTCTCATGTAGTTCCTCTCGATTTTTGCCGGGCGGCGACTTGGTCGTCGCTGTCCACCTTTGTCGGTCATTATAGGTTGGATGTTCATGCCCGTCAGGAGGTCTGTTTTGGAGTTGCTGAGCTGTCGGCGGCCTTGCCCCCCCTTGAACGCAGGTAGCTTGGGTACTGCCCGTTTGTCTGGACTGGTCTAGCAGTATGAACTGGAAGGAGAAATTTCACTTACCGTTAATTTCCTTTCCTGGAATACTGCTAGACCAGTCCAGGATCCGCCCTGCTGTTGGTTGGAGTGCCGCTGGTGCGGTGCAGCCGCCGACCGCGGTTCTTCTCTTTGCCGGTATGCCTCGCCATGGGCAGTCCATGGGTTCGTAGGTGGATACTGTTTTCAGCTCTAGGGAGTTCTTCGGCTCCCTTGTATATAGTTCACTTGAGACCCTCTGGGGTGATGTTACAGTTCATGTTGCATTAGCTTGTGGACGTAACTGAGGGAGACCCCTAGGGGTAGGATTATATCACCAGGCTCCAGCCTATCAGAGCTCTGGTAGAATTCTCTGTCTCCAAGATCTGTTGGCAGGGGTGCATAACCCGTTTGTCTGGACTGGTCTAGCAGTATTCCAGGAAAGGAAATTAACGGTAAGTGAAATTTCTCCTTCAAGTAGGTTACACCTTCTTGTTATTGGATGAATCTTTCCTCTTCACATCTCCCATGTGAATGTTCTATAGGCATATCTCTGTCTGCTTAATTGTAGACATTTATCTTTAGACCTATATATTCATATATGTATATATATCTATATACATCTCTATAGATACATATGTCTGTCAGCTGCGTGTGCATATGTTATGCCCCTCTAAATCTCACTATAGACATATATATATATATATATATATATATATATATATATACAAATATATATATATCTATATATATGTGTATCTGTTGAGATGCTTCGTTGTAGGTAGATATGTATTTACATACTTATCTCTCTAACTGTCTAGCTCATAAAGGTTTTTCTCCAGGACCAAGCAGGAAGTCAGTCCTCACTTATGGGTGACGTCGGCGCCGACGGAGCCCTCGCGGAGCAATTTTCCCCAGCTTTCAAAGAAAGCCTTTGGGAATTGCAGCGCGCATGCGCGGTCGTCTTCCCGCCCGAAGGTGCCATCTTAGCCAGTCTTCTTTTTTCCGCGGAGCCCTGCAGACGTCCCCGTCTTGTCCCCGCGAAAAAGTTGATTTTCCTCTTTCTTTTATACTTTTTTCTTTCGGTTCGACGCCGATCGTTTCCCCGCCCGGACTCGCGACGCCGGTCTCGAGTCCTCTAGCGTTTTTCGGTTTTTCTGACTTAGTCAGCTTTCATTTTCGTTTTCCCTGGCAGCCCGGTCCTTTGACCTCGCAGGGGCCCTTTTTCCCCCGATGGCTGCCAGTGGCTTTAAGCGGTGTGGTCGGTGTGACCGAAATATGTCACTAACCGACACACACGACTTTTGCCTCCGCTGCTTGGGCCCGGATCATGAGGAACTGATCTGTGGGCCCTGCAGCAAACTGTCCTCGAAGGCGTTGAGAAGTCGGCGGCATCAGCGCGAGAGAATCTTCGCTGACCCCAGCCGTACCCGGACCTCGTCGGAGGCCTCCGTGTCAAAGGGCTCCAGCTCGGACCGTCGCCGGAGCTCCTCCGACCGGGGTTCTCCCTCCGGGGACCATCGTCGGAAGGAAAAACCCGCGAGGGCGGCGTCGGTGGACGTTCCTGGCTCCGCGAGGGCCAGGTCGCATAGCCCCGACAGCCGCCCCGGGTCCTTGGAGAAGGAACATCTCCCGAAGCGACCTCGCCTGGAGTCGGAGATGCCTGCCCGGGTAAGTCCTGTAGTCCTTCTGGACTCGCCTCCGCGACAGCCGACGTCGGGCCCGACGCCGTCGGGGCCCGAGTCGGGGGCTGCTGGGTCACCTGAGCTCGGACTCAGGTTGACGGCCTTGGAGAGCAGACTGTCTGCCTTCATGGACCAGCAGCGGGCACTGCTCGCTGGCCTCGCTGGCGCCGCTGCCCCGACCGCCGGGACGTCGACGTCCAAGTCGACCCCGGAGACCGAGCCGATCCTCGAGTCAATGAGAACTCGAGTCGATCCTCGGTCGAGGTCACCCTCGGCCTCCCGTTCGGGACCGAGGTCGCCGACGCCGACTCCCTCGACGTCGGGGCGGCTGGCGCCGCACCCTGCCCGGGCCGACCCCACCGAGTCCTCGTCGGAGTCGGTCTGGGAGTCTGAGGAGGAAGAGTCACCTGATTCTTTCCGGACTCGGTGTGTCCCATCGGACTCACCGGGGTCCGAGCCTCGGAAGCAGTCCCCCCCGGAGGATGCCCGGTTCTCGGACTTCGTTAGGGATATGGCCAAGGCTTTGGCCTTCCCTGCGGATCCCGAGGAGGAGCCTCGAGCCGAAGAGCTCGACGCCCTCCAGTATGACTCTCCCGCGAGGGAGCACTTTACTGTGCCGGTTCCTCCTATGCTGGAACGACTACTCTTCCGCATGTGGGAGAGTCCGGCCTCCTCGCCGGTCCTGAGCAAGCGGGTCGATTCTATCTATCGGGTCCGCAAGAGCCCTGGCTTTCAGAAGGCACAGCTGCCACACCATTCCATGGTAGTGGAATCGGCCATGCATCGTCTTAAGAGCCAGAAGATGCACTCCTCGGTGCCTCCTGGAAGGGAGGCCCGTAACCTGGATGGCCTTGGCAAGAAGTGCTTCCAGGGCTCTATGCTCGCATGTCGTGTCCAGACTTACCAGCTCTACATGGGCATGTATCTCCGGGATCTGGCTAAAGAGCTAGCCGGATTTTCCGCTGGTCTCTCCGAGGAGCCTTTGCGGAGGTTCCTAGCCTTGTCCACGGGCCTTCGGGAATGCTCAAAGTTCATGTCCCGAGCAGCCTATGATGGCTTTGAGGCCTCGGCTAGAGTGGCCGCAGCCGGCATCGGTGCCCGCCGACAGGCTTGGCTTCAGTCGTCGGACCTTGAGCCCTGGGTACAGGACAAGTTGGTCGATGTCCCCTGCCGAGGCGAAAACCTCTTTGGCAAGCCCATGGCGGAAAAGGCTGCACAAATTGAGACTGAGACTCTCACCAGGACCAGGCTTTCTAGGAAGACCTCCGCCCCTTCCCAGAAAAAGAAGGGCTCGGGAAAAAAGTCCTTTTACCCGAGGAAGGCGGCTGCCTACAAACAGTACCCCCATTATCAGGCCCCTGCAGCTCCCCAACAGGGCCAGCAGGCCAAGGGACGGGGTAACGGGTCCCGTAGGCAGCAAGCCCCCAAGCCTGCACCACCAGCCCCTGCTCAGCAGGGAGGGGGTTTTTGACTCGCTCAGCATAGCCTCTCCCCCCCCGCTGGTCCCTCCCAGCACCGGAGGCCGGCTGGTTCACTTCGCCCACAGGTGGTCCAGCATCACCGCAGATGCCTGGGTGCTTCAGGTCGTGCGAGAGGGCTACCTTCTCCACTTCCATCAGGTCCCTCCCTCCTATTTTCCGGGAGAACCTTCGCGCCCCCCTCTGCACAGGGAGTTGCTCCTTCAGGAGTTAGCAAGTCTTCTGCAGGAACAGGCGGTGGAACCGGTGCCCCACCACCTGAGAGGTCAAGGTTTTTATTCAAGGTATTTTTCTGATACCAAAGAGAACAGGGGGCCTCAGACCCATCCTGGACTTGCGCAACCTCAACAAGTTCCTGATGCGGGAGAAGTTCAAAATGCTTACCCTTGGAATCCTTCTGCCCTACCTCCAGCAGGGAGATTGGCTATGCTCCTTGGATCTAAAGGATGCCTACACGCACATCCTCATCCACCCAAGCCACCGCCAATACCTAAGGTTTGTGGTGGCAGGAAATCATTACCAGTACAGGGTACTGCCCTTTGGCCTGTCCTCCGCACCGCGAGTCTTCACAAAATGTCTCGCGGTCGTGGCGGCCCATCTCCGGCTTCACGGCCTCTATGTCTTTCCGTACCTCGACGACTGGCTCATCAGAGCAGCGTCCGCTCAGGAGGTCACCAACGCCACGTGCCGCACGGTGACTCTGCTGCAGCACTTGGGCTTTGTCATAAACTTCGCAAAGTCCACTTTGCTCCCCTCACAGGATCTCGAGTTCATCGGCGCAAGGCTGCACACTCCTCGGGCACGAGCGTACCTACCGCTCGACAGGGCTCAACGGCTCATGGACCTAGCCGACCGCTTTCGCAGCCAGCCCCTGGTCTCCGCCAGGCGCTTCCTGAGACTGCTTGGCCATATGGCTTCCACCGTCCATGTGACCCCCAATGCCCGCCTGAACATGCGGTCTGCTTAATGGTGTCTCCGCCAGCAGTGGCGACAAGCCACAGGCGGCCTGGCAGACCTAGTGCGCGTCTCCGAGCCGCTGCTCTCGTCTCTCCGGTGGTGGCTCCGGCAGCCGAACCTGATATTCGGAATGCCTTTCCAGTCACCTCAGCCGACCCGGGTGCTGACCACCGATGCATCCCTCCTGGGCTGGGGAGCACATTGCCAAGAGGCACGTACTCAGGGCCTCTGGACCACGTGGGAGTCTGCTCAGCAGATCAACTTCCTGGAGCTCAGGGCGATCCGCCTCGCTCTCAAGGCCTTCTCCCACCTGACTTCCCAACAGTCCGTCCTTGTCCAGACGGACAATCAAGTTGCCATGTTCTACGTGAACAAGCAGGGGGGCACGGGCTCCTTCCTCCTCTGCCGGGAGGCACAGAAGCTCTGCTCTTGGGCCGTCAGTCACGGCATTCTCCTCAGGGCAGTTTATCTCCCGGGCCAAGAAAATTGCCTTGCAGACAAACTCAGCAGGGTCCTCCAGCCGCACGAGTGGCGTCTGGATCCCTTGGTAGTTCAGAAGCTCTTCCTCAAGTGGGGTCTCCCCACGGTGGATCTCTTTGCCAGTCCTCACAACCGGCAGCTTCCTCGCTTCTGCTCTCGTCAGCCACACCCCCTTCGGGTTGCGGCGGACGCCTTTCTGATCTCGTGGTCGGGGAGCCTTCTGTACGCTTTCCCTCCCATCCCGCTGGTCTCTCGGACTCTTTTCAAGGTTCTCCGAGACAAAGCCTTCATGATCCTGGTGGCCCCTCGCTGGCCCAGGCAGCCGTGGTTTCCTCTCCTGCTGCAACTGGCGGTGGAGGGCCCAATCCCTCTGGGGATACAACCGGATCTCCTCACTCAGGATCAGGGGTCCCTTCTGCACCCCAACCTCAGGTCTCTCAACCTTATGGCCTGGCTGCTGAGAGGGTAGTCCTTGCTCCCCTTCTCCTGCCGGCGGAGGTGGAGGAGGTCGTCTTAGCTTCGCGACGGCCTTCTACCCGCAAATGCTACGCCCTTAAATGGCGTCGCTTTGCAGTCTGGTGTACCCAACAGTCTCAGGATCCCTTCTCCTGCCCGGTGTCGGTGATCTTGCAGTACTTGCTGCACCTCTCTAATCTGGGACTTAAGTCCAACTCCGTCAAAGTTCACCTCAGTGCTCTTTCAGCACATCATGTGCCAGTGGACGGCAGACCTCTCTCCAATGACCCTCTCGTAGCGAGGTTTCTCCGAGGTCTCCTTCTACTTAAACCACCTCTGCGCCCGCCAGCGCCTGACTGGGACCTGAATGTGGTTTTGCAGCGGATCACCTGTCCGCCTTTTGAACCTATGGCTACCTGTTCTCTACGTTTTCTGTCTTGGAAAACACTGTTCTTGATAGCCCTCACTTCCGCTAGGCGCGTAAGTGAATTGCAGGCCCTCGTGTCTGATCCCCCCTACACTCGATTCTACAAGAATAGGGTAGTCCTACGGACTCACCCAAAGTTTTTGCCTAAAGTGGTCTCCCCTTTTCACATGAATCAGGAGGTGGTACTTCCAACCTTCTTTCCCAGACCACACTCCAGCCGAGCTGAGACGGTCCTCCATACCCTGGACTGTAGAAGGGCATTGAACTTCTACCTTGACCGTACGCGGGAGCACCGTAAAGCTGCTCAGCTTTTTGTGTCTTTTGACCCCAATAAATTGGGGCTCCCGGTCTCCAAGCGTACTCTGTCCATCTGGGTGGCGGACTGTATCTCTTGGGCTTATGGGGCAGCCGGACTCGCCTTAGAAAGTCGAGTCACGGCTCATTGCGTTCGGGCAAAGGCCACGTCAGTGGCTTACCTCCGCTCTGTTCCGCTGGCAGACATCTGCCGGGCCGCTACTTGGTCTTCGAGCCAGACTTTTGCGGTCCATTACTGTCTCGAGAGGGAGTCCCGTAGGGACAGTGCTTTCGGACAGGCAGTCCTCCGTAATCTCTTTGAGGTCTGAGCAACTCCTACCCTCCATCCCGGATGTGGGCTACCGGTGGGTGATAATTCAGCGAAGATTCTATCCTTCTGTGCTGCTGAGCTAGAGGGAGCTCATTTTTGTGCTTAGGGTCTCCGGTAGCCTTGAGCTTGGGAGTCCCATAAGTGAGGACTGACTTCCTGCTTGGTCCTGGAGAAAGCGTAGTTACTCACCTGTAACAGGTGTTCTCCAGGAGCAGCAGGAATCAGTCCTCACTACCCTCCCTCCTCCCCTTGGAGTTGCAATCGTCTGCTTATGTTCTTTTTGCAAATTTTTATGCTGTCTTTTTTAGCTATGTCATCTGACTGGCTAAGATGGCACCTTCGGGCGGGAAGACGACCGCGCATGCGCGCTGCAATTCCCAAAGGCTTTCTTTGAAAGCTGGGGAAAATTGCTCCGCGAGGGCTCCGTCGGCGCCGACGTCACCCATAAGTGAGGACTGATTCCTGCTGCTCCTGGAGAACACCTGTTACAGGTGAGTAACTACGCTTTACCTTCCTATATGTTCCAGACAGTGGGCTTTGCACATCGTCATACTGTTCCACATTATGTTTGGGGTATTATGCACACAACCACTGCTGTTGTACTGACAGCTCCTACCATAACCCTAGGTTTAGGTATCCCTGAAGCTCCATGCTCCAATATCTTCCTACCTCTCACCAGTTAGGAAAGACATGGTGGATCTTCAGTAGATCTGAGGTTCAACTCCTCAGACATCTGTCCTTTCTTTGGGAATACGGGGTTTTTTCCATACCCCTTCTTCCCTCAAGGACTAGGCCAGTTTGTCCAAATCGGTCAGTCTTCCTCTTTTGCTCCTAACTATGAGTAACTCTGTAGCCAAAATAGTTTTCAGCTTTTTGCATAAAGCTTCCCACTAAAGACCTACCGTTTTTTGTACTACCCCAGTTGAATCCTGGGGTCACCTGTCACTTCCAGATTTTGACCTTCAGTGAGGTCACCTTGAAGATTCCTCTACTGGATCCCCAGTAGATTCCATCAGCCTTTCTACTTCCTGCAATCCAGTAGGTGAGGTCCATATTGCGATTGTTCATTTCAATATATTTCATGATAATTATCATACATACAAGGACTCCTTGCCTGTAGTCCTATCTTAGGTTAGCTGTTTTCTACAGCTCCTCTCTTTTTCAACTCCTACCCTCCATCCTCAGGATGCCTGGCCATATGAAGTGTAGCATGTTTCAATCTCCAACATGCTGGGACTCCAGGCATCTTAGCTTGGGAGTCCCCATATGTGAAGACTCATTCCTGCTTGTTCCTGGAGATAGCACAGTTACTTACCTGTAACAGGTGATCTCTGGGAACAGCAGGAATAAGTCTTCACAACCCACCCACCTCCCCTAGGAGTTGTATCTCTCTATCTATCTTTCCTCTCTCTCTCTCTTTGTCTCAGCTATACAACTCAACTGAGGAGAGACAGTTGGAAAGGCGGGAAAGCAGCACGCAGGCGCTGAGGGATGCTCCCAAAAGCTTTCTGATTGGACGCTGGGGAGCGTTCTTGTGCAGGCTCCGTCGGTACCGACGTACCCATATGTGAAGACTTATACCTACTATTCCCAGAGATCACCTGTTACAGGTAAGTAACTGTGCTTTCCGGAGGAGGAGAAGCCCTTCTCCGCCCACCCCTTGGTTTCTCGGTTTCTGAGAGACTTCTCTTGAAACCCACGGTCCTCCCCCCGGCGACCGAGTGGGATCTGAATGTGGTCTTAGGGCAGCTTACTAGGCTACCTGCCATCTACACTATCTCTCTTGGAAAGTGGTTTTCTTGGTGGCACTCACGTCCGTTCGGAGAGTGAGTGAGCTCCAGGCCCTAGTGTCAGAAAGGCCTTAAACCAGGTTCTATAGGAACAGGGTGGTGCTCTGCACGCACCCCAAGTTCCTTCCGAAAGTGGTCTCCTCGTTCCAACTCAACCAGGAGGTGGTTCTGCCTACCTTTTTTCTCAGGCTGCATGCCAGTCGGACAGAGACGTTCCTGCATACCCTGGACTGTAAGAGGGCATTGGCCTTCTATATCCAGTGTACGCAAGCGCATCGGAAGGCTTCTCAGCTTTTCGTTTCCTGTGACCTCAGTAAGCTCGGGATAGCAGTATCAAAGCATATGCTGTCCACCTGGGTAGCAGACTGTATTGCCTGGGCATACAAGGCAGCTGAGCTTCCGATGGAGGGGTCGTGTTATGGCCCATAGTGTCAGGGCCATGGCGGCATCAGTGGCTCATTTGCGCTTTGTTCCTCTGGCAGACTTCTGCCGGGACGCCACCTGGTCTTTGAGTCAGACTTTCGCAACTCATTATTGCCTGGATAGGGATTCCTGACAGGACAGTGCCTTCGGCTAGGCTGTACTCCGTAATCTTTCCGAGGTCTAGGCAACTCCTGCCCTCCGACCCTTTTGTGTTTAGGCTACTGGAGTGCTATTACCTTAGTTAGATTTCTATCGTGGCTGCTTGTGTCTCTCATAGAGGTAGCCTTTTTTAGTTTTGTTTTTTTGGTAGCCTATAGCTGGGGAGTCCCATATGTGAGGACTGACTTCCTGCTTGTTCCTGGAGAAAGCATATGGGTGACGTCGGCGCCGACAGAGCCCTCGTGCTGAGCAAATCCCCAGCTTTCAGAGAAAGCCTTTGGGAATTGCATCATGCATGCGCGGTCCTCTTCCCACTCAAGGATGTCATCTTGCTCAGTCAAATGACATAACTAAAAAGACCCAATCAGTATATTTGTCACTTCTCAGAGCTTCTTAATACTTCTCAGTAATGTAATCGAATCAGCTCCGCTCTTTACCTTAAAGATTGTAACTGCTTTCATATAACCATTACCCTGGCCCGAAAGCTCTTCGGATAGCAACTAGGTCTCAGACTAGAACTAGGCTGATCCCTGAACCACCATAAACGTGTAGGTTCAGTGCCTGAAATTGCATCAGCGACCTAATGTGTTGCTATTTATAGTATGAGCTAAAGTCGGGCTTAATGTTTTGATTCAATAGAAAACAGAAAATAGAAAGGCAATGCTTATCAAAATATTATTAATTCTCTAGGACCAAGCAGGAAGTCGGTCCTCACATATGGGTGTCATCGGCGCCGATGAAGCCCCAGCGGAGCATTTCCCCAGCTTTCCATGAAAGCCTTTGGGAATGCTGGCACGCATGCGCGGTTCCCTTCCCGCCTAAAGGTGCCATCTTACCTCAGTCGCTTTTTTTCCGAGAAGCCCATTGGACGGGTGTCCTGTTCTCCCGGATAAAAATTATTATTTTCTTTTCTGGTTCGATGCCGGTTCCCCTCCCGCCGGGTTCGGTACACCGGTATCAAGCCCGTTTTCTTCATTTTAAGGTTTTTCTTGGACTCTGCCTCCGGCCGGGCCCGGACCTCGTCTGAGGCCTCGACATCTCGGGATTCCGATCCCGAGCGCCGTCGAAGCTCCTCGGATAGGGGTCCCCCGACCGGGAATGAGGAAGAAGCGGCTCGCAAGGGTGGCGTCGGAGGAGGTCCCTGGTCCCTCGAGGGCCAGGTCTAAGACCCCCGACCGCGTCCCGGGCCCGTGGACCAAGAGAAGCATGCCAAAGTTCCTCGCGTGGAGCCGGAGTCTGCTGGACACGTAAGCCCCGTAGTCCTCGTGGACTCTCTTCCCAGAGAGCCGACGTCGGGCCCGGCGCTGCCAGGGCCCGAGTCGGTGGCTGCTGCGTCTCCCGAGCTGAGTCTCAAGATGACAGCCTTGGAGTGCAGACTGTCAGCCTTCATGGAGCTGCAGCTAGCACTGATGGCCAGCCTGTCTGGTGCATCTGCCCCGACCACCGGGACGTCAACTTTGAAGTCAACCCCTGACACCGAGCCGATACTCGAGACCCTCGTGGCTCGAAGTCATCCTCGGTCTAGGTCTCCCTCGACCTCCCGTTCGGGACCGAGGGTGTCGACGCCGGTGCCCCTGGCGTCGGGGCGGGTGCCTCGAGGCCCCGCGGGGTCGGACCCTGACTCCTCCTCGGACGAGTCCGCCTGGGAGACGGAGGACGAGGAGTCTCCCGATAATTTTAAGACTCGGTGCGTCCCGTCGGACTCACTGGAGTCTGATCCCCGGAGTAGAACCCCTCCGGAGGACACTAGGTTCTCGGAGTTCGTCCGGGATATGGCCGCTGTCTTGGCTATCCCTGCCGATCCCAAGGAAGGGCCTCGAGCCGAGGAGCTCGATGCTTTACAGTACGGCTCTCCTCTAAAGGAGGCCTTTACTGTCCTGGTTCCTCCGATGCTGGAACGGCTACTCTTCCGAATGTGGGAGGCCCTGGCCTCGGCGCCGGTTCTAAGTAAGCGAGTCGATTCCATTTATCGACTCCGCAAAAGCCCTGTTTTCCAGAAAGCACAGCTACCACACCATTCCATGGTTTTGGAATAGGCCATGCATCGTCTGAAGAGCCAGAAGATGAACTCTGCGGTGCCCCCCGGCAGGGAGGCCCACAACCTCGATGGCGTCGGTTGGAAGTGCTTCCAGGGGTCGATGCTTGCTTTCCGTGTCCAGTCTTACCAGCTGTACATGGGCATGTACTTGCGGGACCTGGCCAAAGAACTGGCCGGCTTCTCTGCTGGTCTCTCCGGGGAACCCTTGCAGAGATTTCAGACCTTGTCCTCGGGGATTCGGGAATGCTCGAAGTTCATTTCCCGCGCCGCCTACGATGGCTTCGAGGCTTCGGCCCGAATAGCGGCTGCTGGCATCGCAGCTCGACGCCAGGCGTGGCTGCAGTCATCGGACCTCGAGCCATGGGTTCAGGACAAGTTGGTCGATGTCCCCTGCCGAGGTGAGAACCTTTTTGGCAAACCCGTGACCGAGAAGGCCGCTCAGCTCGAGACAGAGCACCTTACCAGGACAAGGCTGTCGAGGAAGACCTCTGCCCCTTCACATAAGAAGAAGGGCTCGGGTAAAAAGTCCTTTTACCCGAGGAAGGGCACTGCCTACAAACAGTACCCTCAGTATCAGGCTGCCCAAGCTGCCCCCCAGGGTCAGCTAGCCAAGGGCCAGGGTAATGGGCCCCGTAGGCAGAGGACCCCCAAGCCTCAGGCCCCTGCTCCAACTCAGCAGGGTGGGGGTTTTTGACTCCTTGAGCGTAGCCTCTCCTCCACTGCTCTCCCCACCCTGCACAGGAGGTCGCCTCACCCTCTTTGCCCACCAGTGGCCCCTTATCACCAGGGACAGTTGGGTGCTGGACATAGTCCACAATGGCTATGCACTCCATTTTCACCAACTGCCTCCACCCTATTTTCCAGGGGAGCCTCCAAGGCCTCCCCTGCACACAGACCTTCTAAAAGAACTTCATGGTCTGTTGGTGGACAGGGCGGTGGAGCCTGTGCCTCCCCACTTGCAAGGTCACGGATTCTACTCCAGGTATTTCCTGATACTCAAACGAACCGGTGGCCTTCGACCCATTCTGGACCTCAGAAACCTCAACAAGTTCCTAGAGAAAGAAAAGTTCAGGATGCTTTCTCTTGGAACACTTCTGCCCTACCTCCAGCAGGGAGATTGGCTATGCTCCTTAGATCTAAAGGATGCGTACACTCACATCCTCATTCATACAGACCACAGAAAGTACCTCAAGTTCATTGTGGGAGGAAACCATTATCAGTACAGAGTACTACCTTTTGGCCTATCCTCCGCTCCCAGGGTCTTTACCAAGTGCCTGGCAGTGGTTGCGGCCTACCTAAGAAATCAAGGCATCTTTGTCTTTCCCTATCTGGACGACTGGCTCATCAGGGGTCAGACATCCCTGGAGGCCAGACAAGCCACCCTCAACACCATTGCTCTGCTTCAAAAGGTGGGCTTTGTCATAAACTTTGGAAAGTCCACTTTGCTCCCATCCCAGAACTTGGAGTTCATAGGGGCAAGGTTGGATTCTCAACTGGCAAAGGCATTCTTGCCAGAAGACAGGGCTCAAAGGCTGATGGACGTAGCACAGCAGTTTCTGAACAAGTCCCTGGACTCCGCCAGACTCTGCCTCAGGCTTCTGGGTCACATGGCTTCGACAGTACATGTGACTCCCAATGCCAGGCTCCATATGAGGCCTGCACAGTGGTGCCTTCGGACTCAGTGGTCTCAAGCCATAGGCTACTTACAAGACAAGATAAAGGTGTCCAAACCCCTTTTGGCTTCCCTCAGCTGGTGGCTACATCCACCCAATCTACTCAAAGGCATGCCCTTCCAAATGCCAGAATACTCAGTGGTCCTCACCACCGACGCCTCTCTGAAGGGCTGGGGTGCTCATTGTCTGGACAAGTGCACCCAAGGCCTCTGGTCTCCCTGGGAGGCAGCCCAAAAGATCAATCTGCTGTAACTTCGAGCTATCCGCTTGGCTCTCAGAGTTTTTTCTCCAGCCCTGGCTCACCGTTCAGTCTTGATTCAAACAGACAACCAGGTGGCCATGTTTTATGTGAACAAGCAGGGCGGCACTGGGTCCCAGATCCTTTGTCGAGAGACTCAGGACCTTTGTTCCTTTGCCCTGAAGCACCACATGATTCTCAAGGAGGTGTACCTCCCAGGCCAGGAGAACTGCCTGGCAGACCGGTTGAGCAGGATTCTGCAGCCCCACGAGTGGCAGCTGCATCCCTTGGTGGTTCAAAAGATCTTCCTGAAGTGTGGTCTCCCTTGGATAGATCTCTTTGCCAGTCCAATAAACAAGCAGCTACCCAAGTTCTGCTCCAGGCAACCAAATCCTTTGAGGATCGCACCAGATGCTTTTCTGATGTCCTGGTCTCAGGGCCTCCTGTATACGTTTCCTCCCACGCCCTTGGTGGCCCGAACTCTGTTCAAGATTCTTCGAGACAGGCCTCGGTCCTGCTGTTAGCTCCCAGATGGCCGAGACAGCCTTGTTTTCCTCTTCTGCTTCAACTGGCGATGGATCCCCCACTGCCTCTGGGGTTGCAACCCGACCTTCTCTCTCAGGAGCAGGGTTCCTTACTACACCCCAATCTCAAGGCTCTCAATTTGATGGCCTGGAGGCTGCAAGGGTAGTCTCCCTGGGGCCTGCCTCAGGAAGTTGAGGAGGTTGTCCTAGCCTCTAGAAAACAGTCCACTAGGAAAGCCTATGCTCTCAAATCGAAGAGGTTTTCTGTGTGGTGTCAGCTACGTACAGAGGATCCTTTCTCCTGTACTGTGCCAGTAGTGCATCAGTACTTACTGCACTTATCAAATCAAGGACTTAAGTCCAATTCTGTTCGGGTCCACCTCTCAGCTTTAGCAGCTCACCACTCACTGGTGGAGGGACATTCTTTGTCAGGTCACCCCTTGGTGTCCCGCTTTCTCAGGGGCTTGCTTTATGCTCAAGCCCCCCCATCCGTCCTCCTGCTCCTGAGTGGGAGCTGAATGTGGTCTTGCAGCAACTGACTCACCCACCCTTTGAGCCGATGGCTACTTGTCCACTGCGCTTCCTCTCCTGGAAGACACTCTTCCTGATAGCCCTTACCTCGGCTAGGCGAGTGAGTGAGCTTCAGGCCCTGGTCTGTGATAGGCTTTACAGCAGGATTTTTAGGAACAGGGTAGTCCTCAGGACTCATCCCAAGTTCCTCCCTAAGGTTGTCTCCTCTTTCCACCTCAATGAGGAGGTGGTTCTTCCAACATTCTTCCCTAGGCCTCATGCAAGCCAGGCTGAAGCAGTCCTGCATACCCTGGACTGCAGGAGGGCCTTATCCTTCTACCTTGACCGTACGCAGGGGCATAGAAGGGCTACTCAGCTCTTCGTATCCTTTGACTCCAATAGGTTGGGGTTAGCTGTGTGCAAGCGTACCTTGTCTATCTGGGTTGCTGACTGTATCACCTGGGCTTACAAGGCGGCTGACCTTCCTTTGTAGGGTAGGGTCACAGCCCATCGTGTCCGGGCAATGGCTGCCTCAGTGGCTCATCTCTGCTCTGTGCCCTTGATAGACATCTGCAGGGCTGCAACTTGGTCTTCAAGCCAGACTTTTGCAGCTCACTACTGTCTGGAAAGGGAGTCCCGTAGGGACAGTGCTTTTGGCCAAGCAGTACTCCGGAATCTCTTTGAGGTTTAGGCAACTCCTGCCCTCCTGCCCTCTGTTGGGCTACCGGTGGAGGTTGTGTCCTTGAAAAGCCTTTCTTTGCTGCTGGGACTAGAGGGAGTTCTCTTGTTCAGCCTAGGTTACTCGGTAGCCCAGAGCTAGGGAGTCACCCATATGTGAGGACTGACTTCCTGCTTGGTCCTGGAGAAAGAGTAGTTACTCACCTGTAACAGGTGTTCTCCAGGAGCAGCAGGAATCAGTCCTCACAACCCTCCCTCCTCCCCTTGGAGTTGAAGTTGTACATAGTTTGTGTTTTTACATTTTTGTGTGCTCTTCTTAGCTATGTCATTTGACTGAGGTAAGATGGCACCTTTAGGCGGGAAGGGAACCGCGCATGCGTGCCAGCATTCCCAAAGGCTTTCATGGAAAGCTGGGGAAATGCTCTGCTGGGGCTTCATCGGCGCCGATGACACCCATATGTGAGGACTGATTCCTGCTGCTCCTGGAGAACACCTGTTACAGGTGAGTAACTACTCTAACTAAAAAGACGGCAAAAAGAACAAAATATAATAATTATAGGACTGCAACTCCAAGGGGAGGAGGGAGGGTCTTGAGGACTGATTCCTGCTGTCCCCTGAGAACACCTGTTACAGGTGTGCAACTACGCTATCTCCAGGAACAAGCAGGAATGAGTCTTCAGATATGGGTACGTCGGTACCGACGGAGCCTGCGCGGGAACGCTCCCCAGCTTCCCAAAAAGGAAAGCTTTTGGGAGCATCCCACAGCGCCTGCGCGCTGCCTTCCCGTCTTTCCTAACTGCCTCTCTCCAGTTCTTCTTTTCCGCGGAGCCAGCAGGTCATGTTCCTGTCACCGCTGAAGAAGTTCTTTATTTTATTTTATTTCTTTGGTCGCGCGTCTGCCTTCTTTGACGTCGGACCGGTACCGCCGGTCTTTTCTTTCTTTTTCTTCAAAAAAAAAAAAAAAAAGAATACTTTCCGTTCCACTTCAGTGTATTTTTTCTTTGTTGGGCCTTAGGCCTAACAGAAAATTCCTCATGGAAAAGCCCGCCTCCGGGTTTAAAAAATGCACTAAGTGCAGCGGTACCATCTCTGTTAGCGACACCCATGACTGGTGTCTTAAGTGTTTGGGTCCTCACCATTCCATCACGGATTGTCCGTCCTGCTCCATGATATCTAAAAGAGGTTTACAGAACCGAGCAGCCAAGCTCAGTACACTGTTTCCCTCTGATGCAGCTTCGGTGGCATCGACGTCTTCCAGGGCTTCTTCTTCCTCCTATGAATCTCAGGTAAACAAACATAAGTCCAGCCGGTCCTCGAAGGGTAGATCTCCCTCTAAGCATCGAGATGCCTCCGGGCTTGCCCTCAAGGATCCTGCACCGGCAAAAGTACCCCGGCAGGAAGCTCCGGCTTCCAAAGCTCCTCCTATGTGGTCACAGGTTGACATTGATGGCACGGCCTCGACCGATCACCTGTTGCAATGTTCTGGGGTACCGGTGGAATCCGCCGGTACCGACCTCCAGACATTCATGGCGTCGATGGATCAGAATGTTCTGACCATGCAGCGTGCCATCACGGCATTCATACAAGCTGCGACGCCGCTGGTACCGCAACAAGCTTCGTTGTCGGTACCGGCTCCGACACCGGCTCCGATATCGGTTCCGGTGCTGGTACCGTTTGCATCGACATCGGCTTCGGTGTCGACTGCAGCGGTACCCTGTCCGATGATGCCTATCGGTACCGATCCGGTACCGATGACTCCCGATGTCGATACCACCTGGTATGCGTATCGGGCTTTACAAGTGCATCCAGACAGGCGATACTTCGATTCCTCCTTAGACTCTGATGCATCGGAGGCCTCTGTCGAAGCATTGGTACTTCTTCCTCAGGAGCCTTCTTCTCCATAAAGAAGAATGTCCCCCTCCAGAAGACTTGTCTTTTCAAGACTTCATAAGGGAAGTGGCCAAGGGGCTTTCTATCTCAGTAGCCCCTGAGACAGAGCCTAGAGCCAAAAAGTTGGATATTTTGCAATATCCCAAGACTCCTAAAGAAACAGCCACTTTGCCAGTTCATGAGATCCTTTATGACCACATGATAGGCATATGGGAGACTCCTCTCAACATCTCTTCTCATTCTCGTAGGTTGGATACCATGTATCGTGTCCCTCCTTGTCCTGGATTTCATAAAACTCAGCTTCCTCACCATTCTATTGTGGTGGAGTCTGCTATGAAAAAGTTAGAGTGCAAAGAGGCACTCACCTGCTCCTCCAGGAAGAGAATGTAGAACCTTAGATGCTTTTGGGAGGAAAATTTTTCAAGCCAGAATGCTTGTTGCCAGAATCAACTCCTATAGTCTCTATATGGGGATGTTTCTGAAGGAAGTTACAGATCATCTGCAAACTTTCCTCCCTTTTCTTCCTGAAGATAAAAGGGAAGACTTTCTTACCTGGCTTAAGCATGCCCAGGATGTTTCCAAATTTTCTAACCGTGCAGCCTTTGACTCTTTTGAGGGGGCCAGCAGAGCCTCAGCCATTGCCATAGGTGCACGTAGAATTGCTTGGTTACAAGCTTCTGATTTGGAACCCTGGGTCCAAGATGGATTAGGAAATCTTCCTTGTAAAGGTGAAAACCTGTTTGGCAAAGATTTCCAAGCAAAGGCCACTCAGATGGATGCAGAAAATTCTGCTTTGGATAGGCTTTCAAAGTCTACCTCTAATCCTGTCCAGAAGAGGTTGTTCAAAACGACATATTTTCCCAAGAAGGGAAGATATTATCCTGTTGATGGTCAGCAGACATCTTCTGCAGGTCGTTTTGCTGCAAAGCGTCAACAACCTAAACAGGCCAAGTCTAAGGCTGCAAGGCCTACTGTAGCCCAACAGCCTCAGCCTCCTCAGGGCCTTTGTCTTGCACCTAAAGAACTTAGCCTTTTTGGCTCTAAAAGAACCAGAGCCTCTCACCATTCCAGGAAGGTTAGCTCACTTTGCTCCCAGATGGGAGCAAATCACAGCAGAGCAGTGGACCCTTTCCATCATAAGGGAAGGGTACAAACTTCATTTCTTAAACCTTCCTCCTTACACCATGTTGAGACAGTTCAATTCTCCAACATCTCTCCTCGACCTTCCGTGTCAAGAGATTTCTACCCTTCTTGCCCAAGGGGCAATAGAATAAGTACCTCTTCTTCAACAGGGCTCAGGGTTCTTCTCCCCCTACTTTCTAATTCCAAAGAAAACAGGGGGTTACAGACCCATATTAGATCTCAGAGAATTGAACAAATTCCTATGCAAGGAGAAATTCAAGATGATTTCTCTGGGTACTCTCCTTCCATTCCTTCAGAGTCAGGATTGGCTTTGTTCTCTAGATCTCAAGGATGCGTATACCCATATATTCATCCATCCAGCACACAGAAGGTTCCTTCGGTTCCTTTATCAGGGAAAGCACTATCAATACAGGGTGCTTCCCTTTGGTCTAGCCTCTGCTCCAAGAGTGTTCACAAAATGCATGGCAGTAATAGCTGCATTTCTACGCACTCTAGGAATATTTGTATTCCCATATCTGGACGACTGGCTCATCCGAGCTCCATCCCAGTCAGAGGCCCAGACTTCCTTGCCTGCACAATGCGTGTCCTGCAGTATCTGGGACTGGTTATAAACATTCCAAAGTCCCAACTCACCCCTACTCAGTCTCTAGAGTTCATAGGTGCCTTGCTGCATACCACAACTGCAAGGGCCTATCTTCCCCAGGCCCGTTGCCTACGCTTAGTGCAGTTAGCCTCTCAGATTCAGTTAAAAACCCACCTAACTGCTCGAGAGATGTTACAACTGCTAGGCCACATGGCATCCACGGTGCATGTGGTCCCTTATGCTCGCCTTCCCATGAGGGCAGCTCAATGGACTTTGTCCACCCAGTGGACCCGGGCATCTAGAAGTCTGTCAGACAAAATAGCATCCTCCAGGCGCCTCTTTTGGTCTCTCTAGTGGTGGAAGTCCACTCAAAATCTGTTGCTGGGGTCCTCCTTCCAACAGTTGTTACCCCAAGCAATCCTTACAACAGATGCCTCTCCAAAGGGTTGGGGAGCTCATCTTCAAGACCTCTCCACCCAGGGCATTTGGTCCCCACAGGAGACCTCCCTACATATCAACTTCTTAGAGCTCAGAGCAATCTTCTTGGCTCTCAGAGTCTTCCATACCCTGCTCAGCTACAAGACTGTCCTCATTCACACGGACAACCAAGTAGCCATGTTCTATGTGAACAAGCAGGGAGGGACTGGCTCTCTGTCGCTTTGCAACGAAACTCTGAGATTGTGGGCTTTCGCCAGAGAGCATCAAATTCATCTTCTGGCAGTATACCTTCCAGGAGTTCAAAACTCTTGGGCAGACAGACTCAGTCGAGTTCTGCTTCCACACGAATGGTCCCTTCATATGGACCAGATAGTCAGAATCTTTCGAATTTGGGGAACCCCGGACATAGACCTCTTCGCAAGTCCGTGGAATGCCAAACTTCCCCGATTCTGTTCCAGAATTCCGTGTCAGGGAGTTCAGGCCAAGGATGCCTTCCTCCTTCATTGGGGTCAAGACTTCCTGTACGCCTTTCCACCCCTGTGGGGAGAGGGGCCATGGTGTGAGAATCAAAAGCCGCTACCAGGCTGGGCCTGAGCAGGTGCCTGGGGTTTGGGGGCTTTCTGCTTACGCAGGCCATGCCCCTGTCCCTTGGCCTGCTGCCCCTTTTGGGGAGCTGGGGAGGCCTGAAATGGGAGGGGGGGGTTAGCTTCGGTTAGCAGTACCCTTCCTTGGGTAAAAGGGCTTCTTATCCGAGGCCTTCTTTTGAGATGTGGCAGAGGTCTTCTTTGAGAGCAGTGTCCTGGTTATGTACTCGGACTCTATTTCCGCAGCCTTGTCGGTCATGGGTTTGCCAAAGAGGTTCTCTCCCTGGCATGGGACATCAACCAACTTGTCCTGAACCCATTGCTCGAGGTCTGACGACTGTAGCCATGCTTGGCGGCATGCACCGATGCCCGCCGCAGCTACCCGGGCCTCCGACTCGAACCCGTCATAGGACGCTCGAGTCATGAACTTCGAGCACTCATGGACCTCCGGTGGACAGGCTCTTGAAGCACTGCCAAGGTCCCTCGGAGAGACCAGCTGAGAACCCGGTGAGTTCCTTCGCCAGGTCCCTCAGGTACATGCCCATGTACAGCTGGTAGACCTGGATTCGACATGTCAGTATTGAACCCTCGAAGCACTTCTTGCCGAGGGCAACCAAGTTGCGGGCCTCCCTGCCAGGAGGCACCGAGGAGTGCGTATTCTGGCTCTTCAGCCTGCGCATGGCCAATTCAACAACCATGGAGTTGGGCGGCAGTTGTGCCTTTTGAAATCCAGGGCTCGTACGGATTCGATACATCAAGTCGATCCGTTTGCTGATCACCGACGCCGGTGACTCCCACATGCCGAGCATCAGTCGTTCAAGGATCAGAGTCATGGGTACAATACAGATCCTCCTCGGACTCCGCGGGGAATGCCAAAGCCTATGACATGTCCACCACGAAGTCCAAGAACCTAGTGTCCTCCAGGGGGACCTTCTCCGAGGTTCTTACACCGGGTAATTGGACGGGACGTCCCTGTGCCGACAGGTATCCGGGGACTCTTCCTACTCCATCTCCCATCTCAATGCCTCCGAGGAGGAATCGATGGGCTCCAGCATCGAGGGCCCCAGCATTGACCATCAGGATGCCGGTGGCACCGGCGGTGACGACGTCAGAACCAAGCGGGAAGCCGAAAGGGACCTCAGCCGAGGATCGACTCGAGTCCACATGGTCTCGAGGATCGGCTCGGCCTCCGGGGTTGACTTAGACGGTGGTGGCCCGGTGTTAGGGGCAGAAAGACCGGTCAGACCGGCAATCAGCACCTGCTGCTGCTCCATGAAGGCAGACATACTGTGCTCCAGGGCCGCCATTCTGAGACTGAGTTCAGAAGGCTTCACAGCCAATGAGTCGGATCCCGACGCTGTCGAGCCCGACACCAGTTCCCCCGGAGGGGAGTCCTCGATGAGAACAGTTGTTACCTTCCTCGGCTGCTCCGATTACCGTCGAGGAACCTTCGCTGGACGATCCCTCTCCGAGGATCCGGGGTGGCACTCGGGGCTCCGAGAACGTTTCCAGGAGAGACCAGGCCGTCCAGAGCCATCCAACGACACCGCCTTAGAGGATTTTTTCTTTCTTCGATATTCCCGCGAGGGAGACCCCTTCTCCGAGGAACCCCTACGACATTCGGGCTCGGAGTGTTCCCCCGAGATGTAGAGGCTTCAGACGAGATCCGGGCCCTCGAAAGTACTGACTCAGGAAAAATTCTATCATGCTGCTGCTGGCGGCTTCTCAGAGCCTTCGAGGACATCTTCCTACACGGGCCACAGACCTTCGGGTCTTGGTCAGGCCCGAGGCACCGGAAACAGCAGTCATGTGTTTCGGTGAGAGACATTAGAACACCGATCACATTTCTTAAACCCACTAGCAGCCATCACGGGAAAAAGGACCCCTGAGAGGTCGAAGACCCGGGCTGCCAGTGAAAAAGAGCACGAACGCTAGTAACGAAGGACAAAAAAATGAAAAATCAGTCCGGACTCGATACCGGTGTACCGAGTCGAAGGCGGGAAGGGGACCGATGTCAATCCGGTAAGGAAAAGAAAGAAAATTCTAACTTTTTTAAGCTTTTTCCACAGCGACAGATGGACCACGTCCAGAGGGCTCCGCGGAAAAAAGAAGACTGAGCAAAATGGCACCCTTGAGCAGGAAGGGGACCGCGCATGCGTGATGGCAATTCCCATAGGCTTTCTCTGAAAGCTGGGGAATTGCTCCGCCCGAGGACTCCGTTTGCGCCGACGTTACCCAAAGTGTGATGACTGACTTCCTGCTTGTTCCCGGAGAACAAATCTTGCACTATTAAAACACAAAAAGCATAGTGACTGACCTGTAACAGGTGTTCTCTGGGGACAGCAGAAATCTGTCCTCACATATGGGTGACATCAGCGCCGACAGAGCTCTCATGCGGAGCAAATCTCCAGCTTTCAGAGAAAGCCTTTGGGAGTTGCCATTACGAATGCGCAGTCCCTTTCCCACCCAAGGGTGCCATCTTGCTCATTCAAATGACATAGCGAAAAAGAATAAAATATAATAACAATAGGACTGCAACTCCAAGGGAAGGAGGGAGGGGTGTGAGGACTGATTCCTGCTGTCCCCGGAGAACACCTGTTACAGGTGAGTAACTAGGCTATCGAGCTGGAGAAGTCCACTCATGGAAAGCAGTGATCCAATCTGTCTGCTGTGGAATGGGAGCTTTTAATTTTTTTACGACAGGATGAGTCTTTGCTCATCCATTGGGTAGATAAGGGTGGTATTATTTTGGTGCAGTCTAGAGTTCAATATCAGTCTGAGGTTCATTCTCAGCTGAGTAATACCATATTTTATGCTTTGTTACCAGGAGATCCTCTGCAAGATTTGATGTAATGCATTTCCAGGATAGTACAGTCAGCGGTTGATTCTCAAATTATTACAGCTCGTGAAGCTTCTTTCCTGGTAAAATAGCATCCTACTACCCCGTATATTTATATACTTCCGAAGGTGCACAAGAGTTTATCTAACCCCCCAGCAGACCGATTGTATCTTTACGTAATACCATATTGGAACCATTGTGTAAATTTGTAGATAAATTTTTTTGAATCCGATGTCTATGTAGGTACCATCATTTGTAAAAGATACCTCTCATTTTTTGCACCTAATTTCTGATATTCAATTCACCAACTCGGATTTCTCCGGAAACAAGCAGGAAGCCAGTCCTCACATAAGGGTGATGTCTGTGCCCACGAAGCCCATGTGGAAGCATCTCCCCAGCTTTCAAGGAAAGCCTTTGGGAGATGCACCACGCATGCGTGGTCCACTTACTGTCCAAGGATGCCATGTTCCCTCAGTGTCCTTTTTTCCGCGGAGTCCTTCAGACATTTTCCTTTTTCCCCCCAGAAAAACTCTGATATTTTTTATAACTAAATTTTGTCCGCTTTGCATATTGGTTCCTTCCTGCCACCAAGCCAGCTCACCTTGGCGTCTGTCCATTTTCCACTTTTTTCATTGAGGTTCTCCTTGACCAGCGTTCGCACCCTTTTTCAGCCATAGGCCTCGGACCCCTGCTGGGAGGCAGGAACACCTTTTTTATGATAGTCTCAAGTTGCTTCAAAAAGTGTGACCGGTGTGGCAAAGTTATGTCATGTACCGATCCACACAACTGCTGTCTCCAATGCCTTGGCCTAGAGCACAAAGGCTCCGACTGTGTAGAACAATAACCCCAAAGGCTTTAAAGGGTCACCATCAGCAACAGGAAACTATTTTCATAAGTCCTACTGCACGCCGGAGTCTTTAGTAACACCACACTCCAGGACCCCCTCTGATACCTCAGTGCCCCATGAAGCCAGAGCCTTCTCGTAGTCCTGCAGCCGCAGTTCCTCTAATCAGAAGTACCCAGATGTGGAGCATTAGAAAAAAGAATCCTCAAAGACTGCCTCTGAGGACGTATCAGGGAAGGTGGTGAAATCTCAACCCAGGTCCTGCAGCCCCAGGCATTAGTCCGAGGAGTCGGGGCAGGTGCGGCCCTCAAAGTTGCCCAGGAAGGAATCATCGGCTCCTGTCGACCAGCCTCAGGCCTCCAATGCCATCCTCATCGAGGACTTCCCCTCAACAGTACTGATGCTGGGCCTGAAGTCCTCGGTGCCTGCATCGAGGGCTGCAGAGCCAATTAGCATGGAGACCAGACTGGCAGCCCTATAGAGCAGTATATCTGCCCTAGTGGTCATACAATGGGCGTTTATGTCTGTCTCGTCCGGTTCATCCGCCTCGACGACAGGACCCTCAATATCAAGGACTTTGCCGGACGTCGAGCCGGTCCTCAAGTGTCATCAGTTTCAAGAGAGCCCCCGGCCCCAGTCGAGTTCCCAGTTCCGTTCTTCGTTACACCGGTCCTCCCCAGCGAGCACCCGCAACTCAAACCAACGATCCTCCAGAAGTCCTGCACCACAGAGAACGGTCCTCTACTGAGGTGATCGTGCGGCGTTGGACTCATACTCCAACTTTCAGTCTGAATGGGAGACCAAGGATGAAGAGTCCCCGGACACAAGGTGACACTGTGACATGCCTTTGGACCAGTCTGCCCCGGCGACCCGATGCTGCTCCCCACTCGAATATATTGCATTCTTTGATTTTGTGATGGATATGGCCAAGGCTCTCACGATTGAAACTGATGAGAACCGGCGAACTGAGGAAATGGAGATATTCCAATACGAGGCACCCCTGAAGGAAACCCTTATGGTCTCAGTGCCCCCAATCCTCGACCACCTCCTCCTCCGGATGTGGGAAACACTGACATCATTACCAATTGTCAGCAGGCGCCTCGATGCCATGTACCGGGTACGTTGGAGCCCTGGTTTTTTAAAGCCCCAGCTCCCCCACAACTCAATGATAGTGGAGTCGGCCATGCGTCAGCTTAAGAGCCAAAAGACACACTCGTTGGTACCACTCAGCAGGGAGACCTGAACCCTCATCACCCTCGGCCGAAAGGCTTTTCAGTGGTCGAAGCTAACATATTGAATCCACTCATACCAGCTCTACATCGATATGTACCTGAAGGAACTGTTGAGGGAGCTTGGCGGATTATCAGTAGGCCTTGATGGAGAACCCCTACAGAGGTTCAAGACCCTAACCTCGTTGGTAAAGGAATGTTCAAAGTTCCTGTCCCAAGCAGCCTTTGATGGCTTTGAGTCATCAGCTAGGGTGGTCGCTGCAGGCATCAGGGCATGACACCAAGCATGGTTGCAGTCATCTGACCTGGAACAATGGTTACAGGACGAATTGATCGATGTCCCCTGTACAGGTGAAAACCTGTTCGGGAAAGCCATGGCGGACAAAGCAGCGTAGATAGAGACCGAGTATGTGACAAGAACCAGGCTCTCAAAAAAGACCTCATTGCCACCCTGAAAGAAAACCCAAGGAAGAAAGGGGGCTTCAGTACTACTCCGTACTTCCAAGCCTTCTTAGGTCATCAGCAGGCCCAGCAACAAAAAGGTCAGGGACATGGTCCCAGAAAGCATAAAGCCCCGAAGACCCAGGCACAGACTCAGGCCCAGTCTGAGTGAGGCTTTTGACTGCCTGGGCGCGACCCCCTTCACTCCCTGGGGGTCCTTTGCTGCCCACAGGGGGGCGCCTAGCCCTGTATGCCCACAGGTGGACAGCCATCACCACCGATGCCTGGTGTTACAGGTGGTCAAACAGGGTTACCTCCTCCATCTACATCAGACACCGCCCCCGTTCTTCCCAGGAGAGCCCACCAGGCCTCTCCTTCACCAGACCTTGCTCCTCACCAAGCTAGCAGGACTACTCCGAGACAAAGCAGTGGAACCATTCCGAAAACACCTCGGGGGCACCGGCTTCTACTCGAGGTACTTCCTCGTCTGCAAGAAGACTGGGGGCCTCAGGCCTATCCTGGACCTGCGAGAATCAACAGGTTTCTGGTCAGGGAGAAGTTCAAGATGCTCTCCCTTGGAACACTACTACCATTCCTCCATGAGGGAGACTGACTTTGCTCCTTAAGCCTAAAGGATGCTTATGCTCACATCCTAATCCACCCATCCACAGAAAATATTTCTGGTTCGTGGTGGGGAAACAACACTACTAATTCAGGATACTGCCCTTTGGACTTACCTCGTCTCCAAGGGTATTTACAAAGTGCCTCGCAGTGGTCGCAGCCCACCTCAGACTTAAGGGACCTTTGTCTTCCCCTATCTGAATGACTGGTTCATAAAGGGGGCCACAGCTGCAGAGGCACAATGCACCACCAGATGCACCATAAACACCCTGCAGCACCTGGGGTTTGTCATGAACTACCTCAAGTCCCACCTCATTCCCGCTCAGAGCCTAGAGTTCATAGGGATGCAGCTGGATATCCGTCAGGCAAAAGCCTTCCTCCCTCAGCCACAGATGTGCAATGTCGCAGGGTACTACCCTGCCGACTTCTCTTCTGCCTGTTGGGACACATAGCCTACACGGTCCACGTGACCCCAGATGCCCGCCTACACATGAGAGCAGCCCAGTGGTGCCTCTGCTTTCAGTGGACCCACAGGCTCCAGACTGGCTCAGGGGCAGGATGAACGTGACCCGCCAGCTGGCGGACTCCCTTGGATGGTGGCAGAATCCAGTTCACCTTCAGGCATCTACCTCCCTAGAAAGTCCTCACCACAGATGGCTCTCTAATGGGATAGCCTCCATACAGACGGCTGTTGGTCCCAGAGGGAATCCGAAATGCATATCAAACTGCTGGAAATCAGAGCTATATTCCTGGCCCTCAAGGCCTTCCACCACCAGCTACAGCACCACGCAATGCAGATCCAGACCAACAAAGAGGTTGCAATGTTCTATGTGAACAAACGGGGGGGAACGGGGTCATACCCTCTCTGCCAGGAGGCTGTAGCCCTCTGCTCTTATGCCACATGCAGCGGGATGCTCTTGAGAACAGTCTGCCTCCTGGGCCAGGATAATATCTTGGCGGACAAGCTGAGCAGGGTACTCCAGCTGCACGAGTGGCACCTGGTCTCAGCAGTGGCCTCAAGGCTGTTCTGGCTCTGGGGCGTCCCGGTAATGGACCTGTTTTCCAGCCCGGACAACGTGCAGGTGCCCCATTTCTGCTCCCACCGACTGCACCCATCTCATCCCGTGGTCGGAAAGCCTCCTGTATGCCTTCTCCCCAACATTGCTGATAGGCAATATCCTGTTCAGGGCTCAACTTGACAAAGTGTCACTAGTGCTGATAGCCCCTTGGTGGCCCAAACTCCCTGGTTCCCACTGCTCCACCCCTTATCAATGGTATTGTTGTCCATATCCCTGTCTCATCCAGAGATATCAACCCCAATCCTGGCCCCCTTAGACTTCTGTCTCACTCTGAGAAGAGATCTTCACGCAACATGTCTAACCTTATCCATATCCCTCTCCTTTCCCCTTCCACTCTCCCTTTCTCATGTGCCTTATGTAACGCACATTCTGTCTCTAATAAACTTGCTTTTACTCATGATCTCTTTATCTCCAATGCTTTACATCTTCTTGCTTTAACTGAGACCTGGCTCCTCCCAGATGATACCGCATCTACTGCTGCCCTCTGCCACGGGGGCTATCAGTTCTCCCACATGCCTCATCCCACTGGCCGTGGTGGTGGTGTTGGGCTTCTACTTTCTCCCTCTTGCCAATTCCAACCCCTCCTGCTGCCTCAGTCTCACTCCTTCCTCTCTTTTGAAGTCCACTCCATTTGCCTCTTCACTCCACTTCCTCTCCGGGTAGCTGTTATTTTTCGACCTCCTGACAAGTCTGCTTCTACATTTCTCACTGACTTTGACTCATGGCTTTCCTTCTTTCTGGATTCCTCCTCCCCCACTCTTATTCTTGGGGATTTTAACATTCATGTCGATAACCCCTCTGATCCTCATGCTTTAAAGCTCTTCTCCCTTACCTCCTTGTTTGACCTCCAACTTTGTTCCACTGCCCCCACTCACCAGCATGGCCACTGCCTGGACCTGATATTTTTCTCTAGTTCCTTATTCTCAAACTTCCGTAGCTCAGTTCTTCCCTTATCTCACCATCACCTTTTAAGCTTTAATCGTCATCTCCCGCTGCCTCAGCCTCGTCCTGTCTCCTCTAACCTATTTAGAAACCTTCATGCTATTGATCCCTTGGCTCTCTCTTCCACCATTTCTCCATCTCTTTCCTCCACTATGTTATGCAAGTCTGTTGACTTAACTTCCTATAATGCTGCACTCTCCTTTGCTCTGGATGCTCTCGCTCCACCCACCCCACGTCCTGTGAGATGCTGTGCACCTCAGCCATGGCTTTCATCCACCACTCGCTACCTACGTTCCTGTGCCTGTTCTGCTGAGCATGCTTGGCTCAAATCCCGCTCCCCTGAAGACTTTCTATACTTCAAATTCATGCTTGTCTCCTTCCAGTCAGCCATAGCTCTTGCCAAACAAGACTACTATGTCCATCTGACTAACTCTCTTGCCTCTGATCCTTGCTGACTCTTTACTACTCTCAGCTCTCTCCTCAAAGTGCCTCCACCTTTGACCCCTCCCTCCCTTTCTGCCCAAACTCTGGCTGACTATTTCCATGACAAAATCCACAAGATCACCCTCCAATTCCCCACAAAGTCAGCTACTTCCCCTCCTCCCCCTCTCCACTCCCAACCCCTCCCTCTCCCCCTTCCCTTGCTACCCTTTCTTCCTTTCCTGTGATCTCTGAAGAGGAAACTGCACACCTTCTTTCTTCCTCCAAACTCACCACCTGCTCCTCTGACCCTATCCCCACCCGTCTCCTCAGCCCCATCTCCTCCGCCGTTGTCCCTTCCATTTCTCATATTCTCAACCTTTTGCTCTCCACTTCAACTGTCCCTACTGACTTCAAGCATGCTGTGGTCACACTTCTCCTCAAGAAACCCTCACTTGATCCCACCTCGACCCATCTCTCTCCTTCCCATCATTTCTAAACTACTTGAATGTGCGGTTCACCGCCGCTGCCTTGACTTCCTCTCCTCTCATGCCCTCCTCAATCCCTTACAGTCTGGCTTTTGTCCTTTACACTCTACTGAAACAGCTCTTGTCAAAGTCTCCAGTGATTTGTTCCTGGCAAAATCCAAGGGCCTGTACTCTGTCCTCATCCTTCTTGACCTCTCTGCTGCTTTCGACACCATTGACCACAACCTTCTCCTCGATACCCTGTCCTCGCTTGGCTTTAGGGGCTCTGTACTATCCTGGTTCTCCTCCTATCTCTCCCATCGCTTCTTCAGTGTGTGTTCTGGTGGCTCCTCCGATACCACGCTCCCAGTTGTTGTACCCCAAGGATCTGTCTTGGGTCCACTCCTTTTCTCTCTCTATACCCAGTCCCTTGGTGCGCTTATCTCTTCCTATGGCTTTCAGTACCATCTGTATGCTGACTCCCCCCAGATCTACCTCTCTATGCCTGAAACTCTCTCCAGCAGTCCAGACCCGGATCTCTGCCTGCTTTTCTGACATTGCTGCCTGGTTGTCTCACCGCTGCTTGAAATTGAACATGGCCAAGTCTGAACTTCTTATCTTTCCCCCTAAAACCTCCCCTCCTCCTCCTTTCTCAGTCTCTGTGGATAGCTCTGTACTCCTTCCTGTTTCCTCGGCCCACAACCTGGGGGTTGTTTTTGACTCCTCTCTCTCTTTCTCCATACATATCCATCTCGTAGCTAAGACCTGCCTTTTCTTTCTCTATAACATTAGCAAAATCCACCCTTTTCTTTCTGAATATACTACTAAAACGCTTATCCACTCCTTAATCACCTCCTGTCTTGACTACTGTAACCTACTCCTTGCTGGTCTCCCTTTGAATCATCTCTCTCCCCTTCAATCTGTTCAGCACTCCGCTGCACGGCTTACCTTTTGCCAGCCTCGTCATGCCCATATTACTCCTCTTCTCAAGTCACTTCACTGGCTCCCTATCTGTTTCCGCATCCAGTTCAAGCTTCTCCTGCTGACCTATAAATGCATTCACTTTGTGGTTCCTCAGTACCTTTCTTCTCTCATCTCTCCTTACAACCCCCCCACCATTCCCCCCCCGCGCGAACTCCGGTCTTCTAGCCAACTGCTTCTATCTGTGCCCTTCTCTCCTACTGCTAACTCCAGACTTCGCTGCTTTCACCTTGCTGCACCTTACGCCTGGAAAAAACTACCTGTGTCTGTAAGCCAGACACCTTCTCTTACCCTCTTCAAATCCAAAGCTTACCTCTTCGCTGCTGCTTTTGGATCCTGATTCAGCTGACCTTCTTTTTTCTTTCCCTTGTTTTACCCCTGCTTACACCTTCTATGTTTTGTCTTAACTAGATTGTGAGCTCTGACAAGCAGGGATTGTCTCTAACTTGTCTGTGCAGCACTGCGTACGACTGGTAGTGCTATACAAATGCTCAGTAGTAGTAGTAGTGATTCGCCTGATCCGAGCCCCAGGACTACACTCCCAGGAGCAGGGCACTCTCCTACTCCTCAAGCTGGGGTCCCTCTCTCTCATGGCTTGGCTGCTGAAAGGATAGCAGTAGCCCCCTTCAACATTCCACAGGACGTGGAAGACATCCTCCTAGCCTCTTGGAAGGCCTCCACATGAAGGGCGTACACCTTTAGGTGGTGATGTTTCTCACTGTGTTGCACAGAGAAATGGACGAACCTGTTCTCCTGCTCAGTTCACGTGGTGCACTATTACCTGCTTCTCCTATCACAGGCGGGACTGAAGTCCAACTCGGTGAGAGTACACCTAAGCACCATCGCGGGGCATCACCACTCCATCAGCCCCTTGTGTCCTGGTTCCTATAGGGCCTCATTTTGTCCAAACCCCCCGTCTGCCCTCCAGCGGCAGAATGAGACCTTAATGTGGTATTCTCTCTACTCACTAAGCCTCCATTTGAGTCTTTAGCTACCAGCCATCTGCAGTTATCTTTCCTGGAAGGTCGCCTTCCTGGTAGCACTCACATAAGCTTGCAGAGTTAGGAAACTCCAGGCTCTGATGGCAGAGCCTCCTTACACAAGGTTCTATAAGAACAGGGTGGTGCTCTGCACACACCCTAAGTTTCTTCTGAAGATGGTGCCCTCATTCCACTTCAATAAGGAGATAGTGCTCCCCACTTTCTTTCCCAGGCCTCATGCTGGCAGGGCGAAGACCATTCTCTATACTCTGGTTCCCAAGCCAGTGCTCTAACCATTAGGCTACATCTCCACTCCCAAGTTCTCCATACACTGGATTGCAAGAGAGCCCTGTCCTTCTACCTGCAGTGGACCCAGGGCCACCGCAAAGCTCAACAGCTTTTCGTATCCTATGACCCCAACCCTCTGGAGCTCCCAGTAACTAAGCGAACTCTGTCCACCTGAGTGGCAGACCTATATTGCCCTTTCCTATGAGCAAGCGGGGATCCCTCTGGACCAGAGAGTCATGGCACATTCATCAGAGCCATGGCTACTAATGTGACCAATCTGCATTCTGTTCCCATGACGGAAATTTGCCGGGCTGCCACCTGGTCTTCTCCATTCTCCAGGACCAAGCAGGAAGTCAGTCCTCACATATGGGTGACGTCGGCGCCGACGGAGCCCTCGAGGAGCAATTTCTCCAGCTTTCAAAGAAAGCCTTTGGGAATTGCAGCACGCATGCGCAGTCCCCTTCCCGCCCAAGGGTGCCATCTTGCTCAGTCTTCTTTTTTCCGCGGAGCCCTACAGACGCTGTTTGTGATCGCCACTGAAAAAGATGATTTTATTTATTTTTCTTTTCTCGGTTTGACGCCGGATCCTTTTCCCGCCCGGACCCGATACGCCGGTATCGAGTCCGTTTGTAATTTTTTCGGTTTTTGTCCTTCGTGACTAGCGTTCGCGCCATTTTTTCTTTTTTCACTGGCAGCCCTGTCTTTTGACCTCGCAGGGGCATTTTTTCCCCCGATGGCTGCCAGCGGGTTTAAAAAGTGTGATCGGTGTAAGAAACGTATGTCTCTTACCGACACACACGATTGCTGCCTCCGCTGCCTCGGACCCGATCATGACCCGATGATCTGTGGTCCGTGTGGCAAGATGTCCTCTAAAGCGTTGAGGAGTCGGCAGCAACAAAAAGAAAGAATCTTCTCTGACTCCGCGTCCGGCCGGGCCCGGACCTCGTCAGAGGCTTCGACGTCCCGGGACTCCGGTCCTGAGCATCGTCGGAGTTCCTCTGAGTGGGGGTCTCCTGCCCGGGAACATCATCGGAAGAAGAAACCCGCGAGGGCGGCGTCGGTGGACGCTCCTGGTTCCTCGAGGGCCAGGTCGCATAGCCCCAATAGCCGTCCCGGGTCCTCGGAGTCGGAGAGGCCTTCGAAACATCATCGTCTCGAGATGGAGTCTCCTAGACACTTGAGTACTGTAGTCCTCGTGGACTCACCTCCGAAGGAGCCGTCGTCGGGCCCGACGCCGTCGGGGCTGGAGTCGGGGGCTGCTGGGTCTCCTGAGCTCGGACTCAGGTTGACGGCCTTGGAGAGCAGTTTGGCTGCCTTCATGGACCAGCAGCGGGCATTGATCGCTGGGCTCGCCGGTGCATCTGCCCCGGCCACCGGGACGTCGACGTCCAAGTCGACCCCGGAGACCGAGCCGATCCTCGAGTCCATGCGAGCTCGAGTTGATCCTCAGTCGCGGTCTCCCTTGGCCTCCCGTTCGGGACCGAGGTCGTCGACGCCGACACCCTCGGCGTCGGGGCGGAGGGCATCGGTGCCCGCCCGACCGAAGCCGCTCGATTCCTTTTCCAAGGAGTCAGCCTGGGAAATGGAGGACGAAGAGTCCCCTGGTACTTTTCGGACTCGGTGCGTCCTATCGGACTCGCCCGAGTCCGAACCTCGGAGACGGTCCCCTCCGGAGGACACCCGGTTCTCGGACTATATGGCCAAGGCCTTGGCATTCCCCGCGGATCCCGAGGAGGAGCCTCGAGCCGAAGAGCTCGATGCCCTCCAGTATGACTCTCCCCCGAAGGAGGCCTTTACTGTACCGGTTCCTCTGATGCTGGAGCGACTTCTCTTCCGCATGTGGGAGAGCCCGGCGCCGGTGTTAAGCAAGTGGGTCGATTCCATTTATCGAGTCCGCAAGAGCCCCGGGTTCCAAAAGGCACAACTACCGCACCATTCCATGGTGGTGGAATCGGCCATGCATCGACTCAAGAGTCAGAAGATGCACTCCTCGGTGCCTCCTGGCCGGGAGGCCCGGAACCTGGATGCCCTCGGTAGGAAGTGCTTCCAGGGCTCTATGCTTGCTTGTCGAGTCCAGACCTACCAGCTCTATATGGGCATGTATCTCGGGGACCTGGCAAAAGAAATTGCCGGGTTCTCTGCTGGTCTCTCCGAGGAACCTTTGCAGAGGTTCCAGGCCTTGTCCACTGGCATTCGAGAGTGCTCGAAGTTTATCTCTCGGGCAGCCGACGATGAATTCAAAGCATCGGCTCGAGTAGCCGGAACCGGCATCGGTGCCCGCCGACAGGCTTGGCTTCAGTCATCTGACCTCAAGCCATGGGTACAGGACAAGTTGGTCGATGTCCCCTGCAGAGGTGAAAACCTCTTTGTCAAGCCCATGGCTGAAAAGGCTGCACAGATCGAGACCGAGACTCTGACCAGGACTCGGCTGTCCAGAAAAACCTCTGCCCCTTCTCAGAAGAAGAAGGGCTCGAGGAAAAAGCCCTTTTACCCGAGGAAGGCGGCTGCCTATAAACACTGCCCTCATTATCAGGTCTCAGCAGCTCCCCAACAGGGTCAGCAGGCCAAGGGACGGGGTAATGGGTCCCGTAGGCAGCAGGCCCCCAAGCCCACAACACCGGCCCCTGCTCAGCAGGGTGGGGGTTTTTGACTCCATCAGCATAACCTCGTCCCCTCCGCTGGTTTCTCTCAGCACAGGAGGCCGGTTGTTCAACTTTGCCCACAGGTGGTCAGCCATCACATCAGATACCTGGGTGCTTCATATAGTTCAAAAAGGCTATCTTCTTCACTTTCACCAGGTACCTCCTTCCTACTTTCCAGGGGAGCCTCCAAGACTCCCTCTGCACAGGGACTTACTCCTTCAGGAGTTGGCAAGTCTTCTTCAGGAACAGGCTGTGGAACCGGTGCCCCACCACCTGAGAGGTCAAGGCTTTTATTCCAGGTACTTTCTGATACCAAAACGAACAGGAGGTCTCAGACCTATCATGGACTTGCGAAACCTCAACAAGTTCCTGGCAAGGGAAAAGTTCAAGATGCTTACCCTTGGAATCCTGCTGCCCTACCTCCAGCAGGGAGACTGGCTATGCTCCTTAGATCTAAAGGATGCCTATACTCACATCCTTATTCATCCAGACCACAGACAATATCTCAGGTTTGTAGTGGGAGGAAATCATTACCAGTACAGAGTCCTGCCCTTTGGCCTATCCTCCACCCCCCGGGTGTTCACCAAATGCCTGGCAGTGGAGGCGGCCTATCTAAGACTTCAAGGCCTCTTTATATTTCCATACCTGGACGACTGGCTCATCAGGGCCCAGTCTTCCCAAGAGGCCACTCAGGCCACTCATCGCACTGTGACTCTGCTCCAGCACTTGGGATTTGTCATAAACTTCGCAAAGTCCACTTTGCTCCCCTCTCAAAATCTCGAATTCATCGGCGCAAGGTTGAACACACTTGAGGTGCGGGCCTTCCTGCCTCTAGACAGGGCACACAGGCTCATGGATCTAGCCAGCCACTTTCGCAGCAATTCCCTGGTCTCTGCCAGGCAATTTCTGAGACTGCTCGGCCATATGGCTTCCACGGTCCATGTAACCCCCAATGCCGTCCTGAACATGCGACATGCTCAATGGTGCCTTCGCACTCAATGGCATCAGGCCACGGGGAGCCTGGCGGACTCAGTACAGGTATCCAACCTGCTCGTCTCTTCTCTGCGGTGGTGGCTTCATCTACCAAACCTGGTGCTGGGAGTGGATTTTCAATCTCCTCCGCCTTCTCAGGTGCTGACAACCGATGCTTCTCTCCTAGGTTGGGGAGCGCATTGCCAAGGGACGTGTACTCAAGGCCTCTGGACTCCTTGGGAGTCTGCTCAGCAGATAAACGTCCTAGAGCTCAGAGCCATCCGCCTAGCTCTGGGAGCCTTCTCCCACCTCACTTCTCACCAGTCTGTGCTGGTCCAGATGGACAATCAAGTTGCAAAGTTCTACGTGAACAAACAAGGAGGTACAGGCTCCTTCCTTCTCTGTCAGGAGGCACGGAGACTGTGCTCTTGGGCCGTCCTTCACGGAATCCTGCTCAAAGCTGTCTATCTCCCAGGTCAAGAAAATTACCTGGGAGACAGGCTGAGCAGGATCCTCCAACTCACGAGTGGAGATTGGATCCGTTGGTGGTTCAGCAGATCTTTCTCAAGTGGGGCCTCCCCACCATGGATCTATTTGCCAGTCCCCTGAACCGGCAGCTTCCCAGATTCTGCTCTCGACAACCGCATCCTCTCAGAGTGGCGGCGGATGCTTTTCTGATTCCATGGTCCACGGGCCTCTTGTATGCCTTTCCTCCCATGCCACTGGTGTCTCGGATGCTCTTCAAAGTTCTCAGAGACAGAGCCTCGATGATCCTAGTAGCTCCCCGGTGGCTGAGACAACCCTGGTTCCCGCTTCTAATGCAGCTGGCGGTGGACACTCCTCTTCCTCAGGAGTTTCAACCCGATCTCCTGTCACAGGATCAGGGGACTCTCCTACACCTCAACCTCCGGTCCCTTCATCTGATGGCCTGGCTGCTGAAAGGGTAGTCCTTGCTCCCCTCCTGCTGCCTCGTGAGGTGGAAGAGGTCGTCTTGGCCTCCAGGCGGCCCTACACCCGGAAATCCTACGCTCTTAAGTGGTGTAGGTTCTCCGTGTGGTGTGCTCAGCAGTCTGAGAATCCCTTCTCCTGCTTGGTGGCAGTGGTCTTGCAATATTTGCTTTACCTCTCCAATCTGGGCCTTAAGTCCAACTCTGTCAGAGTCCACCTCAGTGCTCTATCTGCGCATCATGCACCGGTGGATGGCAGGCCTCTTTCCAACCACCCTTTGGTGGCTCGTTTTCTCCGAGGCCTCCTTCTCCTTAAGCCTCCTTTGCTCCCACCAGCCCCTGAATGGGATCTGAATGTGGTCTTGCAGCGGATTATCTGTCCGCCCTTTGAACTTATGGCTACCTGCCCTCTTCGTTTTCTTTCCTGGAAAACCTTGTTTTTGGTAGCCCTTACCTCTGCTAAGCGTGTTAGTGAACTGCAGGCCCTGGTGTCTGATCCTCCTTACACTAGGTTCTACAGGAATAGGGTAGTCTTAAGGACTCACCCTAAGTTTCTTCCTAAAGTGGTTTCTGCTTTTCATCTCAACCAGGAGGTGGTTCTTCCAACCTTCTTTCCCAGGCCGCATTCCAGCCGGGCTGAGATGGTCCTGCATACCCTGGACTGTAGGAGGGCCTTGTCCTTCTACCTTGACTGTACGCGGGAGCATAGGAGGGCTGTTCAGCTCTTCGTTTCTTTTGACCCCAATAAATTGGGGCTCCCTGTCTCCAAGCGTACTTTGTCCATATGGGTTGCTGACTGTATCGCTTGGGCTTATGGGGCAGCCGGCCTCTCGTTGGAGGGTCGTGTCACGGCTCATCGTGTTAGGGCGAAGGCTGCGTCAGTGGCTCATCTCCGCTCTGTTCCGTTGGCAGACATCTGCCGGGCCGCTACTTGGTCTTCAAGCCAGACTTTTGCGGCCCATTACTGCCTGGAGAGGGAGTCCCGCAGGGACAGTGCTTTCGGTCAGGCAGTCCTCCATAATCTCTTTGAGGTTTAGGCAACTCCTACCCTCCTGCCCTGATGTTGGGCTACCGGTCGGGGTCATTTTCTGAGAAGTTTCCTTCCTTCTGTGCTACTGAGCTAGAGGGAGCTCATTTTTCCGCTTGAGGTCTCCGGTAGCCTTAAGCTAGGGAGTCCCATATGTGAGGACTGACTTCCTGCTTGGTCCTGGAGAAAGAGTAGTTACTCACCTGTAACAGGTGTTCTCCAGGAGCAGCAGGAATCAGTCCTCACAACCCTCCCTCCTCCCCTCGGAGTTGCAGTCCTATCATTTCATTTTTGCTACCTTTTTCTGTCTTTTAGCTATGTCATCAGACTGAGCGAGATGGCACCCTTGTGCGGGAAGGGGACCGCGCATGCGCGTTGCAGTTCCCAAAGGCTTTCTTTGAAAGCTGGGGAAATTGCTCCGCGAGGGCTCCGTCGGCGCCGACGTCACCCATATGTGAGGACTGATTCCTGCTGCTCCTGGAGAACACCTGTTACAGGTGAGTAACTACTCTTTCCTTTGCTACTGCCTGGAGAGGGAGTTCCAGTAGCACTGTTTCTTCAGCCAGGCCAGACTCCATAATCTTTTTGGAGTGTAGGCAACTCCTGCCCTCTGACCCTTCTACTTTTAGGCTACTGGAGTGCTTGTGTTCACTGGATGCTTGCGAGAATCTCTCCCTCAGGACTCAACTGCTGCTGGTCACTGCTGCTTGTTCCCAGAGAAAGCGCAGGAATCAGTCTTCACAACCCTCCCTCCTCCCCTTGGTGTTGCTTCTTTACCATCTTATATTTTTGCCATCTTAGCCATGTCGTTAGACTGAGGAAAGGCGGCACCCTTGGGCGGGAAGTGGATCACGCATGTGTTGTACATCTCCAGAAGGCTTACCTTGAAAGTTGGAGAGATGCTTCCACGTGGGCTCTATTGACGCCGATGTCACCCATATGTGAGTATCAATTCCTGCTGTCCCTGGAGAACGCCTTTTACAGGTGAGAAACTACATAGTAACATTGTATATGACGGCAGACAAAAGACCAGTATGGTCCATCTAGTCTGCCCAGCAAGGCAGCAAGAGTAGGTGCACCTTCTGCTCTGTGCTGGTCACCCCTCACCATGTCTTTGTTTAGGTGTGTACCCACCGCTCCATGCAGGTCACCCCTATTTGTTCAGATATTAGAGATAGTTATGCTTATTTTGATTGTATCCTGTTGCTGTAAAGGGATTCACTGTGTCTGTCTCATGCCATTTTGAATTGTCATTGTGTTTGTCCCCACAACTTTCATCGGGAGGGCATTCCAAGCATCCACCACTCTTTCAGTGAAAAAGTATTTCCTGACATTGCCTTTCAGTTTACCCCCTTGCAGCTTAATGTTATTCTAGTTTTACAGCTTCTCCATCTTTGGAAGAGATTTCTTTGTCCATTAATACTCTAAGTATTTAAAGGTCTGAATCATATCTCCCCCGTCCCTCCTCTCTTCTAGAGTGTACATATTTAAGTCTTCAAATCTCTTCTCATAAGTCTTTTGACGCAGACTCCAAATCATTTTGGTCGCCTTCTTCTGAACCGCTTCCAGCATTTTTATATACTTTGCGAGATGTGGTCTCCAAAACTGAACACAATATTCCAAGTGAGGCCTCACCAGCGACTTGTATAGTGGCATTAGTACCTCTTTCTTTTTGCTGGTAATTCCTCTCTGTATGCAACCCAGCATCCTGGCTTTTGCCACCATCTTATCACAGTTTTTCGCCATCTTGAGATCATCAGAAACAGTCACGCCGAGGTCCTTCTCTTGGTCCATGCACTCCAATCTCTCGCCCCATATCGCATACCATTCCCTTGGATTTCTGCCCTCCCGACCGGAGCTGCTCGATTCCTCCTCCTTGGAGTCGGGCTGGGAGACGGAGGACGAAGAGTCACCACGACACTTATCGGACTCGGTGTGTCCCATCGGACTCGCCGGAGTCCGAACCTCGGAGATGATCCCCACCGGAGGATACCCGGTTCTCGGACTTCATGCGGGATATGGCCAAGGCCTTGGCCTTCCCCGAGGATCCCGAGGAGGAGCCTCGAGCCGAGGAGATCGAGGCCCTCCAGTATGACTCTCCCCCGAAGGAGGCCTTTACTGTTCCGGTTCCTCCGATGCTGGAGCGGCTGCTCTTCCGCATGTGGGAGACCCCGGCCTTGACGCCGGTGTTAAGCAAGCGGGTCGATTCCATCTATCGAGTCCGCAAGAGCACCGGGTTCCAAAAGGCACAATTACCGCACCACTCCATGGTTGTGGAATCGGCCATGCATCGTCTGAAAAGTCAGAAGATGCACTCCTCGGTGCCTCCCGGTCGGGAGGCCCGGAACCTGGATGCCCTCGGTAAGAAGTGCTTCCAGGGCTCTATGCTGGCTTGCCGTGTCCAGACTTACCAGCTCTACGTGGGCATTTATCTCCGAGACCTGGCAAAGGAGATTGCCGGGTTCTCTTCTGGTCTCTCCGAGGAACCTTTGCAGCGGTTCCAAGCCTTTTCCACTGGTATTCGAGAGTGCTCGAAGTTTATCTGTCGAGCAGCCTACGATGGCTTCGAGGCTTCGGCCCGAGTATCCGGGGCCGGCATCGGTGCCCGCCGACAGGCTTGGCTACAGTCATCCGACCTCGAGCCATGGGTGCAGGACAAGTTGGTCGATGTCCCCTGCCGAGGTGAAAACCTCTTTGGCAAGCCCATGGCTGAAAAGGCTGCAGAACTCGAGACCGAGACTCTGACCAGGACTAGGCTGTCCAGAAAAACCTCTGCCCCTTCACAGAAGAAGAAGGGCTCGGGAAAAAAGACCTTTTACCCGAGGAAGTCATCTGCCTATAAACCATACCCTCATTATCAGGCCTCTGCAGCTCTCCAACAGGGTCAGCAGGCCAAGGGGCAGGGTCATGGGCCCCGTAGGCAGAAGACCCCCAAGCCACCAACACCGGCCCCTGCTCAGCAGGGTGGGGGTTTTTGACTCAGCAAGCATAGCCTCTTCTCCTCAGCTGGCTCACATCAGCACAGGAGGCCGGCTGACCCACTTTGCCCACAGGTGGTCAGCCATCACATCAGATATCTGGGTGCTCCATATAGTCCAAAAGGGCTATCTTCTCCATTTTCACCAGGTACCTCCCTCCTTTTTTCCAGGGGAGCCTCCAAGACTCCCTCTGCACAGGGACCTACTCCTTCAGGAGTTAGCAAGTCTGCTCAAGGACCAGGCTGTGGAACCGGTGCCCCACCACCTGAAAGGTCACAGCTTTTATTCCAGGTACTTCCTGGTACCAAAAAGAACAGGAGGCCTCCGACCCATCCTAGACTTGCGCAACCTCAACAAGTTCCTGGAGAGGGAAAAGTTCAAGATGCTTACCCTTGGAATCCTGCTGCCCTACCTCCAGCAGGGAGATTGGCTATGCTCCTTAGATCTAAAGGATGCTTATACTCACATCCTTATTCATCCAGACCACAGACAATATCTCAGATTTGTTGTGGGGGGAAACCACTACCAGTACAGAGTACTTCCCTTTGGCCTATCCTCCACTCCCAGGGTGTTCACCAAGTTCCTGGTGGTGGTGACGGCCTACCTGAGGCTTCAAGGTCTTTTTGTGTTTCCATACCTGGACGACTGGCTCATAAGGGGCCAGTCTTCCCAGGAGGCCAGTCAAGCCACCCTTTGCACTTTGGCTGTGCTTCAGCACTTGGGGTTTGTCATAAACTTCGCAAAGTCCACTTTGCTCCCATCCCAGAACTTGGAATTCATAGGAGCAAGGCTAGACACTCTTCAGGCGAGGGTTTTTCTGCCAGTGGACAGGGCCCTCTGGTTGATGGATGTAGCCAGGCAGTTTCACAGCAATTCCCTGTTCTCCGCCAGGCAATTCCTGAGACTTCTCGGCCATGTGGCTTCCACGGTTCATGTATCCCCCAATGACAGCCTGCACATGCGGCCTGCTCAGTGGAGCCTTCGAACTCAGTGGCATCAGGCCACGTGGAGCCTTGCAGACTCGGTGAGAATATCCACCCTGCTCGTCTCCTCTCTACAATGGTGGCTTCATCTTCCGAATCTGGTACTTGAAGTGGATTTTCAATCCCCTCCGCATTCTCGAGTGCTGACGACAGATGCTTCTCTTCTAGGTTGGGGAGCACATTGCCAGGGGGCATGTACTCAGGGTCTCTGGACTCCTTGGGCGGCTGCTCAGCAGATAAACTTCCTGGAGCTACGGGCAATACGCCTAGCTCTGAGAGCCTTCTCCCACCTCACATCTCACCAGTCTGTACTGGTCCAGACGGACAATCAAGTTGCCATGTTCTATGTGAACAAACAAGGAGGCACAGGCTCCTTCCTTCTATGTCAGGAGGCACAACGGCTGTGCTCTTGGGCCGTCAATCACGGAATCCTCCTCAAGGCTGTCTACCTCCCCGATCAAGAAAATTACCTGGCGGACAGACTGAGCAGGATCCTGCAACCACACGAATGGAGATTGAATCCGTTTGTGGTTCAGCAGATCTTTCTCCGGTGGGGCCTCCCCACCATGGATCTTTTCGCCAGTCCTCTGAACCGGCAACTCCCGAGATTCTGTTCCAGACAACCGCGTCCTCTCAGAGTAGCAGCGGATGCCTTTCTGATTCCGTGGTCCCAAGGCCTACTATATGCGTTTCCTCCCACGCCACTAGTGTCTCGAACACTGTTCAAGGTCCTCAAGGACAGGGCCTCAATGATTCTGATAGCCCCCATGTGGCCAAGGCAACCGTGGTTCCCACTCCTGCTGCAACTGGCGGTGGACACTCCCCTGCCTCTGGGAATTCAACATGATCTCCTGTCTCAGGACCAGGGGTCTCTCTTGCACCCCAATCTCCAGTCCCGTCATCTGATGGCCTGGCTGCTGAAAGGGTAGTCCTGGCTCCCCTACTCCTGCCTAGAAAGGTGGAAGACGTGGTCTTAGCTTCTAGGCGGCAATCCACCAGGAAATCCTACGCTCTTAAGTGGCGTAGATTCTCCACATGGTGTGCTCAGCACAGCGAGAATCCCTTCTCGTGCATTGTAGCGGTAGTATTGCAATATTTGCTTTACCTCTCCAATCTAGGCCTTAAGTCCAACTCTGTCAGGGTTCACCTCAGTGCTCTCTCAGCGCACCACTCGCCGGTGGACGGGAGGCCTCTTTCCAACCACCCTTTGGTGGCTCGTTTTCTCAGAGGCCTCCTCCTGCTTAAGCCTCCTTTGCGTCCACCAGCCCCTGAGTGGGATCTGAATGTGGTCTTACAGCAGATTACTTGTCCGCCATTTGAACCTATGGCTACCTGCCCTCTCCGTTTTCTCTCCTGGGAAACCTTGTGTCTGGTAGCTCTTACCTCTGCTAGGCGAGTGAGTGAACTTCAGGCACTAGTGTCTGATCCTCCTTACACTAGGTTCTACAGGAATAGGGTTGTCTTACGGACTCACCCGAAGTTTCTCCCTAAGGTTGTCTCCCCTTTTCACCTCAGTCAGCAGGTGGTTCTTCCGTCCTTCTTTCCCAGGCCGCATGCCAACCAGGCTGAGATTGTCCTGCATACCCTGGACTGTAGAAGGGTGTTGTCCTTCTACCTTGACCGTATGCGGGAGCATCGAAGGGCTGTTCAGCTCTTCGTTTCTTTTGACCCCAATAACTTGGGGTTACCTGTTTCCAAGCATACTTTGTCCATATGGGTCGCTGACTGTATCGCCTGGGCTTATGGGGCAGCCGGCCTCTCGTTGGAGGGTCGAGTCACAGCTCATCGTGTGAGGGCGAAGGCTGCGTCAGTGGCTCTTCTCCGCTCTGTTCCGTTGGCAGACATCTGCCGGGCCGCTACTTGGTCTTCAAGCCAGACTTTTGCGGCCCATTACTGCCTTGAGAGGGAGTCCCGCAGGGACAGTGCTTTCGGACAGGCAGTACTCCGTAATCTCTTTGGGGTTTAGGCAACTCCTACCCTCCGGCCCGGGGGAGTTCTCAGAGAAGATTCCTTCCTTACGTACTGACGAGCTAGAGGGAGCTCATTTTTTCGGTTTGAGGTCTCCGGTAGCCTTAAGCTGGGGAGTCCCATATGTGAGGACTGACTTTCTGCTTGGTCCTGGAGAAAGAGTAGTTACTCATCTGTAACAGGTGTTCTCTAGGAGCAGCAGAAATCAGTCCTCACAACCCTCCCTCCTCCCCTTGGATTTGCAGTCATATGATTTATTTTTGTTATTTTGCTGTCTTTTAGCTATGTCATCAGACTGAGCAAGATGGCACCCTTGGGCGGGAAGGGGACCGCGCAAGCGCGCTGCAATTCCCAAAGGCTTTCTTTGAAAGCTGGGGAAATGCTCCGCACGAGGGTTCCGTCGTCGCCAACGTCACCCATATGTGAGGACTGATTCCTGCTGCTCCTGGAGAACACCTGTTACAGGTGAGTAACTATTCTTTAAAGTTGTTTATGAGATGCAGCCTTTCTGCCCCCTTACCATGAACAGGTAGAACTTCTGAGAAAGCTATAGTGTTAGCAATGGGCTTGAGTTTCTCTCCCAAAGACTGGAAGTCCCTTTGAACTACAGAGGCACTGTTTCTAGCCAGGTCATTTGTACCCAAATGGATGACAATATCAGTTTTGGAGTGCTCACTTTCTGCACTAACTAAACCAATAATTTGGTTTGTTTTCCTGCTGACAGAAGACGCTCGGGAGGCATTTATAAGATATGCCATACTGGGTCAGACCAAGGTCCGTCGAGCCCAGTATCTTGTTTCCAACAGTGGCCAATCTAGGTCATACGTACCTAGCAGTTTCCCCAAAAGACACAGGTTCCACAATGTTTGTATTGGGTCAAACAGTGATATCCTGGGTCCCTTTTTAATGATGGTTTATGGACCTTTCCTCCAGGAACTTGTCCAAACCTTTTTTAAACCCAGCTTCACTAACAGCTTTTACTACATCCTCTGGTAACAAATTCCAGAGTTTGATTACACGTTGATTGAAAAAATATTTTCTCTTATTAGTCTTAAATAGTTTACCCTATAGCTTCACTGCATGTCCCCTAGTCTTCCTATATTCTGATAACGTAAACAATCGATCTACGTTTACCCGATCTCCAGGAACAAGCAGGAATGTAGTCCTGACATATGGGTATCGTTGGTACCGACGGAGCCTGCCCAGGAACCCTCCCCAATGTCCAATAAGGAAGCTTTTGGGAGTATCCCACAGCGCCTGCGTGCTGCCTTCCCGCCTTTCCCAACTGCCTCTCTCCAGTTTTTCGTTTTCCGCAGAGCCAGCCGGTCATGTTCCTGTCACCGCAGAAAATTGTTTTCCTTATTCTTCTTTTTGTGGTCGCGTCTGCCTTCCTCGACGCTCTACCGGTAACGCCGGTTCTTCTTTCTTTCTTTCTGTGTTTAAAAAAATAAATATATATTCTTTTTTTCCGAACTTTTCTTTTCCAGGTGCACGCGCCATTTTGGGCCTTAGGCCCAATATTTCCTCCATCATGGAGAAACCCGCTTCGGGTTTTAAAAAGTGTGGCAGTACCATCACTGACATCCACGAGTGGTGTCTTAAATGTTTAGGTCCTGACCACTCCATCTCCGAGTGTACGGCTTGTGCCATGATGTCCAAGAGGGGTCGACAAAATCGAGCTGCCAAACTCAGTGCCCTTTTTCCCTCCGATGCAGCCTCGGTGGCATCGAAGTCTTCCAGGTCTTTGTCTTCCTCCCATGAATCTCAGGTAACTAAATATAAGTCCAGCCGGTCCTCAAAGGGTAGATCTCCTTCTAAGCATCGGGATGCCTCTGGTGTTGCCCTTGAGGGTTCTGTACCGGCAAAATTGCCCAGGCGGGAGGCTTCGGCTTCCAAAGCATTATCGTGGCTCCAGGACGTTCGAGGCCTCGACCTCAGCAGAACTTCTGGTGCCATGCTCTGGGGTACCGTCTGCTTCCGGTACCGACATCCAGGCATCGGCAGCGTCGATAGACTAGAGGTTCCTGGCTATTGAACGCAGTCTGGCGGCTCTCCTTGCGGCATTGACGCCCTTGGAACCGCGTCAGAAAGTTCAAATGGTACCGGCACCGATGCCGGTACCGATAGCATCGACATCGACATCGGTGTCGGCTTTGCTGACACCCAGTCATGTGATGCCTTCCGGTACCGATACTCCGGTACCGATTCCCCCCGGTACCGACTTCAGTCGGTACGGGTATCGGGCTCTTCAAGAGCATCCGGACAGAAGGTACTTCGAATCCTCAGAGGACTCTGAGGATTCTGACAGCTCTGTCGGTACTGGAATACTTCTCCCGGAGGAGCCTTCCTCTCCTAAACCTAGGATGTCTCCTCCAGAAGATATCGCCTTTCAGGACTTCATCAAGGAGGTGGCTCGTGGTTTGTCCATTACTGTGACTCCTGAAACAGTGCCCAGAGCTAAGGAGTTGGAGATTTTACAATATCCCAAAGCTCCTAAGGAGGCAGCTACCTTGCCTATCCATGAGATCTTACATGATCTCATGTTGAGAATGTGGGAGACACCTCTCACCACCTCTCCTCCCTCTCGCAGACTGGATACCATGTATCGAGTCCCTCCTTGTCCTGGATTCCAGAAAACTCAGCTTTCACACCACTCTATTGTAGTGGTATCAGCTATGAGAAGGATCAGGAGTTCAAAGAGGCATGCTTCTAATCCTCCAGGATGTGAGTGTAGAACTTTGGATGCCTTTGGACGTCGTACTTTCCAGGCTTCCATGCTCTCTGCTAGGATCAGTTCCTATATTTTAGATATGGGAATGTTCCTTAAAGAAGTCAGAGGTGATTTAGAGGTTTTGAGCCCTCTTCTTCCTGAGGATAGAAGGCAGGAGTTTGTCACACTGGTCAAACATGCCCAGGATGTTTCTAAGTTTCTCAACCGTGCAGCTTTTGACTGTTTTGAGTGCATAAGCAGAACCTCTGCCATTGCCATAGGTGCACGTAGAATTGCCTGGCTCCAGGCATCCGATTTGGAGCTCTGGGTGCAGGACAAACTAGGCAATATCCCTTGTACAGGTGAGAATCTATTTGGCAAAAATTGGCATGAAAAAGCCAATGAATTAGATGCTGACAACTCCACTTTGGATAGGCTATCCAAAGCCACAGCTGATCCTGCGAGAAAGAAATCTTTCAAGAAGCCTTCCTTCTCCAAAAGGAAGAGGTTTTATCCCTCTTATTCTCAGCAGGGACATTCTGCAGGTCATCCTGCCCGGAAAGGTCAGCAACCACCTAAACAAAGGAAAGCAAAGACTGCTAAGCCTTAACCGCCTCAGCAGTCTCAGCCTCTACAAGGCCTTTGACTTTCATCTAGAGAACTTAGCCTTCCTGGCCCTCAATGGACCAGAGCCTTCCACCATTCCAGGAAGGTTATGTCACTTTGCCCCGAGATGGGAGCAGATAACAGCAGAGCATTGGACACTTTCCATTATAAGAGAGGGGTACAGGCTGCACTTTCTGTGCATGCCCCCTCCCACAATGGTAAGACAGTTCAATTCTCAGACCTTTCTCATCAACCTGTTAGATCAAGAGGTCACTATGCTTCTTGCCCAAACGGCAATAGAAGAAGTACCCATTCATCAACAGGGTACAGGGTTTTACTCCCCCTAGTTCCTTATCCCAAAGAAAACAGGGTGATACAGACCTATTTTAGACCTCAGAGAATTGAACAAATTCCTGTTCAAAGAGAAATTCAAGATGATTTCTCTAGGAACTCTGCTGCCATACCTTCAGAGTCAGGATTGGCTTTGTTCTCTAGATCTCAAGGATGTGTACACCCATATCCTCATCCATCCATCCCACAGAAGATTCCTTCGGTTCCTTTTTCAAGGAAAGCACTACCAATAGAGGGTGCTTCCTTTTGGTCTGGCCTCAGCACCAAGGGTGTTCACGAAATGCATGGCTGTGATAGCAGCATTTCTCCGCACTCTAGGAATGTTCGTCTTCCCCTACTTAGACGACTGGCTCATTCGAGCCCCAACAGAGTCAGAGGCCAGGACTTCTCTATCCTGCACAATGCGTATCCTTCAGTATTTGGGTCTGGTGATAAACATCCGAAAATCCAGTCTAACTCCCACTCAGTTTCTAGAGTTCATAGGAGCTTTGCTGGATACCAGAAAAGCAAGGGCCTATCTCCCCCAGGCCCGTTGCCTTCACATGGTGCAGTTAGCTTCTCAAGCAGTGCTAAAGCCTCATCTCACTGCCCGAGAAATGCTACATCTACTAGGCCACATGGCATCTACCGTGCATCTGGTTCCTTATGCTCGCCTCCATATGAGAGCAGCCCAGTGGACTTTATCCACTCAATGGACCTAGGCATCAGGATGCCTGTCAGACAAAATAGCAAACACAAATCACCTTATTTTGTCCCTCCAATGGTGGCAGTCCACTCAGAAGCTGTTGCTGGGGTCCCCATTTCAACAACCCTTGCCCTAGGCAACTCTCACAACAGGTGCTTCTCCAATGGGTTGGGGCGCTCATCTGCAAGACCTCTCCACCCAAGGCACCTGGACTCCACAGGAGACTCATCTAAGTATCAGTCTCTTGGAGCTCAGAGCAGTCTTCTTTGCTCTTTGAGTATTCACACCCTGCTCAGCTACAAGACAGTCCTCATTCATACGGACAATCAAGTAGCCATGTTCTACGTGAACAAGCAGGGCGGAACAGGCTCTCTGTCGCTTTGAAACAAAGCTTTGCGACTATGGGCCCTCGCCAGAGAGCATCAGATTCTTATCCTGGCAGTGTATCTTCCAGGCATACAAAACTCTTGTGCAGACAGATTCAGTCGAGTTCTGCTTCCACACGAGTGGTCTCTGCATGAAGACCAGGTGGCCAAGACTTTTCAAATTTGGGGAACCGTGGACATAGACCTCTTTGCAAGTCCGTTGAATGCCAAAACTTCCCCGGTTCCGTTCCAGAATTCCGGCTCAGGGCTCTCATGCCAGGGATGCTTTCCTCTTTTATACTGGGGTCAGAGCTTCCTGTATGCCTTTCCACCCATTCCCCTAATTCCCAAAACCCTGTTCAAGCTTCAGAGAGACAGAGGCCGTATGATTCTCATAGCTCCACATTGGCAACAGCAAGTGTGGTATCCTCTGCTTCTACATCTCTCTCAAGCTCCCTCCCTGGAGTTAGGGTCTGCTCCAAATCTCCTGTCTCAGGAGGACGGAATGTTATGGCATCCGAATCCCCATTCTCTGCATCTCAGGGCTTGGTTGCTGAAGGCCTAGATCTTCATGATCTTAACCTTCCTCAGCAAGTAAAGGATATCCTTTATGCTTCCAGGAAGCCTTCCACAAGACACTCTTATGCTTTCAAGTGGAAAATGTTTACCATCTGCTGCTCGCAGAAGGGTCTTAACCCCCTTGCGATACCTTTGGAATCATTATTGGAGCATCTCCTTCATTTATCCAATGCAGGACTTAAGACTAACTCAGTAAGAGTCCATTTGAGTGCTATTGCAGCTTCTTTCAAGCCTCTAAATGGACAGCCTATTTCCTCCCATCCTCTTGTAGCAAGATTTATGAGAGGCCTTCTTCTAAATAAGCCTCCCATTAGGCCACCGCCTGTGGCATGGGACTTAAACCTGCTTCCTGAGTGGTCCTCCAGTTTAGTCCTCCACATCCGGGTAGTACACCTCCTCCTGCAACTGGGAGACTGGACCAATCAGAATCTTCCTATGCCAGGATGTATGCTGCTGGAGCTCCCATCAACCCCCAGTGTGTCCAGTCTCCTTGCAGCTGGAGGACGTGTGTGCCTGGTGTTAGGCTCACTTAGGGACAGTTGGAGGCAACACTAGAGAGAGTTTTTGGGGGATTTTTCTTTTGCACTGCTATTTTTTCTTTGATTGAAAAAAAAAAAAAAAACTAAAGGGGTTGCAGGCGGCGATCGAGGAGCCGGGTCTGCACTGCCCTGCTGACTTTGCTGCAGAGGAGTCTATTGCAGTCCGAGAGGCTTGCTCTCTTCTCCTAGACTGTACGGAGGAGAGATCTGCCTGGGTCCGGGAAGCCTCTGAACGGTATGCTGGCTTCCCTTTCACGATCCAACCTGCATTTCTTGGCTTTGAGTGGCAGCCCGGAGTGGTAGCGCACTCCCGCTCAGGTTTCGAGCGGCGTGTCGTCTGCCGGCGATTCTGTGCCAGTGCGGTGAGTTTCGGATGGTTTCAGTTCTGCAGGTCGTTCCTTTGATTTCTTTTGATTTCATTTTCGCGCCATTTTTCTCGCCGGCTGAAATGTGACGGCGGCCTTTTTATAGCTCTGGTTTTTCCCGCCCGACATGAAGAGCTGTGCAGCGAGTTCCCTCTCCGCTTAGCGTGGTTTTGGCCTGGCGTTATTGCTTGGGGGCATCTGAGTTTTCCCAGTTTCTAGTTCTTTTTTGAAAAACTGCAAAAAACCCCCCAAAAAACAATACGGGGACTTTTTTCTTTGATTTCTTTTGAATTGCGTGTAGAGCAGGCCCTTTTCACTGTGGGGGCTGCTGTGCCTGCATGGCTACAAGACCGCAGTGTGTTATCTGTGGTTCGCGCAGGGTGGCGGTGGCTGAGTCTGGGATTTGCAGGGGCTGCGCCTCGGTTTCCACGGGCTTAGAGCAACAAATGGAGCATAAGGAGCTGTTAGACCCAGGAAGCCCGGCTGTTCAGGCGGAGGGAGATCCCTCTCCTGGTCCTCTTGCATCTTGTTCTACGGCCCCCCTAAAGGACAGGTGGGCGCGTGGCCGATTGCAGCAGCAGAGTCTTCCTTCACAGATTTTTCCCCAGACTTTGACCTTCTTATGCACCAGGCTTTTCGCTTGGGGCGCTCGGGCAAGTTGCCAGATGCCTGGCCGTCGCCCCTGTCCTCCTTAAAAGGTGAGGAGCCCAGGCAGGATGGCCAGCCTTTTGCCAAGTGCCTTAGATCCATGGACCTGGAACACGACGACATGGGCTGGCAAGATCCTGATACAGAAGTGGATCCCGATGCTGGTGTTGAGGAGCTGGAAGACGGAGAAATCCCTGAGCCGGAGGTTCAAGCCCGGATCATTCGGGTGTTCCATAAAGAAGAGCTGGTGCCTTTGATTACGGAATCTCTCCACGTACTCAATCTGGCTGCACCTCGTCCTGTTGAAGAGGACGGGTTGGAGGATCCTCTCATTCAAGCGGTGCGGGAGTCTCAGGTGGTGTTTCCTGTGCACCGTGTGGTGGAGCAGATGATTCAAACTGAGTGGGATCAAACTGAATCCGGACTTAAGGGGATTCGGACTATGAACCGCCTGTATCCGTTAGCGGATAAGGACAAGGAGAGGTTTAAGTCGCCGCGAGTGGACGCCGCGGTGTCAGCGGTCACCAAGAAAACCACCATTCCTGTTGAAGGCAGTGCGGCCTTAAAGGACGCGCAAGACAAAAAGGTGGATGGTTTGTTGAAACAGGCCTTTGAGACCAATGCTTTATCTTTGCAGGCCTCCATTTGTGGAGCTTGGGTGGCTAGGGCCTGCTTGCGATGGGCTCAGCGCTTGCGGCAAGTTTCCGGCTTGGATCATCAGGGCTTGCTAGAGGTGACTCGGATGGAGTCTGGCTCGGTGTATTTGGTGGATGTGCGTTATGATTTGATTAGAACATTGGCGAATAGCATGGCTTCTTTGGTGGCGGCGCGCAGGTCTATCTGGTTGCGGATTTTGGCGGCCGATGGCTCTTCTAAGTCCCGACTCAGTAAGCTTCCCTTTAAGGGCAAATTATTGTTTGGAGACGATCTGGATAAATTGGTAAAAGACCTCGGTGAGTCAGAGGTGCCAGAGGATAAGCCTAAGCTCGGTAGGAACTTGTCGCCGGCGCGGGGTCAGTTTCGGGACTTTCGCAGATTTTGTTCTTCCCGCCTTTGGGGTTCCCAGCGCGGCCGGTATAGCACCAGATTCCAAGGGTTTCGAGGTTTTCGAGGAGCGGGCAGAGGATTCACAGCGGCGTCCTCCTCTGTGTCCTCTTCCTTTGGTCGAAAGCCACAATAAAGTGAGGCGGGCTCCGGAGGGAAGTCAAGTCATCGGGGGTCGTCTGCGGGACTTTCTTCCTTCCTAGGCCCAAATAACATCAGATCAATGGGTGCTCAAGATAATCAGAGAAGGTTATACGCTGGAGTTTACTTGTCCGCTTCCAGACTCCTTTGTCCTTTCCCCCAGCAAAGGCGAGCAGAAGGCGCGGGCCATTCGGGTGACGTTGCATCGACTCATAGATTTGGGAGCGGTAATTCCCGTTCCTCCTTCCGAGCGCGGCGTCGGTCGCTATTCCATTTATTTTGTAAAGACGGTTCGCTCCGCCCGATTCTAGATCTCAAGGGCGTGAATCGTTTTCTCTGGGTGCCACATTTCCGGATGGAGACCTTACAGTCCGTCATTGTGGCGGTGCGTCAAGGGGAGTTTCTGACCTCTCTCGATCTCTCGGAGGCCTATTTACACATTCCCATCCGAGTGGTCCATCAAAAGTTCCTGAGGTTCGCTTTCCCGTGGGGTCAGTTTCGGGGTATGCCGTTCGGTCTAGCCACAGCTCCGCGCACCTTCACAAAGGTCATGGTGGTGGTTGCGGCGGCCTTGCGAAAGGAAGGTATCTTAGTCCACCCTTACCTCGACGACTGGTTGATTCTTGCGAAGTCCAAAGAAGAGAGTATGCAGATTACGGACAGAGTAGTGGCCTTGCTGCGGTCTCTCGGCTGGGTGGTCAACGAGAAAAAGAGTCATTTAGTGCCAACGCAATCTCTCGAATACCTCGGAATTCGTTTCGACACGGCGAGAGGTTTGGTGTGCTTGCCGGAGCGCCGCATCCAGGCCTTACAGGGGCTCGTGCGCTCATTCTTGAGGATTCCCGCTCCGTCAGCGTGGTGGCACCTGCGGCTGTTAGGCACTATGGCGGCGACGTTGGAGGTAGTTCCTTGGGCCAGGTTTCATATGCGGCAACTTCAGAGAGCCCTGTTAAGTCGCTGGTCGAACCAGTTGGATTCGTTGAACAAGCGGTTGCCTTGCCCGAAATCGGTCCGTCTGTCTCTCCGGTGGTGGCTGTGCTCGGAGAGCCTACGTATGGGGCTACCTTTGGAGCAGCCCACTTGGATCCCATTCATCACGGATGCGAGTCTGTTGGGCTGGTGAGCCCACTGAGAGTGTCGGTACGCGCAGGGGACGTGGTCCCCTCTCGAGGCTTCTTGGTCGATCAACCGCCTCGAGCTGCGAGCGGTGAGACTCGCGGTGCAAGCCCTCGAGACGTTGGTGAGGGGGCGGGCAGTGTGAGTTCTCTCGGACAACTCGGCAACGGTGGCCTACATCAACTGCCAGGGAGGCACCGGCATTGTGGCCATGGAAAGTGAGGCAGAGGCCTTGTTCGATTGGGTGGAGGCCCGTCTGCCGGCTCTTTCGGCGGCGCATATCGCGGGAAAAGACAATGTGATGGCGGATTTTCTCAGCAGAGTGCAGGTCGACCCCGGGGAGTGGGAACTGCACCCGCAGGTATTCACGCAGATAGTTCGCAAATGGAGGCCTCCGATTATGGACCTCATGGCAACTTTTCAGTCGGCGAAGACAGGGCGGTTCTTCAGGTGGAGAGAACGCATGTCCGAGGGCATCGACACACTAATTCAGCCGTGGCTGGAGGGCGGTCTTCTTTATGTCTTCCCCCCTTGGGCGTTGATCGGTCGCGTCGTTCAGCGTATCGAGGCGCACCGGGGGCGTGTTTTACTAGTTGCTCCGGATTGGCCCAGGAGACCGTGGTATGCCGATCTGGTTCAGTTGCGCAACGGAGTGTCTTGGAGACTGCCTCCGTTACCGGATCTGCTGCTTCAGGGTCCGCTGCGGATGCCTCAGGTGGATCGATTCTCGCTTACGGTTTGGCCCTTGAGAGGGCTCGGTTGAGGAAAAAAGGTTATTCCCCAGAGGTTATTGCCACTCTCCTTCGGGCGCGGAAGCCTTCCACTTCGCTCGCGTATGTGCGGGTGTGGAGGTTTTTTGAGGACTGGTGTTCACGGCGTGGTGTTCGCGCGACAACGGCTTCGGTGTCGATGGTTCTCAGCTTTTTGCAGGACGGCTTTGACAAAGGTTTAGCAGCCAGTTCTCTGAAGGTACAGTTGGCAGTGCTAGCGTGCTACAGGGGCAAGGTTCTGGGGATTCCCCTAGGGGCGCATTCGGACGTACAACGTTTTCTTAAGGCGGTCTTCAGGTTGAGGCCTTCGCGCAGAGTGTCAGTTCCATCGTGGGATTTGAATATAGTATTACAAGCTTTGGTTCGCAAACCCTTTGAGCCCATTCGTCAGGCGTCTGTTAAGGATCTGACCCTGAAGACGGTTTTTCTGGTGGCGATCTGTTCGGCGAGGCGCATTTCCGAGTTGCAGGCGCTTTCGTGTAGAGAACCGTTCTTATTTATCTCCAGGGATCGAGTTGTTCTTCGGCCAGTTCCCTCCTTTTTGCCTAAGGTAGTTTTGCCCTTTCATTTAAATCAGCCTGTTTTTCTTCTGATCCTTAATTCGGAAGCGGCAGGTCCTACGGATGAGGGGTTACATTGCCTGGATGTGTGGCGAGTCCTTCGTCACTACTTAAAGGTGTCAGAGACGTTCCGTAAGACCGATCGGTTGTTCGTGCTTTTTGTCGGGGCCCGCAAAGGTGAAGCAGCGGCAAAAGCGTCCATCGCTCGGTGGATTAAGGAGGCGATTGCATCGGCTTACATTTTACAGAATCGGCCGGTTCCGTTGGGTTTGAGGGCCCACTCTACCAGAGCACTGACGACGTCCTGGGCAGAGCATAGTCTTGTTCCGCCTGTGGAAATTTGTAGGGCGGCTACTTGGTCATCTCTTCATGCCTTCAGTAAGCATTACCGGTTGGATGTGCTCGCCACTCAGGATTCTTGTTTTGGTTCGGCAGTGTTCCTCGCCGGTTGGCAAGGTCCCGCCCGGTGTTGACTGCTCTGTTACATCCCGGATGTGGAGGACTAAACTGGAGGACCGCTCAGGAAATAGAAATTACACTTACCTGGTAATTGTAGTTCCTGGAGGGTCCAGTTTAGTCCTCCTTCCCTCCCATGTGTCAGGTTTGTTTGGTGCGGCGCTCTTGCTGTGAACGACGCGGAATTGTCTCAGCATATCCCTTCGGGTTTCCGTATCCGGGGCTCGCTTCTACTTTCTTTTTGCCAGCTATTCAGTTCATGTGGCTGGGGTTATGACTGCCTCTTTCTTCGGGTGGAGTCAGAGGCAATGTGCAGAGTTCTGGCTTCCTCGTTTGGGGAGGGGGTCGATTAACACATAAGGGGACTAAATTCTGTTCTGGTTTGATATTTATACTTATCTCATGTGTTGCTTCTTTGAGTCTGCTTTGTTACTAGTTCACTGGGGGCTGATGGGAGCTCCAGCAGCATACATCCTGGCATAGGAAGATTCTGATTGGTCCAGTCTCCAAGCTGCAGGAGGAGGTGCACTAGCCGGATGTGGAGGACTAAACTGGACCCTCCAGGAACTACAATTACCAGGTAAGTGTAATTTCTATTTCTTGGTCAGCTTATGAAGCCACCTTTCGAACCCTTAGCTACTACCTCATTGAAATTTCTTTCTTATTGCAATCACATCAGCACGTCGCATCAGTGAGTTGCAGGCACTAGTAGCTGATCCACCTTATACAAGGTTCCATCATGACAAGGTAGTCCTTAGGACTCATCCACACTTTATGCCAAAGGTGGTCTCTCCTTTTCATCTAAACCAGGCAGTCTACCTGCCTGTGTTTTTTCCAAGGCCTCATGCATCTAATGCAGAAAGAAATCTTCATACTTTGGACTGTAAAAGAGCTTTAGCCTTATCTCCAGGAACAAGCAGGAATGAGTCTTCACATATGGGTACGTCGGTACCGACGGAGCCTGCGCGGGAACGCTCCCCAGCGTCCAGTCAGAAAGCTTTTGGGAGCATCCCTCATCGCCTGCGTGCTGCCTTCCCGCCTTTCCAACTGTCTCTCCTCAGTTTTCGTTTTTCCGCGGAGCCAGCAGGACGTCCTCCTGTCACCGCAGAAAAGTTTTTCTTTAATTCTTGTTTTCTTGTGGTCGCGGCTGTTTCCCCGCCTCCACCGGTACCGCCGGTGGGTTTTTTTCTTTTCTTTTTCTCAAACTCAGGGAGTTTTTTTCCCTCAGTTTCTCTCTTAAATTTTTGGGCCTGTAAGGCCTCTCCATCATGGAGCCTTCTTCTTCTAAGAAGTGCCTTAACTGTGGAAATACAGTTTTCTTTTTAGACTCCAATAACTGGTGTCTAACCTGTTTGGGTCCTGACCCTTTTCCTCTGGAGCCATTAGGCTACAATTTTATGAGAAGAGATTTTCCATTTCGAGTTTCCCTCGATACCGAGTTCCCTTCCAGTGTCAGGGCACCGGCCATTTCTTCTCTACAGGATCAGGTAACCCACAAACAGTCTGTTAAGACTAGCCAGTCCTTGAGTGGTAGGTCTCATGCCAAGCATGATGACGGCTCCAGCCTTACCCTCAAGACCCTATTGGCTTCAAAACCCCGGCGGGAGTCTTCGGTCTCCAAAGCCTTTCAGGGGTTTCAGGTTGTTCCTGGGGCTCACCCCTCAAAGAACATACCTGAGCCATGCTCGGTGGTGGCATCCGCTTCGAGCGGTACCGATACCCCGGCATCGGCACTGGTGTTGAGTGATTCACTCTTCACCAGGGATCGTCATCTGGCGTTCTCGGTACCTTCGGGACCGATCGATACGTCCCAGATTGACTTTCCAGTATCGGCAGCATCGCCGATACGACCACTGAAGTCGGTACCCTCTAGACATGCATCGATAGACTCGCTTCCTTCGATGCCGAGTCTGGAATCGATATCTAGTCTGGAAGACTGGGTACTGACGCGTCTCGGAACCGACGCTTACCGATTCCGGGTGCGCGGTACCGAGGATACTCACCAAGGGTTTTTGGTTACCTCGTTACCGCTTGAGCAGCCTCCGATGACTGCTTCGATGTCGGTATCACCTCCGATTCCGGCACAGCTACCGGTATCGGTATCGATGCCGGTTCCTGCAGTAACATCGGGACCAGCTACTTCCATGCCTTTTTCACCAGGATCGCTCCTTTCTATACCTAGTTTGGAGTCGATACCTGACATGGACGATGCAGTACTGACTGTCTCAAGTCATAACCGCCAGTACCAGTATCCATCCATTAGGGATCCTTTTCTGCACCGGACCAGTACATCCTCCGGTGCCCAGGCTAGTTCTTCAACTTTAGCCTGTCCAGGGATGGTTCCCATTGGAGATCCTTCTTTTCAGAAATTTCTCCTTGACATGGCAACATTCCTTGCTATTCCTATCCCTGGCTATGATCCTACACAAGGCTCTTCTGGGGAAAAGGAAAATATAATGCTTCCTTTACACCCTTCTTTGCAGGATCTTCTTCTGAGAATATGGGAAACACCTTTAAGGGTTTCCTCACCTTCTACAGCAACTGATCTTCTGTATCAGGTGCCCCCCTCTCCAGGGTTTCAAAAGACTCAACTTCCCCATCATTCCATTGTAGTGGAATCAGCAATGAGGAAGGTAAAAAGCAAGAAGAAGCATTCTTCTTATCCGCCAGGTCGTGTATCTAGAACACTGGATGCCTTTGGACGTCAAACCTTCCAAACATCTATGCTGGCAACAAGGATTCTCTCTTATATTTTTTATATGAGTCTATCCCTTCAGGAGGTCACAAAGAAATTATCTCTTTTGACTCCTTTTCTATCAGAGCCCAAGGCTGCAGACTATTCCTTACTTCTTAGTCATAGCCAAAATATCTCTTGGTTTCTTTCTCGTGCTTCCCTAGACTCTTTTGAGTCTGTTAGCAGAACCTCTGCTAGAGCCATTGGAGCACGACGTAGAGCCTGGCTCCAAGCTTCAGACTTGAACAGATGGGCACAACAAAGACAGGGTAATACTCCTTGTACTGGAGAAAATCTCTTCAATAGGGAATCTTTACGTCGGGTTGCTCATTTCTCCACTGACTTCCCTGTTTCTGAGGGCTATCCTAAGCCTTCTCCTTCCCCAGTAGGTAGGAAATGCCCTACCAAACCTTCTTTCCCTAAAAGAAGGTGGTTTTATTCTTCTCCTGCCCATCATGCAGATGTTCCCAGACAAGGGAAACCTCGCCCTGGTCTGCAGAGTCCAAACCCAAGCCAGGAAAATTAACCCTCAATAGGGTTCTAATTAATCTCTTTATAGCCTACAGTTCACTTCTCAGCAGAAGTTTTTTCACTGTTTTTTCATTTAAAACTCTACACATGGATTCCTGTTACCAGGACTTCCACTTGCTCTTAGGTATGCTGAGCTGTCAGGATATTCATATCTATGGATCACAGGGTTTTCCAACTCTTCCTACCATGAAGAGAGGTTTGCCAACTATCTCATGATAGTTTTTCTGTACCACCATGAATTTTTTCCTTCTACAGACTTTCCATATGGCAAGTCTCCCTTCAGCTCCTATTTTTCTTTACCCTCTTTTTCAGGCCTTCCCCATACTACTGGAAGGCTTTCTTAGCCCTTCTAGTCTTCCTTTCCTTTCCAGTGTAGAGTTTTTTTCTCTGGAGTAACCTCCCTTCTTTCATTTGGGCAGCTTATCAGACATGATCAGGATTTTCTCCTAAGGTTCTGTCTGTTCTCTCTGTTAAAAACAGAAAGATTCTCTCTGCTGTTCCATTCAGCAGCTGCCCATGCAGGAGTTCCAGTGATTGGACTACTGGTACTTTTCTACAAGTTCCAGTCTTGTCTTCCACTACTTTTTGTCTAGCCTTAGTAGTGCTTCCAAGATAGTGCTCATCTATCTTGGATAATCCTTTTCTCTTCTTTTCTGCCATCTCCAAATCCCTGGAGTTGGCAGCATAGTTGAAGTGGCAGCTGGTTTTCTCCAACAGCCAGTTTTATTTCCCATTTCTCCTGCATAATGCTCTCTGCAATCCTACTGAGAAGCTTTCCACTATGGGCCCTTGCTAGAGAGCATGGGGATTTTTTCTCTAATTACTATCCTATATGGTTGAAAAAGGCTTCCTCAGTCATTCCTCATGACTGTAAGGGTTCTTTACACCCTTCTATTTCCTTTTAATAAAGGACATAAGCCTTCTCTATGTGACAGTCTAAAGAGTTACCCAATTCCTACAGGAAATATGCTCTTTTTCTTTGCAGCTTGTCCTCATGGTATCCTAATCCTTCATGGACAGCACATATTTAACTAAACAGCGCATGATACCCCCCCCCCCCTTGTCCCTCAAGTGGGTCAACCTGGTATCTCATCCTCTGCGTTTTTCTGTCTATTCACCATGTTAGAGTTCTACCGAACTCAGGACTTGCTGTTTACAGACTGATATTATCCTCTGTTTTTCCATGTAACCATCCTGGTTATTTCACTGGATAGCATTCCTGCTCCATCTTAACCAGAGAGAACAGATTCTCTATATCTTCTCAAGTAGGTTCCACCTTCTTGTTGTTAGATGAATCGTTCCTCTTCACATCCTCCATGTGAAGCTTCCTATAGACATATCTCTGTCTGCTTAATTGCAGACATTTATCTTTAGACCTATATATTCATATGTACATATGTCTATATACTTTCTTTAGATACATATGTCTGTCAGCCATCTGTGCATATGTTATGCCCCCTGCATCTCGCCATAAAACATATGTATATATATATACCCTTATATATATATATATATTTACACATATATATATATATATACGTAAATATATGTGTGTATCTGTCGAGATACTTCCTTATAGGTAATTATGTATTTACATACTTATCTTTCTAACTGTCTGTGCTCATTAAGGTTTTTTCCTTCCTGTATGTTCCAGACAGTGGGCTTACACATGTTCCTTCTATTCCACAGTATGTTAGACTATTATGCACACAACCACTGCTGTGGTGCTGACAGCTCCTACCTTAACCCTAGGTTTAGGTATCCCTGAAGCTCCATGCTCCAATATCTTTCCTGTCTTTCACCAGGTAGGAAAGACAGGGTGGATCTTCAGTAGATCTGAGGTTTCAACCCTTCAGACATCTGTCCTTCTTGGGAATACGGGTTTTTTTTCCCCATACCCCTTCTTCCCTCCAGGACTGGGCTAGTTTGTCCAAATCGGTCAGTCTTCCTCTTTTGCTCCTAACTGTGAGTACTCTGTAGCCAAAAGAGTTCCCAGCTTTTCCATAAAGCTTTCCACTAAAGACCTACCGTTTTTGTACTACCCCAGTTGACACCTGAGTCACCTGTCACTTCCAGATTTGGACCTTCACCTTCACTTCAGTGAGGTCACCTTGAAGATTCCTCTACTGGATCCCCAGTAGACTCCATCAGCCTCTCTACTTCCTGCAATCCAGTGGGTGAGGTCCATATTGTGATTGTTCATTTCAATATTTTTCATGATAATTATCATACATACAAGGACTCCTTACCTGTAGTCCTATTTTAGGTTAGCTGTTTATCTACAGCTCCTCTCTTTTCAACTCCTACCCTCCATCCTCAGGATGCCTGGCCATATGAAGTGTAGCATGTTCCAATCCCCACCATGCTAGGGCTCCAGGCATCTTAGCTGGGGGGGGGGGGGGGCCCATATGTGAAGACTCGTTCCTGGAGATAGCACAGTTACTTACCTGTAACAGGTGATCTCTGGGAACAGCAGGAATAAGTCTTCACAACCCACCCACCTCCCCTAGGAGTTGTATCTCTCTGTCTATCTTCCTTTTCTCTTTCTCTCTCTTTGTCTCAGCCATAAAACTCAACTGAGGAGAGACAGTTGGAAAGACGGAAAGGCAGCACGCAGGCGCTGAGGGATGCTCCCAAAAGCTTTCTGATTGGACGCTGGGGAGCGTTCCCGTGCAGGCTCCGTCGGTACCGACGTACCCATATGTGAAGACTTATTCCTGCTGTTTCCAGAGATCACCTGTTACAGGTAAGTAACTGTGCTTTACTTACAAAGAACACAGCAACATAGGAAGTCCTCTCAACTCTTTGTTGCTTTTGATCCTTCTCATTTGGGACTTCCAGTCTCCAAGAGAACACTGTCTAACTGGATTGCTCAGTGTATTTCCTTTGCCTATCAGAGTAAGAATCTTCCTCTGGAGGGCCATGTCACAGCTCACAATGTGAGAGCCATGGCAGCTTAAATGGCTCATCTGCACTCTGTGTCTATTGACGACATCTGTCGAGCAGCCACCTGGGCCTCGGTTCATACCTTTACAGCCCATTACTGCTTGGACAAGGACTCCCGCCAAGATGCCTTGTTTGGTCAGGCTGTTCTCCAACACCTGTTCCATACCTAATCAACTCCTACCCACCATCCCTGCATGGATGCCAGAGATCCATGGGGGGACGTGGAGCCCTTTCATAGGGGCACACAACTTCTGGGGTCTCTCCCCGGCATCTAATGCTAGGGAGTCCCCATATGTCAGGACTACATTCCTGCTTGTTCCTGGAGATAGCATAGTTACTCACCTGTAACAGGTGATCTCCCGGAGCAGTTGGAATTTAGTCCTCACAACCCACCCACCTCCCCTAGGAGTTGTATCTCTCTATCTCTTTCTCTTTCCCTCTCTCTCTCTCTTTGTCTCAGCTTTAAACTCAACTGGAGAGAGGCAGTTGGAAAAGGCGGGAAGTCAGCACGCAGGCGCTGTGGGATGCTCCCAAAAGCTTCCTAATTGGACGCTGGGGAGCATTCCCGCGCAGGCTCCGCCGCTACCGACGATACCCATATGTGAGGACTAAATTCCTGCTGTTCCCGGAGATCACCTGTTACAGGTGAGTAACTATGCTATCTCCAGGAACAAGCAGGAATGAGTCTTCACATATGGGTACGTCGGTACCGACGGAGTCTGCGCGGGAACGCTTCCCAGCGTCCAATCAGAGAGCTTTTGGAAGCATCCCACCACGCCTGCATGCTGCCTTCCCGCCTTTCCCAACTGCCTCTCCTCAGTTTTCGTTTTTCCGTGGAGCCAGCAGGATGTCCTCCTGTCACCGCAGAAACTTTTCTTTTTACTTACTTTAATTACTTTAGTTTTTGTTTTCTTGTGGTCGCGGCTGTATTCCCCACTGCCACCGGTATCGCCGGTGGATTTTTGACTAAATTCTGAAAAACTTTTCTTCAGTTTTTTTGCCTTAACTTGTTGCAGGCCTCTTCATTATGGAGCCTTCTTTTCCTAAGAAGTGCATTCGATGTGGAAACACCTGTTTCTTTTTAGACACCAATAGTTGGTGTCTCAACTGTGTGGGTCCTGACCCTTTTCCCCCTGACTTGTCAGGGGATAATTTTGTGAGGAAACGTTCAGTTTTTAGAGTTTCCCTCGATACCGTTTTTTCCTCGGCAGTGAGGGTACCCGGTTTCTCCACTTCACAGGATCAGGTAACCCACAAACAGTCTGTTAAGACTAGTCAATGCTTGAGTGGTATGTCCCATGCCCAGCATGGTGACGGCTCCGGCCTTACCCTGAAAAATCCATTGGCATTACCCCTGCGGGAGTCTTCGGGCTCCAAAGCGTTAAAGGGGTTTCAGGTTGTTCCTGGGGCTCACCCCTCACAGAACATACCTGAGCCATGCTCGGGGGTGGTATCCGCTTCGAGCGGTACCGAGCCTCCGGCATCGGCACCGGTGTCGAGTGTTCCACTCTTCACCAGGGATCGTCATCGGGCATCCTCGGTACCTTCGGGACCGATCGATACGCACCGGATTGACTTCCCTCAGTGCCAGCCGTGTACGGTGCGGGTATCCGCTTCGAGCGGTACCGATACCCCGGCATCGGCTTCGGTGTCGAGTGTTCCACTCTTCACCAGGAATCGTCCTCTACCATCCTCGGCGCCTTTGGGGCTGGTCGATACTATACCGATGGACATTTCCATATCTCAGCCATGCTCCGGGACGGTACCGGCGTCGATCGGTTCCGATACCCTGGCATCGGCATCGAGGTGGACCGCCTTACCCTTTGCAAGGGGTGGTCATCGGGTATCCTCGGTACCGTCGATACCGATCGATGTAACCCAGGCTGCCTTAGTGGTATCGGCATCGCCGATACTGCCACCGGCGTCGGAACCCTCGCGACATGCATCGATAGCCTCGCTTTCTTCGATGCCGAGTCTTGAACCGATATCTAGTCTCGAGGACTGGGTACCGACGCGTCCCGGAACCGACTCCTGTCGTTTCCAGATAGGCAGTTCCTAAGATCCTAGCCATAACTCTCTCATGCTCTCGGTACCACTACAGCAGTCCCCGATGGCAACTTCAACTGCTGGTCCTGTATCAGTATCGATGTCGATGCCTGTTCTTGCACCGATTCCACCGATGCCTAGTTTGGAACCGATACCTGGCATTGATGCAGTACCCACTGCCTCTAAGTTAACATGCCAGTATCCCTGTCCATCTACTAGGTTTCTCTCTTCACACCACTGTACGTCCTCTGGTGCTCAGCCTCTTTCTTTAGCCTTACCAGGGATGGTTCCCATAGGAGATCAGGCTTTTCAGGCTTTTCTCCTGGATATGGCAACCTTTCTTAATATCTCTATCCCTGGTTGTGATGCTACTCATGGCTCACCGGCACAAATAGAAAATATAATGCTTCCTTTACATCCTGCTCTGCAAGATCTCCTTCTGAGGGTCTGGAAATCAACCTTACGACTTCCTCTAGTTTCTACAGCCACTGAGGTTCGGTACCGGGTGCCACCCTCTCCAGGGTTTCAAAAGCCTCAACTTTCTCATCGTTCCCTTGTAGTGGAATCGGCACTAAGGAAAGTTAAGAGCAAGAAGAAGCATTCTTCTTATCCGCCAGGTCGTTCTTCAAGAACACTCTATGCTTTTGGTCGTCAAGCCTTCCAAACCTCTATGCTGGCCTCCAGAATTCTTTCATATATTTTTCACATGAGTCTAACACTCCAGGAAGTCACAGAGAAATTGTCTCTTTTGACCCCTTTTTTACCAGAGCCCAAGGCTACTGATTATTCCTTGCTCGTCTATCACAGCCGGAATCTATCCTGGTTCCTGTCTCATGCTTCTATAGACTCTTTTGAGTCCGTTAGCAGATTGTCTGCTATTGCCATTGCAGCACGTCGCAGAGCCTGGCTTGAAGCTTCAGACTTGAGCAGATGGGCACAAACTATACTGGCTCATTCTCCTTGTACAGGAGAAGGTCTCTTCAATAAGGAGGCTTTACGTCAGGTTGCTCAATGCTCCACTGACTCTCCTTCCACTAAAGACCATTCTAAGCCACCTCCTTCTTCAAGGGGTAGGAAATGTCCTACCAAACCTTCTTTCCCTAAGAAAAGAAAGTTTCATTCATCTCCTGCCCATCATTTGGCTGTACCTAAACAAGGGACGCCTCAGCCTAGCCTGAAGTCCTCCAGCTCTGGCCAGTCTCAGCATTCCCAGCAACCATAGGGGCCGGGAATTGTAATCTACAGTTCACTTCTACCCATTAGAAGTTTATTCACTGTGCTTTTCTTTTTCAGTATACTTACCTGTCGGAAAAATTTTGTTCAGGGACTACAGACTTCTCCTCTTCTTACTCTCTAGAAGAGCAGTTGCAACTATCCCCTGATAGTTCTATCCCAACTGAACATTTTTTCCTTCAGTTGACTTACCCTATGGGTACGTCACCCTCCACTTACTTACTCTACCCTCTCAACCGGGTTTTTTCCCTAACTGAGGGATACCATACTGAAAAGCTTCTCTAGCAAGCTTGTTCCTCAGACAGGGAGAAGGGATATCTCCTCTCTTCTTGTCTGTTTTTTCTTTATTGGGCACAGGACAATCTCTCTGCTGTTTCCGTCAGCAGCTGTGCCTGCAGGAGTTACAGTAATTGTATTACTGGTACTTTTTCCAAGTTCCAGTCCCTTGTTCAAAATTTTGTCTAGCCTCAGTAGTGATTCCAAGCTATTCGTCATCTATCTTGGATCCTCCTACTCGTTTAGGCTTTCTCACATTATTCTACCCATCTCCTCTCCTAGGATATTGCAACACACCTGACTTCAGTCAGTTTGTCTCATATCTCTCCTGCACAATGCTCTCTGCAGTCTTCAGGGAAGCTTTCTACTATGAGGGCCTTGCTATAGAGCATTGACCTTGTCTCTGAAGCTTCTCTATTAGTCGGGAAAAGCTTATAAACCCTTCCCATGCCTGTGAGGGTTCTCCACACCCTCTAGCCTGGGTTGTTAACACGAGATATCAGTTCTTCTGAGTGAAAATCCAAGGCTGATGTTTACGCATGCTACCTCTGGGTCCCTCCAGTAGGTCCCTCTGGTATCTTCTTCTGCGTTTCTGCACATATGCCATGTCAGTGTTCTGTGGAACTCCCGCCTTGTGCCTTACAGATTCATATGATCATCTGTTTTCACGCGAATATCACGGTTATCTTGTTGGATTGCCTTCCTGCATCCCTCAATCCACGGAATAGATTCTCTATACATATCCCAAGTGGGTTCACCCTCTTGTAGAGCGCAGAATCTTTTTCTTTTCTATTCCCCATGTACAATTATGGGGCTGGGTGGTAGACATGTATCTTCAACCTCTTGTCTTGTATGTAGCATCTCCATATATGTCTACATACCTATATCATTACTCTGGTGGTGCAAAACCATGCCCCACAGATGTATCTATATTTAAGTATATTATCTCTCTCTCTCTATATATATATATTTTGATACATTTCTCCACCCATATCCTAATGTACACATCTGGACATATGTAGATATATATATCTATCTATATATATTCCATCCACATATATATATCTGTATATATATGTGTCTGTTGGGGGGCTTCTTAAGGGTTGATATGTCTTACACACTATCATATCACCCTTACTGTCTATACTAAATGTTTTACCTCCTAGAGGTTTTAGACAGTCTATCGCGCTACTTCGCATACCATATTACGATGCAGAAACTGTTAGGCACCAATAACCACTGTGGTGCTAACATCTTCCATTTTTTCTTTAAGTCCTTGAAGCATCAAGCTTCAATATTTTTCCTATCTTTCGCCAGCTAGGAAAAACAGTGTACATCTTTATCTTTGAGTACACAGCTGTTCTCCTTGGGAATAGGGGTTTTTCCAGTCCCCCTCTTCCCGCCAGGACTGGGCTAGTTCTCAAACTCCGTCAGTCTTCTTCCTTTAGTCCTCAATGTTAATGACCTTATGCCTAAAGGACTTTTCAGCTTTTTCCCATAAAGCTTTCCATTGAAGACCTGACGTCTAATCCTACCCAGTTGACACCTGGATCGTCTACTACCTCCAGGTCTGGACCTTCATCCTCACTGCTGGGAGGTCACCTTGAAGATCCCGCCACTGCTTATCCAGTAGACTCCATCATGCTTTCTACTTCCTACAATACAGTAGGTAAGCTGCATATTTTGAGTGTACATTAAATGTGTTTTAATGCTACTCATCATATATACCAAGGATTACTGTAGTCTGTAGGACCCTCTAGTCCTTGGCTATGCTGTTTCTTTCCTCACAGCTCCTTTATTGTCAACTCCTACCCTCCATCCCACATTGGATGCCGGGGATTCCTGGAAACGAAATGCACCCCTGGTCCATGCAACTGCATTTTTATGGGATCTCCCCCTGGCATCTCCAGCTAGGGAGTCCCCATATGTGAAGACTCATTCCTGCTTGTTCCTGGAGATAGCACAGTTACTTACCTGTAACAGGTGATCTCTGGGAACAGCAGGAATTAGTCTTCACAACCCTCCCACCTCCCCTAGGAGTTGCATCTCTTTATCTTCTTCTTCCTTCTCTCTCGCCTTTGTCTCAGCTTTGAAACTCAACTGAAGAGAGGCTCTGGAGAGGGCGGGAAGTCAGCGCGCAGGCGCGAGGAATGCTGCCAAAAGCTTTCTGATTGGAAGCTGGACAACGTTCCCGTGCAGGCTCCGTCGGTACCGACATACCCATATGTGAAGACTAATTCCTGCTGTTCCCAGAGATCACCTGTTACAGGTAAGTAACTGTGCTTTCTTTTCTTGTAAAATCTTCCTTGTTCAAGGAATATTTTTTCTTCATGGTGTCTTAGGCCTTTTAGGCCTCTTCTTTTTCCTTCATGGAACCGCCAGCCACTTTCTCCAAGAAATGTTCAAACTGTGGCGGTACAACTTTATTTTTAGACCCTCGAAGTCGGTGTCTAACCTGCTTGGGTCCTGACAACAGTTTGGTGAGAAGAGGTCTTCATTTATCGAGGTTCCCTCGATACACGGTTTCCCTCCAGCTTCGGGGCACCGTCCCCTTCTTCTTCTACACAGGATCAGGTAACCCACAAACAGTCTGTTAAGACTAGCCAGCCCTCGAGTGGTAGGTCTCATGCACAGCATGTAGACAGCTCCGGCCTTGCCCTCGAGGGCCCACTGGCTTCAAAACCCCGGCGGGAGTCTTCGGTCTCCAAAGCGTATAAGTGGTTTCAGGTTGTTCTTAGGGTTCACCCCTCACAGAACATACCTGAGCCGTGTCCGGTGGTGGCATCCGCTTCGAGCGGTACCGATACCCCGACATCGGCACTGGTGTTGGATGAAACACTCCTCACCAGGGATGGTCATCTGGCGTCCTCGGTGCCTTCGGGACCGGTGGATACACTCCAGACTGACTTTTCATTATCGGTACCAGCACCGATACTACCACCGACATCGGTACCCTCCAGATGTGCATCGATAGCCTCGCTTCCTTCGATGCCGAGTCTGGAATCGCTCTCCAGTCTGGAGTACTGGGTACCGACTCGCCTTGGTACCGGCTCTCGGCGGTACCGAAGGCTCGGTTTCGATGATTCGGATCCGCAACTCTCGGTTCCCCCGAGGCCGATTGAGTTGCCACTAGCTGACCTTCATTCACCGGTATCAGAAACGGTACCGAAGTCGGTACTGATGTCCTCATTACCCTTACGGTCAGTGCCTTCCATGCTTCGCTTATCGATGCCGAGTTTAGAATCGCTCTCTAGTCTGGAAGACTCGGTACCAATACACTTTGGTACCGACACCGATCGATACCGGTGGCTCGGTACCGAGGATAGCACCCGGAGGTTTTCGGTTACCTCGGTACCCATTGAACTGTCACCGATGTCTGCTCCGATGTCTTTGTCGGGCTCGACTCCGACATCGTTACCGGTATTGGCATCGCTACCGGTATCCACAGTAGCATCGTGGCCAACTCCTACCATGCTTTTTTCAGCAGGATTGCTCCCTTCTATTGCCAAGCTTGGAGTCGATACCTGGCATGGACAATGTGGTAATGACGGTCACTGCTCCTGACAGCCAGTACCGGCGGCCATCCTTTAAGCATTCCACACTGCACTGTGCAGGATCTTCTATTCCTATATATCTGCATAGCTCTGTCGCTGCTCAGGCTAGTTCTTCAGATCTAACCTGTCCAAGAGAAATTCCTGTTGGGGAACCCTCTTTTCAGAGTTTCCTCCTGGATATAGCAAGATCTCTTGCTGTTCCTATCCCAGGACATGATCCTGCACAGGACTCTCTTTCTACCAAAGCAAAGGAGAACATAATGCTTCCTTTGCATCATTCCTTGCAGGATCTCCTTCTAGGAATGTGGGAAACACCTTTAAGGGTACCCCCACCTTCCAGAGCAACTGATCTCTTATATCAGGTGCCCCCCTCTCCAGGGTTTCAAAAGACTCAACTTCCTCATCATTCCATAGTTGTGGAATCAGCAATGAGGCGGGTAAAGAGTAAGAAAAAGCACTCTTCTTATCCGCCAGATCGTGAGTCTAAGACACTTGATGGCTTTGGACGTCAAACCTTCCAGTCATCTATGCTTTCTGCAAGAATTCTCTCATATATTTTCTATATGTGTCTATCTCTTGAGGTCACAAAGCAATTACATCTTTTGACTCCTTCCTTTCCAGGATCCAAGAGTGCAGACTATTCTTCACTGCTCAAGCATCTCCAGAATATCTCTTGGTTTCTTACTCGTGCTTCCCTAGACTCTTTTGAGTCTGTTAGCAGGACTTCTGCTATAACTATAGGGGCACGACGTAGAGCCTGGCTCCAAGCTTCAGACTTGGACAAATGGGCACAGCACAGACTGGGACATACTCCTTGCACTGGAGACAATCTTTTCAACAAGGAGTCTTTACGTCAGGTTACTCAGTTCTCCACTGACTTACCTGTTCCTAGGGGCTGTTCTGCACCTTCTTCTGTCCCAGTAGGTAGGAAATGTCCTGCCAAACTTTCTTCCCATTGGAGAAGAAGGTTTTATGCATCATCTGCCCATCATACAGATGTTCCCAAACAGGGGAAGCATCGTCCTGGTCTGCAGAGTTCAACCTCTCGCCAGGCTCAGCAAACCCAGCAACCACAGGGTTTCTGATCAATCCATCAGATGCTTCTGACTCTTGCGATTACAATCTGCAGTTGCTCTTCTCAATAGAGACAATCCACTGCTGTCATTCTAAATCCTAAGCATGGATCTCTTGCCGAAAGACATCCATTCTTTCTATGTTTCTATGAGCTGTCAGGATGTCCATGTTTCTAGGTCACAGGGTTCTCCTCTTTTTCCTGCTAGGGAAAGAGGTCTATCCACTATCAAACGATAGTTTCCTGTGCCAGCATGTCTTTTTTCCTTTCTATAAACTTACTACTTTGTAAGTTTTCTTCAGCTCCATTCTCTTTACCCTCTTACCAGGTTTTTCCTCTGTAAGAGCGGTATTGCTTCACTGGAGGGCTTTTTCTTCAGCCTCTCTAGTTTTCTTACTTTTCCAGTGTGGAGTTCTCTTCTCTGAGTTGACTCCTCTTTTTCAATCTTGCTTTGAAGCAGTTCATCAGAGACATCCAGAGTTTTCTACTCTTGTTTTGTCTGTTCTTTCTGTTTTTAAACAGTAACATTCTTCTGCTGTCTGGCAAGCAGCTGCCAATGCAGGAGCCTTAATGTTTGAACCACTGGTTCTTGTCCACCAGCAACCAGATTTGTCCTGCATTAACATTCTGTCTGGTCTTAGTAGTGGCTCCAAGTCAGTGCTGTCATCTGTCTTCGAAATGTTTTCACTACAAGCTTGTTGGATTGTCTTCTCTTTCTGCCATCTCCATTCCCCTGGGTTTGGCAGCATAGTTGACGTAGGTACTGGCTCCCCTGCAGCCAGTTCTATCTCCTCATTCTCCTGCATCATGCTCTCTGCAATTCTACAGAGAAGCTCTCCACTATGGGCCCTTGCTAGAGAGCATGGGGGCTTTTTCTCCAACAGCTATACTAGATGGTTGAAAAAGGCTTTTTCAGTCATGTCTCCCATGACTAGAAAAGTTCTCCTTTTTAATATAAAGGACATAGGCCTCCTCTTATGTGAAAGCTTAAGGAGTTGCTAATTCCCTGCTTTGTTCCATATATTTCCAGTAGGGAATATGTTTTCTCCTTCCAGCTCGTCCTCATGGTAAGAACGCATGATACCTTTTTGCCCTTAAGCAGGTCAGCATGGTATCTCATTCCTATGCGTCTTCTGTTCACTTACCATGCTAGGGTTCTAGAATACTCGGGACTTGCTGGCTGAAGACTGATATCATCCTCTGCTTTTCACGTAACCATCCTGGTTATTCTACTACCTAGCATCCCTGTAGCCATAACCAGTGGGAATTGATTCTCTATATATTTTCTCAAGTAGGTTCCACCTTCTTGTTATTAGATGAATCTTTCCTCTCCACATTTTCCTATGTGAATACCGTTTTGTAGGCATATCTTTGTCTGCTTCTTGCAGACTTCCATATAGAGGCCTATATATTCATATCTATAGCACACATCTTACAGATGTCTAGGTCCATCATTTGTGTGTATTTTATGCCCCTCATATCTCACTATAGATATATTCTCATATATCTGTATGTTATATATATATATATATATATATATATATATATATATATATATATATGTATCTGTCGAGATATTTTACTATCGGTAGATATGTATTCTGCTTTATCTACCTGACTGTCGAGGCTCATATAGCTATATGATTCTGACAGAAGGGCTTTACCCATACTTATGCTATCCAGCATGTTTTGGGGTCCTACACTCACAACCACTTTGGTGGTAGTTAACACCTACCATAACCTTAAGGTTAGGTACCCCTGAAGCTCTCCATGTTCCATTATCTCGCCCAGCTGACTTCAGTCAGGAGAGACATTGCGGATCTTCAGCTAATCACAGTCTCTAACGCCTCCGGCGTTTGTCCTTTCTTTTGGGATACAAGGGGTTCCCATACCCTTTCTCCCCGCAAGAACTGGGCCTGTTTGTCCAAATCGGTTAGCCTTTCTCTTTTTGTTCCTAAGAGTGAGCCACTCTCCTGCCAAAAGTGTTCGGCTTTCATCATAAAGCCTTCCGCTGAAGGCCCACCGTTTTTGTACTACCCCAGTTTTTCCTACTGGGGTTACCTGTTACCTTTGAGGATTCTGACCTCCATCACTTTTCCTACAGGTTTACTATCTTCACTTGCAGTGAGGTCCTTCTCGAGGTTCTTCTACTGGGTTCCCCAGTAGATCCCATGAACCTCCATACTTTATTTATTTATTTATCTATTTCTTTTATACCGCCCCTTCCAGAGATCAAGGGCGGTTTACATGGAACAGTTTAACAATCTTGTACACATCTGTATACATTTACATTGAACAGTAGAATTCAACTATGTACAGGTAATAATACAAACAACTGTCAAACTATTTACATTGGCTATTTACAGAGGCTATGTATAGTGTGTTACAGAGTTGGATTTTTATTGGGCATGTGTAGGTATTGGAATTAATTTCCTTTTTTTGTCGTAAGTCAGGAGTGTGTGTGGCGGGGGACTGTTAGGAGTTAGTTAATTGTAATTTCAGGGGTTTTGTGTTTGTGTGACTGTGGTTGCTGTGGAGCTGGACTTGAGGGTAGGGGATTTCAAAGTGTTCGGAAAATAGGTAAGTTTTTAGTTCTTTCCTGAATTGAGAGAGGTCTTTTATGATGCGAAGGTCTATTGGGAGCTCCAGAGCGTAGGGGCAGCGAATGAGAATGCTCTGGAGCTTGTAGTTTTCTTAGACTTCCTGAAGGCTTCTGGTGTGTTAAGGGAATGGGCTGCGTTTTGTCTGTGAGTTCTCGTTTCAGTTGGAGCGTGCAGCAGTGTGGACAGATGTGAGGGGGCGATGCCGTTTATGAGTTTGAAGGTTGTTAGGATTATTTTATATCTGATTCGGCTATTTATAGGGAGCCAGTGTAATTCTAGCAGTATTGGGGTTACGTGGTCTGTTAGGCGAGCTTTGGCAATTACTTTTGCGCAGATGTTCTGGGCTCTTTGTAGCAGGTAGGTGTTTTTTTGTGGAAGGCCAATTAGGAGTCTATTGCAATAGTCGAAGTGGGGTGTGAGTGTACTGACTACAGATCTAAAGTCATGTGTTTCGAGGAGAGGCCTTAGGTGTTGTATAGTTTTGAGTTTGTAGAATATGGTTGTTACTGTCTGTTTTATGTGCGGTAACATGGTGAGAGTGTAGTCTATTATTACACCTAGGTATTTGACCTCTTTTTTTAACAGGTATGGTTGTTTTGTTGATTGTGATTGTTGTTGGGTAAGTGTCCTCAGTCATAGGTCTCCTTGTTACGAACATTGCTTCCGTTTTTTTAAGGGTTATGCTTAGGTAGTTGGTTTCCATCCAAGAGGTAGCCTCAGCCATGCATTCGGATAAGGTGTCATATGTAGGGTTTTTAGTGATTATGGGGATGGCGAGCATGATGTCGTCAGCGTAGATAAAATGGTTAATCCTGTGTTTTTTAAATATGTTTGTAATAGGCTGAAGGTACAAGTTGAAAAGGAGGGCGGAGAGAGCTGATCCTTGGGATCTCCAGGAACAAGCAGGAATAAGTCCTCACATATGGGTACGTCGGTACCGACGGAGCCCGTGCGGGAAAGCTCCCCAGCTTCTTAGAATAGAAGCTTTTGGGACCTCCCACTGCACATGCGCACTGCCTTCCCGCCTTCCTGAACAGCTCTCCTCAGTTTCTCTTTTTCCGCGGAGCCAGCAGGTCGTGTTCCTGTCACCGCTGAAGAAATTGTTATTTTATTTGTTTCTTTAGACCGCGTACCTGCCTTCCCCATACCGATACCGGTATCGCCGGTCTTTTCTTTCTTTCTTTAAAAAATTATAATTCTTTTTTCTTATTTTTTAGCTTTTTGGTCACTTCAGAGAGGCCTCTCGGCCTACTCAATTTCTCCTCATGGAGAAGCCAGCCCCTGGATTTAAGAAGTGTACCAAATGTAATGCTGTTATTTCAGTCACAGACACCCATGACTGGTGTCTGAAATGTTTGGGGCCTGACCATTCCATACCGGACTGCCCATCTTGCTCCCACATGTCTAAACGTGGGCTGCAGAACCGGGCCAACAAATTCCATGTGCTGTTTGCTTCAGAGAATACAGCATCACAGTCATCCAGGTCTTCTTCTCCGGATGGATCTCAGGTAACCAAACCTTCTGTGGGCAAGTCCTCAAAGAGCAAATCTCCTTCAAAGCATCGAGAGGCTCTTAGCTTAGAACTTGAGGACCCTGCCCCAGCCAAACAACCCCGGCGGGAAGTCCAACTTCCAAAAACGCCAATTCAGGGGTCTCAGGTTGATATCGATGCTACGGCCTCGACAGATCACCTGTTAGCCTGCTCTGGGGTACCGGGTCACTCCGGTACCGACATCCAGGCAGCTATGGCGTCCATGGGCGATACTGTACAGTCCATGCAGCAGGCCGTCATGGCTTTCATTAAAGCTGCAACGCCATCGGTTCCGCTTTCAGCGGTTCCGGGCCCGATACCGGTATCGTCCGCCATGCCGGTATCGAGGCCGTCCACCTCTAAACGCAAGTCGGTACCGTATGGGCTTTCGCTCCATACCGGTTCCATACCCGATACGCCCGATATCGATACCGATCGGTACGCGTATCGTGCGTTAGAGGAAAGCACCGATTCCTCTGAGGATTTTCACTCCTCTGATGATTCTGCTGAGTTTTCACTCAACTTACCTGAGGAGCCCTCTTCTCCTAAAAGGAGAATGTCCCCTCCAGAGGATTTGTCCTTCCAGGACTTTGTTTTAGATATGGCTACAGCCCTTTCTATTACCACATCCTCTGAAAAGGAACCCAGATCCAAAAACTGGATATTTTGGGATACTCAAAGGCCCCTAAGGAGGCAGTTACCCTGCCTATCCATGAAATCCTTCAAGAACAACTGATGGATTTCTGGGAAAATCCTTTGACTTTGTCTCCTTATTCCCGTAGGTTGGACACCATGTATAGGGTCCCTCCTTCTCCTGGTTTCCAAAAGACTCAATTGCCCCACCACTCTATTGTGGTGAAGTCTGCAATGAAGAAGATTAGGAGTACCAAAAGGCACTCTTCCACCCCTCCAGGACGGGAATGTAAGACTTTGGACTCTTTTGGTAGGAAAATTTTCCAGGCTAGTATGCTTATAGCCAGGATTAATTCCTACAGTCTCTATATGGGCATGTTCCTGGAGGAACTTGCCAAAAAGGTGCGGCATTTTGCCCCCTTTATCCCTGAGGATAAAAAGCAGGGATTCCTTTCCCTAGTGAAACAACTCTTAGAGGTTTCTAAGTTCTCTAATAGGGCAGCATATGATTCCTTTGAGGGAGCCAGTAGGGCTTCGGGCATTGCTATTGCAGCCCGACGTCTTGCTTGGCTCCAGGCCTCTGATCTGGAACCTTGGGTTCTAGATGGCTTACGGAATCTGCCCTGTACAGGTGAGAACTTATTTGGGGAAGAGTGGCAAATCAAAGCCACCCAGATGGATGCTGAAAATGCCACCTTGGAAAGACTTTCAAAGTCCACTTCAATTCCTACTAAGAAAAGTCTTTTAAAAGGCCTTACTATAAGAAGGCCAGAGTTGCTTCAAATACTGGCCAGCAGTCTTCTCAACCTCGCTATACTGCTAAGCGTCAGCAATCCAAACAAGCACGAGCTAAGCCTGCAGCAGCTACTGTAGCTCAGCAGGCTCCAACCCCTCAGGGGTTTTGACTTGCTCCTAGGGAACTTGCCACTTCTGGTTCTAACACAACCAGAACCTCTCACCATACCCGGAAGGTTGGTTCACTTTGCTCCCAGATGGGAACAAATCACAACAGAACAATGGACCCTCTCTATCATTCGAGAGGGTTACAAACTTCATTTCTCCAGCCTTCCTCCCCATCATATGGTGAGACCATTCAATTCTCCCCCATCTCTCCTAACCCTGTTGGGTCAAGAGGTTTCCTCTCTTCTTGCCCAAGGGGCCATAGAAGAGGTTCCTCTTCCTCAACAAGGGTCCGGTTTCTACTCCCCTTATTTTCTCATTCCAAAGAAGACAGGGGGATTCAGACCAATCCTAGATCTGAGAGAATTGAACAAATTTCTCTTCAAGGAGAAATTCAAAATGCTGTCTCTCGGCATTCTCCTTCCTTACCTCCAGGGTCAGGACTGGCTTTGTTCTCTAGACCTACAGGATGCGTATACACATATACTCATCCATCCATCCCACAGAAAGTATCTTCGCTTTCTGTTTCAGGGAAAACATTTCCAATACAGAGTACTCCCCTTCGGTCTAGCCTCTGCTCCAAGAGTATTCACAAAATGCATGGCAGTCGTAGCCGCATTTCTAAGAGGCATGGGAATCTTTGTCTTCCCATATCTGGACGACTGGCTCATCTGAGCTCCAACTCAGTCACAGGCCCAGATTTCCCTGGACCACACAAGGAGCCTTTTGCAGTATCTGGGACTGGTAGTAAACCTTCCCAAGTCCCAACTCATCCCTACTCAATCTCTAGAATTCATAGGGGCCCAGTTGGACACCATCACTGCAAGGGCCTACCTTCCACATGTTCGAGGCCAGCGCCTCCTGAGTTTGGCCTCCCAAGCTCAGTCCAGCACTCACTTGACAGCCAGGGAAATGCTACGCCTACTGGGTCATATGGCCTCCACAGTGCATGTGGTGCCCTATGCTCGTCTTCATATGAGAGCAGCTCAATGGACCCTGGCCACTCAGTGGACTCAGGCGTCAGGAGCGCTCTCAGACCAAATACAAACCTCCGATCGTCTGTTTTGGTCCCTCCACTGGTGGACTTCCACCAAGAATCTGTTGTTGGGGGCTCCATTTCAACCATTGCTACCCCAAGCAACCCTCACAACAGATGCCTCCCAAACAGGGTGGGGAGCCCATCTGCAAACTCTCTCCACTCAGGGCACTTGGTCTCTACAGGAGACCACCCTTCATATCAATCTTCTGGAACTGCGAGCAATTTACCTTGCCCTCAAGGTCTTCCACTCCCTCCTAGCCAACCTCACTGTCCTAGTTCAGACGGACAATCAGGTAGCCATGTTTTACATAAACAAACAAGGAGGGACGGGCTCTCTGTCGCTTTGCAACGAAGCTCTAAGACTATGGGCCTTCGCCAGAGAGCATCAGATTCACCTGCTAGCAGTGTATCTCCCAGGAGTTCAAAACTCTCGGGCAGACAGGCTCAGTCGAGTTCTGCTGCCACACGAATGGTCCCTACATTGGACCAAATAAACCGAATCTTTCAGGAATGGGGGACCCCGGACATAGACCTCTTTGCAAGTCCGTGGAATGCCAAACTTCCCCGGTTCTGTTCCAGAACTCCGTGTCAGGGAGCTCAGGCTACGGACGCCTTTCTCCTGAATTGGAATCAGGCATTCCTATATGCCTTTCCACCCATTCCTTTGATTCCCAAGACTCTGTTCAAACTCCAGAGGGATCATGGAACTATGATCCTCATAGCTCCACGCTGGCCACGCCAAGTGTGGTTCCCTCTACTTCTACAGCTCTCCCAGGGATCCTACTTGGATCTGGGAGCTGCGCCAGACCTCCTGTCTCAGGAGGAGGGGACTTTGTGGCACCCAAACCCCAAATCCCTTCACCTCAGTGCTTGGTTACTGAAGGCTTAAACCTTCAAGACTTTCATCTTTCCCAACCAGTGAAAGATATCCTTTCTGCCTCTAGGAAACCCTCTACCAGGCGTTCCTATGCTTTCAAATGGAAACGTTTTTCCATTTGGTGTGCTCAGCAGGGTCTTGACCCTCTGGCACTTCCTTTGAATTCTCTTCTTGATTATCTCCTGCATCTCTCCAATGCAGGCCTCAAGACGAATTCGGTAAGAGTCCATTTAAGTGCTATTGCAGCATCCTTGAAACATATAAATGGACAACCTATCTCCTCTCATCCTCTTGTTGCAAGATTCATGAGAGGCCTGACTCTCACTAAACCTCCCATCAGACCACCCCCGGTCGCATGGGATTTGAATCTAGTGCTCGGTCAACTTATGAAGCCACCTTTTGAGCCAATGTTTTCCACCTCCTTGAAATTTCTTTCCTGGAAGGTCATCTTCCTCATTGCAGTCACTTCGGCTCGCCGCATCAGTGAGCTGCAGGCTTTAGTGGCTAATCCACCTTACACAAGATTTCATCATGATAAGGTGGTCCTTAGGACGAATCCCCACTTTATGCCTAAAGTGGTCTCGCCTTTTCATCTTAATCAAGAGGTATATCTACCTGTCTTTTTTCCAGCTCCTCATGCATCCAATGCAGAGAGGAACCTTCATACTCTGGATTGTAAAAGAGCTCTCGCTTTTTACCTTAATAGGACTCAGCCACATCGAAAGTCTTCTCAACTTTTTGTGGCCTTTGATCCTTCCCATTTGGGACTTCCAGTCTCCAAGCGTACACTTTCCAATTGGATTGCTCAGTGTATTTCTTTTGCTTACCAGAGCAAAAACATTTCTCTGGAAGGCCATGTCACTGCTCACAATGTGAGGGCCATGGCAACTTCTATGGCTCATCTGCACTCTGTTTCCATAGATCAGATCTGTCGAGCCGCTACCTGGGCCTCGGTTCATACCTTCACAGCCCATTACTGTTTGGACAAGGACTCCCGCCGGGATGCCTTGTTTGGCCAGGCTGTCCTCAAGCACCTGTTCCATTCCTAAACAACTCCTGCCCACCTTCCCAGAATGGATGCCTGAGATCCATACGAAGATGGCGAACCTTTACAGGGGATCCCATGCATCTAAGCTAGGGAGTCCCCATATGTGAGGACTTATTCCTGCTTGTTCCTGGAGATAGCACAGTTACTTACCTGTAACAGGTGATCTCTGGGAACAGCAGGAATTAGTCCTCACAACCCACCCACCTCCCCTAGGAGTTGTATCTTTTATCTATCTATCTTCCTGTCCTCTCTCTGTTGACTCAGCTATAAACTCGAAACTGAGGAGAGCTGTTCAGGAAGGCGGGAAGGCAGTGCGCATGTGCAGTGGGAGGTCCCAAAAGCTTCTATTCTAAGAAGCTGGGGAGCTTTCCCGCACGGGCTCCGTCGGTACCGACGTACCCATATGTGAGGACTAATTCCTGCTGTTCCCAGAGATCACCTGTTACAGGTAAGTAACTGTGCTGTATTCCCTGTCCTTGGGGGAATGTTTCTGATGCTTCTTGGTCTATTTGGACGCGTATTAGTCTGTTTGTGATGTAAGACTTGAACCATTTGAGGACAGTCCCACCTATTCCTATGTTTTCTAGCCTATTTGATCAGTGTATGGTGGTTGATGTTGTCGAAGGCGGCAGAGATGTCTATAAAGAGGAGTAGGAAGCCTTGGCTGTAGTCATCTGTACCTCTGATGAGGAAGTCCATCAGTGTGGTTAGGAGAGTTTCTACTCCATGGAAGGGGCGGAATCCAAACTGGTGAGTCAAGAGGTTTGTGCTCATCAATGTGTTCTTGTAATTGTAGTTGGATTGTTTTTTCTATTATTTTAGCAATAAATGGAATGCTTGCTATGGGTCTGTATGAGTTCGGGTCTTTTGAGTTGAGCTTACTATTCTTTATTATTGGGCGGAGCGTTGTGAGTTTTAAGGCATCAGGCATGATGCCTTGAGAAAGGGATTGGTTCACTATGTGTTGTAAGTTTTCAGCCAGTTCATCTTTTGCACACTTAATCCATGACACAGGGCATGGGTCGAGTGGGGAGGTTGTGGTATTGATCATTGTTATGATCTTGAGGAGGTGTTTTTGATCTACCATGTGAAAAGTTGTCCATTTATTAATGATTTTTGTGCTTGAAGGTAGTATTGCTGTCAGGGTACTGGGTTTGCTCTTTAATTTCTCTGCAAAATGTGTTGCTAGAGTTTGTACACTTATTGCTGGTTGTCTAGGCTCAGAGTTTTTTGTTTTTGTTAATGTTTTTACAATTGTGAATAGCTCTCTAGGGCAGTTGATGGCTGAGTTTATTACTTTAGAATGGTAATCTCTTTTTGATTTGTTGATTGCATTCTTGTATTCGTTGAGTAAGTTCATGTATTTGATTTTGTTTTCCTCCATCTCTTCTCTTGTTTCCTCAGTTGTTTTTTTAGTTTTGCTAGTTCTTTTGTGAACCATTTTCCCGTTTTTTTAATTTGTCTATGCATGACTTGTGTGGGGGCAGCTGCTTTTTGGACTGTTGAATTCCATTGTGTTACAATTGAATTGATGTCTGTTGAGTTTGTATTGAGTATGGGTAATACTTTGTCAAGGAATGCATTTTTGTCGAAGTGTGCGAATCGTGATGTATGCGGTGTTGTGCGTGCGGTATTTATTGGTGCTTGTGCCGGGAGGTGGAGTGATATAAGGTGATGGTCGGACCATGGTACTTCGGTTATAGTTGGCTGGGTATGTAGTTGGTGACTATAAAGTGTGGAAGGGAGGAAGATGAGGTCTAATGTGTTGCCTTTTTTGTGTTTGGGGGCATGTATTATCTGTGTATAGCCCATTTGTGTCATAGCATCCATGAAGTTATCCGATTGGGAATGGTTCAGGGATGGGAGGTTCAGGTCACCTAGTAGTATGAGTGGTTTACTTTGAGATGCTGTGCATGCGAGTTCAAGGATGGGAGTGAGGTTTTTTTTGATCAGTTGATGGGGGTCTATATATGAGGGTGAGTGCAAGGGTTCTATTTTCTATGTTGACAATGTCCATTCCGTCTATATTATTTAAGTTTGTTAGGGTGTATGGTAGGTTTTTTTTAGTGAGTATTAGAGCGCCAACTCCTCTTTTTACATCTCGATGACAGTTGAATGTATCATATTGATGTGTGGGGTTAGCTGATTTAATAGTATAGTGTCTGTGGGTGTGAGCCATGTCTCAGTAATGCAGATAATGTCTGGGTTTGTGTCTTTTTCTCTGAAGTTGTGTCTTTTTCTCTGAAGTCCTGTTAGGGGAGGTCCATATTGCAATATTTTTTCTTTGCAATATCATTGATGACAATTATCATCCACACATGGACTCCTTGTCTGCAATCCTATGCTAGGTTATCTGTTCCACAGCACCTTTCTCTCTTCAATTCCTACCCTCCTTCCTCAAGATGCCTGGTGTTGTGGGGGATAGCATGTTCCAACCTATGACATGCTGGGACTCCAGGCATCTCAGCTTGGGAGTCCCCATATGTGAAGACTCATTCCTGCTTGTTCCTGGAGATAGCACAGTTACTTACCTGTAACAGGTGATCTCTGGGAACAGCAGGAATAAGTCTTCACAACCCACCCACCTCCCGTAGGAGTTGTATCTCTATCTATCTTTCCTTTCCTCTCTCTCTCTCTTTGTCTCAGCTTTAAAACTTAACTGAGGAGAGGCAGTTGGGAAAGGCGGGAAGGCAGCACGCAGGCGTGGTGGGATGCTTCCAAAAGCTCTTTGATTGGACGCTGGGAAGCGTTCCCGCGCAGACTCCGTCGGTACCGACGTACCCATATGTGAAGACTTATTCCTGCTGTTCCCACAGATTACCTGTTACAGGTAAGTAACTGTGCTTTACGCTCCGTTCATTAATTTATAGACTTCTATCATATGTCCCCTCAGCCGTCTCTTTTCCAGGTTAAAGAGCCCTAACCTTTTTAGCCTTTCTTCCATCTTCCATCCCCTTTACCATTTTGGTGGCTATTCTCTTAACCTTTTCTAATAACGCTATATCGTTCTTAAGATACGGCGACCAGAATTGCACACAATATTGCACCATGGAACAATACAGAGGCATTATAATATCCTTTGTTTTATTTTTCATTCCTTCCTTTTGATACCTAGTGTTCTATTTGCTCTCTTGGCCGCCGCTGTACACTGGGCAGAGGGTTTTAAAATGTTATCCACAATGACTGCTAAATCTTTTTCATGGGTTGTTGTTCCTAATGTGGAACCTTGCATCGTGTAACATAGTTTGGGTTGTTCTTCTCTAGGTGCATAGCTTTGTACTTGTCCACATTAAATTTCATCTGCCATTTCTATGCCCAGTCTTCCAATTTATCAAGATCCTCTTGCAAATTTCCACAATCCTCATGGGTTTTAACAACTTTAAATAGTTTTGTGTCATCTGCAAATTTGATAACTTCACTCGTTTTTCCATTTTCCAAGTCATTTATGAATATGTCAAAAAGCAGCGGACCCAGCACATATCCCTGGGGTACACCACTATTCACCTTTCTCCCTTGGGAAAATTGGCCATTTAGCCCTACCCTCTGCTATCTATCTTTTAACCAGTTCCTGATCCAAAATAGTTCACTGCCTCCTATCCCATGACTCTTTTGTTTTGTCAAAAGTCTCTGATGAGGGACTTTGTCAAAGGGTTTCTGAAAGTCCAAATACACTATATCAACTGACTCACCTTTGTCTACCTGTTTATTCACACCTTCAAAAAAACATAACAGATTAGTAAGACAAGATCTTCCTTATCTAAAGCCATGTTGGCTGTCTCCCACTAGGCCATGACTATCTACATGTTGAGTAATTTTATTCTTTAAGATGGATTCTACCATTTTTCCCGGTACTTACGTGAGGCTCACCGGTCTGTAGTTTCCCGGATCACCCCTGGAACCCTTTTTAAAAATTGGCATTACATTGGCGATCCTCCAATCTTCAGGTATTACAGATGATTTTAGTGAAAGTTCACAGATTAGTAATAGCAGGTCTGCAGTCTCATATTTCAGTTCTTTCAACACCATTGGATGTATACCATCCGGTCCAGGTGATTTGCTACTCTTCAGTTTATTAAATAGCTGTAATACATCTTCCTGGTGTAGCGATATTTCTTTAAATTTTTCTGAAGTATTACCTTAAATACCACTTAAGTCATAGGTAATATCCCTACATCTTCCTCAGTAAAGACCGAAGCAAAGAATTCATTCAGTCTCTCTGCTATAGGTTTGTCCCCTCTTACTTCCCCTTTTACCCCTCTATCATCTAATGGACCAACTGACTCTCTCACAGGTTTTTTGCTACGAATGTACATGAAAAAATCTTTATTCTCCAGGACCAAGCAGGAAGTCAGTCCTCACATATGGGTGTCATCGGCGCCGATGAAGCCCCAGCGGAGCATTTCCCCAGCTTTCTATGAAAGCCTTTGGGAATGCAGGCACGCATGCACGGTTCCCTTCCCGCCTAAAGGTGCCAGCTTACCTCAGTCTCTTTTTTTCCGTGAAGCCCATCGGACGTATGTCCCGTTTTCCCGGTTAAAATCAGATTTTTAGCAATTTTTGCTCTGTTTTCTACCGGTTCGACGCCGGTTCCTCTTCCACCAGGTTCGGTGCACCGGTATCGAGCCCGATTCTTCTTTTTCGGTTTTTGCCCTTCGTGGCTGGCATTCGTGCCCTTTTTTCTCTTTTTCCCTGGAAGGCCGGTCCTTTGACCTCGCGGGGACTCTTTTTTCCCCAATGGCTTCCAGTGGCTTTAAGAAGTGTGATCGGTGTAAGAAACTAATGTCTCTCACCGACACACACGACTGCTGCCTTTGGTGCCTCGGCCCTGACCACGATCCTAAGTTGTGCGGGGCCTGTGGAAAAATGTCTTCCAAGGCACTACGAAGTCGACAGCAGCAAAAGGAAAGGCTTTTCTCGAACTCAGCCTCCGGCTGGTCCCCGACCTCGTCTGAGGCCTCGACATCTCGGGATTCCTTTTTTTTTTAAATATCTTTATTTAAGCATTTTCTTGATTTACAAACAAAGCATAAGCAAACACATTTGAAGAAATACCATAAAGAACTCAAGAAATAAAAGAACAATCACAACATAAGAATCACATCAAGGAGAGACAATCAACAATTCCCAAAGAAAGGAAACACAATATTAAATCTGGCAATAAAGAGTGATAACACTCCACATTAGGAAGCTGATAAATGAAAAACCCACCCACCTACTTCTTAACCATCTCTTTTAAAACTAGAAATTTCTGCAACTGTGTCACATCAGTATAGGCATAACTTTGCCCCTGATAAACTATCAGGCAGCGACAAGGGAATTTTAGAAAAAAAGACGCTCCCTGAGTGACAACTCTAGATTTTAACTCCAAAAATTGTTTGCGTCTAATCTGAGTAACACGTCCAACGTCTGGAAAGACTTGGAGCCGATATCCACAAAATAAGGCATCCCTGTGCTTAAAATAAGCCCAAAGCACAGACAACTTGACAGCCTCAGAGCCAAATGTTGCAACAACAATGCAACCTTTTGGTATGAGATCTAATGTATCCTCCCAAAAAGCAGTGAGATTTTGGGCAACAGACTCAGCAGAGGGAGCATCGGCCCCCTCCACAAGAGCTGCCCGACGGAAAGAAAAAGAATAGGCGTGAACCACTTCTAAAGTATCCTTCATTTGCAATATCTCAGAAAAATATTTTCTTAACAAAATTTCTAAAGACAATAGGTGAGTTGAAGGAAAATTAAGAAACCTAAGGTTTCTCGCCCAATGTTGGTTCTCTAGACTCTCCAAATGATAGGAAACTGAGGAAACATTTTTAATAAAGGTAACATTATTATTTAAATTTGTTTGGAGCTGAGAGTCAGCTTGGGCAGAAACCCGAATCAAAGAACCTATCTACTTATCAACATCTTTAAATTTATCTACAGCATCATGAGTAATAGCACATAAAGCAGATACTGTTGAAGTTAACCGCTGATCAATCTTTTGGATTGCAGTCCAAATGTCCACGAGTGTTACCTCGCCAGTAGGGAGAGGACAAACCTGATCGTCGACAGATGGACTAACAGCTCTCAGGGGAAGAGTTGAAATTTCTGGTAGAACATCAAGAAAAGTGGAGGAAGACAATGGCTGAGGAAAAGGCGGTGGCAGTCAAAATTCGGGACTTAAAGACACCTCATCCGGCGATTTTGCAGGCAGTAGTGGTGTCACATGCTTGTCCATAGGTCCAACTGGCTTATCTCCTTGCACTCCATCACCAGTCCCAGATTTAGCGCCAGATTTCACCTTGCGCTTTCCCATTGATTCAACAAGTAGACGAACAGCACCTAGAGAAGCTTCTCATGAGCGCTGAAGGAGCGTTTCCTGCCCCTTGTGATACGCCCCATAGGACACGACTTCGCAGCCGCGAGTAAACCCACTGCGCTTTATGCGGGTCAAAGGGGGGTCCTCAGAGGCAGGAACGTCCACGCAGTGCCTGCAGCTGTGCACCGCCTCTCCAAGCTCCCTCCTACTGCACTGCTCCGCGAGCTGAAAACAGAACAGCAGCAGCTCCCAGGTAAGATGACTGCTCCCACAGATGCAAAACACCCACTGCGCTTTATGCAGGTCAAAGGGGGGGTCCTCGGAGGCGGGAACATCCACGCAGTGCCTGCAGCTGTGCACTGTGTCTCCAAGCTCCCTCCTACTGCACTGCTCCGCGAGCTGAAAACAGAACCGCGGCAGCTCCCAGGTAAGATGACTGCTCCCACAGATGCAAAACACCCACTGCGCTTTATGCGGGTTAAAGGGGGGGGTCCTTGGAGGCAGGAACGTCCACGCAGTGCCTGCAGCTGTGCACCGCGTCTCCAAGCTCCCTCCTACTGCACTGCTCCGCGAGCTGAAAACAGAACCGCGGCAGCTCCCAGGTGAGATGACTGCTCCCCGACATCTCGGGATTCCGATCCCGAGCGCCATCAAAGCTCCTCGGACAGGGGGTCCCCCGACCGGGAACGCAAGAAGAAGCGGCTCGCGAGGGCGTCGTCGGAAGAGGTCCCTGGCTCCTCGAGGGCCAGGTCTAAGATCCCCGACCGTCGCCCCGGGCCTGTGGAACCGGAGAAGCCTGCCAAAGTTCCTCGTGTGGAGCCGGAGTCTGCTGGACACGTAAGCCCCATAGTCCTCATGGACTCTCCTCCCAGGGAGCCGACGTCGTGCCCGGCGCCGCCGGGGCCCGAGTCGGTGGCTGCTTCGTCTCCCGAGTTGAGTCTCAGGATGACAGCCTTGGAGAGCAGAATGTCTGCCTTCATGGAGCAGCAGCGGGAACTGATGGCCAGCCTGTCTGGCGCATCTGCCCCGCCCACCGGGACATCGACGTCAAAGTCGACCCCGGAGGCCGAGCTGATACTCGAGTCCCTCGTGGCTCGGAGTCGACCTCGGTTGCGGTCTCCCTCGACCTCCCTTCGGGACCGAGGGCGTCGACGCCGGTGCTTCCAGTGTCGGGGCGGGTGCTCCAGGGCCCCACGGGGTCGGACCCCGACTCTTCCTCGGACGAGTCAGCTTGGGAGACGGAGAACGAGGAGTCTCCCGATACCTTTAAGACTCGGTGCGTCCCTTCGGACTCACCGCAGTCTGAACCCCGGAGTAGGTCCCCTCCGGAGGACACCCGGTTCTTGGAGTTCGTCCGGGATATGGCCACTGCCTTGGCTATTCCGGTGGATCCCGAGGAGGAGCCTCGAGCTGAAGAGCTCGAGGCCCTGCAGTATAGCTCTTCTCCGAAGGAGGCCTTTACTGTCCCGGTTCCTCCGATGCTGGAACGGCTCCTCTTCCTTATGTGGGAGGCACCGGCCTCGGCGCCAGTTCTTAGCAAGCGGGTCGATTCCATCTATCGACTCCGGAAGAGCCCTGGGTTTCAAAAGGCACAGCTACCACACCATTCCATGGTTGTGGAATCGGCCTTGCATCGTCTGAAGAGTCAGAAGATGCACTCCGCGGTGCCTCCTGGCAGGGAGGCCCGAAACCTAGATGGCGTCGGTAGAAAGTGTTTTTAGGGCTCGATGCTTGCTTGCCGTGTCCAGTCTTACCAGCTGTACATGGGCATGTACTTGCGGGATCTGGCCAAGGAGTTGGCCGGATTCTCTGTTGGTCTCTCCGGGGAACCCTTGCAGAGATTTAAGACCGTGTCCTCGGGGATTTGGGACTGCTCGAAGTTCATGTCCCGCGCCGCCTACGATGGCTTCGAGACTTCGGCCCGAGTTGCGGCAGCCGGCATCGCGGCTCGACGCCAGGCATGGCTGCAGTCATCGGACCTCGAGCCATGGGTTCAGGATAAGTTGGTCGATGTCCCTTGCCGAGGTGAAAACCTTTTTGGCAAGCCCATGACCGAGAAGGCCGCACAGCTCGAAACTGAGCACCTCACACGGACAAAGCTGTCGAGGAAGACCTCTGCCCCTTCTCATAAAAAGAAGGGCTTGGGTAAAAAGCCCTTTTACCCAAGGAAGGGCACTGCTTATAAAGTACCTGCAATATCAGGCTGCCCAAGCTGCCCCCCAGGGTCAGCAAGCCAAGGGCCAGGGTAATGGGCCCCGTAGGCAGAGGACCCCCAAGACTCAAGCCCCTGCTTCCACTCAGCAGGGTGGGGGTTTTTGACTCCTTGAGCGTAGCCTCTCCTCCACTGCTCTCCCAACCCTGCACAGGAGGTCGCCTCACCCTCTTTGCCCACCAGTGGCCCCTTATCACCGGGGACAGTTGGGTGCTGGACATAGTCCACAAGGGCTATGCCCTCCATTTTCACCAACTGCCTCCGCCATATTTTCCAGGGGAGCCTCCAAGGTCTCCCCTGCACACAGACCTTCTTCTACAAGAGCTTCATGGTCTGTTGGTGGACAGGGCGGTGGAGCCTGTGCCTCCCCACTTGCAAGGTCATGGTTTCTACTCCAGGTATTTCCTGGTGCCCAAAAGAACCGGTGGTCTTCGACCCATTCTGGACCTCAGGAACCTCAACAAGTTCCTAGTGAAAGAGAAGTTCAAGATGCTTACTCTTGGGACACTTCTGCCCTACCTCCAGCAGGGAGATTGGCTATGCTCCTTAGATCTAAAGGATGCGTACACTCACATCCTCATTCATCCAGACCACAGAAAGTACCTCAGCTTCATTGTGGGAGGAAACCATTATCAGTACAGAGTGCCTCCTTTCCGCCTCACCTCCGCCCCCAGAGTCTTCACAAAGTACCTAGCAGTGGTGGCGGCCTACCTGAGAAATCAGGGAATCTTTGTCTTCCCCTATCTGGACGACTGGCTCATCAGGGGTCAGACGTGCCAGGAGGCCAAACAGGCCACCCTCAGGACTACTGCTCTTCTACAAAACCTGGGGTTTGTCATAAAACTTCGCAAAGTCCACTTTGCTCCCCTCCCAGAACTTGGAGTTCATAGGGGCAAGGCTGGACTCTGTGCCGGCAAAAGCTTTTTTGCCAGTAGACAGTGCCCAAAGGTTGATGACCTTGGCAAATCAGTTTCTCAGCAGGTCCCTGGTCTCCGCCAGGTTCTGCCTGAGGCTTCTAGACCACATGGCTTCGACAGTACATGTAACCCCCAATGCCAGGCTCCATGTGAGGCCTGCACAGTGGTGCCTTCGGGCTCAGTTGTCACAGGACCCAGGCAGCCTCAGGGACAGGATAAGGGTGTCCAGACCATTTCTGCACTCCCTCTCCTGGTGGCTTCGCCCACCCAAGCTTCTGAGGGGGGTGCCTTTTCAGATTCCAGGGTACACGGTTGTGCTCACCACGGACGCCTCCCTGCAAGGCTGGGGGGCTCATTGTCTGGGCAAGTGCACCCAGGGCCTGTGGTCTCCCTGGGAAGCTGCACAGCAGATCAATCTCCTCGAACTCAGAGCTATTCAATTAGCACTCAAAGCTTTCACTCCTACCCTGGCTCACCAGTCTGTCCTGATTCAGACAGACAATCAAGTTGCCATGTTTTATGTGAACAAACAGGGCGGAACTGGGTCCAGGATCCTTTGTCGGGAGACTCAGGACCTTTGTTCTTTTGCCCTCAAGCACAACATGCTCCCCAGAGCTGTGTACCTTCCAGGCCAGGACAACTACCTGGTGGACAGATTAAGCAGAATCCTGCAGCCCCACGAGTGGCAGCTGCATCCGTCAGTAGTTCAGAAAATCTTCCTGACATGAGGTCTCCCTTTGATAGATCTCTTTGCCAGTCCCATGAAGAAGCAACTGCCAAAGTTCTGCTCCAGGCAACCGCATCCTCTGCGGATAGCAGCAGATGCTTTTCTGATCTCCTGGTCTCAGGGCCTCCTGTATGCGTTTCCTCCCACGCCCTTGGTGGCCCGAACTCTATTCAAGATTCTTCATGACAAGGCCTCGGTCCTGCTGGTGGCTCCCAGGTGGCCGAGACAGCCTTGGTTTCCTCTTCTGCTTCAACTGGCGGTGGAACCTCCACTACCTCTGGGGTTGCAACCCGACCTTCTCTCACAGGAGCAGGGTTCCCTCCTGCACCCCAATCTCAAAGCTCTCAATTTGATGGCCTGGAAGCTGCAAGGGTAGTCTTGACTCCCTGGGGCCTGCCTCAAGATGTTGAGGAGGTTGTCCTAGCCTCAAGGAAACAGTCCACTAGGAAAACCTATGCTCTTAAATGGAAAAGGTTTTCTGTGTGGTGTCAGCTATGTACAGAGGATACTTTCTCCTGTACTGTGCCAGAAGTGCTTCAGTACTTACTGCACTTATCAAATCAGGGACTTAAGTCCAATTCTGTTCGGGTCCACCTATCAGCTCACTGGTGGAGGGACATTCTCTGTCAGGTCACCCCTTGGTGTCCCGCTTTCTCAGGGGCTTGCTTCTGCTCAAGCCTCCAATCCGTCCTCCTGCCCCTGAGTGGGAGTTGAATGTGGTCTTGCAGCAACTGACTCGCCCACCTTTTGAGCCGATGGCTACTTTTCCACTACGCTTCCTTCTCCTGGAAGACACTCTTCCTGATAGCCCTTACCTCAGCTAGGCGAGTAAGTGAGCTTCAGGCTCTAGTCTGTGATAGGCCTTACACCAGGATTTCCAGGAACAGGGTAGTCCTTAGGACTCATCCTAAGTTCCTCCCTAAGGTTGTCTCCTCTTTCCACCTCAACCAGGAGGTGATTCTTCCAACATTCTTCCCTAGGCCTCATGCAAGCCAGGCTGAAGCTGTCCTGCATACCCTGGACTGTAGGAGGGCCTTATCCTTCTACCTTGACCGTACGCGGGGGCACAGAAGGGCTACACAGCTCTTCGTCTCCTTTGACCCCAATAGGATGGGGTTGGCTGTGTCGAAGCGTACCTTGTCCACCTGGGTGGCTGACTGTATCACCTGGGCTTATAAGGCGGCTGACCTTCCTTTGCAGGGTCGGGTTACGGCTCACCGAGTCAGGGCAATGGCTGCCTCAGTGGCTCATCTCCGCTCTGTGCACTTGGTAGACATCTGCAGGCCTGCAACTTGGTCTTCAAGCCAGACTTTTGCGGCCCATTACTGCCTGGAGAGGGAGTCCCGTAGGGACAGTGCTTTTGGCCAAGAAGTACTCCGGAATCTCTTTGAGGTTTAGTCAACTCCTGCCCTCCTGCCCTCTGTTGGGCTACCGGTGGAGGTTGTGTCCTTGAAAAGCCTTTCTTTGCTGCTGGGACTAGAGGGAGTCCTCTTGTTCAGCCTGGGTTCCTCGGTAGCCCAGAGCTTGGGAGTCACCCATATGTGAGGACTGACTTCCTGCTTGGTCCTGGAGAAAGAGTAGTTACTCACCTGTAACAGGTGTTCTCCAGGAGCAGCAGGAATCAGTCCTCACAACCCTCCCTCCTCCCCTGGGAGTTGCAGTTGTACATAGTTTATTTTTCATTTTTGTGTGCTGTTCTTAGCTATGTCATTTGACTGAGGTAAGATGGCACCTTTAGGCGGGAAGGGAACCGCGCATGCGTGCCTGCATTCCCAAAGGCTTTCATAGAAAGCTGGGGAAATGCTCCGCTGGGGCTTCATTGGCGCCAATGACACCCATATGTGAGGACTGATTCCTGCTGCTCCTGGAGAACACCTGTTACAGGTGAGTAACTACTCTTTACCATTTTTAGTGACTCTACATAACATCCGCGAATCCTCCTCATTCGCAACGGGTTCTAGAACCTAACCTCGCAAATGTCTGAGGTCTGACTGTATTCTATTCCAATGCTGTAGTACTACCAGACGAGGAGGAGGAGTCCTTATATTAATAAAGTAAGAACTCAATGCAACTCTGATAGCTAAAAGCATAGTCGACATGGATCTCCTATACATAGATAATAGGAACTTATCGATATGCCTTATATACAGACCACCAAACATTAGCTCATATACTCTCACCTCAACATTAGATACAGTATGCACATCCACATTAAAAAGAACCTTTAGTACTCCTAGGGGACATTAATCTTCCCTCCCTACACAACTCACACACTATGAGTTTCCTCAATTCAATGTCTGACATGAATTTCCAAAAGATCATTCAGACACTTACACATATCAAAGGAAACACCCTTAATTTAATATTCCTACCAGAAAATATCACTCAACATCTTTTTTATGCCCCCCCCCACAAGCCCCATGGTTAGACCATTACCTTATTAATTTCATATTCCCAATTATACCACCTACACCTTTATCTAACAAAAATTAATCTCACACACAATTCAAAGAATTTCAAAAGGATAACTACTTGATAGAAGTCATTCCACAACTTGATATCCCTACGCCAACGCCATTCTGCATGGTCTCCCTAAGAGCACACTGAACCCACTACAACTAGCAACGAACACCGCTGCCCACATCCTGCACGGAGCCTCCAGAAGAGATCACATAATCCCAATCTTACAACTCCTCCACTGGCTTCCGATCCACTGCAGGCTCACCTTGAAAGTACTACTGTTGACATTCAAAGCCATTAACAAGCTGTCCTCCACCTCTCTCATGGACCTTGTCCACCCCACTCCTCTGAACAGATCCAGAAGGTCATTCGCTGCTAACACACTCGCAATCCCCAACGCAATAACAAAATGCTCCTTTGCAACAAAGAACAGAGCCTTTGTGTTCTATGCACGTACACTTTGGAATGTCCTCTCAACCACTATCTGAGCTATTACTGACCTCGTGCAATTTAGGAATGCACTATCGCACCATCTTTTCCTCCAACATTACTCCTATACCGGTAACACAACCTAGCATACCTTCCCACCCATCATGAGGACACCACCAACTCACACACGTCATGTTGACGTAACCATATCCATGAATACAATATCTCAATCTGTAAATAGTTTTCAGATCATGTCATGTTGACATAAACATTTCTGTGACACAATTGCCCAGTTTGTATATAGTTACCCTTGTTGACACCCAAGTTGTAATACCTGTTCTTTGTAAAGTTCAATGTATGTTTCAGCCTGCATTGTACAAATTAATGTTACTTGTAAACCGCACTGATTCAAAAGAGCACGGTATAAAATAAAGATTTAAATAAATATATAAAAATAAATATCCCTTTAACAGAGCTAGATGATAAACTAGCAAATTGGAACACCTCAATACATAATGCTGCTATTTCACCTAAATCATTTAAATCCTAGCATGCAAATTCTACAAAAAATAGATACCCACGACCTGAAGAAGATAAAACAAAAATTGAGAAGACTTGAACATAAATGGAGAGAGAATAAATCTATGGACAACACACTTCAAGCATACAAAATTGCCATAAACAATGCTAAAAAAGCGTATCACACAAAGATGATAACAAACTCCCTCAATCGACCGAGGGAACTATTTGAGCTAGTCAAAACCCTCACACAGATGCCAACTCTAGAAACAAACTTGTTAACACACACTCTAGCAGATCACTACATAAACATACTAAAATCACAGGAATCTGCAGAAAACCAAATAAAACATGATGATAATACTTACCCAAAGAGATGGCAAACTTTCCACAGTCTTGATTTAAAACACATTAAGAACATAGGGGGTTATTCTGAGCCAAGAATAGCAGGTATGGATGTCCCGACGGGACATCCATCCCCGCTATTCGTGGCTTCACCTGCCCCCAAATAACTTCCCCGCCTGTTGTGTGGGGAAGTTTAACGGGGGCGAGGAATGGGCAGCATGGGGAAAGATTCTAATATCGGCCCTGTATGCCCGGGACCGGCGAAATGTCTGGGGAAGTTATTCCACTTCAAAATTCTCTGGATGTTTGCTTTTTCTGCTGCTAGGGCGTGGACATTGCCGTTCGTGATTCTGATCCCGTGAGGCTAGACGTGCCCCATGGGATCAGAATTGCGATCCCCTCCGTGCATCCGGTTCTATGCCACAAGTGCTAAAACATGCCACGATAAGACCTATATTAAAAAATAACACACTAGACAAACAGAATTCGAAATCCTATAGACCAATTTCAAGTCTCCCTTTTCTGGCAAAAGTAATTAAAATAACTTTCCAGATCCAACTCCAAGATTATATTGAGCTGCACTCACCTTTGGATGAGCAGCAGTATGGTTTTAGACCATATCATGGAGTAGAGACCCTTCTTCTAGCCCTTTTTGATAATCTGAGGAATAGACAAAGCAAAAACAAACTTTTGTTCTGGTATTTCTTGAGATTGTCTTTGCTTTTGATAAAATCAGCCATAGTATACTACTCACAAGACTTCGCCAGAAAGGGATATATGGAAATGTCTTAAAGTGGTTCCAATCATACCTTACATAGCGTGTTCAACAGGTATGAATTGGTCTTCAGACATCACAACCTTACAAACAAGAGCAAGGTATCCCACAAGGTTCTGCACTCTCAGTGTTATTGTTTAACATTTACCTACAACCTATATGTAATATTTTTAAGAAGTTCAAATTAGGATATCACATCTACGCTGATGATGTAATGGTGTACCTCCCTGTATACATGTTAAACCCTAATTATCATCATTTAACAGCAGGCATCACCAAAGCGGCAAAAAGGTTAAAACTGTATAACCTGAAAATAAATTTTAATAAAACCGAAGTCCTATTTATCACAAGGAACTTAAACTTCGCTCCACCCAAGAAGATACAGTTTCAAGATGAAGAGCTAGATGTAAAGACGGAAGTAAGATACCTGGGGGTGATAATAGATCAAGCATTCTCCATGTCATCCCATATAAAACAAATTACCAAAACCATCTTCTTTAAATTATAAATGCTGCAGCATCTTAGAACATATGTTGATAATTCTGAACTGGCTTGGCTACTACTGAATGTTCTGCTCCTGTATCTACCATAAATTCCATGTATTGGTCCCCTATCTTTAAACTGACCATAGGCTCCTGGGGACCCAGGCTGAACTTGGAGCCCGGTCTGGCCTAGTCTTCATCTATGTCGTCCAGGTCATAGCCCGTTGCTACTGCCACTCCCTCAATGGCTTCCTCCCTCTCTTGCTGGAACTGTGTTCGGTTCATTCCTCCTCTCCTTCGAAATTGTCCTCCTGGCCTCCAGGGACTCCCTCTTCCCCTCGCTGGGGCGGAGTCCAGATGCGGGCACTCATTTCTCCAATGTCCTTCTTCCTTGCAGTAGGCACACTGATTTGCACCCAATTGAGGCCTTTCGCTTCCGCGGCCTCTTCCACGTCCTCTGGTCCTTTGATTAGGAAAACCTCCTCCACGTCATTCGGTTATAGCAGCAGCAAGAAGATCTGCCTTCTTCTTCATCTCTACAAGCTAATATTCTTTCAGATTTTGACTTCTCAAACAGTATTCTACAAGGTCTACCAAAAAAAGTATTAATCACCTACAAGTGGCCCAAAATGTAGCTGCCCTTATTATATAAAGATTATCTATAATGAGCCATATTAAATACAAAATTCATGGTGACTACATTTTAATTTATGAGGGAAATTGCACCATCTTTCTTATCCACCCTAATCAACAGCACACCTCACATGAGATCCAGAAGAAGCTGTATCAATAACACTCCAGCAGTCCCTACCAACTATCGTAATACAAATCGTGCCACAAGCAACAGAGCTTTTACTTACTTCTCACTTATAATGTGAAATGTACTACAGATAATCTGAGAAACATTACGGATCTTAAAGATTTTCATAAAGAGATAAAAATTTACCTATTCAAAGAGTACTTTGGTGACGTAATCTAGATATACAAAATATACCCTACATAAAAATTAATATCCTTGAATATACACACTGACCTTCCCTAATATTTCTTTTATTTCTCCAAGAACAAGCAGGAAGTCAGTCCTCACATATGGGTGATGTTGGCACCCTACGGAGCCCACACGGAGCATTTCCCCAGCTTTCAAAGAAAGCCTTTGGTTATGCTACCACGCATGCGTGTTCCCCTTCCCACCCAAGGGGGCCATCTTGCTCAGTCTCCTTTTTCCTGGGAGTCCAACAGACATTGTCCTCTACTTCCCTAGAAAAAGTTCTTCAAAAGTTCTTGAAATCCTTCTAATTCTCCGGTTTACGTACCGGTTCCCTACCACTGCATTCAGACTATTTCAGTTACTGACACCCATGACTGCTGTCTTTGCTGCCTGTGCCGGGAGCACGACAACTCCACCTGTGAACGGTGCCAGGCCATGACCCCTAAAACAAACTAAAAGCAGTCGGAGTTGCAGGAGAAGCTGTTCCCAAGATCTAGCTCTGCCCCAGCTTCTCCATTGCCGAACCCCAAATCCAGCACTTCCTATGAGGTCCGGGCATTCTTGGAGTCCCGCGGCGGCGGCTCCTCCAGTGTGGCCCCAGACCCTCCCAAGAAAAAGAAACAAGGTACCGAAGCCTGCTGAGGTGCTTCTGATGAAACCTGGCAAAGTCACGTGACGGGACTCAGGCGACTCTGAGCAGCACCTTCAGAAAGTCTCAAGACAGGCGTCCTCGGCCGGCAGAGACCATGCCAGGACCTTGTGAGCCAGTAGTCCTCCTCAAGGATACACTCTCCGGAGTGCTGGCATCAGACCCAGGGCCCTCGGCGTCCATGCCGAGAGCTGCACAGCCATCGGGCCTCATGTCCCAGATGGCGGCCATGGAGCAGAGCATCTCCTCCATCCTGGCCTTGCAGCAGGCTTTGATGTCTGTTTTTCTAACATCATTGTCCCCGACACCGGGCTGGGCACCGAGCATCATTGGCCTTGGGTAAGTCTTCGGCGTTGATCGAGGTCCCAGTCATGCTCCTCAGGGATACTGTCCACCCCAGCGAGTTGTGGGGAGTCTGACCCCAGATCCTCCGGGGGGCCCTAGTTCCTCGGAACTACCCAAGAGGCCGATTCCTTGACGCCCTCAGGATCCAAATGGGAGGACGAAGCCTCTCTGGAGACCTCCCGAAACAGGGATGTTCCCTCCGAGCCATCTCCCCTGGAGCCTCGGCACCACTCCCCGCCCGAGGATGTAGCCTTTCATGATTTCGTCTGCGACATGATCTCAGCTGTTTCAGTCCAGATGGAATCGGAGGAGGATCTGCGCACCGAGGAATTTGAGATCCTGTAATATGAGTCTCCTCCCAAAGAGACCCTTACGGTGCCAGTTTCACCCATCCTTGAAAGGCTACTCCTCAGGATGTGGGAGACCCCAGCCTTGGCGCCAGTGGTCAGTCGGCGCCTGGGCACTATTTACCGCATCCGGAAGGGCCCTGGGTTCCATAAGCAACTACTCCCCCACAACTCCCATGGTGGTGGAATCCTTGATGCAGAAACTAAAGAGTCAAAAAAACTACTCTTTGATCCCTCCGGAAGGGAAGCCTGGGCCCTCTACGCCCTGGGCCGCAAGTGTTATCAGGGCACCATGCTCGGTTGCCAGATACAGGCATACTAACTGTACATGGGAATGTACCTAAAAGGCCTGATCCAGGAGCTCTCGGAGTTCTTGGCGGGCCTCACCGGGGAACCCCTGCAGAGGTTCCAGTCCCTGGTGGCGGGCATCCTGGACCCTTACAAATTCCTCTCTAGGGCCACCTATGACTAGTTTGAGTCTGTGGCCAGAGTGAGAGCCGCTGGCATCGGTGCCTGGCGCCAGGCATGTTTAGAAACATTGGATCTCGAGCACTGGGTGCAAGAAAAGCTGCTGGATGTCCCCTGTAATGGCGAGAACTTTTTCAGGAAGCCGATGTCCGACAAGGCGGCTGAAATCGAGGCCAAGGTAGTGACCTGGCAAAGATCGTCCAGGAAGACCTCCACCCTTCCCAAATAAAAATCCTCAGGGATAAAGCCCTTTTTGCCCAAGGTAAAAGGGCTTTATCTTTATCTTTCTTTATCTTTATCTTTATTTGCACAATTTGATAAACCGCCCAGGCCGAAGCATCAGGGCGGTGTACAATACAAAAATAGGCTACTGAAAATAAAGGTAGAAAAGAACGCCAAAATTAACAGGATAGAAAAGGCCGGAGAAAAAGATTGAAAGGGGGAAAAAAGCCCAGGAGAGGCAGGAGTGTAAAGGGCAGGGGGCGGAAAGAGGAAAAGGAAAATGGAAGTGGGACAGACAAAGGAAGGGGTGTTCATGGAGGGTGGGGGGCTATCACCAGGCTAGGCCCTACCAGTCTTACTCGGAGCAGCAGCACCATGCCTCACAGCCTAAAGACCAGGAGTACGGGGCCCATAAGCCCAAGGCCCCCAAGCCTCAGACACCAGCTCCCACCCAACCGGGGGGAAGATTTTGACTCCCTGGGCAGGGCCTCCCCTTCCCCAGGAGTCCCCCCTCAGCCCACAGGGGGTCGGCTGGCCTCATCTGCCCACAACTGGTCCAGCATCACCACGGACAGGTGGGTCTTGAATATGGTGAGGGAGGGTTACCACCTCCATTTACAACAGAACCCTCCAGACTTCTTCCCATCATGGCCTCTCCTCCACCAGGCCTTGCTCGTTGCAGAACTTGCAGGCTTACTCATTGACAGGGCAGTGGAGCCTGTACCCCAACACCTCTGGGGAAAAGGGTTCTACTCAGGGTAGTTCCTTGTCCCAAAAAGAACAGGGGACCACCGGCCCATCCTGGACCTGTGCAACTTGAACAAGCTCCTGGTGAGGGAGAAGTTCAAGATGCTCTCCCTTGGGACACTGCTGCCGTACCTCCGCCAGACTGGCTCTGCTCCTTGGACCTCAAGGACGCGTACACTCACATCCTGGTCCATCCCTCCCACAGACAGTACCTGAGATTCGTGGTGGGGCAGCACTACCAGTACAGGGTACTACAATTCGGTCTCATCTCCTCTACAAGGGTCTTCGCGAAGTGCCTGGTGGTCGAGGCCACCCATGTGCAGCTCCAGGGGGGCCACGTCTTCCCCTACTTGGATGACTGGATCATCAGAGGCAGCACGGCCCTCGCGGACAGCCAAGCCACAAGGCTTACAATCCACACCCTGCAGAACTTAGGATTCGTCATCAACTACCCTGTCCAGCCTTTCCCCAGTTCAAGACCTGGAGTTCATAGGAACCCAGCTGGACACTCTGCAGGTCAAGGCCTTCCTCCTTATAGAAAGGGCCCACTGCTTGATGCAGTTAGTGGAGGATGTTCAAAACTGCAGGTCGGTGCCAGACCGCCTGCTCCTCCGCTTGTTAGGCCACATTGCCTCAATGGTTCATGTCACACCTTTGGCTGTCCTGCACATGCGAAGAACCTAGTGGTGCCTCTGATCCCAATGGACACTGGCCACAGGCAGGCTGAGGAACAGGTGGTTTAAGAAATGCGATCGGTGTGTGAAACTGATGTCCCTCACCAATACGCACGACTGCTACTTCTGATGCCTCGGGCCCAACCACGACCCGGGGCCCGTGTAGGAAAATGTCCTCGAAGGTCCTGAAGAGCCACCAGCAGCAGCATGATAGGATTTTTTCTGAGTCGCCCATGCTTCCGAGAGCCTGGACCTCGTCCGAGGCCTCCAAATCTCAGGGGGAACACTCCGAGCCAGAGCAGCATCGAGGTTCCTCGGAAAGGGAGTGTCCCCCTCAAGGGAACACAAGAGGAAGAAGAAATCCTCGAAGGTGGCATCTCTGGATGGCTCCAAGCATCATGGCTCCTCCCGGGGCCTATCGCGGAGCCCCGAGCACCGGCCCGTATCTTCGGAAAAGGAGCGCCCGGCAAAGGTTCCTCGTCAGGAGACGGATCAGCCGAGGCAAGTACCGACTGTCCTCGTCAAGGACTCCCCTGTGGGGGAACCAGTGTCGGGGCCCGAGCCAGCGGCTGTGGAGCCTTCCGGACTTGAGTCCAGAATGGTGGCTTTGGAGCGCAGTTTCACTGCCTTCACGGAGCAGCAGCGGGCGCTGATAGCCAGCCTGTCCGGTTCCTCCACCCCGACCACCAGTCACTCAGGGCCTAGCATCAGCAAAGTACTTTTAGTTTAAATTTAAAACACAGAAGAGAGCTTTCTGGTTAAATTTAGAACCCAGCAGAGAGCTTGTAGTTTAAATTTCATAATAAGTTAGAGCCCAGCAGTAGCAAAGAGCTATAATTTAAATCAAATAAGAATATAGCTTACCTCAGCAGCACAGGACAGGGTACTGTGTAGCAGCCCTCTTTTAATAAGTGTTATTTCCCTCCCTCCCTCCCCACACCCACCCACCCCTGGGATAATCGTAGCTTTATAGGTACTTACACATCTTAAAAGACAGGAGGTGCTCTCAGGTGAAGCTTGTTACCCAAATCAGACATACACTAAGGACCTGAGATTAATTAAGCTTCAGGTGAACAAGGTATATTAAATGTATTAGGTACAGTTTTATTGGTATAAATATCCATAGCAACCCTTAGTAAGTAAAGAACTTAAAGATCTAAACAAAAACTTAAAACTAAGATGCAGACAGCAGTCCAGCAGCGAGATGGAGGATTTCCAGTCTTTTGCATTGAGTGTCACATGTATGATTTTCTCCCAGTTGGTGAGAGGTCTTACGTGTGCACAAGGTGCAAGGAACTCTTTACTCTCAGGGAATGAGTCCGTTCTCTAGAGGCTAGAGTAGCAGACTTGGAAAACATAAGAAAGACAGAGAGGTACATAGACGAGACCTACAGGGATATAGTCCTTAAGTCCCACCTCCAGTCCGGCAGCATCCCTTTTGCCATGGAGGAGAGAGGTCACGTGACAGGAGAGCATCACCCTGGTGTGGCAGGAAGTGATCCTTTAACTAGGACCTGTCCTCCAGGTGATGTAAAACCCTCTCGCACCGAGGATGTTTCTCCAGGGCCATGTGCCCATGAGGGAAGGGTTAGGACAGCCGTTATAGTTGGAGATTCGATCATTAGGCATGTAGATAGCTGGGTGGCTGGTGGACGTGAGGATCGCCTGGTAACATGCCTGCCTGGTGCGAAGGTTCCGGACCTCACGCGCCACCTAGATAAGGTCTTAGATAGTGCTGGGGAGGAGTCTGCTGCCTTGGTACATGTTGGTACCAATGACATAGGAAAATGTGGTAGGGAGGTTCTGGAGGCTAAATTTAGGCTTTTAGGTAGGAAGTTGAAATCCAGAACTTCCAGGATAGCGTTCTCTGAAATGCTTCCCGTTCCACGTGCAGGACCCAAAAGGCAGGCAGAGCTCCGGAGTCTCAATGCGTGGATGAGACAATGGTGCAGAGATGAGGGGTTTGGATTTGTTAGGAACTGGGGTACATTCTGGGGAAAGGAGGGGCTCTTCCAACGGGATGGGCTTCACCTTAACCGGGATGGAAGCAGGCTGCTGGCATTAACCTTTAAAAAGGAGACAGAGCAGCTTTTAAACTAGATAATAGGGGAAAGCCGACAGTCACCAAAGAGCAGATGGTTCGGAAGAATGTATCCTTGAAGGATACTACCAAAAGCAGAGAGGTTCCAAAAAAGAGTAAAGTAGCCCAAAAGCCCTCGAGTATGAAGCAGACAGAGCTTAAAGATCCCAAATTACCCATGTCTACCAATAGCCAAATTAATATGAATAAATATAGTCTCTAAAATGCTTGCATGCAAATGCTAGAAGTCTAAAAAATAAGATGGGAGAGTTAGAATATAAAGCACTAAATGAGAGGTTAGATGTGATTGGAATATCAGAGACATGGTGGAAGGAGGACAACCAGTGGGACACTGTGATACCTGGGTACAAACTATATCGTAATGATAGAGCTGATCAAATTGGTGGAGGGGTTGCGCTCTATGCTAGAGAGGGCATTGAGTCACAAAGGATTAAAGTTTTGCAGGAAACAAAATTTGCTGTAGAATCTCTATGGATTGAAATTCCATGTAAAAAGGGGAAGGCGATGGCGGTGGGGGTGTACTATCGACCGCCTGGCCAGAATGAACAAATGGATGATGAAATGCTCAAAGAAATCAAGGAAGCTAACAAAAGTTGCAGCGCGGTAATAATAATGGCCGATTTCAATTACCCCAGTATCGACTGGGTCAGTGTCACGGCAGTACATGCTAGGGAGATAAAGTTCCTAGATGACATAAATGACTGCTTCTTGGAGCAGCTGGTCCATGAACCGACGAGAGGGGAAGCCATATTAGACCTAGTCCTTAGTGGAACACCAGATCTAGTGCAAGAGATAAGGGTGTTGGGGCCACTTGGCAATATAGATCATAGCATGATCGCCTTTGATTTAATTAGTGAAGGAGGGATAGTAAGGAAATCCACAATACTACCTTTTAACTTTCGAAAGGGAGACTATGATAAAATGCGGAAAATAGTTAAGAAAAAACTAAAAGGAGCAGTTGCAAAGGTTAAAGACTTACATCAAGCTTGGGTGTTGTTGTAAAATACTAACTTGGAAGCCCAGACCAGCTGTATTCCACGCTTTAAGAAAAGTGGAAGGAAGTCCAAAAAACTACCAGCATGGTTTAAAGGTGAGGTCAGAGAGGCTGTTGTTGCCAAGAAAGCATCTTTCAGAAAATGGAAAAAAGAGCCAAACGATGAAACCTGGAAACAGCACAAGCACTGGCAGGTAAAATGCAAGGCATTGATAAAGAAGGCAAAGAGAGAATTTGAGAAGAAGCTTGCTGCGGAAGCAAAAACGCAAAATAAAGATTTTTTCAAGTACATTCGTAGCAAAAAACCTGTGAAGAGAGTCAGTTGGACCATTAGATGATAGAGGAGTTAAAGGGGCACTAAGAGGCGACAAAGCGATAGCGGAGAGACTGAATAAATTCTTTGCTTTGGTCTTTACTGAGGAAGATGTAGGGATGTTACCCATGACTGAAGTGGTATTTAAAGGTGCGGAAGAATTGAAGGAAATATCGATGCATCGGGAAGATGTATTACAACTATTAGATAAACTGAAGAGTAGCAAATCACCTGGGCCGGATGGTATACATCCAAGGGTGTTGAAAGAACTGAAATATGAGATTGCAGACCTGCTATTAGTAATCTGTGAACTATCATTAAATTCATCTCTAATACGTGAAGATTGGCGGATCGCCAATGTAACACCAGTTTTTAAAAAGGGTTCGAGGGGTGATCCGGGAAACTACAGACCGGTGAGCCTCACGTCAGTACCGGGAAAAATGGTAGAATCCATCATAAAGAATAAAATTACTCAACATGTAGATAGTCATGGCCTAATGGGAGACAGCCAACATGGCTTTAGACAAGGAAGATCTTGTCTTACTAATCTGTTATGTTTTTTTGAAAGTGTGACTAAACAGGTGGACAAAGGTGAGTCGGTTGATATAGTGTATCTGGACATTCAGAAAGCCTTTGACAAGGTCCCTCATCAGAGACTTTTGGCAAAACTAAAGAGTCATGGGATAGGAGGCAGTGTACTACTGTGGATCAGGAACTGGTTAAAAGATAGAAAGCAGAGGGTTGGGCTAAATGGCCAATTTTCCCAATGGAGAAAGGTGAATAGTGGTGTACCCCAGGGATCTGTGCTGGATCTGCTGCTTTTTGACATATTCATAAATGACCTGCAAAGGGGAATAACGAGTGAGGTTATCAAATTTGCAGATGACACAAAACTATTTAAAGTTGTTAAAACCCAAGAGGATTGTGGAAAATTGCAAGAGGATCTTGATAAACTGGAAGACTGCGCATCAAAATAGCAGATGAAATTTAATGTGGACAAGTGCAAAGTTATGCACCTAGGGAAGAACAACCCAAACTATGGTTACACGATGCAAGGTTCCACATTAGGAACCACCACCCAGGAAAAAGATTTAGGCGTCATTGTGGATAACATGTTAAAACCCTCGGCCCAGTGTGCAGCGGCAGCCAAGAGAACAAATAGAATGCTAGGTATCATAAGGAAAGGAATGGAAAATAAAACAAAAGATATTATAATGCCTCTATACCATTCAATGGTGAGACCGCACCTTGAATATTGTGTGCAGTTTTGGTCGCCGTATCTTAAAAAGGATATAGCGTTATTAGAAAAGGTTCAGAGAAGAGCCACTAAAATGGTAAAGGGGATGGAAGGATACTCCTATGAAGAAAGGCTAAAAAGGTTAGGGCTCTTTAACCTGGAAAAGAGACAGCTGAGGGGAGATATGATAGAAGTCTATAAATTAATGAATGGATTGGAACGGGTAAACATAGATCGACTGTTTATGTTATCAGAATATAGGAAGACTAGGGGACATGCAATGGAGCTACAGGGTAAACTATTTAAGACTAATAAAAGAAAATATTTTTTCACTCAACGTGTAATCAAACTCTGGAATTTGTTACCGGAGGATGTAGTAAAGGCTGTTAGTGTAGCTGGGTTTTAAAAAGGTTTGGACAAGTTCCTGGAGGAAAGATCCATAAACCATTATTAAGAAGGGACCCAGGATATCAATGCTTGACCTAGTACAAGCATTGCAGAACCTGTGTCTTTTGGGGAAACTGCTAGGTACATTTGACCTAGATTGGCCACTGTTGGAAACAGGATACTGGGCTTGATGGACCTTGGTCTGACCCAGTATGGCATATCTTATGTTCTTATGGCCCTCGATGTCGAAGTTGACCCTGGAGGCTGAGCCGATCCTTGAAGCCTTTCAGGTTCGAGTCGATCCTCTGCCGAGGTCTCACTCGGCCTCCCGTTCGAGATCCAGGTTGTCGGTGTCGGAGACTTCAATGCCTAACAAGCCCCTCAATTCCTCCTTGGAGCCGTCAGCAAGGGAAACCGAAGATGAGGAGTCTCCGGATACCCGCCGACATAGGGACATCCCTTCCTATTCCCCGGTATCCGAGCCTCGGAGAATGTCCCCCTCCGGTGGACATGAGGTTCTTGGACTTTGTGCGGGAGATGTCCAAGGCTTTGGCATTCCCCACGGAGTCCGAGGAGCTCGAGATCCTCCAGATTTAGGCCCCTCTCGGGAGGCTCTTACTGTATCCGTGCCTCCGAACCTGGGACGACTAATGCTCCGTAATGTGGGAGACACCGGCATCGGCGCTGGTGATCAGCAAACGGCTCGACTCGATGTATCGAGTCTGCTAAAGCCCTGGATTTCAAAAGTCACAACAGACGCACAAGTTGAGGATTCGGCCATGCGCAGGCTGAAGAGCCAGAAGACGCAGTCATCGGTGCCTCCCAGCAGGGAGGCCCGCAACTTGGATGCCCTTGGCAGGAAGTGCTTCCAGGGTGCAATGCTGAATTGTCTGATCCAGGCATACCAGCTGTACATGTGCATGTACCTGAGGGACCTGGCAAAGGAACTCGCTGGGTTTTCGGCTGGTCTCTCCGAGGAGCTTTTGCAGCGCTTCAAGGGCCTGTCCAAAGCCATCTGTGAGTGCTCGAAGTTTATATCTCGGGTGGCCTATAATGGGTTCGAGTCGGTGGCATGGGTAGCCGCAGCTGGCATTGGTGCACGCCACCAGGCTTGGCTGTAGTCGTTGGACCTCAAATAATGGGTTCATGACAAGTTGGTTGATGTCCCATGCCAAGGGGAGAATCTCTTTGGCAAACCCATGACCGACAAGGCCGCAGATCTGGAGACCGAGTACATGATGAGGACACTGCTCTCCAAGAAGATCTCTGCCCATTCTCTCAAGAAGGGCTCGGGTAAAAAGCCCTTCCTAATCGTCTCTCCAGTCCAATCCCTGAATGCTGGGTTGTGCTCCTCTTCCTGCAGCTTGGAGACTGAGTCTGTCAACCTCTTGATGACATCAGGATATATATAGCACTGGCACCACTCACCAGCCTCAGTACTCAGTCTCCAAGCGCAGCTGGAGAGAGCAGCACGCTAGCAGTGTCAGTCTGCTGGAGAGGCATTAGACTTAGAGGAGTTTTGGTTTTTATTTGAGCCCTTCTTGTGGTTTATTTTTTTCTTTTTATCCCTGTAGTTAGTTCCTTTCTGGGTTCTCCCCCCTTCCCTTCCTCTCCGGGTGAGGAGGCTTGCGGCGACCCGGGCTGTTTAAAAAAAAAAAAAAAAAAAAAAAAGAATAAAAGAAGAAGTAGAAGAAGGAGCAAGTTGAGCGGCATCAGAGACCAGCTGTCTTGGTGGTTAATCTGCCGGGAGTCTCCTCGCTGAAGAAGGGCCTCCGGTTCGGTTCCCCGCATCGTGCCAAAGCTCCGAGGTGGCTGAGCACGTGGGCGGGAAGGTAGTGCAGACGGCTCTTCTCGCGCCAGAAGGGAAAGCGCATAGAAGAGCTCTGCCAGGAGAAGCAGGTAGGGAGGCCAGCTTAAGCCGCGTGCTTTGCGGCGGACTCGTGCCGCGGCTGGGATAGAACAGCTGATAGCAGGAGCTCTTCCCCGCGGAGGCCTTCGCGCATGCTCTTTTTTTCGGCACGCCAGGCTTTGGTGCAAGGGGGGGAGGAGGAGAGGAGAAACAGCTTTGTTTTTTGCTTTGTTCTCCTGCCGTTTCGGCAGGGAATGAAGGGGGGGGGGGGGGAATCAGATTTGGAATATTTTTTTGCACATTTTGATTTCTTCAATATGTATATAGTTATTTGGGTGTTGTGATATAGACAAGGAATTGAGATATAGAATTGAGATATAGACAAGGCTTTTTTTTTTTTTAACAACAGAAAGAAAAGAAGAAAGAGAGATTTAAGCTGAAGGAATTTGCCTGCTCGCCCGCGGTGCCTTGTCTGTGGGGCTCGCAGGGGGACGGTGTCTGAGGCCGGAGTGTGCAGGGGTTGCGCACTCGAGGCCACCTCGGTGGAGCAGGATTCTCAGACAACTGATATTTTACTCCCAACAGCTTCTGGGGCTATGGAGGCAGGAGAAGCGTTGGAGGAGACCTTGGGAGAGGGATCCCTGCCACCATTGCCGCTGGGGCAGCAGGTGCCTTCGCATCCACTTCCCAGTACTTCCTCGGTGGAGGGAGGCCTATGCGGTTTTTCCCCGGAGTTTGTGCTTTTGTTGCAATGACAAATCTTTCTGCATGCGTCAGCAGGAGGGGCTGGGAGGCTCTCGTAGGTGGCAGGGTGTTGATAAACCTCTCTCGGAGACGCGTCTCCCTTCCAAGTGGGCCAGAATTGAGAAAGAGGAGCTTGTTTCCCCTGATTCTGAGATTCTAGAATCAGATAGAGAATTGGGGGAAGAGGAAGAGCTCGAGGAAGGCGAGATCCCGGAGGAACAGGCGAGAATAGTGAGGGGTTTTCGCCGGGAGGAGTTACCTGCGTTGATTGATGAATCATTGAAGGTATTTAACATGTCCATGGGAGTCCAAGGTGAGGATCCATTGATTCAAGCGGTCTGGAAGTTTCAAAAAGTTTTCCCGGTCCATAAGGTAGTCTTGCATATGATTCAAGAGGAGTGGGATCAGCCGGAGGCCGGTTTAAGGGAGGTACACTCCATGTCGCGTTTGTACCCCTTGCCGAAAGCGGAAAAGGACTTGTTGAAGTCTCCCAGGATTGATGCGGCGGTGGCGGCCGTGACCAAGAAGACTACCATTCCTGTAGAGGGCAGTGCAGCGCTAAAGGATGTCCAGTACAGGAAGTTGGACACTTTGCTAAAGCAGGCCTTTGACATCAGTGCCATGGCCCTCCAGGCTTCGGTATGCGGTGCCTGGGTGGCCCGAGCTTGCTTGAGGTTGTCCCAACAGCTGCAGTTATCTGGTGAGTCGCAGTCAGGGTCTCAAGTGGAGGCGGCATGATTGGAGTCCGGAGCGGCATATCTGGCGGACAGCCAGTATGACCTTATTAGGAGTTTATCAAAGAATATGGCTTCTGTGGTGGCGGCCCGCCGGTATCTTTGGCTCTGTAATTGGGTGGCAGATTCTTCCTCCAAGGCTCGCCTTAGCAGGCTTCCATTTAAGGGGAAGCTGCTGTTTGGAGAGGACTTGGACAAATTGGTGAAGGACCTCGGAGAGTCTAAAGGGGGCAGGCTTCCAGAGGATAAGCCAAAGCTGGGTCGTTTTGCGCCTACAGGTCGTTCTCAGCTGAGGGAGGGCCAGAGGTCTAGACCGGTCCGTCAGAACCCTTTTCAAAGGGGACGTTTCCCCTCCAGAAATCAGGGTTTCCGTGGGTTTCGAGGGGCAGGAAGAGGTTTTGGGGCCTCTTCAGCCTCCTCAGGTCAGCGGAAACCACAATGAGATAATGGGGGCTCGGGGGGGGGGGGGAGTGCTGCTGGTAGGGGGGTGGTTGTGGGAGTTCCTTCCCTCCTGGGCCCGGGTCACGTCCGACCGGTGGGTGCTGGAGGTGGTGCAATTTGGTTACGCCCTAGAGTTTGCAAGTCCAGTCCACCCCTCGTTCGTTCAGTCTCCCTGCAGGACGGTTGCCAAGCGGGCGGCGGTAGACGAAACTCTGGCAAGACTGGTGGCGTTGAGGGCAGTTGTCCCAGTGCCAGAGGACCAACGCGGTTGCGGTCGGTACTCGATTTACTTTGTGGTCCTAAAGAAGGAAGGTTCCTGGCGACCGATACTAGACCTGAAATGGGTCAATCGGTGTCTCCGGGTATCGCACTTTCAGTTGGAAACTCTCAAATCGGTGATAGTGGCGGTGAGGCAAGGGGAGTTTCTGACTTCCCTCGATCTAACCAATGCGTATTTGCAAATCCCCATCAGAGACGTTCATCAGCAGTTTCTGCGTTTTGTGGTTCTGCAAGGTCATTTTCAGTTTCAGGCTTTGCCGTTTGGCCTGGCGACGGCACCTTGCACTTTCACCAAGGAGATGATTGTGGTGGCAACAGCCCTAAGGAAAGAAGGAATCCTCGTCCATCCTTATCTGGACTATTGGCTGATCAGGGCCAAGTCCAAGGAGGACAATTTGAAGGCAACGGCAAGGGTAGTAGCTCTTCTGCAAAGTTTGGGGTGGGTAATCAACCAGTCAAAGAGCAGGTTGGTGCCCGCTCAGGAGATCGAGTATTTAGGGGCAAGGTTCAACACAATCGTGGGCAAGGTGTTTTTGCCGGTTCAGCGAGCGAAGTGTCTACGACGTCTGGTACAAGAGTTTGCAGCGCGCAAGGCTCCCTCAGCTTGGCATTATCTTCAGGTGCTAGGGACCATGGCGGCGACGATGGACCTAGTTCCCTTTGCCAGGGCCCATATGTGGCCTCTTCAGAGGTCCCTTCTGAGGCGCTGGTCCCATCAGAGACACTCACTGTCACTGACTCTACCCTTGACAGCAGCGGCCAAGGAGTCGCTATGCTGGTGGCTCTCTCCGGGGGTTCTGGAGAGAGGAATGCCCCTCGAGACTCCTCAGTGGATACAGGTGAAGACGGATGCGAGCCTGTCGGGCTGGGGGGCGCACTGCGAGGGTCATTTTGCCCAAGGAGTCTGGACTTTTCAGGAGTCGCAATGGCCCATCAACAGGTTGGAGTTACGGGCAGTGATGAGGGCTCTCGGAGCTTTCCAGCATTTGGTGCGCGGGAGCGCGGTCAGGGTTCTCTCGGATAATGTGACGGCGGTGGCCTACATCAATCGGCAGGGCGGCACAAGCAGCCGTCTCTTGGAGGAGGAGGCGGAAAGTCTCTTGGCGTGGGCCAAGGATCATCTGGTAGCCTTATCGGCTCAGCATGTCGTCGGAGTGGAGAACGTCACAGTCGACTACCTCAGCAGGCACAAGGTAGATCACGGCGAGTGGGAGCTTAACCAGGACGTCTACGAGCAGGTAGTGCACCGGTGGGGCCCACCAGTGATGGACCTGATGGCACGCTGGGAGTCAGCCAAAGCAAGCAGATTCTTCAGCAGAAGGAAAGAGCGAATGTTGGAGGGGCTGGTTGCCTTAGTTCAAAGGTGGCCCACGGAAGGGTTACTGTATGTGTTTCCTCCTTGGGCACTCATAGGCAGAGTTTTACAGAGGATAGAATCCCATCAGGGGTTAGTATTCCTGATAGCTCCAGACTGGCCACGGCGACCATGGTATGCCGAACTAGTTCGGTTATTGGCGGATTATCCGTGGCGGCTCCCGGTAAGGGAGGACCTCCTCAGGCAGGGACCGGTGAAGATGCCACAGGTGGATCGGTTCTCGCTTACGGCCTGGCTATTGAAAGGGCAAGGCTGCGTAAGAGAGGGTATTCGGGGGCAGTGATATCAACATTGTTGAAGGTCCGCAAGCATTCTACCTGTTTGGCGTATGTTAGAGTTTGGCGCATTTTTGAGAGCTGGTGTGAGGAGCGAGGTAAGAGGCCCTTGGCGGTGTCGGTCTCTGAAGTCTTGGATTTTTTGCAAGATGGCCTTGAGAAGGGACTAGCTTCCAGTTCTTTGCGAGTGCAGCTGGCGGCTATTGCTTGCTATAGGGGCAAGGTTAAGGGCACAGCGTTAGGCCAACACCCCGATGTGGTGAGATTTCTTAAAGCAGTGGGGCGTATGCGGCCTCGTCGAAGTGTGGTGGTGCCTCCTTGGGATCTTAATTTGGTGCTAGATTTTCTGGTCGGGGCACTGTTCGAACCACTTGAGCAGTCTTCGCTGAAGGATTTGACCCTCAAGGCTGTGTTTTTGGTGGCCATTTGCTCTGCTAGACGTGTTTCAGAGTTGCAGGCATTGTCTTGTCATCCGCCTTTTCTCGTTTTCTTTAAGGAAAAGGTGGTATTGAGGACAGTTCCTTCCTTTTTGCCCAAGGTGGTCTCCCCCTTTCATGTTAATCAGTCAGTGTCGCTTCCTTCCTTCGCTGGGGTGGGGCAGAGGGAAGGAGATGCGCCGCTGCGTCTTTTGGATGTTCGTAGAGTTTAGAGGCGGAATCTGAAGTGTACTAAGTCTTCCCGCAAATCGCAGCGTTTGTTTGTATTGTTTGGGGGGCCGCGTAAGGGGAAGCGGCGGCCAAGGCCACTATTTCAAGATGGATCAGGCAAGTTATTGCCTCAGCTTTTATTCTTAAGGGCAGGCAGGTTCTGGTGGGATTGCGAGCTCATTCCATTCGGGCTCAGGCCACGTCTTGGGCGGAGTTTAGTTTGGTTCCTCCGTTGGATATCTGCAGAGCGGCCATTTGGTCGTCTCTGCACTCTTTTGCTAAGCACTATCGTTTAAATGTGCAGGCGGCGGCAGATGCCGGGTTTGGGAGAGCGGTGCTTCGTCTGGTTTGGCAGGCCCATCCCAAGCTTGAACTGCTCTGTTACATCCCAGCATTCAGGGACTGGACTGGAGAGATGATTAGGAAGAAGTAATTAGACCTTACCTGCTAATTAGTGTTCCTGAAGAGTCTCCAGTCCAGTCCATGATCCCTCCCAAGGTATTCAGTGCCGGTTCGAAGCAGTTCCGGAAGGGGAACTGGTTTAAGAGTCTGTGAACGCCAGGGTTGCTTGAAGGGTTCTGGTGTCGGGGCGGATTGGACCGAAGCGGAACCCTGCTGTAGGTAGAGAGATGTATCCTGTTAGGCTTTCCTAAGGGCTTTGGTCAGGTAAGCCTCCTCCTTCTCCCTTTTTGGGGGGCGGGGGGGTTTTCAGCTCCTTTCAGGGAATGGGAGGGGCTGTGTTGTAGTAAGGTTATAGTTGTAGTTCTATTTGTCTCTCCTTTAAGTTTGCTTTGTCAACAGGATAACTGAGGCTGGTGGGTGGTGCCAGTGCTATATATCCTGATGTCATCAAGAGGTTGACAGACTCAGTCTCCAAGCTGCAGGAAGAGGAGCACAAACCAGCATTCAGGGACTGGATTGGAGACTCTTCAGGAACACTAATTAGCAGGTAAGGTCTAATTACTTCTTATCTCCAGGAACAAGCAGGAATGAGTCTTCACATATGGGTACGTCGGTACCGACGGAGCCTGCGCGGGAACGCTCCCCAGCGTCCAATCAGAAAGCTTTTGGGAGCATCCCTCAGCGCCTGCGTGCTGCCTTCCCGCCTTTCCAACTGTCTCTCCTCAGTTTTCATTTTTCCGCGGAGCCGGCAGGACGTCCTCCTGTCACCGCAGAAAATTCTTATTTTTTATTTTTAGTTTTCTTGTGGTCGCGGCTGTCTTCCCGACGCCACCGGTACCGCCCGTGTTTTTCTTTTCTTCTTGTAAGATTTTCCTTTTCAACGGAATATTTTTTCTTCATAGTGTCACGGGGTCTTAGGCCTTTCAGGCCTCCCCTATTTTACCTTCATGGCCACGAAATGTTCAGTTTGTGGCGGTACAAATTTATGTTTAGACCCTCGAAGTCGGTGTCTTACCTGTTTGAGTCCTGACAACAGTTTGGTGAGAAGACATCTTCAACATCGAGAATCCCTCGATACACGGTTGCCCTCCAACTTTGGGGCACCGTCCCCTTCTTCTTCCACTTTGATTCACAAACAGTCTGTTAAGACTAGCCAGTCCTTGAGTGGTACGTCTCATGCACAGCATGTAAACAGCTCCGGTTTTGCCCTCGATGGCCTCCTGGCTTCAAAACCCCGACGAGAGTCTTCGGTCTCCAAAGCGGATAAGGGGTTTTAGGTTCTTCCTGGGGTTCACCCCCCACAGAACATACCTGAGCCGTGCACGGTGGTGGCATCTGCATCGAGCTGTACCGATACCCCTGCATCGGCACTGGTGTTGGATGAAACACTCCTCACCAGGGATCGTCATCTGGCCTCCTCGGTGCCTTCAGGACCGATGGATACGTCCCAGATTGTCTTTCCCTTATCGGTTCCAACACCGATACTGCCACCTATGTCGGTACCCTCCAGATGTGCATCGATAGCCTCGCTTCCTTTGATGCCGAGTCTGGAATCGATCTCCAGTTTGGAGGACTGGGTACCGACTTGCCTTGGTACCGTCTCGGGGTGGTTCCGAAGGCTCGGTTCCGATGACTCGGATCCGCAACTCTCGGTTCCCCTGAGGCCGCTTGAGTTGCCACTGGTAGACCTTCATTCACCGGTATCGGACACGGTACCGAAGTCGGTACCGATGTCTTCATTACCCTCACAGTCGGTTCCTTCCATGCTTCGCTTCTCAGGCTCCTTATGGTTAGGCATTTGATATTCCGCCCTTTATGTATGCATCAGAGCGGTTTACATGTATATACTAATAGGTACTTTTTTATTCCCTTGTCCCCCGAAGGGCTCACAATCTAAGTGTACCTGAGGCAATGGAGGGTTAAGTGGCTTGCCCAAGGCCACAAGGAGCAGCCATGGGACTAGAGACCTCAGTCCCTCCGGCCTGAGGTTACTTGTCCCCATGTGGGAATTGAACCCCCAGCCCTCTGGCCTGAGGTAACCTGTCCCAACCACTGAGCCACTCCTCCCTCCCTTACCCTCCTTACCCTCGATGCCGAGTTTGGAATCCATTTCTAGTCTGGAAGACTGGGTACCAATAGATTTTAGTACCGACACCGATCGATACTGGTGGCTCGGTACCGAGGATAGCAGCCGGAGGTTTTCGGTTCCCTCGATACCGATTGAAGTATCACCGATGACTACTCCGATGTCTTTGTCGAGCCCGACTCCGACATCGGTACCGGTATTGACCTCAGTACCGGTATCCACAGTAGCATCGTGGCAAACTCCTACCAGGTTTTTTACAACAGCATCGCTTCATTCTATACCAAGCTTGGAGTCGATACCTGGCATGGACATTGTGGTAAGGACGGTTGCTGTTCCTGACAACCAGTCCAAGCAACCATCCCTTAAACATTCCACACTGCACCCTGCAGGATCTTCTATTTCTATATCTCTGGATAACTCTGTGCGTGCTCAGGCTACTTCTTTAGATCTAACCTGTCCAAGGGAGATCCCTGTTGGGGATCCCTCTTTTCAGAGTTTCCTCCTGGATATAGCAAGATCCCTTGCCATTCCTATTCCAGGACATGATCCTGTACCAGGCTCTGTTTCCACCAAAGCAAAGGACAACATAATGCTTCCTTTGCATCATTCCTTGCAGGATCTCCTTCTAGGAATGTGGGAAACACCTTTAAGGGTACTCCCACCTCCCAGAGCAACTGATCTCTTATATCAGGTGCCCCCCTCTCCAGGGTTCCAAAAGACTCAACTTCCTCATCATTCCATAGTAGTGGAATCAGCAATGATGGGGATAAAGAGTAAGAAAAAGCACTCTTCTTATCCGCCAGGTTGTGAGTCTAAGACACTAGATTCCTTTGGACGTCAAACCTTCCAGACATCTATGCTTTCTGCAAGAATTCTCTCATATATTTTTTATATGAGTCTTTCTCTTGAGGAGGTCACAAAGCAATTACATCTTTTGACTCCTTTCCTTTCAGTTTCCAGGAGTACAGACTATTCCTCACTGCTTAAGCATATCCAGAATATCTCTTGGTTTCTTTCTCGTGCTTCCCTAGACTCTTTTGAGTCTGTTAGCAGGACTTCTGCTATAGCTATAGGGGCACGACGTAGAGCCTGGCTCCAAGCTTCAGATTTGGCCAAGTGGGAACAACAACGACTGAGACATACTCCTTGCACTGGAGAAAATCTTTTTAACAAGGAGTCTTTACGTCAGGTTACTCAGTTGTCCACTGATTTACCTGTTCCTAAGGGTTCTTCTACACCTTCTTCTGTCCCAGTAAGTAGGAAATGTCCTACCAAACTTTCTTCCCACAGGAGAAGGTGGTTTTATTCCTCACTTGCCCATCATACAGATGTTCCCCTACAGGGGAGCCATCGTCCTGATCTGAAGAATCCAACCTCTCACCAGGCTCAGCAAACCCGGCCTCTGCAGGGTTTCTGATCAGTCATCATCAAATGCTGGTGACTCTTGGGGTTAGAATCTACAGTTGCTTCTTCTCAATAGAGGCAATCCACTGTTTCATTCTAACCCCTACACATGGATCTCTTTCCAAAGACATCCATTTTTTCTATATTTCTATGAGCTGTCAGGATGTTCATGCCTATAGGTTACAGGTTTCTCCTCTTTTCCTGCTAAGGAAAGAGGTCTGACCACTATTAAATGGTAGTTCCTGTGCCAGCATGTATTTTTCCTTTCTATAGACTTACTACTTGGTAAGTCTTCTTCAGCTCCATTCTCTTCACCCTCTTACCAAACCTTTTCCTCTGTAAGAGCGGAATTAATTACAGAGGGCTTTTTTCTTCAGCCTCTCTAGTTTTCTCACTTTCCAGTGTGGAGTTTTCCTCTCTGAGTCACCTCCTCTGTTTTAATCTTACTTTGGGACAGCTTATCAGACATGTCCAGAGTTTCTACTCCTGTTCTGTCTGTTCTTTCTGTTTTTCAACAGTAAGATTCTTTCTGCTATCTTGCTAGCAGCTGTCTATATAAATAGTCCTTTCCACACATGTTTTTTTTATAGTTCTCTGCATAATACTATTAATTTGAAATGTTCTTCTATTCATTGATGAGTATAGTAGCAACATTCCATTTTTTAATGATTAGCATAATGTCATGCTTTTATACATCTGCATACATATACCTTCACTCCTAGGTATACATGTTTTAATATATATTTTTACACTTATTTTATCATGAGTTCTCTTTATTAGTATTAATGTGTCACAGTATTGTGTATTACTCATGGTTTTTATTATTATATTATTATCATTTTATCCATTCACTTTTACATTTATATCATTTTGTACATTGGTTCTTAATATTTATTTTATTATTATTTTAATTATTTATTATCTATTTATTGGTCTTATATGATATTACACATTTTACATTTTTCATTTTTTAAGTCTTTAGCTTGTTTTTCTCTTGTAGCTATTATATAGTGATTCGACCAAATTGTCTTAATGAGACATTTCATCTGACACAGCACTGGTAGGTTATTATATTTATGTATTCTCAGGCTTGTATCTGTGTTCACTTTTAGCAGTAACACTCTTCGTGTAGTGTATTTGTTCAAAATCACCCACCCCTTTGGTTATATAGGCTATAAATACATGTCTGTCAGATATTAATTCTCATTTGTATATGTACATCGATTATTTATTATTTTCCATTATTCATTAATCAGGTCTCATAGTCCTCAATGGTTTAAATGATTGGTTGGTTTTTGTCTCGGCCCTTCTTCTTCTTCTTATTGTTATTATTATTATTATTTTTTTTTTTTTTATTTCTACATTTCCTTGCATGTCCCTTGGGATTTATTTATTTATTTATATTTCATATTTTTTATCTTCTTATTATTTTTATATATTTATTCATTTATGATTTTTATGATGCTGTTTTTGAGATATATTGTTATACATATTTCTTTATTGTTTTATATTTATCATATTTTGTTTTTAACATTGTTCATTTTTATGGTAGCTGTATGTCTCCCGAGGAAGGCATTTGCCGAAACGCGTAGGGACTATCATCAATAAAGCAGTCTGGTCCAAACCTACTTCTCTTGCTCCGTTTGTTCCTCCTTCTACCTGCAAGAGTTACGCTCCTCCCCTCGTTACTTTCCTGTTTGGAGCCATGTTCTCTCCTTGGCAAGGTGTCTTGAGCTACAAAGAAGATGATCTTAAAGGTTTGCTCTCCGAGGACCCCTTCTATACCGAAGAGGAAGCGGTCCCGGATTTAGAAGACGAATGGAGAGAACTGGTTTGGTTGACGCAGAAATATGTAAGAGAAGAATTACATGCAGCTTCCTTACTTGAATACTGCAGAAGAAAGACTATTCCCAGAGGACTTAGGGTGCAGAAGGCACCCGGAATGTTTAAAGATGATAATGTTTTTATGACTAATTGGATAAAAATTTTAAATAAATGCTCATTGGATCTTATGATCCTTTTAATTAACACTTCTAAATGAAGGGCCGAGACACTCAAACCACAGATAGATTCAAAAATTGATAATCTTAAGAAGAAAGATGCTCAGTTTGAATTGGAGAAAAATAAGTTTGATAAAAACAACCTAGATTATAGAAAATCTATTAAAGAGGCTAAGATCAAAAAACTTAAAAGAGATGATGAGGACTATAAACAAAACACTGTATACTACTGGCCTTATAGTAAGTCAGATCATAAAGATAGGAAAAGGAGCACTTCTTTTAGGAGACCATATAGATCACCCAGACCACACTATTCTCCTAGATCACCCCGTAATATATCAAAGACTAATATAAAAGATAAACAACCAACAAGACGTAGATCCATATCAGCTACTCCAGAAATAGAAAGGAGTAATAAAAGGTCACGGCATCACTCAAAAGATAACATTGAAGCATCTGCTCCCCTCTTTCCTACTCAACCACGGTCTCCTGTGGCACAACATCATAGGCACAATCATAAGCGGGATTTTCATATGGACGCTCTTTGGGCAAAAGGCAGAAGAGATGCATCTCTAAGATCACCACCACCTCGTCCACCGAGGTACAGAAATCAACAACCAAGACAGTACTCGCCGCAGGAAAGAAGGCACAGTCAGGGAATGATGGCCAAAAGACACCTAGATTGGGACCTGTAGATGCAGTCATTAATTTATCCACATACTCGTTAACAGACCTTGAACTCCAGGTCTTAAATAAGGGTCTTTCCTTTGTTCCCACCAAACGTCATGATAAGTTTTTAACACATGTGGAACTTTATAAGTTTTTTCGTAAGCTTAAAATCATTGATTATTTTGATAAAAACCCTTCTTCCTCTTTGGATCCTTCTGTAGTTAAGAAACCATCCACTTGGCTCCCCCCATCCATCCCAGATCCCATGAAAATATGCCTATGAAAATATGGTTTTTGCCAGAGTTAATGCACTATATAAAACTAAACAAAAGAAATCATATTACAACCTTACAACCTCACTAAAATCGGCATTAAAGGGTCTTCGATCTAATCAGCCCATAATAATAAAGCCCGCCGATAAAGGTGGGGCTATTGTAGTACAGGACAGAACTGCATATATAGCAGAGGTTAACCGTCAACTGAACGACACTACATTTTATCAAAAGATTTTCGATGATCCTGCAAGTACATTACAACAGAAAGTTGACAATTTACTATATATTGGGAAAGAGGCAGGTTACTTAACATCTAAAGAAATTTCTTTCCTCACTGTTATCCATCCTATAACACCTACAATTTACATGCTTCCAAAAATACACAAATCCATGCATAATCCTCCTGGCCGACCAATTGTTTCAGCCAACGGCTCACTTTTCGAACCTCTTTCCAAATTTTTGGATCTGTTTTTGCGTCCATTTGTCTCTTAGCACCCTCTTATGTCAAGGATTCCACTCATATCATCAATATTCTTAATGATTTTGAAGGTTATCATGATGGCCTCATTTTATTAACATTGGACATTAATTCCTTATATACAAATATTCCACAAGAAGCAGCTTTAGAAGTGCTAGCAAATGTATTAATTCAAAGACCAAAACCGGTTCGTGTTCCCACTTTTTTTCTCACACAGTTGGCCTCTTTAGTTATGTCAGAGAATTATTTTATTTTTAAAGGTCTTTTTTACAAACAGGTAAAAGGGGTTGCCATGGGTTCGCCCATGGCTCCTGACGTAGCAAATCTTTATGTATCCTAATTTGAGAATAAGTTTTTGTCCTTTCATCCATACAAGAAATACATCCGACTCTGGAAACGTTATATCGATGATGTGCTTGTAATTTGGGATGGCCCTGAAGACACCTTACACTCCTTTCATATTTGGCTTAACACATTAGATTCCAAACTACAATTTGAGGGAACGTACAGCTTAGAATCCATTCCATATCTTGACATCATGATCAAGAAATCAGACAAGGGCTTTGTCACTGATTTATACAGGAAATCAACTGACAGAAATACCTTTCTTACATATGATAGTTGCCATAACACTTCCTTCAAGCAGAATCTCCCTGTCGGTCAATTCCTTAGAATTAAGCGGTTGTGTACTAATAATATTGATTTTGAGAAACATGCCACGGATTTATACCGGCGTTTTGAACAACGTGGATATCCTAATAAATGTATTCATAGAGCATATCAGAGAGCATCAGCCACAGATCGCCCAACACTTCTACAGAATACAGTACGGTCACAAACAGATAGGGTCACTTGTCCTCTCACATTTTCATCATATTCCAAGACTATCACGGACATTTTGAAACAAGAATGGGATCTTATCTCCGTTTTACCTGCCTTTCAATCAAAACGTCTAATGATATCATATAAACGGGCGCCTAATTTAAGTCATTTTTTAGTCCCCTCTGCTCTCACTGCCCCTCGGCCCACTCTCAAAGTGAGAGGTCACTATAGTTGCGGTAATTGCTCTGTCTGCCTTCATGCTATTACAACTAAGAATTGTTTCATACATAAATCCACGGGTCATAAAATCATCATAAATCATTATTCTAACTGCAAGACCATTAATGTTATTTACCTAATTTTATGCCCCTGTGACATGATCTATATAGGTAAAACTCTACGACAAATACGGACACGTATCATTGAACACAGGAGCAATATTCAGAGACAACTTGTTGAAAAACCATTAGTCTCGCATTGGTTAGAGAAGGGCCATAAGGTTAGTGACTTAAAATTTTTAGTCATTAAGACTGTTATTCCACACTGGCGCGGAGGAGATATTAATAATACTTTACTTAAGTTAGAACAACGTTTTATTTTTGAGTTAAATAGCCTGGAACCGTCTGGGCTTAACCAAGAGAGTGGTCTCTCCGTTTTTTTATGAATTAGTTTTTAAATTCTGTTTCAACATACATATTTTCATCCTTTTTGGACATGTTACATTGTATCCTAATAAGATTTGCAGTCTCATTATCGTTACCACCTCGTCCAGCACTTATTACTTATCGTTTTATCTTTTCCCAGGTTGTTATTCATCCTTACCTACGTTTGCAGTTCTCAATATAATGGTGTATTTCTACATGATTAATACAATATCAATCATTAACCTAAGTCAAATTATGTTTGTTTGCACACTCTGCTTTCTCCTATCCTTTCAATTGATGTTTTTCTAGCGTTTTTATTTCCCTTCTTTTATGATGATGTTATTAATTAATGCTTATTTTGCAATTACACTCCACTTTATTCACATTTCCCTTGATTCACCATGCGAGTCCCCTATACTATTATTTCTCCAGGACCAAGCAGGAAGTCAGTCCTCACATATGGGTGACGTCGGCGCCGACGGAGCCCTCGCGGAGCAATTTTCCCCAGCTTTCAAAGAAAGCCTTTGGGAATTGCAGCGCGCATGCGCGGTCGCCTTCCCGCCCAAGGGTGCCATCTTAGCCAGTCTTCTTTTTTCCGCGGAGCCCTACAGACGTACCCGTCGTGTCCCCGCTAAAAAAGTTGATTTTCGTGAGTTTTTCTCTTTTTTCAATTCGGTTCGACGCCGGTCGTTTTCCTGCGAGTCCTTCTCTTATTTTTCGGTTTTTCTGATTTTGGTCAGTTTCGTTTTCGGTTTTTTCGCTGGCAGCCCGGTCCTTTGACCTTGCAGGGGCCCTTTTTCCCCCGATGGCTGCCAGTGGTTTCAAGCGGTGTGGTCAGTGTGACAGAAATATGTCACTCACTGACACACACGATAATTGCCTCCGCTGCCTAGGCCCGGATCATGAGGAAATGATCTGTGGAGCCTGTGGCAAAATGTCCTCCAAAGCGTTGAGGAGTCGGCGGCATCAGCGGGATAGAATCTTCGCTGACCCCAGCCGTACCCGGACCTCGTCGGAGGCCTCGGCATCCAGAGGCTCCAGCTCTGACCATCGCCGAAGCTCCTCCGACAGGGGTTCTCCCTCCGGAGACCATCGACGGAAGACAGAACCCGCGAGGGCGGTGTCGGTGGACGCTCCTGGCTCCGCGAGGGCCAGGTCGCATAGCCCCGACAGCCGTCCCAGGTCTTTGGAGAAGGAGCACCTCCCGAAGCGACCTCGCCTGGAGTCGGAGTTGCCTGCTCGGGTAAGTCCTGTGGTCCTTCTGGACTCGCCTCCGAGAGGTCCGACATCGGGCCCGACGCCGTCGGGGCCCGAGTCGGGGGCTGCTGGGTCACCTGAGGTCGGACTCAGGTTGACGGCCTTGGAGAGCAGACTATCTGCCTTCACTGATCGCTAGCCTCGCTGGCGCCGCTGCCCCGACCGCCGGGACGTCTACGTCTAAGTCGACCCCGGAGACCGAGCCGATCCTCGAGTCCATGCGAACTCGAGTCGATCCTCGGTCGAGGTCACCCTCGGCCTCCCGTTCGGGACCGAGGTCGTCGCCGCCGACTCCCTCGGCGTCGGGGCGGCCGACGCCTCCGCCTGCCCGAGCCGACCCCACCGATTCCTCCTCGGAGTCGGCCTGGGAGTCTGAAGAGGAGGAGTCACCTGATTCCTTTCGGACTCGGTGTGTCCCCTCGGACTCACCTGAGTCCGAACCTCGGAAACAGTCCCCTCCGGAGGATGCCCGGTTCTCGGACTTCGTCAAGGATATGGCCAAGGCTTTGGCCTTCCCGGCGGATCCCGAGGAGGAGCCTCGAGCCGAAGAGCTCGACGCCCTTCAGTACGACTCTCCCGCCCGGGAGCACTTTACTGTACCGGTTCCTCCCATGCTGGAACGACTACTCTTCCGCATGTGGGAGAGTCCGGCCTCGTCGCCGGTATTAAGCAAGCGGGTCGATTCCATCTATCGAGTCCGCAAGAGTCCTGGCTTCCAAAAAGCACAGCTACCACACACCATTCCATGGTAGTGGAATCGGCCATGCATAGGCTTAAGAGCCAAAAGATGCACTCCTCGGTGCCTCCTGGCAGGGAGGCCCGTAACCTGGATGGCCTTGGTAAGAAGTGTTTCCAGGGCTCTATGCTTGCTTGTCGTGTCCAGACCTACCAGCTATACATGGGCATGTATCTCCGAGACCTGGCTAAAGAGATAGCCGGATTCTCCGCTGGTCTGTCCGAGGAACCTTTGCGGAGGTTCCTGGCCTTGACAACTGGTATTCGGGAATGCTCCAAATTCATGTCCCGAGCAGCCTATGATGGCTTTGAAGCATCGGCTCGAGTAGCCGCAGCTGGCATCGGTGCCCGCCGACAGGCTTGGCTTCAGTCATCTGACCTTGAGCCTTGGGTGCAGGACAAGTTGGTCGATGTCCCCTGCAGAGGTGAGAACCTCTTTGGCAAGCCCATGGCCGAAAAGGCTGCACGACTCGAGACGGAGACTCTCACCAGGACTAGGCTTTCTAGGAAGACCTCCGCCCCTTCCCAGAAAAAGAAGGGCTCGGGGAAGAAGTCCTTTTACCCGAGAAAGGCGGCTGCCTATAAACACTACCCACAATATCAGGCCTCCGCAGCTCTCCAACAGGGCCAGCAGGCCAAGGGACGGGGTAACGGGTCCCGTAGGCAGCAAGCCCCCAAGCCTGCACCACCAGCCCCTGCTCAGCAGGGTGGGGGTTTTTGACTTCCTCTGCATAGCCTCTCCCCCTCAGCTGGCTCCCCCCAGCACCGGAGGCCGGCTGGTTCACTTCGCCCACAGGTGGTCCAACATCACTTCAGATGCCTTGGTGCTTCAAGTCGTGCGAGAAGGATATCTTCTCCACTTCCATCAGGTCCCTCCCTCTTATTTTCCGGGGGAACCTCCACGACCCCCCTCTGCACAGGGACTTACTCCTTCAGGAGTTAGCAAGTCTTCTTCAGGAACAGGCTGTGGAACCGGTGCCCCACCACCTGAGAGGTCAAGGCTTTTATTCCAGGTATTTTCTGATACCAAAAAGAACAGGAGGCCTCAGACCCATCCTGGACTTGCGCAACCTCAACAAGTTCCTCGTGCGGGAAAAGTTCAAGATGCTTACCCTTGGAATCCTTCTGCCCTACCTCCAGCAGGGAGATTGGCTATGCTCCTTAGATCTAAAGGATGCCTACACGCACATCCTCATCCACCCAAGCCACCGCCAATACCTAAGGTTTGTGGTGGCAGGAAATCACTACCAGTACAGAGTACTGCCCTTTGGCCTGTCCTCCGCACCGCGAGTCTTCACAAAATGCCTCGCGGTGGTGGCGGCCTATCTACGGCTTCACGGCCTCTATGTCTTTCCATACCTCGACGACTGGCTCATCAGAGCATCGTCCTCTCAGGCAGTCACCTATGCCACACAATGCACGGTGACTCTTCTGCAGTACCTGTGCTTTGTCATAAACTTCGCAAAGTCCACTTTGCTCCCCTCACAGGATCTCGAGTTCATCGGCGCAAGACTGCACACTCCTCAGGCACGAGCTTTCCTGCCCCTGGACAGGGCTCAACGGCTCATGGACCTAGCCGGCCACTTTCGCAGCCAGCCCCTGGTCTCCACCAGGCGCTTCCTGAAACTACTCGGCCATATGGCTTCCACCGTCCACGTGACCCCCAATGCTCGCCTGAATATGAGACCTGCTCAATGGTGCCTTCGCAAGCAGTGGCAACAAGCCACAGGCAGTCTGGCCGACTTAGTGCGCATCTCCGGGCCGCTGGCCTCTTCCCTACAGTGGTGGCTTCATCGGCCGAACCTGGTGCTCGGAATGCCGTTTCAGTCGCCTCAGCCGGCTCGAGTGCTGACGACCGATGCTTCCCTCCTGGGTTGGGGAGCGCATTGCCAAGGGGCATGTACTCAAGGTCTCTGGACCGCGTGGGAGTCTGCTCAACAGATCAACTTCCTGGAGCTCAGAGCAATCCGTCTCGCGCTCAAGGCTTTCTCCCACCTGACTTCTCACCAATCCGTCCTAGTCCAGACGGACAATCAAGTTGCCATGTTCTACGTGAACAAGCAGGGGGGCACAGGCTCCCTCCTTCTCTGCCGGGAAGCTCAGAAGCTCTGCTCTTGGGCCGTCAGTCACGGCATTCTTCTCAAGGCAGTTTATCTCCCAGGCCAAGAAAATTGCCTGGCGGACAAACTCAGCAGGATACTCCAGCCGCACGAGTGGCGTCTGGATCCCTTGATAGTCCAGAAACTTTTTCTGAAGTGGAGCCTCCCCACGATGGACCTCTTTGCCAGTCCTCTCAACCGGCAACTTCCTCGCTTCTGCTCTCGTCAGCCACATCCCCTTCGGGTAGCGGCGGATGCTTTTCTGCTCTCATGGTCGGAAAGCCTTCTCTATGCTTTTCCTCCCATCCCGCTAGTCTCTCGAACCCTATTCAAGGTTCTCCGGGACAAAGCGTCCATGATCCTGGTGGCTCCTCGCTGGCCCAGACAGCCGTGGTTTCCACTCCTGTTGCAGTTAGCAGTAGAGGATCCGATCCCTCTGGGGTTTCAACCGGATCTTCTAACACAGGATCAGGGGTCTCTGCTACACCCTAACCTCAGGTCTCTCAACCTAATGGCCTGGCGGCTGAGAGGGTAGTCCTCGCTCCCCTTCTCCTGCCGGCAGAGGTTGAAGAGGTCGTCCTAGCTTCTCGGCGACCTTCTACCCGCAAATGCTACGCCCTCAAATGGCGTCGATTTTCCGTTTGGTGTGCCCAGCAGTCTCAGGATCCCTTCTCCTGCTCGGTGTCGGTGATCTTGCAGTACCTGCTCTACCTCTCTAATCTGGGACTTAAGTCCAACTCCGTCAAAGTCCACCTCAGTGCTCTTTCAGCACACCATGTGCCGGTGGACGGCAGACCTCTTTCCAGCGACCCTCTCGTAGCATGGTTTCTCAGAGGTCTCCTTCTACTTAAACCACCTCTGCGCCCGCCAGCACCTGACTGGGATCTGAATGTGGTTTTACAGCGGATCACCTGTCCGCCTTTTGAACCGATGGCTACCTGTTCTCTGCGTTTTCTTTCGTGGAAAACCTTATTCCTGATAGCCCTCACTTCCGCTAGACGCGTAAGTGAACTGCAGGCCCTCGTGTCTGATCCTCCCTTCACTCGGTTCTACAAAAATAGGGTAGTCCTACGGACTCACCCAAAATTTCTTCCAAAAGTTGTCTCCCCTTTTCACATCAATCAGGAGGTGGTACTTCCAACCTTCTTTCCCAGGCCTCACTCCAGCCGAGCTGAACGAGTCCTGCATACTCTGGACTGTAGAAGGGCATTGAACTTCTACCTTGACCGTACGCGGGAGAACCGTAAAGCTGCTCAGCTTTTTGTGTCTTTTGACCCCAATAAATTGGGGCTCCCGGTCTCCAAGCGTACTCTGTCCATCTGGGTTGCTGACTGTATCGCTTGGGCTTATGGGGCAGCCGGACTCTCCTTAGAAAGTCGAGTCACGGCTCATTGTGTTCGGGCGAAGGCTACGTCAGTGGCTTACCTCCGCTCTGTTCCGCTGGCAGACATCTGCCGGGCCGCTACTTGGTCTTCGAGCCAGACTTTTGCGGTCCATTACTGTCTCGAGAGGGAGTCCCATAGGGACAGTGCTTTCGGACAGGCAGTCCTCCGAAATCTCTTCGAGGTTTGAGCAACTCCTCCCCTCCATCCCGGATGGGGGCTACCGGTGGGTGATAATTCAGTGAAGATTCCTTCCTTCTGTGCCGCTGAGCTAGAGGGAGCTCATTTTTGTGCTTAGGGTCTCCGGTAGCCTTAAGCTTGGGAGTCCCATATGTGAGGACTGACTTCCTGCTTGGTCCTGGAGAAAGCGTAGTTACTCACCTGTAACAGGTGTTCTCCAGGAGCAGCAGGAATCAGTCCTCACAACCCTCCCTCCTCCCCGTGGAGTTGCAATCATCTGCTTAAGTTTTTTTGCATATTTTTATGCTGTCTTTTAGCTATGTCATCAGACTGGCTAAGATGGCACCCTTGGGCGGGAAGGCGACCGCGCATGCGCGCTGCAATTCCCAAAGGCTTTCTTTGAAAGCTGGGGAAAATTGCTCCGCGAGGGCTCCGTCGGCGCCGACGTCACCCATATGTGAGGACTGATTCCTGCTGCTCCTGGAGAACACCTGTTACAGGTGAGTAACTACGCTTTTATGTTCTCTTTTATTCACTTGTTTTCCACCGCGGTCAATTTCTCCGCCCACTTTCACTGACGTCATCTTTAAAGGCGCGAAAATTGGCGTCTATATAAGCTGCTTGTCACCTTTTGGGTCTTTCTTACTGGCATTGCGCCGTTCCTAGATTTTGCACACTGGTGGTATTTGCGATTTTCACACTATCCACAAGGTATCTACTCGTCGATCAAAGTAAGACTGTGTAAACTTTAGCGCACGTTTTTCTTCACACTGCATTGCTGGATCGGCATGTTTAGATTAACAGTTCTCTGATACACTCGTTTAAACTGGTATTTTCACACTCTCATCCTGCATGCAGCTGGTCACATTCACATATATCTATATTTGATTTGCATTGAATTTTTATTGGTATCATTGAGTTGACATGCCTCGTTTACTTTTATGCCAACCTATTCATTTTTTTTTTACATCCTTGTTCTTGTTGTTCATTATACTCTTGCTTCTAAGATAATACACGCACATTTTCCTTCGCATCACATTTTAACCCGGCATAGAGAAGTACACTCTATCATTTTTATTAAACTCATATGTATTTTCCTTTGCTTTTTTTACTCACTGGACATTCTGCAAGCTTGTATTTGTCCCTGTCCAACCTCGTCGCGTCTTTTTAGTAGTCGCGAAAAATGGCGTCCATTTGAACTCTCATGGTCTTTTTATAGGACAAACGTTGTTCTTTAGCCTTACCATATGGTTTTTATCTCTGTGTTTTATACCCACTTGGATAGCTCCACTCATTATTATTTGAATTGATGGTCTTTAATGGGAAGGTTATCTCACACTTGTCACTATTTAGCGATTTTATCATATTTATAATTTGATCTTTTTCATTTCTTTATTTCTTTATTATTTTACATCATTGTACACAACATCCTTAACACTTCATAATGTTATGTTTATGCATTCCAACTGATCCATATTCTGGCATCAAATCTTTTTTAGTTTTACCGGTCGTTCTTGTTCATTCACCTCTTTCCTCGCATGTGTGCCCTTGTCTCTCACACACACCCACCGTGGTTTCGGTTTATTTTTCAAAATGCACACCTTATTCCGAATATATCTTACCCTTATATAGAGTTTTTTTGCCACCTATGTGCTCACTTTAATTTTATTCATATTTATATTTATTTTAGCTACGTTGGAATCCACCTATTATTTTACTATTTATTTATTTTTGTCCTTTAGCACAAGTTCAGTATATCGTTTACAGCATTGATTCCCCATTTGATCTCCTGTGTTCCTATTCTCTCATATAAATAGTCCTTTCCACACATGTTTTGTTTATAGTTCTCTGCATAATACTATTTCTCCAGGACCAAGCAGGAAGTCAGTCCTCACTTATGGGTGACGTCGGCGCCGACGGAGCCCTCGCGGAGCAATTTTCCCCAGCTTTCAAAGAAAGCCTTTGGGAATTGCAGCGCGCATGCGCGGTCGTCTTCCCGCCCGAGGGTGCCATCTTAGCCAGTCTTCTTTTTTCCGCGGAGCCCTACAGACGTCCCCGTCTTGTCCCCCGCGAAAAAGTTGATTTTCTTCTTTGTTTTATCCTTTTTTCTTTCGGTTCGACGCCGATCGTTTTCCCGCCCGGACTCGCGACGCCGGTCTCGAGTCCGCTTACTTTTTTCGGTTTTTCTGACTTAGTCAGCTTTCGTTTTCGGTTTCCCTGGCAGCCCGGTCCTTTGACCTCGCAGGGGCCCTTTTTCCCCCCGATGGCTGCCAGTGGGTTTAAGCGGTGTGGTCGGTGTGACCGAAATATGTCACTAACCGACACACACGACTTTTGCCTCCGCTGCTTGGGCCCGGATCATGAGGAACTGATCTGTGGGCCCTGCAGCAAACTGTCCTCAAAGGCGTTGAGGAGTCGGCGGCATCAGCGTGAGAGAATCTTCGCTGACCCCAGCCGTACCCGGACCTCGTCGGAGGCCTCCGCGTCGAAAGGCTCCAGCTCGGACCGTCGCCGGAGCTCCTCCGACCGGGTTCTCCCTCCGGGGACCATCGTCGGAAGGAAAAACCCGCGAGGGCGGCGTCGGTGGACGCTCCTGGTTCCGCGAGGGCCAGGTCGCATAGCCCCGACAGCCGCCCCGGGTCCTTGGAGAAGGAACACATCCCGAAGCGACCTCGCCTGGAGTCGGAGATGCCTGCCCGGGTAAGTCCTGTGGTCCTTCTGGACTCGCCTCCGCGACAGCCGACGTCGGGCCCGACGCCGTCGGGGCCCGAGTCGGGGGCTGCTGGGTCACCTGAGCTCGGACTCAGGTTGACGGCCTTGGAGAGCAGACTGTCTGCCTTCATGGACCAGCAGCGGGCACTGCTCGCTGGCCTCGCTGGCGCCGCTGCCCCGACCGCCGGGACGTCGACGTCCAAGTCGACCCCGGAGACCGAGCCGATCCTCGAGTCGATGAGAACTCGAGTCGATCCTCGGTCGAGGTCACCCTCGGCCTCCCGTTCGGGACCGAGGTCGCCGACGCCGACTCCCTCGACGTCATTAATTTGAAATGTTCTTCTATTCATTGATGAGTATAGTAGCAACATTCCATTTTTTAATGGTTAGCATAATGTCATGCTTTTATACATCTGCATACATATACCTTCACTCCTAGGTATACATGTTTTAATATATATTTTTACACTTATTTTATCATGAGTTCTCTTTATTAGTATTAATGTGTCACAGTATTGTGTATTACTCATGGTTTTTATTATTATATTATTATCATTATTTTATCCATTCACTTTTACATTTATATCATTTTGTACATTGGTTCTTAATATTTATTTTATTATTATTTTAGTTATTTATTATCTATTTATTGGTCTTATATGATATTACACATTTTACATTTTTCATTTTTTAAGTCTTTAGCTTGTTTTTCTCTTGTAGCTATTATATAGTGATTCGACCAAATTGTCTTAATGAGACATTTCATCTGACACAGCACTGGTAGGTTATTATATTTATGTATTCTCAGGCTTGTATCTGTGTTCACTTTTAGCAGTAACACTCTTCGTGTAGTGTATTTGTTCAAAATCACCCACCCCTTTGGTTATATAGGCTATAAATACATGTCTGTCAGATATTAATTCTCATTTTTATATGTACATCGATTATTTATTATTTTCCATTATTCATTAATCAGGTCTCATAGTCCTCAATGGTTTAAATGATTGGTTGGTTTTTGTCTCGGCCCTTCTTCTTCTTATTATTGTTATTATTATTATTATTATTTTTATTTCTACATTTCCTTGCATGTCCCTTGGGATTTATTTATTTATATTTCATATTTTTTTATCTTCGTATTATTTTAATATATTTATTCATTTATGATTTTTATGATGCTGTTTTTGAGATATATTGTTATACATATTTCTTTATTGTTTTATATTTATCATATTTTGTTTTTAACATTGTTCATTTTTATGGTAGCTGTATGTCCCCCGAGGAAGGCGTTTGCCGAAACGCGTAGGGACTATCATCAATAAAGCAGTCTGGTCCAAACCTACTTCTCTTGCTCCGTTTGTTCCTCCTTAATCTTACTTTGGGACAGCTTATCAGACATGTCCAGAGTTTCTACTCCTGTTCTGTCTGTTCTTTCTGTTTTTCAACAGTAAGATTCTTTCTGCTATCTTGCTAGCAGCTGTCTATGCAGGAACATTAATGTTTCGACCACTGGTTCTTGTCCACAAACAACCAGATTTGTCCTCCACTAACATTCTGTCTAGTCTTAGTAGTGGCTCCAAGTAAGTCCTTCCATCTATCTTGGAGATTATCTCACTACAAGCTTTCTAGATGGTCTTCTATTTTCTGCCATCTCCATTCTCCTGGGTTTGGCAGCATAGTTGGCAGAGATACTGGCTCTCTAGCAGCCAGTTCTATCTCCTCATTCTCCTGCATCATGCTCTCTGCAATTCTACAGAGAAGCTTTCCACTATGGGCCCTTGCTAGAGAGCATGGGTTTTTTTTTCTCCAACAGCTATCTTAGATGGTTAGAAAAGGCTTTTCAGTCATGTCTCCCATGACTAGAAGGTTCTCCCTTCTTTTACTATCTCCTTTTGCCATAAAGGACATAGGCCTTCTCTTACCTAAGGGCTTAAGGAGTTGCCAATTCCCTGCTTTGGTCCATAGCATTCCCAATCGGGGATATGCTCTTTCTCCTTGCAGCTCGTCCTCATGGTAAGAATGTATCATACTTTTTGCCCTTAAACAGGTCAACATGATACCTCATCTTTATCTGTCTTCTGTCTACTTACCATGCTAGAGTCTTGGACGACTAAGGACTTGCTGGCTACAGATTGATATCATCCTCTGTTTTCATATAACCATCCTGGTTATTTTACTAGCTAGCATCCTTGCGGATCATAACCAATGGGAATAGATTCTCTATATATCTTCTCAAGTAGGTTGCACCTCCTTGTTAGATGAATCTTTCCTCTCCACATGTCCTATGTGAATACCATGCTGTAGGCATATATCTGTCTGTTTAAATACAGACACCCATATTTAGGCCTACATATTCATATTTATCTTTGTGTGTATTTTGTGCCCTTCCATATCTCACTATAGATATATTCTTTTATATATATATATAGATAGATAGATAGATATAGATATATATTTATGTATCTGATGAGATATTTTCTTATAGATAGATCTGTCTCCACATACTTATCTATCTCACTATCTATGCTCATATAGCTATCTGTTTCTGACAGAGGGATTTTGCCCATACCTCTGCTATTCAGCAGGTTTGGGATTCTACACACACAACCACTCCTGTGGTAGTCAACAATTCTTATACCATAACCTAACAGGTTTAGGTACCTCTGAAGTTCTCCAGGACCAAGCAGGAAGTCAGTCCTCACATATGGGTGACGTTGGCGCCGACGGAACCCTCGCGGAGCAATTTTCCCCAGCTTTCAAAGAAAGCCTTTGGGAATTGCAGCGCGCATGCGCGGTCCCCTTCCCGCCCAAAGGTGCCATCTTGGCCAGTCTTCTTTTTTCCGCGGAGCCCTACAGACGCTGTCTACAAGTCACCGCTGAAAAGTTGATTTTCTTTCTTTATTTTAGTATTTTCTTCGGTTCGACGCCGGTCCTTTTTCCGTCCGGCCTCGCGACGCCGGTTGCGAGGCCTCCCCTTCTTTTCGGTTTTTTCTGTCCTTCGTGACAAATTCACGCTTTTTTCACTTTTCCCTGGCGGCACGAACGTTCGACCTCGCAGGGGCCCTTTTTCCCCCGATGGCCGCCAGTGGTTTTAAAAAGTGTGTTCAGTGTAAGAAACTGATGTCTCTTACTGACACACATGATTGCTGCCTCCGTTGCCTGGGCCCAGATCATGAAGAAATGATCTGTGGGGCCTGTAGCAAGATGTCCGCGAAATCTTTGCGGAGTCGGCAGCATCAGCGGGAGAGAATCTTCTCTGACCCCAGCCGTACCCGGACCTCGTCAGAAGCTTCGGTGTCCAGGGAATCTGGCTCTGAACACCGTCGGAGCTCCTCTGAGAGGGGGTCGCCTACCCGGGAACATCATCGGAGGAAGAAACCCGCGAGGACGGCGTCGGTGGACGCTCCTGGCTCCGCGAGGGCCAGGTCGCATAGCCCCGATAGCCGTCCCGGGTCTTTGGAGCTGGAGCGGCCGTCCAAACAGCCTCGTCTGGAGATGGACTCGTCTGCTCACGTAAGTCCTGTTGTCCTCGTGGACTCGCCTCCGAGGGGTCCGACGTCGGGCCCGACGCCGTCGGGGCCCGAGTCAGGGGCTGCTGGGTTTCCTGAGTTCGGACTCAGGTTGACGGCCTTGGAGAGCAGCCTGGCTGCCTTCATGGACCAGCAGCGAGCATTGATCGCTGGCCTCGCTGGCGCTTCTGCCCTGACCACCGGGACGTCGACGTCTAAGTCGACCCCGGAGACCGAGCCGATCCTCGGTCGAGGTCCCGTTCGGGGCCGAGGTCGTCGACGCCGACTCCCTCGGCGTCGGGGCGGACGGCGTCTGTGCCCGCCCGGCCGGAGCCGCTCGACTCCTCCTCCGAGGAGTCCGCCTGGGAATCCGAGGTGGAAGAGTCACCTGATTCTTTTCGGTGTATCCCTTCGGACTCCCCCGAGTCTGAACCTCGGAGACAGTCCCCTCCGGAGGATGCCCGGTTCTCGGACTTCGTGAGGGATATGGCCAAGGCCTTGGCCTTCCCTGCGGATCCCGAGGAGGAGCCTCGAGCCGAAGAGCTCGATGCCCTCCAGTATGACTCTCCTGCAAAGGAGCATTTTACTGTACCGGTTCCTCCGATGCTGGAACGACTTCTCTTCCGCATGTGGGAGAGCCCAGCGTCGTCGCCGGTATTAAGCAAGCTGGTCGATGCCATATATCGAGTCCGCAAGAGCCCTGGCTTCCAAAAAGCACAGCTGCCGCACCATTCCATGGTGGTGGAATCGGCCATGCATAGGCTCAAGAGCCAGAAGATACAGTCCTCTGTGCCTCCCGGCAGGGAAGCCCGCAGCCTGGATGGCCTCGGTAAGAAGTGTTTCCAGGGCTCCATGCTTGCTTGTCGGGTCCAGACTTACCAGCTCTACATGGGCATGTATCTCAGGGACCTGGCTAAAGAAATAGCTGGATTCTCTACTGGTCTCTCCAGGCCTTGTCCACTGGTATTCGAGAGTGCTCAAAGTTTATCTCTCGTGCAGCCTATGATGGCTTTGAGGCATCGGCTCGAGTAGCCGCAGCCGGCATCTGTGCCCGCCGACAGGCTTGGCTTCAGTCATCTGACCTCGAGCCCTGGGTGCAGGACAAGTTGGTCGATGTTCCCTGCAGAGGTGAAAACCTCTTTGGCAAATCTATGGATGAGAAGGCTGCACAACTCGAGACAGAGACTCTCACCAGGACTCGGCTCTCCAGGAAAACCTCTGCCCCTTCCCAGAAGAAGAAGGGCTCGGGGAAAAAGCCCTTTTACCCGAGGAAGGCGGCTGCCTATAAACACTACCCTCATTATCAGGCCTCCGCAGCTCCCCAACAGGGTCAGCAGGCCAAGGGACGGGGTAACGGGTCCCGTAGGCAGCAAGCCCCCAAGCCTGCGCCACCGGCCCCTGCTCCGCAGGGTGGGGGTTTTTGACTCTTTCAGCATAGCCTCTCCCCCTCCGCTGGTTTCTCTCAGCACGGGAGGCCGGCTGGTCCACTTTGCCCACAGGTGGTCCAACATCATGTCCGATACCTGGGTGCTCCACATAGTCCGAGAGGGCTATCTTCTACACTTCCACCAGGTACCTCCCCCCTACTTTCCAGGGGAGCCTCTGCGACCCCCTCTTCACCGGGACTTACTCCTTCAAGAGTTGGCAAGTCTTCTTCAGGAACAGGCAGTGGAACCAGTGCCCCACCACCTGAGAGGTCAAGGCTTTTATTCCAGGTACTTCCTGGTACCAGTGAACTGGAGGCCTCAGACCCATCCTGGACTTGCGGAACCTCAACAAGTTCCTGGAAAGGGAAAAGTTCAAGATGCTTACCCTTGGAATCCTGCTGACCTACCTCCGGCAGGGAGATTGGCTATGCTCCTTGGATCTAAAGGATGCCTACACTCACATCCTCATCCACCCAAGCCACCGACAATACCTAAGATTTGTGGTGGCCGGCAATCATTACCAGTACAGAGTACAGCCCTTTGGCCTATCCTCCGCACCACGAGTCTTCACAAAATGTCTCGCAGTGGTAGCGGCTTATCTCCGGCTTCAAGGCCTCTTTGTCTTCCCTTACCTAGACGACTGGCTCATCAGAGCTCCGTCCTCCACGGAGGCCACTCACGCCACGCAACATACTGTGACTCTGCTCCAGTACTTGGGCTTTGTCATAAACTTCGAAAAGTCCACTTCCTGTTCGGTAATCCAGTTTAGTCCTCCAACATCGAGTAGTGCCCCTCCTCCTGCAGCCTGGAGACTGGACCAATCAAGTCTTCTGTAGTATATATGCAGACGGAGCTCCCAGAAGCCCCCAGTGTGTCCAGTCTCCTTGCAGCTTGCAGACTTCTGTGCCCTTTCTGGGCACACTAAGTGACACTTGAAGGAGCAACACTAGTTAGTTAGTTCTTTTGGGGTTTTATTTTGGGTCCTTTATTTACCATTTCTTTGCTAGGTAGCTGTATCTTTAAAAACAAAAAAAGGAGCATTGCCACAGGGGACATCCTGGGGGAAGCCAGACCTGCATTGGGCTCCTGCCTTCCTGCCTGGGAATATCTGAAACCTGGGTTGAGCTCTCCCCAAGACTGTTCGGGGAAGAGCCATACCTGCTACAGCATTGCCTGTCACTTGGAGGAGTTGGCTGAGTTCCTTGCTGTTCCCTGAGCTGGTAGGAATTTTCCTTGCTTTATCTTTTCAGCTCTGTTGTTTTTTGCATTGTCAGAGGCTCTGTCGGCTCCCCTGGCTTCCGAATTGCACTTTTTCCAGATTTTTTTCGCTTGCCCTGTATTAGAGGGTCGTTTTCTTATCCGGACGTACGTCGTTTTCTTACGACTGTTTTTCATTTGCAGCCCTCCCGCAGGATTTTCGTTCCTCCGGGGGACTTGAATCTAGTGATGCGGGCCCTGGTTCGTGAACCTTTTGAACCCCTGAGTAGGGCGTATCTGAAAGATTTACGCTGAAGACGGTTTTTCTTGTAGCCATCTGTTCGGCACAGCGTATTTCAGATCTACATGCGTTGTCCTGCCGAGAACCTTTTTTGTCTTTTTCCCCGGTCCCTTCCTTTTTGCCGAAGGTGGTTTCCCCTATTCATGTGAATCAGGCAGTGTTTCTTCCAGTTCTTTTCTTTCTTCCCACTCTGTCGGGTCGGCGGACAGAAGTCTTCACCGTCTCGATGTGGGTCGTGCACTTCGTCGTTATTTGAAGGCTACCGAATCTTTTCGGAAGACTGACCGGCTATTCGTGCTCTTCGGGGGTGTACGTAAAGGGGAAGCGGCGGCTAAGGCCTCCGTTGCAAGATGGCTCAAGGAAGCGTTCGCGTCTGCGTATCTGTTGCAGCAGCGGTCTGTTCCGGAGGGGCTACTGGATCATTCCACTAGGGCTCAGGCGACCGCTTGGGCGGAGTATAGCCTAGTTCCGCCAGCAGATATCTGTAAGGCGGCCACCTGGTCGTCTCTGCATGCTTTCAGTACACACTATCGTTTAGATGTGTCAGCGGCTCGGGATTCCTCTTTTGTTCGGCGGTTCTGCGCGCCGGATGGCAAGGTCCCGCCCGGTCTTAACTGCTCTGTTACATCCCGATGTTGGAGGACTAAACTGGATTACCGAACAGGAAATGGAAATTACACTAACCTGGTAATTGTAGTTCCTGGAGGGTCCAGTTTAGTCCTCCTTCCCTCCCGACTATCTGTTATAAAAATGCGGCGCGCTTTCCGAACGGTGGATCATAGGACGGTTCCTCTTGCCGTTCGAACTTTTTTGCAGCCGCGTTTTTGGCTATGGCTCTTTCTTTCTCAGGTGTTCAGTCAGCTCCTGAGATTTCTGATACGGAGCTGTATTTTGATTTCTGGGGCGTTGGTTCCAGCGCAATACAGTGTTCTGACTTCCTCGTTTGGGGAGAAAGTTGGATATTTTTGTGGGGGGGAAACAAATTGTTCTTTAATTATGTCATTTTCATTATGTCATTTTGTATATTAATCTAATGTGTTGCTTCGTTAAGTATGCTTTGTTACTAGTACACTGGGGGCTTCTGGGAGCTCCGTCTGCATATATACTACAGAAGACTTGATTGGTCCAGTCTCCAGGCTGCAGGAGGAGGGGCACTACCCGATGTTGGAGGACTAAACTGGACCCTCCAGGAACTACAATTACCAGGTTAGTGTAATTTCCATTTTGCTCCCCTCTCAGGATCTCGAGTTCATCGGCGCCAGATTTAACACGCTTCAGGCGCGAGCCTTTCTGCCGCTCGACAGGGCACAACGGCTCATGGCTCTCGCCAGCCGCTTTCGCAGCCATTCCTGGGTCTCGGCCAGGCACTTCCTGAGACTGCTCGGCCATATGGCTTCCATGGTCCATGTGACCCCCAATGCCCGCCTGAATATGCGGCCTGCTCAGTGGTGCCTTCGCTCACAATGGCGTCAGGCCTCGGGGAGACTAGCGGACTCAGTACGAATCTCCAGCCCGCTGGTCTCTTCTCTACGGTGGTGGCTTCATCTGCCCAACCTAGTGCTCGGAATGCCTTTTCAGTCTCCTCCGCCTGTCCCGGTACTGACGACCGACGCTTCTCTCCTGGGTTGGGGAGCACATTGCCAAGGGACATGTACTCAGGGTCTCTGGACCCCGTGGGAATCTGCCCAGCAGATCAACTTCCTGGAGCTCAGAGCGATCCGCCTGCCTCTACGGGCCTTCTCCCACCTTACCACTCACCAGTCTGTCCTTGTCCAGACGGACAATCAAGTGGCCATGTTCTACGTGAACAAACAGGGGGGCACGGGCTCCTTCCTTCTCTGTCGGGAAGCACAAAAGCTCTGCGCTTGGGCCGTCAGCCGAGGAATCCTCCTCAAAGCTGTCTATCTCCCAGGTCAAGAAAATTACCTGGCAGACAAACTGAGCAGAATCCTCCAGCCACACGAGTGGAGATTGGACCCGTTGGTGGTTCAAAGGATCTTTCTCCAGTGGGGCCTCCCCACTCTGGATCTCTTTGCCAGTCCTCTGAACAGGCAACTACCTTGGTTCTGCTCTCGGGAACCGCATCCCCTCTGAGTAGCGGCAGATGCTTTTCTGCTCTCATGGTCCACGGGCCTTCTGTATGCCTTTCCTCCCATGCCGCTGGTGTCTCGAACACTTTTCAAGGTTCTCCAAGACAAGGCTTCGGTGATCCTGATAGCTCCCCGGTGGCCCAGGCAACCGTGGGTCCCGCTACTGATGCAACTGGCGGTAGATACTCCGTTGCCTCTGGGGTTTCCACCCGATCTCCTGACCCTGGATCAGGGGTCTCTCCTACACCCCAACCTCAGATCTCTTCATCTGATGGCCTGGCTGCTGAAAGGGTAGTCCTTGCTCCCCTCCTGCTGCCTCCAGAGGTGGAAGAGGTCGTGCTAGCTTCCAGGCAACCCTCTACCCGGAAATCCTACGCCCTTAAATGGCGTCGCTTCTCCACCTGGTGTACTCAACAGTCTCAAGATCCCTTCTCCTGCTCGGTGTCGGTGGTCTTGCAGTACTTGCTTTCCCTCTCCAATCTTGGACTAAAGTCCAACTCGGTCAAAGTTCACCTCAGTGCTATTTCTGCACATCATGTGCCGGTGGAAGGCAGGCCTCTTTCCGGCCACCCTCTCGTGGCACGGTTCTCACGAGGTCTCTTTCTCCTTAAACCACCTTTGCGCCCCCCAGCCCCTGACTGGGACCTGAACGTGGTTTTACAGCGGATCACCTGTCCGCCTTTTGAACCCATGGCTACATGTCCTCTCCGTTTTCTTTCTTGGAAAACCTTATTCCTGGTAGCCCTCATTTCCGCTAGACGCGTTAGTGAGCTGCAGGCCCTAGTGTCTGATCCCCCTTAAACTAGGTTCTACAAGAATCGGGTAGTCCTACGGACTCACCCTAAGTTTCTTCCAAAAGTGGTCTCCCCTTTTCACATCAATCAGGAGGTGGTGCTTCTGACCTTCTTTCCCAGGCCACACTCCAGCCGAGCTGAAATGGTCTTGCATACCCTGGACTGTAGAAGGGCGCTGAACTTCTACCTTGATCGTACGCGGGAGCACCGTAAGACTGTTCAGCTCTTCCTGTCTTACGACCCTAATAAATTGGGGCTCCCTGTCTCCAAGCGTACTCTGTCCATCTGGGTAGCTGACTGTATCGCTTGGACTTATGGGGCGGCAGGCCTCTCGTTGGAAAGTCGAGTCACCGCTCATCGGGTTAGGGCGAAGGCTGCGTCAGTGGCTTACCTCCGCTCTGTTCCATTGGCAGACATCTGCCGGGCTGCTACTTGGTCTTCGAGCCAGGCTTTTGCCACCCATTACTGCCTCGAGAGGGAGTCCCGCAGGGACAGTGCTTTCGGACAGGCAGTCCTCCGTAATCTCTTCGAGGTTTAAGCAACTCCTACCCTCCATCCCGGATGTTGGGCTACCGGTTGGAGATTAGTCAGAGAAGATTCCTTCCTTCGGTGCTACTGAGCTTGAGGGAGCTCATTTTTTGTGCTTAGGGTCTCCGGTAGCCTTAAGCTGGGGAGTCCCATATGTGAGGACTGACTTCCTGCTTGGTCCTGGAGAAAGCGTAGTTACTCACCTGTAACAGGTGTTCTCCAGGAGCAGCAGGAATCAGTCCTCACAACCCTCCCTCCTCCCCTTGGAGTTGCAGTCATATGATTTAGTTTTTGCAAATTTTTTGCTGTCTTTTCGCTATGTCATCAGACTGGCCAAGATGGCACCTTTGGGCGGGAAGGGGACCGCGCATGCGCGCTGCAATTCCCAAAGGCTTTCTTTGAAAGCTGGGGAAAATTGCTCCGTGAGGGCTCCGTCGGCGCCGACGTCACCCATATGTGAGGACTGATTCCTGCTGCTCCTGGAGAACACCTGTTACAGGTGAGTAACTATGCTCTCTCCGTACCTAATATCTCTCCTAGCTTACCCCAGTTAGGAGAGATATTGTGGATCTTCAGTTACTCACAGGCTTAACGCCTCAGGCATTTGTCTTCATCCTGGGATACAAGGGGTTCCCATACCCTCTCTCCCCACAAGGACTGTGCTTGTTTGTCCAAATCGGTTAGCCTTCCTCTTTTTGCTCCCAAGAGTGAGATACTCTGCCGCCAAAAGAGTTTGTTTTTTACCATACAGCTTTTGCTGAAGGCCCACCGTTTTTGTACTATCCCAGTTTTTCCTACCAGGGGTGCCTGTTACCCTTCAGGATTCTGACCTCCTCTGTTTTTCCTACAGGTTTATTACCTCCACTTTCAGTGAGGTCCTCTTCACTGTTCCTCTACTGGCTTCCCAGTAGATCCATGAACCTCCATACTTATATGAAATCCTGTTGGCGGAGGTCCATATTGCAATATTCTTTGCAATATCATTGATAACAATCATTATCCACACATGGACTCCTTTTCTGCAGTCCTGTGCTAGGTTAGCTGTTCCACAGCATCTTCTTTCTTCAACTCCTACCCTCCATCCTCAGGATGCCTGGTGTTGTGGGGGATATCATGTTCCAGCCTATACCATGCTCGGACTCCAGGCATCTCAGCTTGGGAGTCCCTATATGTGAAGACTCATTCCTGCTTGTTCCTGGAGATATTACAGTTACTTACCTGTAACAGGTAATCTCTGGGAACAGCAGGAGTAAGTCTTCATAACACACCCACCTCCCCAGGAGTTGTATCTCTATCTATCTTTCCTTCTCTCTCTCTCTCTCTTTGTCTCAGCTATAAAACTCAACTGAGGAGAGACAGTTGGAAAGGCGGGAAGGCAGCACGCAGGCGCTGAGGGATGCTCCCAAAAGCTTTCTGATTGGACGCTGGGGAGCATTCCCGTGCAGGCTCCGTCGGTACCGACGTACCCATATGTGAAGACTTATTCCTGCTGTTCCCAGAGATCACCTGTTACAGGTAAGTAACTGTGCTTTACCCGAGGAAGCGTACTGCTTACTGCTTCCGGTGGCATGGGATTTAAATCTGGTTCTTGGTCAGCTTATGAAGCCACCTTTTGAACCCTTAGCCACCACCTCCTTGAAATTTCTTTCCTGGAAGGTTATTTTCCTCATTGCAGTCACCTCAGCTCGCCGCATCAGTGAACTGCAGGCCTTAGTGGCTAATCCACCTTATACAAGGTTCCTTCATGATAAGGTAGTCCTTAGGACCAATCCACACTTTATGCCTAAAGTGGTTTCACCTTTTCATCTTAATCAAGAGGTGTATTTACCTGTCTTTTTTCCAGGTCCTCATGCATCAAGTGCAGAGAGGAATCTTCATACCCTGGATTGTAAGAGAGCTCTTGCCTTTTACTTACAAAGAACACAGCAACATAGAAAGTCTTCTCAACTCTTTGTTGCCTTTGATCCTTCTCATTTGGGACTTCCAGTCTCTAAGAGGACACTGTCCAATTGGATTGCTCAGTGTATTTCTTTCGCCTACCAGAGTAAGAACCTTTCTCTGGAAGGCCATATCACAGCTCCTAATGTGAGGGCCATGGCCACCTCTATGGCTCATCTAAATTCTGTGTCCATCGACCAGATCTGTCGAGCAGCCACCTGGGCCTCGGTTCATACCTTCACAGCCCATTACTGTTTGGACAAGGACTGCTGCCGGGATGCCTTGTTTGGTCAGGCTGTTCTCAAACACCTGTTCCATGCTTAATCAACTCCTGCCCTCCTTCCCTCCTTCCCTGAATGGATGCCTGAGATCCATAGGAGGAGATAGAGCCCTTCACAGGGTCTCATAACCTTGGGGATCTCCCAGGCATCTCTATCTAGGGAGTCCCCATATGTGAAGACTCATTCCTGCTTGTTCCTGGAGATAGCACAGTTACTTACCTGTAACAGGTGATCTCTGGGAACAGCAGGAATAAGTCTTCACAACCCACCCACCTCCCCTAGGAGTTGTATCTCTCTATCTATTTTTCCTTTCCTCTCTCTCTTTGTCTCAGCTTTAAAACTTGAACTGGGGAGAGGCGGTTAGGAAAGGCGGGAAGGCAGCACACAGGCGCTGTGGGATGCTCCCAAAAGCTTTCCTTTTTTGGGAAGCTGGGGAGCGTTCCCACGCAGGCTCCGTCGGTACCGACGTACCCATATGTGAAGACTTATTCCTGCTGTTCCCAGAGATCACCTGTTACAGGTAAGTAACTGTGCTTTATCTGCTTGGAAAGCATAGTTACTCACCTGTAACAGGTGATCTCCGGGAACAGCAGGAATTTAGTCTTCACATATGGGTATCGTTGGTACCGATGGAGCCCGCGCGGGAACGCTCCCCAGCGTCCAATAGGAACATGTTTGGGAGCATCCCACAGCGCATGCATGCTGCCTTCCCGCCTCTGTACCTCTCTTACTTCAGTTCTTCATTTTCCACGGTTCCAACAGGTCCTGGTACCCTGTCACCGCAGGAAATGTACCTTTATTTCTTGTTTTTTTGTGGTCGCGTCTGCCTTCATTCAACGCCTACCAGTACCGCTGGTTCTCTTCTTCTTCTTTCTTAAAAAAAACAAACAAACTTGTATTTCTTCAGGGATCTTTCCCTTCTTCTGGGGCTAGGTGCCATTTTGGGCACTAGGCCTATTTTTTCTTCAAGCATGGAGAAACCAGCTAGTGGTTTCAATAAATGCTCAAAATGTGGCGGTACCATTTCCGTCACTGACACCCATGATTGGTGTCTAAAATGTTTGGGTCCTGAATATTGTCCAACAGAGTGTCTCTCCTGCACGAGGATGACCAAAAGGGGCCTGTAGAATACAACTGTAAAACCCGGTACCCTTTTTGCCGCCAACACGATGTCAGTTGCATCGACGTCTTCCAGGGCTTCATCTTCCTCCCATGGATCTCAGGTAACCAAATTTAAGTCTTCTAAGACTAGCCGTCCTCGAAGGGTAAATCTTCTTCAAAGTATCAAGATGCCACTGGCGTTTCCCTCAAGGATACTTCACCGGCAAAACAGCCCCGGCGGGAGTTTTCGGGTTCCAAAGCATTAACAGGGCTCCAGGATGTTCCAGAGGCATTAATCTCTGCAGAACTACTGGTGCCATGCTCTGGGGTCGTAGCCGCTTCCACCGGTACCGGCACCCAGGCATCAGCAGAAGCGATGGATCACAGTATCGTACTATCGAATGTAGTCTAGCGGCCCTCTTAGCGTCTTCGGTACCGCTAAGACCGCAACAGACGGTTCAACAGGTATCGGTACCGACAGTACCTGCTTCAACAGGACTTCTTCCCCCCATGCCAATCTACGGTATCGGGGTCTAGGAACCGAGACATTTCGATACTGACTTTGAGCGGTACCGATACCATGCGTTACAGGAGCATCCAGTGCTTGAGTCTTCCGATTCCGATGACTCGTTATGATTCCACCGGTACCAGAGCGAATCTATTAGAAGATTCAGTTCCTTCTCCTCAACGCAGAATGTCTCCTCCAGAGGATATGTCCTTCCAGGATTTCATACGTGATTTAGCAAAGGGTCTTCAATCACTGTGATTCCAGAAAAGGAACCTAGGGCAGAAGAATTAAGACTTTTACAATACCCTATGACTCCCAAGGAAGCAGCTATGCTTCCCATTCACAAGATCTTTCATAATCTAATGTTGAGAATGTGGGAAACTCCTTTAACAATATCTTCACATTCCCAATGCCTTGACTCTATGTACTGAGTGCCAAGTTGTCCTGGTTTTCAAAAAACTCAGTTACCACACCATTCAATGGTAGTGGAATCGGCCATGCTTAGGATCAAGAGTGCTAAAACATTTTCTTCTAATCCTCCAGTCCGTGAATCCAGGACTCTCGATGCCTTTGGCCATCGATGTTTTCAATCCTCCATGCTAGGAGCCAGGATCAGTTCCTACATTCTTTATATAGGAATGTTCCTGGAAGAAGTCACAAAAGACTGAGCTCCTTAGTCCTTGTGTTTCGGAGGAAAAAAGAGCAGACTACCATGTCCAGAATGTCTCAAAATTCATGAACCGTGCTACCTTTGATTGCTTTGAATGTATTCGCAGAACCTCTGCTATATCCATAGGAGCACGTCGTATTGTTTGGCTTCAAGCATCAGACTTAGAACAGTGGTTGCAAGAAAAGCTGAGAAACATTCCTTGCACAGGAGAAAATCTCTTTCGCAAGGACTGACAGGACAAGGCTAATCAGCTTGAATCTGACAATACTACTTTAAACAGATTGTCAAAGTCTACAGCCAACCCAGCAAAGAAGAAAATGTTCAAGAAACCCTTTTTCCGTAAGAAAAAGAAGTCTTACCAATCTTAAACCCATCAATCTCACTGTCCGCTCCATGTTCCCTAGAAGGAACAACAACAGAACAGACAGCAAAGAAAGCCACAAACTCAAAAATCTCAACTGGCTCAACAGACCCAGCCCCCTCAGGGTCTTTGACTTCCATCTAGAGAACTTAGTCATTCTGCCCCTAAAAGGTCCAGAACCCTTGACCATTCCAGGAAGACTATGCTATTTTGCCAAAAGATGGCAAGAAATAACATCAGAAAATTGGACTCTGTCCATTGTACAACTGGGGTACAAGCTTCATTTTCTCAACTTGCCCCCACCTACAATAGTAAGACAGTTCAATTCTCAGGGCCCTGCCACCGACCTCTTGTGGCAGGAGGTCACATCACTTCTAGCTCAAGGAGCGATCAAAGAAATATCCATTCCCCAACAGGGGACAGGGTTTTACTCCTCCTACTTTCTTATTCCAAAGAATACAGGTGGACACAGATCTATATTAGACCTCAGAGAATTAAACAAATATTTGTTCCAAGAAAAGTTCAAAATGATCTCCCTCGTAACACTTCTACCATACTTCCAAAGTCAGGACTGGCTATGTTCTCTAGATCTAAGAGATGCGTACACGCATATTCTCATCCACTCAGATCACAAGATGTTCCTTCGATTCCTGGTTCAAGGAAGACACTTCCAGTACAGAGTTCTTCCCTTCAGACTAGCCTCTGCTCCAAGAGTCTTCACAAAATGCATGGCAGTGGTAGCAGCCTTTATGAGGACTCTGGGAATATTTGTCTTCCCTTACTGAGACGACTGGCTCATTCGAGCATCGACAGCTCCAGAGGCCAGCTTCGTGCTCTCTCAAGCAATGGGAATTCTTCAATACTTGGGGCTGGTCATAAACCTCCCAAAATCTCATCTCACCCCCTCTCAATCCCTAGAATTCATAGGGGCACATCTAGACACAAGGCAGTCAAGGACTTTCCTGCCCCAGCCACGCTGTCTGCATATAATATAACTGGCATCTCAAGCATCTATGAAAGTATTCTTTACTGCTCGGGAGATGCTTCAACTGCTGGGACAGATGGCATCCATGTGGTTCCTTATGCTCGCCTCCACATGCGAGCAGCCCATTGGACCCTTTCCTCTCAGTGGTCACAAACCTCGGTTTGACTAACAGACAAAATCAGAGCTATCACATATCTGATTTCGTCCTTGCAATAGTGGCAATCCCTGGAAAACCTCCTTGTAGGCTCTCATTTCCAGTAGCCTCTATGCCAAACCACTCTGCTGACAGATGCGTCCAAGATGGGTTGGGGAACCCACTTGCATGATCTCTCCACTCGGGGTCTTTGGACCTCACAGGAGGTTTCCCTTCACATAAACCTCCTAGAGCCGAGGGCCATTTTCAATGCTATACAAGTTTTTCAGGGCCTTCTCAGCAACAAAACAGTTCTGGTCCAAACCGACAATAAGGTAGCTATGTTCTATGTGCGTAAGCAAGACAGAACAGGCTCTCTGTTGCTATTCAACAAAGCTTTGTGACTATGGGCCCTCGCCAGAGAGTTACAAATTCACCTGTTTGCGGTATATCTTCTGGGCATTCAAAACTTGTGGGCAGACAAACTCAGTCGAATAGTGCTGCCACATGAGTGGTCCCTCCACTCATACCAGCTTGCTCAAGTGTTTCGAATCTGGGGAACACCAGATATAGACCTCTTTGCAAGTCCACAGAATGCCAAACATCCCCGATTCTGTTCCAGAATTCCGGCTCAAAACTGTCAGGCAAGAGATACTTTCCTCCTCCACTGGGGACAGGACTTCCTCTATGCCTTCCCATCCATTCCCCTCATTCCCAAGACTTTATTCAAACTTCAGAAAGACAGAGGTTGTGTGATACTCATAGCTCCATGTTGGCCACAGCAAATGTGGTATCCTCTTCTTCTGCGTCTCTCTCAAACCACTCCTCTGGAGTTTGGGAATGCTCCAGATCTCCTGTCGCAGGAGGACGGATCTTTACTGCATCCCAATCCCCAGTCCCTACATCTCAGGGCCTGGTTACTCAAAGCCTAGAATTCCAGGATATTAACCTTTCCCAACAAATAAAGGATATTCTCCTGGCTTCCAGAAAACCTTCCACAAGACATTCCTATGCTTTTAAGAGGAAATGTTTCTCTATCTGGTGTTCACAAAAGGGACTTAACCCCCTTTTAGTACCTGTAGAGTTGCTACTAGAGAATCTTCTAAAATTATCAACTTCTGGTCTGAAGACCAATTCAGTTTGGTTCCATCTTAGTGCTATTGCTGCTTTTCATAAATCTTTTGATGGACAACTTATTTCCTCTCATCCACTTATATCAAGATTTATGAGAGGCCTGCTTTTAACAAATCCTCCCATTAAACCACCACCAGTGGCATGGGATCTAAATCTTGTTCTTGTTCAACTTATGAAACCACCCTTTGAACTTTTAGCCATTTCCGACCTAAAGTTTCTTTCATGGAAACTTATTTTCCTAATTGCCATCACTTCTGCAAGACGCATTAGTGAAGTAGAGGCGTTAGTAGCTGACCCTCCTTATACAAGGTTTCACCATGATAAAGTAGTCCTCAGGACTCATTCTCACTTTCTGCCAAAGGTGGTTTCACTTTTTTATTTAAACCATTCGGTTTATCTTCCTATATTCTTCCCTAGGCCTCATGCCTCCATTGTGGAAAGGAATCCTCATACATTGGATTGTAAAAGAGCCTTGGCTTTTTATCTTCAAAGAACTAAGACACATAGAAAATCTTCTCAGCTTTTTGTGGCTTTGACTCTAGTCATTTGGGACTTCCAGTTTCTAAAAGAACTCTGTTAAATTGGATTGCAGATTGCATATCCTATACATAGCAGAATAAGGGACTTTCTCTCGAAGGCCATGTCACGGCTCACAATGTGAGAGCAATGGCAGCCTCAACGGCTAACCTTCGTTCAGTCTGTGTTGATGACATCTGCAATGCAGGCACTTGGACTTCGGTACATACCTTTGCAGCCCACTATTGCTTAGACAAGGACTCCTGTTGGGTGCCTTGTTTGGCCAGGCTGTTCTACAACATCTCTTCCATACTTAATGCATTCGGTATATACCTTTGTAGCCCACTATTGCTTAGACAAGGACTCCTGTCGGGTGCCTTGTTTGGCCAGGCTGTTCTACAACATCTCTTCCATACTTAATACATCTCCTACCCACCATCCACAGTTTGGATGCCTAAGGTACATGGAAGGAAGTATGACCCATCTCACCTGGGTTCGCAGCTAGCTGGGGTCACCCCTTGGCATCTTTCAATACACAATAACCCATTCATCCTGCCACCACACAACAATACCCACAAACATTCCCCTAGACTAATACAGATAAACTGCAAAAACTACGCAAACAATAAAACCTCCCCCAATGAAGACAATAAATTAAAGCTGATCCTAATAAACATTCGCTCAATTCGAAATAAAATACCATTTGTAAATGACATAATAAAAGACGAACAGCCTGACTTCTTTTTCATCACGGAAACATGGCTAACATCCACAGACACAATATTATTAAACCAACTCAACATATCACAATATGATATTTTCAACTGCCACCGTGACATAAAAAGAGGAGGTGGCACACTTATACTCACCAAGAAAGACTTACAGTACACCCTAACAAACTCAAACAATGTTGAAGGCATGGACATAATAAACATCGAAAACAGAACACTAGCATTCACCCTAATCTATAGGCCACCATCAGCAGATCACAAAAATCTTTCTCCTATCCTTGAACTAGCATGCACAGCATCCCAGAGAAAACCTCTTATAATACTAGTTGACCTTAACCTCCCATCCTTAAACCAATCACAAAAAAACAACTTCATAGACTCAATGACCCAAATGGGATATAACCAGATAATCAATACCCCACACACATAATAAAGGAAACTCACTAGACCTCATTTTCCTCCCTTCCCCCTTCAACCTACATCAACTACAATCTCCCCCAACAACTACAGAGGTACCTTGGTCTGACCACCATCTGATAACCTTTCACCTACTAACACAAGTACCATCACAGTCCCCAAACTCAACAGCTCACCGCTCACGTTTTACCCGCTTTGACAATGACACATTCCTTGACAAGGTACTACCTAAGCTCACTGCAAGCCTATCTGACATCGACCTAACGATAGAGAACTGGAACCAAACAATCCAAGAAGCAGCTACCTCCACTCAAACATCCCAGAAGAAAAAGAAAGAATCACAAAAATGGTTCACGAAAAACATTGCCCTACTAAAAAGACAACTACGTAAACAAGAAAAAACCTGGAGAAACACCAAATCACATGATAACAAAACCAAATATATAAACTTACTTAATAAATACAAAGAAACAATCAACAACTCAAAAAGAGATTACTATTCCAATCTAATAAATCTTGCTCTCAACCGACCAAGAGAACTCTTCTTAATCGTCAAAACACTATCAAAAACACATAACCCAGAACCGAACCAGGACATTATAAACGTCCAAACCTTAGCATCACATTTTGCTGAAAAGCTAAAGGTAAAATCTTGCTCCCCAACCATCACGATAGAATATACACAGACCAGTAACTATGAATGGACAACATTCCACAAAGTTGATCGTAAACACATCCTCAACATCATAACAATGATCAACACTACAACTTCCCCGCTTGACCCATGCCCGGTGTCATGGATCAAGTATACTAAGGAATCCCTTGCAGAAAACATCCAATACATAGTAAACCAATCCCTCACACAAGGAACCATGCCCAACACCCTAAAGCTCTCCTCGATCCGTCCCATAATAAAAAACAATAAACTTGACCCAAAGGACCCCAACTCCTACAGACCAATTGCCAGCATACCGCTAATCGCTAAAATAATAGAAAAAACTATACAACTCCAACTACAGGAATACATAGATGAGCAAAAACTTCTTGATGCGCATCAATTCGGATTCCGCCCCTTCCATGGAGTGGAAACCCTCCTAATCGCCTTGACAGACCTCCTCATCAGTGGTACTAATGAAAACAGCAAAGGTTTCCTCCTCCTCTTCATAGACCTATCTGCTGCATTTGACAGCATTAATCACAAAACACTCATCAACAGACTTGAAAACCTAAAAATAGGAGGAACCGTCCTTGAATGGTTCAAATCATACATTTCAAACAGACTCATACAGATACAATTAGGCAAAGAAACATCAGAAACCTTCCCTCAAGGCTAGGGTATCCCCCAGGGATCGGCACTCTCTGCCCTCCTCTTCAATTTATACCTCCAACCAATTACAGACATATTCAAGAAGTATGAAATTAACCATTTCATATACGCGGACGATATCATGCTCGCCATCCCCATAAACACCAACAACCCCAAATACGATAGACTACTCCAATGCATGAATGAGACCACCATATGGCTTGAGAACAACCACCTAAGCATCAATCTCAAAAAAACTGAAGCAATGTTCATAACGAGAAAACCTGACATGGACCACAACTACCCTACCACAATCACAATAAATAACACACCAATACCTATTAAAAAGGAGGTAAAATACCTTGGAATAATTCTGGACCATTCACTCACCATGATCCCACACATAAAACATACAGTAAAAACGATATTCTATAAACTCAAGACAATACAACACCTGAGACCCCTACTCAACACACATGACTTTAGATCAGTGGTCAACTCCCTCATCACCCCCCACTTTGACTACTGCAATAGCATTCTAAATGGCCTACCACTAAAAAGCATATACCTCCTCCAAAGAGCACAAAACATATGTGCCAAGATGGTCACAAAAGCTAAGCTAACAGACCACGTGACCCCAATACTACTAGATCTTCATTGGCTCCCCATAAGCAGCCGAATAAAATATAAAATCCTCCTGACTACCTTTAAACTCCTCAATAACATCTCTCCCTCCCAACTATCTACCCTATTACAAACCCCATCAGAAACTAGAACACGAAGACAGAACTTAACCCACTCCCTCAACATAAAAACTAATTTCAGAAGGACCAGAGCAACAACAAGTGATAGAGCCTTCTCCTTTGCTGCCCCTACCCTCTGGAACGAAATCCCATTAACCCTCCGCAAAATAAAAGACCTTCACCAATTCAAAAAAGAACTAAAAACATACCTTTTCACAAAACACTTTGAGATCCCCTACCAACAAAAAACCTCTCCGATACAATCACAGAAACACATTCACAGTTCTCAAGACAGAACAAATGATTAAACATAAGAAAGACACTTACTCTACTCTGCCTTACCCTACAGACAAAGATTTACACAAACAAATGGCTATATCTCTATTGTAAATAATACCGGTAACTCAATTATGTTGTGATGACCTGTACATAGTTTGAATAGTGTTATTCTAGTTAATGTTCAAAACATGTTCAATGTAGCTAAACGTATACATAGTTAACACAAGTTCCATGTAAAATATACAGAAGTATATTGATTTTTGTTCAATGTGAACCGCCCCTGATCTCTGGAAGGGGCGGTAATAAATAAATAAATAAATAAAGAAGGATCAGAAGCCAGGACGTGAGTGTCGAACTTTGGATTCCTTTGGACGTTGTACTTTCCAGGCTTCCATGCTTTCTGCCAGGATCAGTTCCTATATTTTATATATGGGAATGTTCCTTTAGGAAGTCACAGGAGATTTAGAGGTTTTGAGCCCTCTTCTTCCTGATGATAAGAGGCAGGATTTTCTCACACTGGTCAAACATGCCCAGGATGTTTCTAAGTTTGTCAATCGTGCAGCTTTTGACTGTTTTGAGTGCATAAGCAGAACGTCTGCCATTGCCATAGGTGAACGTAGAATTGCCTGGCTCCAGGCATCCGATTTGGAGCTCTGGGTGCAGGACAAACTGAGCAATATCCCTTGTACAGGTGAGAAACTATTCGGCAAGAATTGGCAAGAGAAAGCTAATGAATTGGATGCTGACAACTCCACTTTGGATAGATTATCGAAAGCCACAGCTGATCCTGCAAGGAAGAAATCTTTCAAGAAACCATTCTTCTCCAAGAAGAGGAGGTTTTATCCCTCTTATTCCCAGCAGGGACGTTCTGCAGGTCAACCTGCCCGAAAGAGTCAGCAACCACCTAAACAAAGGAAAGCAAAGACTGCTAAGCCTCAACCGCCTCAGCAGTCTCAGCCTCCACAAGGCCTTTGACTTCCATCTAGAGAACCTAGCCTTCCTGTCTCTCAATGGACCAGAGCCTTCCACCATTCCAGGAAGGTTGTGTCACTTTGCCCCCAGATGGGGGCAGATAACAGCAGAACATTGGACTCTCTCCATTATAAAAGAGGTGTACAAGCTTCACTTTCTTTGCATGCCCCCTCCCACAATGGTAAGACAGTTCAGTTCTCAGACCTCTCTAATCAACCTGTTAGATGAAAAGGTCACTATGCTTCTTGCCCAAGGGGCAATAGAGGAAGTACCCACTCCTCAACAGGGTGCAGGGTTTTACTCTCCGTATTTCCTTATTCCAAAGAAAACAGGGGGACACAGACCTATTTGAGACCTCTGAGAATTGAACAAATTCCTGTTCAAGGAGAAATTCAAGATGGTTTCTCTGGGAACTCTGCTGCCATACCTTCAGAGTCAGGACTGGCTTTGTTCTCTAGATCTCAAGGATGTGTACACTCATATTCTCATCCATTCAACTCACAGAAAATTCCTTCGCTTCCTTTTTCAAGGAAAGCACTACCAATACAGGGTGCTTCCTTTTGGCCTGGCCTCAGTACCAAGGGTGTTTACGAAATGCATGGCTGTGGTAGCAGCATTTCTTCGCACTCTAGGAATATTCGTCTTCCCCTACTTAGACGACTGGTTCATTCGTGCCCCATCAGAGTCAGAGGCCAGGATTTCTCTATCTTGCACAATGCGTATCTTTCAGTATTTGGGTCTGGTCATAAACATCCCAAAATCCAGCCTAACTCCCACTCAGTCTCTAGAGTTCATAGGAGCTTTGTTGGATACCAGGAAAGCAAGGGCCTATCTTCCCCAGACCCGTTGCCTTCGCATGGTGCATTTAGCTTCTCAAGCAGTGCTAAAGCCTCATCTCACTGCTCGAGAAATGTTACAACTACTAGGCCACATGGCATCTACCGTGGATGTGGTTCCTTATGCTCGCCTCCATATGAGATCAGCCCAGTGGACTTTATCCACTCAATGGACCCAGGCATCAGGGTGCCTGTCAGACAAAATAGCAAACACAAATCTCCTTATTTTGTCCATCCAATGGTGGCAGTCCACTCAAAATCTGTTGGTGGGGTCCCAATTTCAAGAACCTTTACCCCAGGCAACTCTCACAACAGATGCTTCACCAATAGGTTGGGGAGCTCATCTGCAAGACCTCTCCACCCAAGGCACTTGGACTCCGCAGGAGACTCATCTACACATCAATCTCTTAGAGCTCAGAGCAATCTTCCTTGCTCTTCGAGTGTTCCACACCCTGCTCAGGTACAAGACAGTCCTCATTCATACGGACAATCAAGTAGCCATGTTCTACGTGAACAAGCAGGGAGGAACAGGCTCTCTGTCGCTTTGCAACAAAGCTTTGCGACTATGGGCCCTCACCAGAGAGCATCAGATTCATCTCCTGGCAGTATATCTTTCAGGTATCCAAAACTCTTGGGCAGACAGACTCAGTTGAGTTCTGCTTCTACACGAATGGTCTCTACATGCAGACCAGGTGGCCAAGACTTTTCAAATTTGGGGAACCCCGGACATAGACCTCTTTGCAAGTCCTTTGAATGCCAAACTTCCCCGGTTCTGTTCCAGAATTCCGGCTCAGGGCTCTCAGGCCAGGGATGCTTTCCTCCTTCACTGGGGTCAAGACTTCCTTTATGCCTTTCCACCCATTCCCCTAATTCCCAAAACCCTGTTCAAGCTTCAGAGAGACAGAGGCCGTATGATTCTCATAGCTCTACATTGGCCACGGCATGGTACCCTCTGCTTCTACATCTCTCTCAAGCTCCCTCTCTGGAGTTAGGGTCTGCCCCAGATCTCCTGTCTCAGGAGGACGGAATGTTATGGCATCCCAATCCCCAGTCTCTGCATCTCAGGGCTTGGTTGCTGAAGGCCTAGATCTCCATGATCTTAACCTTTCTCAGCAAGTAAAGGATATCCTATATGCTTCCAGGAAGCCTTCCACAAGACGCTCTTATGCTTTCAAGTGGAAAAGGTTTACCATATGGTGTTCGCAGAAGGGTCTTAACCCCCTTGCGATACCTCTGGAATCATTGCTTGAGTATCTCCTTCATTTATCCAATGCAGGACTTAAGACTAACTCAGTAAGGGTCCATTTGAGTGTTATTGCAGCTTCCTTCAAGCCCCTAAATGGACAACCTTATGCTTTTAAATGGAGAAGGTTTTCAATATGGCGTTCAAAGAGGGAACTTAATCCTTTTTCCATTCCAGTGGAGGTGTTACTTGAGTATCTCCTTCACCTTTCTTCCTCTGGACTTAAAACTAATTCGGTAAGAGTCCATCTCAGTACCATTGCGGTTTTCCACATGCTCTTTGATGGACAACCTGTTTCGCCTCAGCCGCTTGTAGCACGCTTTATGAGGGGTCTACTTTTAACTAAGCCTCACGCCTGTGGCATGAGATTTCAGTCTTGTCCTTGGACAGCTGATGAAGCCTCCCTTCGAACCCCTAGCCACTACATCTTTGAAGTTTCTTTCTTGGAAAGTCATCTTCCTAATTGCCCTCACTTCTGCAAGACGCATCAGTGAGCTCCAAGCTTTAGTGGCTGACCCTCCTTATACACGGTTCCACCATGATAAGGTAGTCCTTAGGACTCGTCCTCACTTTATGCCAAAGGTGGTTTCGCATTTTCATTTGAACCAGTCAGTTTGCCTTCCTTTTTTCTTCCCTAGGCCTCATTGCCTCTAGTGCAGAAAGGAATCTACATACTCTGGATTGCAAGCATGCTTTGGCCTTTTATCTTCAGGGAACTAGGCAGCACAGGAAAGCTTCACAGCTTTTTGTTGCATTTCATTCCAGTCACCTGGGTCTACCACTTTCCAAGAGAACACTTTCCAAGTGGATTGCAGACTGTATATATTTTACCTATGAGAGTAAAGGACTTTCTCTTGAAGGTCATGTCACAGCACACAATGTGCAAGCAATGGCTGCCTCCATGGCCAACCTACGTTCGGTGGTGATTGATGAAATTTGCAAAGCAGCAACCTGTTCCTCTGTCCACATCTTTGCGGCCCATTATTGCTTGGATAAGGACTCCTGTCAGGATGCCTCATTTGGCCAGGCTGTTCTTCAGCATCTCTTTCAGACTTAGAACAACTCCTACCCCCCGTCCCGGGTTTCGATACCAGAGATCCTTGGGAGTATACATGATCCACTTCAGCCTGTGTTTCACTGCTCTCTGGTGTCATCACCCTGGCATCTCCAAGCTAGGGAGTCCCATATGTGAAGACTACATTCCTGCTTGTTCCTGCAGATAGCGTAGTTACTCACCTGTAACAGGTTATCTCCGGGAATAGCAGGAATTGAGTCTTCACAACCCACCCTCCTCCCCTAGGAGTTGTATTTCCCTCTCTCTTTCTCTCTTCTTCTCTCCTTTTATCTCAGCTACAAACCCAACTGAGGAGGGAGAGTTGGAAAAGTTGGAAAGCAGCAGCGCAGGCACAGTGGGATGCTCCGAAATGCTTTCCTATAGGATGCTGTGCAGCGTTTCCGCGTGGTCTCCTTCGGTGCCAACATTACCCATATGTGAAGACTGAATTCCTGCTGTTCCTGGAGATCATCTGTTACAGATGAGTAACTATGCTTTCTTGATTAGCCTAGTTGTCTCTTACAATCACAGAGACGCAATTTGTTAAAATTTCCTTCTCTTCAGGAAACTTGTTTATCTAGAACCAGAAAGTCTATTTTTACAGTAGCCTCCCTGTGTTATGGAACTCATTGTCTGAGGTACTTAGGGGTGAGGGGATATGCCATTTCTCAAACATCTGAAAACTTGTTTGTTGGAGCAGTCATTTGGTAACCTTTGAATTATCTGTTAGATAATTTAACAATTTTGTTTTTATTACATGTATTTTTTTAATGTTCTGCTTTTATATATATATATTTTGATTTTTATTTAGTACATTGCAAAGTATCACAACATTTTTTTTCTCCTTTACAAAACAATGGCATAACATACATCCGGCTGTATCCATCAGCCCAACATTTACCTAATTACCATTCTATCCTTACTTTACATTACTTTATATTATATACTTCTTTCCAGTTACCTAAAAATGTTAATATTAATAAAAACGTTCTGCTTATTTTTGATGTGTTTTACTGTTCCCCATCTTAACTATTGATTAAAGTTAGTAGAATATAAGTACTTTTAATTAATAAACTTGTGTGTCACCCTACATTTCTGATTCTTGTATTGGAATATCATCATTATTGGCTGTCTCTGTTTCAATGGGTCGTTCCCTGCCAGAGCCCATTATAACTCATTTATTGCTAGGTTGTTTAATTTTCTTTGGTAATGTGAATAAATTGTACGTTGTTTAGTGGGAGAAACTCTTTTAATTGCTCTTCTATAAAGTGGGTCGTACGCTTTTTCATAGCAGAGAGTTGGAAACAGATATGATAGGCTCTAAGCCTCGAAAAGTTTTGCCATCATATTAAGGAACCACAGCCATTTGTCACGCCCTTAGCCCCTTACAGACAGTATGAAGGGGCGTGCTTGTCATAGGAGAGATTCACCATTTAGCCTTTACCTGACTGGCTGCCTTGTAATGCCTCATGGGAAATGTAGTCCAGTCAGAAGGTACTTGGCTTCAGATAAAAAAAAAACACATTTGTAGTTGGCTTTGAGTGGTAAGGCTTTTGACAGAAATTTATTTATGGGAAAAACGCTAAGCTCACAAATAAACAACTTTGGATTATTTCTCCAGGATTCTTTCAAAAATACATCAGGATATAACTGAACTCAAAACAAAACAGCTCATAACGTTTCTTCAGCATAAAGAAAAGTCCTTTCAACAGCTAATGCTACCAGACATGGCTAGCAGTGCTGTTTTAAAACAAACAGAAACAGCTTTTCCTAGAACAGGTTTCTTTTCTCTCAGTCCAGAACACTTCCCGGCTGTTTGTCTCCTTAAGCAGAGGAAAACTTTCAACAAGAAGTTAAACTCTTCATAGGCAAACAATTCTCTATGCAAGATTTTTAGGAGTAGTGAAACCAAAATCAAAGGCAAAGGTATTTCTCCTTTAATACAGGACTTTCACAAGTTATCTACAGGCTCTCAGGGTTACCAGAATCTGGAGATTTTCCTTACGGTTGACTCCCTTCCCAAACCCTCTGTATTTGAAGATTGGCATAAAGAGCAATCCGTGTATGAGTCTTCTTCTTCTACAGCCAGGTCTTGTTCACCCAGTTGCATTGGCTCTACCTTTGTTTCTGGCTCAGAGGGCTTAGCTGACTGCCTTCCCTTAGGGCCAAAGCTGTCTCTTGCAACTCTGTAGTGCTCCAAATTAGACAAGCTTCCAATGCTCCTACCTGGGTCAAAGCTTGTACCAACTTCTCCTCGCTCATGCTCTGGCCACCATTCACCTGAGCTTCCTCGTCCTGTCCTCCAACTTGTGTTCCTTGTTCCTGCTGTTCTTACTTTTCCAGCTCCATTCCTCTTCCAGTAAGCATTCCTACTCCTCTCTCTCTCTCTCTGGATAATCTGACCTAGACTTAAACCTCTCAGGCTCCAGCCCCACCCCTTCTCCTCTCAGGTTTTGGAGATCAAACTGCCTCGGGGCAGCTGAGTGATTGGGGCATTCAGTGACGAAAGGGTTCCTTACCCTGGGCCTGCATTCCCTCTCCTTTTCTCCACTAGGGGCATTCTGCAACCTATTGCAGCTAGGAATTACCTGCTTTATAGGTGTAAATGGAGTTCTGTGTCTCTGATCTTGTAAAATAGGTCCTTTGATAAGGGTGAATTCCTTCTCTTTATCCCTGTCTCCTGGATCCTGATAAGCTTCCTTATCACACATTATATTGAATAAGAATGTAAGAACTCTCATATTAGGTCAGATCAAAGGTCCACGAAACCCAGTAATCTCCAGGAACAAGGAGTCTTCACATATGGGTACGTTGGTACCGACGGAGCCTGCGCGGGAGCGCTCCCCAGCGTCCATTCAGAAAGCTTTTGGGAGCATCCCACAGCGCCTGAGTGCTGCCTTCCCACCTTTCCCAGCTGTCTCTCCTCAGTTGTTCTTTTTCCGCGGAGCCAGTAGGTCGTGTTCCTGTCACCGCAGAAGAATTTCCTTATTTTTTCTTTCTTTTCTGTCGCGTCTGCCGCCTTTGACGCTGTACCGGTACTGCCGGTCCTTGTTCTTTTCTTCTTTAAAAAAAAAAAGAACTTTTTTCCACTCAGGTGCGCTTCAGTTTTGGGCCTTAGGCCTAGAACCTTTTTTCTTAACTATGGAAAAGCCTGCCTCAGGTTTTAAGAAGTGCACAAAATGTGGCGGTACTATCTCCTTCACCGACACCCATGACTGGTGTCTAAAATGTTTAGGTCCTGACCATTCCATAACAGATTGTGTGTCCTGTTCCATGATGTCCAAGAGGCGTCGTCAGATCCGAGCTGCCAAGCTCAGTACCCTGTTTCCCTCTGATGCGGCTTCGGTGGCATCGACGTCTTCCAGGGCTTCTTCTTCCTTACATGGATCTCAGGTAACTAAACATAAATCCAGCCTGTCCTTGAAGGGTAGATCTCCTTCTAAGCATCGAGATGCCTCTGGCCTTGCCCTCGAGGATCCTGCATCGGCAAAATTACCCCAGTGGGAGGCTTCGGCCTCTAAAGCATCATCATCGGGGTTCCAAGATGATCTCGATGGCTTGGCCTCGACAGATCTCTTGGTGCCATGCTCTGGGGTACCGGTGGCTTCCACCGGTACCGACTTCCAGGCATTGGCGGTGTCGATGGATCAGAGAATTCTGTCCATGGAATGCAGTCTGGCGGCTTTCCTTGTGGCATCAACCCCCGTGGTATCTCAACAGACTACTCCGCTGGTACCGGCACTACCATCGCCATCAGTACCGATCCTGGTACCGGTGGCATTGACATCAGCATCGGTGTCCGCTATGCTGGTACTTTGTCCTCTGAAGCCCTCCGGTACCGATACCCCGGTACCGGTGATTCCCGATACCGATCCCGGTCAGTACGGGTATTCTGTATGATCTCATGTTGAGGATGTGGGAAGCACCCCTGACTACCTCTCCTCATTCTCGCAGGTTGGACACCATGTATCGTGTCCCTCCTTGTCCTGGTTTCCATAAAACTCAACTTCCTCACCACTCTATTGTGGTTGAGTCTGCAATGAGAACGATTAGAAGTGCCAAAAGACATGCTTCTAATCCTCCAGGACGTGAATGTAGAACCCTGGAAGCTAACAGTACTCTTCCCGCCTTCCGACCTTGGCGTCGAGTTTGGTCTATTCTTTTTTGTAGTTTTTTCTTTTTCTGGTGCCTTCACGCCTTTTTTCTCCTGCTGGCAGCCCGAAGGGTCTTCGATCTTGCAGGGTTACCTTTTTCCCCCATGGCTACCAGTGGTTTTAAGAAGTGTGATTGGTGCTCTAAAATTATGTCTTTGACCAACACACACAACTGCTGTCTTTGCTGCCTCGGGCCGGTCCAAGACCCAGCGGCCTGTGGTCTCTGCAGAAGGATGTCCAGCAAGGTCCTTAGCACGATAGGTTTTTCCCTGAGTCCCCGATGTCTCTGAAAGACAGGGCCTCGTCTAAGGCCCCGACATCTCGGGAGGAACTCTTCGAGCCCGAACATCATTGTGGGTCCTCAAAAAGGGGGTCTCCCTCGAGGGAACCCAGGAAGAAGTAGAAACCCTTGAAGGCGGTGTCCTTGGATGGTTCCGACCGGCCTGCTCCCCTAACCTGTTCTTGCAGTCCGAGACGCTCGTCCGAGGTGTCGGAGAAGGAGCGATCTGCGAAGGTCCCCCGGAAGGACCCGGCCGCGCACTGTCCTCGGTCCCCAGACATTATCCTCGTCGAGGATTCCCCTTCAGGGGAGCCGGCGGTGGGCCTGAGTCCCTTGGTGCCTGCGCCAAAGGCTGTATCGCCTTCTGGTTTGGAGTTCAGTATGGTGACCCTGGAGCGCAGTTTGTCTTCATGGACCAGCAGCGGGCACTGTTGTCTGGCACAACCGGTTCATTTGCCCCGATCTCTGGGAACTTGACGTCCAAGACATCCCCGGAGGCCTAGGTGATCCTCGAGATCCTTCGGCTTCAAGTCGATCCTTGGCCGATGTCGCGCTGTGAGTTCCACTCGATGGGACCTCGGTCATCCCCGTCGAGTTTGCCGGGTATCTGCCGTGGGGCATCCGGACCCTCAAGGCCCACGGAGTAGCCCCCCTACTAGTCCTCCAAGGATTACTCCAAGTGGGAGACGGAGGATGAGGAGTCCCCCGATACCCATCGTTACCGCGACATCCCTCCAACACCCCGGTCTTGGAAACTCAGAGGCGGTCCCCGCCCGAGGTCATGGCCTTCCTGGACTTTGTCAAGGACATATATAAGGCCCTGGCATTCCTGATGAGTCGGTGGAGGACCCTCGGGCGGATGAGTTAGAGATCCTCCAGTATGAGGCCTCTCCTTGGGAATCGCTCACGGTGCCCATTCCTCCCATCCTGGAACGGCTCATGCTCCGCATGTGGGAGATACCAGCATCGGTGCTGGTAGTGAGCAGACAGCTTAACTCAATGTATTGGGTTCGTTGGAGCCTGGGTTTCCAGAAGTCACAACTGCCGCACAACTCCATGGTGGTGCAGTTGGCCATGCATCAGCTGAAATTCCAGATGACGCACTCCCCTCAGTGTCCCCCAGAAGGGAGGCCTGCACCTTGGATGTCCTCGGCAGGAAGTGCTACCAGGGCTCAATGCTCATCGACCGCATCCAGGCCTACCAGTTGTACATGGGCATGTACCTGAGAGACCTGGCGAAGGAACTCACCAGATTCTCTGCTGGTCTCTCTGAGGAACCTTTGCAGTGGTTCAAGAGTCTGGTCAAGGCTATCCGTGAGTGCTCCAAATTTATGTCTCAAGCGGCTGATGACGGGTTTGAGTTGGTGGCCCGGGTATCTTGTCTTCAGTCGTCCGACCTCGAGCAGTGGGTTCAGGACAAATTGGTCCCATGCCAGGGAGAGAACCTCTTTGGCAAACCCATGACCGATAAGGCTGTTGATCTGGAGATCAAGTTCATGACAAGGACCAGGCTCTCTAAGAAGACCACTGCCTCTCCCCAATGGAAGGGCTTCGGAAAAAGCCCTTTTACCCAATAAAGGGGGCTGCTTAAATGGAAACTACCCACCCTATCAGGCCTCCCTGGCACCCCAACAAAGTCAGCAGGCCAGTGGACATGGGCATGGCCCGCATAAGCAGAAGGCTCCAAACCCTAGGCACTAGACCCGCCCCAGCCAGGGGAGAGGTTTTAACTCCTTGAGCATAGGCTCTCTACCCCAAGGAGATCAGCAGCCCACAGGGTGACGTCTGGCCCTCTATGCCCAGGTGTGGCTGACCATCCCCACGAACTCCTGGGCACTAAGGGTATTCAGGGAGGGTTACCTCCTCCATCTGACTCAGACACCTTACCCTTATTTCCTGGGAGAGCCTCTCAGTTCTCCCCTCCACCGGGACCTTCTTTTGAAGGAGTTGGCAGGTCTTCTCGAGGACAAAGCGCTGGAACCGGTGCCCCACCACCTCAAGGGCAAAGGGTTCTACTCCAGACACTTCCTCTTGCCAAAGAGGACAGGGGGCATAAGGACCATCCTCAACCTGTGCAACCTCAACAAATTCCTGGTGAGGGAGAAGTTCAAGATGCTCTCCCTTGAAACATTGCTGCAATACCTCCAACAGGGAGACTGGCTATTCTCCTTAGACCTCAAGGATGCTTATTCCCACATCCTTATCCACCCCAACAACAGGCAGTACCTGCGATTCATTGTAGGTTGCACTTTCAATATAGGGTGCTCCCCTTCAGCCTAGCCTCTGCCCCAAGGGTCTTCACGAAATGCCTGGCGGTCGTGGCCGCCTTCCTCAAATTCCATGGGGTCTTCGTGTTTCCCTACCTGTACAACTGGCTCATAAAGGGAGGAATAGCCTCCGAGGTGCAGCAGGCCACTGCACTCACCATCCAGGTTCTGCAATACTTGGGCTTCGTCATAAACTACTCCAACTCTCATCTCCTCCCGACACCGTTCCTGTTGAAGTGGGAAAGATTGACACCCTCCAGTCAAAGGCCTTCTTACCCAAGCACCGTGCCGATCATCTCAGATCTCTAGCTCGGGACATATAGCACCTTTCCTCGTTGCCTGCTCTGCATCTTCTTTGCCTCCTCGGGCACATGGCATCCACAGTCCACGTCACCCCAGATGTTCGCCTCCACATGAGGATGGCACAGTGGTGTCTCTGGGGCCAGTGGTCTCAGGCCACAGGCAACCTCCAAGACAAAGTTTTGGTAATTTGCCAGTTGGCGGACTCCCTGGTCTGGTGGTAGTCACTCAGCACCTAGAAGTGGTCATGCCCTTCTAGGCCCCAAGCCACTCGAGGGTCCTCACCACGGACGCCTCTCTGCTTGGCTGGGGAGCCCACTGCAGAGATCTCCCCACTCAGGACAACTGGTCTCTGTATGAGAACGCCCAACAGAGCAACCTCCTGGAGCTCCAAGCCATTCACTTCGCCCTCAGGGTTTACTGTCACCATCTGCGTCACCAACCGGTCATGATCCAGACGGGCAACCAGGTGGCGATGTTCTTTCTGAACAAACAGGAGGACACATGGTCCTGTGCCCTTTGTCAGGAGGCACTGGGTTTCTGTTCGTACGCAATCCAACAGGGTATCCGGGCAGTGTACCTGCCAGGCCAGGACAACCTGCTGGCTGAGAGACTCAGCAGGGTTCTCCAGCTGCATGAGTGGCAGCTGGATCCCAGGGTAGCCAGTCAGCTTTTCTGGCTCTAGGAGGAACCCGTGATGGACCCCTTTGCCAGTCCGGACAACTTTCAGTTGCCCCGCTTCTGCTCCTGGCACGCCCACCCCTTCAGGGTGGCATCGGACGCGTTTCTGTTTCTTCATCGAAGGCCTCATGTACGCCTTCCCCCCTGACACTGCTTGGGGACCGCCCCGGGACATCTCTCAGGAGGGGAGCTCTCTTCTGCATGGGTCCCTCTTGTTGACAGCGTGGCTGCTGAGAGGGTGACTCTGGCCCCTCTCATTCTACTGGCCTCTCGCCAGGCCTCTACTAGGAAGGTATGCCCTCAAGTGGCACAGGTTCTCTGTTTGGTGCTTCAAACCTTTGGGCAGATCCCTTCTCCTACCTGGTTGCTTTGGTGTTGCAGTGCCTTCTCCACTTCTCCCATTTCGGGCTCAAGTCTAACTCCGTCCGACTGCACTTTAGTGCTCTGGTGGCGCAACACCATCTGGTGGATGGTAATCCCCTCTCGGATTCAGCCTTTGGTGACCCGCTTCTTTCAGAGCCTGTTCCTGCGACTGAATGGAACCTCAACGTTGTTTTGGGGCAGCTCACTCGCCCACCCTTCGAGTCTCTGGCTACTTGCCACCTTCGCTACCTCTCTTTGAAGGTAGTTTTCCTGGTCTCGCTCACCTCCTCTTGCAGAGTTAGTGAGCTCCAAGCACTTGTGGCAGAGGCGACCTATACCAGGTTCTACAAGAACAGGGTGGTGCAAGTTCCTGCCCAAGGTAGTGTCGCCCTTCCATCTTAATCAGGAATTGGTGCTCCCTACCTTCTTCCCAAGACCTCACTGCAATCGGGCGGAGATGGTCCTTCACACATTGGACTGTAAGAGGGTTTTGTCCTTCTACATCCAATGCACTCAAGGCCACTGCAGAGCTTCTCAGCTTTTCATCTCCTACGACCCCAGTAGGCTGGGGTAGGCGGTGACCAAGCATACGCTGTCCACATGGGTGGTGGACTGTATCGCCCTTGCTTATGAACAGGCGAGGCTCCCGCTGGAAGGTCGCATCACAGAGCACCGTGTCAGGGTTATGGCGGCTTCGGTGGTAAACTTGCGCTCTGTCCCGATGGTGTACATCTGCCAGGCCGCCACCTGGTCTTCAATCCGTTCTTTCACAGCCCATTACTGCCTGGAAAGAGAGTCCCGGCGGGACAGTGCCTTCGGCCAGGCTGTGCTCCGTAATCTTTTCGGGATTTAGGCAACTCCTCCATCCGACCCTTCTGTGTTCAGGCTACTGGAGTGCTTGCTTCATCGGACACAGGTATCCTACTGTGGTCTGTATACAGACACGATTTCTCCTGCTTGTAGCTCCCCTTGAGGGAGCCCTGTTTTTGCTATGGGCTTTCGGTAGCCTGTAGCTGGGGAGTCCCTTATGTGAGGACTGACTTCCTTCTTGTTCCCGGAGAAAGCGTAGTTACTCACCTGTAACAGGTGTTCTCTGGGGACAGCAGGAATCAGTCCTCACAACCCTCCCTCCTCCCCTTGGAGTTGCTCCTTTACCATCTTGTTTTTGCCGTCTCTTAGCTATGTCATCTGCCTGTCTGGCACCCATGGCGGGATGGAGACTATACATGCGTGGTGGCATTTCCCAAAGGCTTTCTTTGAAACCTGGGGGGATGCTTCCGCAAAGGCTCCATCGGTGCCGATGTCACTCATATGTGAGGACTGATTTCTGTTGTACCCGGAGAATACCTGTTACAGGTGAGTAACTACGCTTTTTCAGCTGCTCACCAGATAAGCTGTCTGGATAACTTAGCACAACAAGAAGAATGTCCTAAGTGCTGTCTGGAAAGTGGCTGAAAATCGCCGTTATCCAAATAATGACAGCAATTATCCAGGTAATAGCCACACAGTACAGATATTGAGTGGCAGCCATGGTGTTAAAATTTATTTTGGCCAATATTTAAAATTGTGAATATTGAAAATGATAAGTTATGTATTTAAAGTTACATTTCACCTAAACACATAGGGGCTTGTTTACAAAGCCGCGGTAGCGGTTTCCGATCGTTATCGGAGCCACGGCCCCATTGATTTAATGCTTGGCTGACTATTGGCCTCTGCATTTCTATTCTTAAAGAAGGCAATTTTCAGCCTTCCCACCAAGTTCATAGGCTTGCAAGCTAGCTGGTGCAGGAAAACTGTTTTTCCACACATATTCTGCACATGGAATATATGGGGTGGGGAAATCCTAATGATGCAGGTGTGGGGATTGAAATTTGAAAATGAAATCCCTGCATGTACAGTATTTCTGCAAGCCTGCTCCATCCCCAGCACCTCCTATGGTGGTCTTTACCATTGCTAATTGCATATTGTCATTCTTGAGCAGTACAGACAAGTGAATTGTGTTCCCATACCATCGGATTGGTTGAGACAAAGAACCAATGAAAAGCCCAGGTTTCAATGACATCACTCCCATGCTTCTATCTGCCTTAGCTACCAGAGGGCTCTTAAGTACTTCTTTGTCTTCAGCAGATGGTAGATGGATTTTCTCCACTCTGAAGAAAAACTGAATAATTGAGAGGAAAAGATTGATTTAAATGCTCGTGAATGACCACCTTGAGGGTGACTCTCTCAACTAAGTGCGATGTGGGAGGCTCCACTAGACTTCAGTCTTTTCGAAAGCCATAGGAGAAGGAGAAGTTGGTTCAGCTCCACCCTCTTATCATAAGAGCCTGTTTAACACCCAGAAAATTGAAAGGATTGGAGGAGTTCAGCAGCTTCAAACAACTTTAGTACCCCCTCTTTCCTCCTCTGTCCCCCTTGTTCTCTCCTGAAGACTGTAGAAGGCTCTCTGGGGAATCTGCCTGCAAAGCTAGAGAAAAGGTTTCAGGGGTGTAGAGCTGAGCCCAACACGGATTTCTGCCTGAGGTTCTCAAGGGGTGAGTACCAAGGCTTGACCTCATCATTGTCCTTGGGGGCTCCCAATTCCATCTGTCTGGGGTGCAATTTATGGTAGACCGCTGGTGACCATTGGCGCAGTTTGGGAGTTTTCTCACCTTTTTCTGCACGCTTTAATAATGTTTCTACTATTGTGAGCCTGGCTGTTGTGTGGTCCTTGTGTGTATTCCACCCGAGCAGTTCCTATGAGCATTCCTATCCAAGTGTCCGCAATGCACGTTGCTGTGTAAGCGCTGTTAACATGCACCTGTCTGGCAACCACAGCTTTAGCATGCACTGTTGTGATACTTGCCTTAACTCTCTATGTCCTCTTTCAGGAAACATTGGCCTGTGGGAAGCGAGGTGCCTCCTCTTTGGCTTCTGATCTCTACTCTTCTTGCATGGCAGCTTCTGAGTCATCACTGGAGGGTTTGATCCCCCTCTTTCAGCCGTGGGTTGCAGTTAGTCTGGCCTTGCCTGCCTCAGGGTAGGAGATAGCGGGTAGTGCTGTGGATGACCAGCCGGCCGGAGCTTCTGACTACCATTCTGTGGGTCGCTCCCTATTGTCTAGGGGATCGACAGTGGCCATGTTCCCTGGTGTAGGAGTGGTAATTTTCACAAGAAAGCTTCCAGAGTCCAAATTGTCCTCCCTAGAAATTCTTTTCCTTTTTACAACAGGCCTGGTCATTGTGGCATAGAAATTCAGACCCTGCGATCTCTGGGTTCCCCCGAGCGTAGTCTCGTGAGGGGCAGGCTGAGAATGGAAGCCCTGTTTGATTGCCTATGACTACGCATCCCCGGCAAAGGGCGCTCCCTGGAGATGGGGATCAGCTGGGATCTCTCTGAGATTTGGACCATGACTTGGATTCAGATGCCTCAATTCTGGACTCTGATGTGGACAAAGAAGTACTCTCACTTTTGGAGGATTGTGAAGAGGCCGGTGTCATACATCTGGTGGCATTGATTGGCAGAGTCTCATTCACCTTGAGCTTGGTGGATGCCCCAGGCACAGAGCTGGAACTGAAGGTGCTTCCACTACTGTCTTCCCATTCTCAGAGGTGATCAAGGATATAATCCAGTTGGAGTGAAAGTCCCCTGACTCTCCACCTAAGGGACTTAAGCGTATATAAAAAGATGTACCTTCTCCCAGAGAAGGAGTGCGTTGTGTGATTTCATATTCCCAAGGTGGATGTGCAGGTCACGGCATATCAAACGAACCACCATCCCTGTGGAAGGCAGATTGTCCTTGAAGGATTTTCGGGACCGAAAGGTGAATTCGTTGTTGAATAACCAGTTCACCATGGCGGCTGCTATTCTTCAGTTGGCGGTATGTGCAGGCCTGATATCTCGAGCCCTGCTCCAGTGGATTCCGTCTCCTCCACCAGATGATACTACTCCACTTTAGGAGCTAGCTACGGCCTTCCTCTCTGATACCATGTATGACCTGGTATGTCTAGCGGCTAGGGATAGTGCCCTGTCGATGGTGACACGGCATTAGATTTGGTTCAGACACTGTGCATCAGACACATCTTCCAAAGCTGGGTTGACCCAACAAGCCTTTAAAGAAAAGCTTGTTTTTGGGCTGATTTGGAGAAGCTGGTGAAGGACCTGGGCAAGATGAAGTATTCTGTAGGACAGATCCAGGGGGCCTGTTAAGCAGGCAGGAGCCTCTTTTCCATTAGTCTCCAATCACTCCTTGCGGGCATGCTGATCAGATTCCTGGGGGTCTCAGAACTCCCATCACTACTGGCCTGGAAAGCCCTTCTTCCCCTCTTCTTCCGGATTTCAGACTTGTTCTCTATCCTTTCGTGGAGCGTGTGGGTGCAGGAACATTTCCGGGCTGCGCAGTGAAGGTTTGGGGACCCATTCCCTGTTTCCTCCTGTCGGGGTCATGCTTTGCCTCCTCTTTCAGGAATAAGCTATGGTCACTAAGGATCGTTGGGTGCTAGACACTTTTCAATATGGCTATGTCTTTGAATCAACGAGCCAATCCCTGACATTTTTGTCATCTCCCCCTGTGAGTTTGCAAACAAAAGGACCACTGTACAGATCACCTTGGAAAAGTTGCTGCTTCTGAAGGCAGTGGTACCCATTCCCCTGGATGATCGGGGCAAGGGCAGGTATTCTATCTATTTTGTGGTGCTGAGAAAGGATGGATCCTTCCGACCCATTCTGGATCTCAAGAGTTTCAACGAATGTGTCCTGCGCTTCTGGATGGAAACTTTGTGATCTACGATTCAAGCAGTGCACCAAGGGAAGTTCATAGCATCTCTGGATTTCGCCGAAGTGTATTTTCATATCCCGATCCGGGATGAACAACAAATGTATCTGCGTTTTGCTGTGCTTGGCTCTCACATTAAGTTTGCTGCCCTTCCATTCGGACACTCCACTGCCCCAAAGATGGTCTCCAAAGTTAGGTGAAGGCCAGCCTCCGGTGATGGTGGCAACCCTGTCATCTGAGGAAGGGCGTGCCTCTGGACAATTTCTCGTGGATATTTCTGATGACAGATGCCAGTCTCAGGCTGGGGAGCCCATTGTCAAGACCGCATGGCCCAGAGCTGTTGAAACCCCAGGGAGCTGATGTGGTCCATCAGCTGCCTTGAGGCGAGGGCCATCAGGCTGTCTGTTCTGCATTTCCGGCCCCTGGTCGAGGGTTGAGTGGTTCGGGTATTATCAGAAAATACCACGGTGGTTGCTTATTTTATTGGCAAGGCAGCAGAAGGAGTGCCGGGGTAGCCCTGGAGATGGCTTTCCTGTTTGGGTGGAGAAGAACCTCCTAGCTTTGTTGTCTCAGCTCATTGTTGTGGTAGACATTGTGGAAGTGAACTTCCTCAGTTGGCACTCTCTGGATCCAGATTATACTGGAAGACCTGGCTCCCTTCTCTCTTACAGGTTGGCTCTTGAAAGGAGACAGCGTATAAGGGCTGCTTCTCTCCAGCGGTGCTTTCCACTCTGTCGGAACCCAGAGGAAGTCTACAAACTTGGCATACATGTGGGTCTGGTGCCTCTTTGAGAAATAGTGCAGCACATAGCAGCTGGTTCCTGAGGTGGCCAAGGTGCCATCTTTGCTGACCTTTCTGCAGGAAGTTCTGGAGAAGGGCTTTTCTCTTAGCTCCCTGAAAGTTCAAGCATCAGCTTTGGCCTGTTTCAGTGGTCCAGTGGCTAGTAAGTCACTAGCCTTACAGCCGGATGTTTCGTGCTTTCTTCAGGGAGTTCGGAATCTGCATCCACCCCTCCGGTCTGTGATCCTTTTCTGGGATCTGTGTCTGTTGCTCAGTGCCCTGACGTTGGAGCCCTTTGAGCTGTTGAAGTGTGCTACTCTGAAGGGTTTGATGTTTAAGACAGTCTTCTTGGTCGCAATTTGTTCCGCAGGGCAGATATCCGAGTTGCAGGCTCTGTCTTGCAGATATCCTTATCTGTCGGTTTCAGAGGAGGCCGTTTCCATTGACTTCCTTCTTGCCTAAGGTGATTTCTCCCTTTCATGTGAACCAGGTGGCTTCCTGCCCTCCTTCTCTAAGAAGCAGTGTCAGGGGAAGGATAAGGATCTTCACCCTGTGAATGTCCGTAAGGTGTTAATCCGGTTCTTACAAATGACTTTCCTGACTTTTCTAAGTCCGACCATCATTTTGTGCTGATTTCTGGCCCATGCAAGTGTAACGCAGCAGCTAAGTCTGCATTGGAGTGCTGGATTAACACTAGAAGCCCCAAAAGGAATTTAATCTAGAAACCCAAAAGTGCGTCAATTGACGCATTATCACGATGACTGTGTTTAGCATGAAATGCAGATGTGAATTAATGTGAAGTTACTTATTTGTTAAATACGTGCAGTATGTGACGTCATTACATGACGTCATCGTGTGTTTATTGTTTGTAATGTCGGAGTAAAACTGTAAACAGTGATTGAGATGCGCCACCTAGTGGGAACACGAATTTATACCTAGAAGCCCCAAAGTACATCAATTGATGTATCCAAGACAATTGAGTGCGTCAATTGACGTACTTTGGGGCTTCTTCGTATAAATACATTTTCCCGCTTTGTGGTGCATCTGTCATTAATTTTCGATGCACATATTTGAACATCTTGACCTTGCTAACAAAGTCATGGAACATGACTGACATGGTTCTAGCAGTGGCGCTGGTATACAACTTCAAAGATGCATTTGCGTCAATTGATGCACTTTGGGGCTTCTAGTGTTAAGAAGGTCATTGCCTTGGCGTATCTGTTGTGGAACTGGTCAGTTCCAGAGGGTTTGCGCGCCCATTATACTCATGCACTAGCGTCCTCATGGGCGGATCGAAGCTCGGTGGCCCCTGCAGACATTTGTCAGGCAGCAACGTATATAACCGTATCTTAATGATAGAGCTGATCAAATTGGTGGAGGGGTTGTGCTCTTCAGAGAGGGCACTGAGTCACAAAGGATTAAAGATTTGCAGGAAACAAAATTTTCTGTAGAATCTCTATGAATTGAAATTCCATGTAAAAAGGGGAAAGCGATGGCAGTGGGGTTGTACTATCGACTGCCTGGCCAGAATGAACAAATGCTCAAAGAAACCAGGGAAGCTAACAAAAGTTACAGAACAGTAATAATAATGGGTGATTTCAATTACCCCGGTATTGACTGGGTCAGTGTCACGGCAGGACATGCTAGGGAGATAAAGTTTCTAGATGAAATAAATGACTGCTTCTTGGAGCAGCTGGTTCATGAACCAACCAGAGGGGAAGCCATATTGGACCTAGTCCTTAGTGAAACAACAGATCTGGTGCAAGAGATAAGGATGTTGGGGCCACTTGGCAATAGTGATCATAGCATGATCGTGTTTGATTTAATTAATGGAGGAGGGAAGGTAAGGAAATCCACAGTACTACCTTTTAACTTTCGAAAGGGAGACTATGATAAAATGAGGAAAATAGTTAAGAAAAAACTAAAAGGAGCAATTGCAAAGGTCAAAGACTTACATCAAGCTTGGGTGTTGTTTAAAAATGCTGGCTTGGAAGCCCAGACCAGCTGTATTCCAGGCTTTAAGTAAAGTGGAAGGAAGTCCAAAAAACTGCCAGCATGGTTTAAAGGTGAGGTCAGAGAGGCTGTTCTTGCCAAAAAAGCATCTTTCAGGAAATGGAAAAAAGAGCCAAATGACGAAAACTGGAAACAGCACAAGTACTGGCAAGTTAAATACAAGGCATTGATAAGGCAGGCAAAGAGAGAATTTGAGAAGAAACTTGTTGTGGAAGCAAAATGAGATTGCAGACCTGCTATTAGTAATCTGTGAACTATCATTAAAATCATCTGTAATACCTGAAGATTGGAGGATCCCCAATGTAACTTCAATTTTTAAAAAGGGTTCCAGGGGTGATCCGGGAAACTACAGATTGGTGAGCCTGGGAAAAATGGTAGAAACCATTATAAAGAACAAAATTACTCATCATGTAGATAGTCATGGCTTAATGGGAGATGGCCAACATGGCTTTAGACAAGGAAGATCTTGTCTTACTTATCTGTTATGTTTTTTTTGAATGTGTGAATAAACAGGTAGACAAAGGTGAGTCGGTTGATATAGTGTATCTGGATTTTCAGAAAGCCTTTGACAAAGTTGCTCATCAGAGACCTTTGGCAAAACTAAAAAGTCATGGGATAGGAGCCATTGTACTATTGTGGATCAGGAACTGGTTAAAAGATAAAAAGCAGAGGGTAGGGCTAAATGGCCAATTTTCCCAATGCAAAAAGGTGAATAGTGGTGTACCAGAGGGATCTGTGCTGGATCCGCTGCATTTGACATATTCATAAATGACCTGGAAAAGGGAATAACTAGTGAGGTTATCAAATTTGCAGATGACACAAAACTATTTAAAGTTGTTCAAACCCAAAAGGATTGTGGAAAATTGCAAGAGGATCTTGATAAATTGGAAGACTGGGCATCGAAATGGCAGATGAAATTTAATGTGGACAAGTGCAAAGTTATGCACCTAGGAAAGAACAACCCAAACTATGGTTACACGATGCAAGGTTCCACATTGGGAACCACTACCCAGGAAGAAGATTTAGGCGTTATCGTGGATAACATGTTGAAACCCTCCACCCATTGTGCAGCGACGGCCAAGAGAGCAAATAAAATGCTAGGTATCATAAGGAAAGGAATGGAAAATAAAGGATATTATAATGCCTCTGTATTGTTTCATGGTACGACCGCACCTTGAATATGGTGTGCAATTCTGGTCGCCGTTATCTTATAAAGGATATAGCGTTATTAGAAAAGGTGCAGAGAAGAGCCACCAAAATGGTAAATGGGATGGAAGGATACTCCTTTGAAGAGATGCTAAGAAGGTTAGGGCTCTTCAACCTGGAAAAGAGACGGCTGAGGGGAGATATAGTAGAGGTCTAAAATTAATGAATGGAGTGGAACGGGTAAACTTAGATTGATTGTTTCTCCAGAACAAAGCAGGAAGTCAGTCCTCACATATGGGTGACGTCGGCGCCGACGGAGCCCTCGTGCGGAGCATTTCCCCAGCTTTCAAAGAAAGCCTTTGGGAATTGCAGCACGCATGCGTGGTCCCCTTCCCGCCCAAGGGTGCCATCTTGCTCAGTCTTCTTTTTTCCGCAGAGCTCGACGGACGTAGTTCTTTTTTCCCTGAGGAAAAAGTTGATTTCCCTGTTTTTTCTTTTTCGGTTTTTGTCCTTGGTGACTAGCGTTTGCGCCATTTTTCTTTTTTCACTGGCAGCCCGGTCTTTTGACCTCGCAAGGGCCCTTTTTCCCCCGATGGCTACCAGCGGGTTTCAAAAGTGTGATCGGTGTAAGAAACTTATGTCTCTTACCGACACACATGGCTGCTTCCTCCGCTGCCTCGGACCCGATCATGACCCGATGATCTGTGGTCCGTGTGGCAAAATGTCCTCGAAGGCGTTGAGGAGTCGGCAGCACCAGAAGAATAGGATCTTCTCTGACTCCGCGTCTGGACGGGCCCGGACCTCGTCAGAGCCCTCGACGTCTCGGGACTCCGGCCCCGAGCAGCGTGGGGGTTCCTCTGAGCGGGGGTCTCCTTCGCGGGAACATCACCGGAAGAAGAAACCCGCGAGGGCGGCGTCGGTGGACGCTCCTGGTTCCTCGAGGGCCAGGTCGCATAGCCCCGATAGCCGTCCCGGGTCTTCGGAGTCGGAGAGGCCTGCCAAGCATCCTCGTATCGAGATGGAGTCTCCTGGCCACGTGAGTACTGTAGTCCTCGTGGACTCTCCTCCAGGGCAGCCGACGTTGGGCCCGATGCCGTCGGGGCCCGAGTCGGGGGCTGCTGGGTCTTCTGAGCTCAGACTCAGGTTGACGGCCTTGGAGAGCAGCCTCGCTGCCTTCATGGAACAGCAGCGGGCATTGATCGCCGGTCTCACTGGTGCATCTGCCCCGACCACCGGGACCTCGACATCCAAGTCGACCCCGGATGCCGAGCCGATCCTCGAGTTGATCCTCGGCCACAGTCTCCCTCGGCCTCCTGTTCGGGACCGAGGTAGTCGACGCCGGTACCCTCCGCGTCGGGGCGGACGGCATCGGTGCCCGCCCGACCAGAGCCGCTCGATTCCTCCTCCGGGCAGTCGGGCTGGGAGACAGAGGACGAAGAGTCACCCGACACTTATCGGACTCGGTGTGCCCCATCGGACTCGCCGGAGTCCGAACCTCGGAGACGATCCCCACCGGAGGATACCCGGTTCTCGGACTTCGTGCAGGATATGGCCAAGGCCTTGGCCTTCCCCGTGGATCCCGAGGAGGAGCCTCGAGCCGAGGTGCTCGAGGCCCTCCAGTATGACTCTCCCCCAAAGGAGGCCTTTACTGTTCCGGTTCCTCCGATGCTGGAGCGGCTGCTCTTCCGCATGTGGGAGACCCCGGCTTCGATGCCGGTGTTAAGCAAGCGGGTCAATTCCATCTATCGAGTCCGCAAGAGCCACGGGTTCCAAAAGGCACAATTACCGCACCAATCCATGGTTGTGGAATCGGCCATGCATCGACTGAAAAGTCAGAAGATGCACTCCTTGGTGCCTTCCGGCCTGGAGGCCCTGAACCTGGATGCCCTCAGTAAGAAGTGCTTCCAGGGCTCTATGCTTGCTTGCCGTGTTCAGACTTACCAGCTGTACATGGGCATGTATCTCCGAGACCTGGCAAAGGAGATTGCTGGGTTCTCTGCTGGTCTCTCCGAGGAACCTTTGCAGCGGTTCCAAGCCTTGTCCACTGGTATTTGAGAGTGCTCAAAGTTTATCTCTCGAGCAGCCTACGATGGCTTCGAGGCTTCGACCTGAGTAGCCGGGGCCAGCATCGGTGCCCGCCGACAGGCTTGGCTACAGTCATCCGACCTCGAGCCATGGGTGCAGGACAAGTTGGTCGATGTCCCCTGCCGAGGTGAAAACCTCTTTGGCAAGCCCATGGCTGAAAAGGCTGCAGAACCCGAAACCGAGACTCTGACCAGGACTAGGCTGTCCAGAAAAACCTCTGCCCCTTCTCAGAAGAAGAAGGGTTCGGGAAAAAAGACCTTTTACCCGAGGAAGTCCTCTGCCTATAAACACTACCCTCATTATCAGGCCTCTGCAGCTCCCCAACAGGCTCAGCAGGCCAAGGGGCAGGGTCATGGGCCCCGTAGGCAGAAGGCCCCCAAGCCACCAACACCGGCCCCTGCTCAGCAGGGTGGGGGTTTTTGACTCAGCAAGCATAGCCTCTTCTCCTCAGCTGGCTCACATCAGCACAGGAGGTCGACTGGCCCACTTTGCCCACAGGTGGTCAGCCGTCACATCAGATACCTTGGTGCTCCATATAGTCCAAAAGGGCTATCTTCTCCATTTTCACCAGGTACCTCCTTCCTATTTTCCAGGGGAGCCTCCAAGACTCCCTCTGCACAGGGACCTACTCCTTCAGGAGTTAGCAAGTGTGCTAAAGGAACAGGCTGTGGAACCGGTGCCCCACCACCTGAGAGGTCACGGCTTTTATTCCAGGTACTTTCTGTTACCAAAAAGAACAGGAGGCCTCAGACCCATCCTAGACTTGCGCAACCTCAACAAATTCCTGGAGAGGGAAAATTTCAAGATGCTTACCCTTGGAATCCTGCTGGCCTACCTCCAGCAGGGAGATTGGCTATGCTTCTTAGATCTAAAGGATGCTTATACTCACATCCTTATTCATCCAGACCACAGACAATATCTCAGATTTGTTGTGGGGGGAAACCACTACCAGTACAGAGTACTTCCCTTTGGCCTAACCTCCGCTCCCAGGGTGTTCACCAAGTGCCTGGCGGTGGTGGCGGCCTACCTAAGGCTTCAAGGTCTTTTTGTGTTTCCATACCTGGACGACTGGCTCATAAGGGGCCAGTCTTCCCAGGAGGCCAGTCAAGCCACCCTTCGCACTGTGGCTCTGCTTCAGCACTTGGGGTTTGTCATAAACTTCGCAAAGTCCACTTTGCTCCCGTCTCAGAACTTGGAATTCATAGGAGCAAAGCTAGACACTCTACAGGCTTGGGCTTTTCTGCCAGTGGACAGGGCCCTCCGGTTGATGGATGCAGCCAGGCAGTTTCACAGCAATTCCCTGGTCTCCGCCAGGCAATTCCTGAGACATCTCGGCCATATGGCTTCCACGGTTCATGTAACCCCCAATGCCCGCCTGCACATGCGGCCTGCTCAGTGGAGCCTTCGAACTCAGTGGCATCAGGCCACAGGCAGCCTTGCAGACTCGGTGAGAGTATCCACCCTGCTCGTCTCCTCTCTACAATGGTGGCTTCATCTTCCGAATCTGGTACTCGGAGTGGATTTTCAATCCCCTCCGCATTCTCGAGTGCTGACGACAGATGCTTCTCTTCTTGGTTGGGGAGCACATTGCCAAGGGGCATGTACTCAGGGTCTCTGGACTCCTTGGGAGGCTGCTCAGCAGATAAACTTCCTGGAGCTAAGGGCAATACGCCTAGCTCTGAGAGCCTTCTCCCACCTCACGTCTCACCAGTCTGTACTGGTCCAGACGGACAATCAAGTTGCCATGTTCTACGTGAACAAACAAGGAGGCACAGGCTCCTTCCTTCTCTGTCAGGAGGCACAACGGCTGTGCTCTTGGGCCGTCAATCACTGAATCCTCCTCAAGGCTGTCTACCTCCCTGGTCAAGAAAATTACCTGGCGGACAGACTGAGCAGGATCCTGCAACCACACGAATGGAGATTGAATCCATTGGTGGTTCAGGAGATCTTTCTCAGGTGGGGCCTCCCCACCATGGATCTCTTCGCCAGCCCTCTGAACCGGCAACTCCCGAGATTCTGTTCCAGACAACCGCATCCTCTCAGAGTAGCTGCGGATGCCTTTCTGATTCCGTGGTCCCAAGGCCTACTATATGCGTTTCCTCCCACGCCACTAGTGTCTCGAACACTGTTCAAGGTCCTCAAGGACAGGGCCTCAATGATTCTGATAGCCCCCAGGTGGCCGAGGCAGCCGTGGTTCCCACTCCTGTTGCAACTGGCGGTGGACTCTCCCCTGCCTCTGGGAATTCAACACGATCTCCTGTCTCAGGACCAGGGGTCTCTCTTGCACCCCGACCTCCAGTCCCTTCATCTGATTGCCTGGCTGCTGAAAGGGTAGTCCTGGCTCCCCTACTCCTGCCTAGAGAGGTGGAAGATGTAGTCTTAGCCTCTAGGCGGCAATCCACCAGGAAATCCTATGCTCTTTAGTGGCGTAGATTCTCCACCTGGTGTGCTCAGCACAGCGAGAATCCCTTCTCATGCTTGGTAGCGGTAGTGTTGCAATATTTGCTTTACCTCTCCAATCTAGGCCTCAAGTCCAACTCTGTCAGAGTTCACCTCAGTGCTCTCTCAGCGCACCACTCGCCGGTGGACGGGAGGCCTCTTTCCAATCACCCTTTGGTGGCTCGTTTTCTCAGAGGCCTCCTCCTGCTTAAGCCTCCTTTGCGTCCACCAGCCCCTGAGTGGGATCTGAATGTGGTCTTACAGCGGCTTACTTGTCCACTATTTGAACCTATGGCTACCTGCCCTCTCTGTTTTCTCTCCTGGAAAACCTTGCTTCTGGTAGCTCTTACCTCTGCTAGGCGAGTGAGTGAACTTCAGGCACTAGTGTCTGGTCCCCTTTACACTAGGTCAGGGGTCTCAAACACGCGGCCCGCGGGCCGCATGCGGCCCGCGAGACAACTTTGTGCGGCCCGCGAAAGAGAAAAACAAAAACACCCCAAAACCCTGACTTCTGCCGTTGCCGCCGTGGCAGCGGCAGAATCAATTGTCAAATTAAAAAAAAAAAGACTTCTGCTGCTCAAGCAGCAATATCACCTGTCCTGCGGCCCCTTCCCCTGTGCCCGGAGATCCGAATCTGCTCATCAGCGGCGTGCTTTTCAAGCCGCGAAGAGTATTCCCCTCTCGCGCGGCTTGAAACCGCGCGAGAGGGGAATACTCTTCGCGGCTTGAAAAGCACGCCGCTGATGAGCAGATTCGGATCTCCGGGCACAGGGGAAGGGGCCGCAGGACAGGTGATATTGCTGCTTGAGCAGCAGAAGTCTTTTTTTTTTTAATTTGAAAATTGATTCTGCCGCTGCCACGGCGGCAATGGCAGAAGTCAGGGTTTTGGGGTGTTTTTGTTTTCCTCTGTCGGGGGGGGTATGACAGGAAATGGGCAGATGGGGGTTAGGACTGGAAGTGGGCTATTGGCGGGGGGGGCGTATGACTGGAATTGGGCAGATGGGGGTTAGGACTGGATGTGGGCTATTGGCAGGGGGGGGGTTATGACTGGTAATGGGCTATGGTGGGGGCTAGGACTGGAAATGGGCAGATGGGGGTTAGGACTGGAAGTGGGCTATTGGCAGGGGGGGTTATGACTGGTAATGGGCTATGGTGGGGGCTAGGACTGGAAATGGGCTGATGGGGGTTAGGACTGGAAGTGGGCTATTGGCAGGGGGGGTTATGACTGGTACTGGGCTATGGTGGGGGCTAGGACTGGAAATGGGCAGATGGGGGTTAGGACTGGAAGTGGGCTATTGGCGGGGGGGGGGGGGTTATGACGGGTAATGGGCTATGGTGGGGGCTAGGACTGAAAATGGGGTGATGGGGGTTAGGACTGGAGGTGGGCTGATTGGGGGGTTAGGACTGGTAATGGCCTATGAGGGGAGGTAAGACTGAAAATGGGTGATGGGGGATACGACTGCAAGTGGGCTATGGGGGGGACTAGGACTGGTAATGGGCTATGGGGGGGGGTAAAAATGAAAAAGGGGTGATGGGGGTAAAACTGGAAGTGCGCTATGGGGAGGTTAGGACTGGTAATGGGCTATGGGGGGTCTAGGACTGGTAATGGGCTGGGGGGTTGCTAGGACTGGAAATGGGCTGAGTGGAAGGGGGCTTGAACTGCAAATGGCTGATGGGGAGGGGGGCTTGGAATGGAAATGGGCTGTGAGGGGAGGCAGCTACGATTGGAAATGGGCTGATGGGGGGCTAGGATTGGAAATGGGCTGATGGTGAGGCTAGGATAGGACTGGAAATGGACTGATGCAGGGACTAGAAAGGAGCAGATGCTGGGTGGGGCTGGAACTAGAAGGGAGCTGATGTTGGGGGAGGATTAGAATGGGATGGAGCTGGGAAAGTGAAATGGAGAGGGGAAAATATTTTGTCTGGAAGAGAAGACAAATCTACAATTGGCCAAGTATTGGGAGAGTAAGTGGGGATTGAGGATGGAGGGGTAAAATTTGAGTGGATGAAATAGGAATGAGGAAAGAGCAAAAGGAGAAAGATTAGTATGTTAAAGCAGATGTAGGGAGAGAGAATGGAAAAAAACTAGAATAGAGAAGAAAGGACAAATGGACAGCAGACGATGGAGATAGCAGAAGACACGAAGAAACTAGAAGTGGCTGGAGCAATTGCAACTGAAAAAAAATGCACAAAAGGTAGAAAAATATCTCTTTATTTTGAATTTATTAACTGGAATATGTCAGCTCTGGGAAATGTGCATCATTAATGTTTGCGCTTTGTTTAGTACAAGAGGAAATTAATTTATAGTTTTATTTCTACAGTGTTGTTGTACATTCCAAGTTTGGCTTTTGGGGTTCCCAGTTTAATTATTGTCTTCCTATTTCTGAATCTTTTAGTCTTTCTTTATCCATACTCATTAAGAGGCATGTTTACTAAAAGTTAGTGTATGGTAACATTATGCAAATATTTATGCAAATGAGGCCCCTTATGCAAATGAGGCCCCACATCTTATGCGGCCCCCGGGTTACTTTACAAGTCCTCATTTGGCCCTCAAAGCAATTTGAGTTTGAGACCCCTGCACTAGGTTCTACAGGAATAGGGTAGTCTTACGGACTCACCCGAAGTTTCTTCCTAAGGTTGTCTCCCCTTTTCACCTCAATCAGGAGGTGGTTCTTCTGACCTTCTTTCCCAGGCCGCATGCCAACCGGGCTGAGATGTTCCTGCATACCCTGGACTGTAGGAGGGCGTTATCCTTCTACCTCGACCGTATGCTGGAGCACCGGAGGGCTGTTCAGCTCTTCATTTCTTTTGACCCCAATAAGTTGGGGCTACCTGTCTCCAAGCGTACTTTGTCCATATGGGTCGCTGACTGTATCGCCTGGGCTTATGGGGCAGCCGGCCTCTCGTTGGAGGGTCGAGTCACGGCTCATCGTGTCAGGGCGAAGGCTGCGTCAGTGGCTCATCTCCGCTCTGTTCCGTTGGCAGACATCTGCCGGGCTGCTACTTGCTCTTCAAGCCAGACTTTTGCGGCCCATTACTGCCTTGAGAGAGAGTCCCGCAGGGACAGTGCTTTTGGACAGGCAGTCCTCCATAATCTCTTTGAGGTTTAGGCAACTCCTACCCTCCGGCCCTGGTGTTGGGCTACCGGTCGGGGGCGTTCTCAGAGAAGATTCCTTCCTTACGTACTGACGAGGTAGAGGGAGCTCATTTTTCCGCTTGAGGTCTCCGGTAGCCTTAAGCTGTGGAGTCCCATATGTGAGGACTGACTTCCTGCTTGGTCCTGGAGAAAGAGTAGTTACTCACCTGTAACAGGTGTTCTCCAGGAGCAGCAGGAATCAGTCCTCACAACCCTCCCTCCTCCCCTTGGAGTTGCAGTCATATGATTTATTTTGCTAATTTTTTGCTGTCTTTTAGCTGTTTCATCAGACTGAGCAAGATGGCACCCTTGGGCGGGAAGGGGACCGTGCATGCGCGCTGCAGTTCCCAAAGGCATTCTTTGAAAGCTGGGGAAATGTTCCGCACGAGGGTTCCGTCGGCGCCGACGTCACCTATATGTGAGGACTGATTCCTGCTGCTCCTGGAGAACACCTGTTACAGGTGAGTAACTACTCTTTACGTCGTCAGAATATAAAAAGACATGCAATGAAACTATAGGGTAACCTATTTAAGACTATTAAAAGAAAATATTTTTTCACTCAACGTGTAATCAAACTCTGGAATTTGTTACTAGAGGATGTAGTAAAAGCTACTAGTTTAGCTGGGTTTAAAAAAGGTTTGGACAAGTTCCTGGAGGAAAGGTCCATAAACCATTATTAAAAGGGACCTAGGATATCACTGCTTGACCCAATACAAGCATTGAGGAACCTGTGTCTTTTGGGGAGACTGCCAGGTACTTACGACCTAGATTGGCCACAGTTGGAAACAGGATACTACAACTTAGGTCAAATACCAGAGGATTATAGACTAACAAACAAGCAGAATACTCTCTAAAAATATTGAGAATTGGAATATTGGAAACAGGATACTGGGCTTGATGGACCTTGGTCTGACCCAGTATGGCATATCTTATGTTAACGTGGACATCACTTTCCACTTTTGTCAATCATTACCGCTTGGTTTAAGGGTTTTGTGCGCTGCCGTGTCTTCTTCCCGCCAATTGGAGGCATAGCTTTGGTACGTCCCACTAGTCTGGACTGGTCTAGGATGATATGGAAGGTAACATTTTTCTTACCAGATAATGTCCTTTCCTTGAGTCCTCCTAGACCAGTCCAGGGCCTGCCCCTGAAACTGTGTTTGTTCTTTTCTTCTGTTTCAGTATTCTTGGGTCCATTATGATTTCTGTAGTTGGCTCTGCAGGTCTGACTTCTACTGTCAGTCTTTAATTTATGCTTTGCTGTATATAGTTCTCTATTGTTTGATTACTCATTGTTGCATGTTGAGAATATGCAAGGCTTGCCATGTTCTGCCATATGCTTTGGGATGGATACTGAAGAAATCTCTGGTGGCTGAGGTGGATAGAGGCATAGGAGTGATATTGAAACCTGGGCTTTTCATTGATTCTTTTGTCTCCACTGATCTGCTGTTATGGAATACAACCCACTTGTCTTGACTGGTCTAGCAGGACTCAAGTAAAGGACATTATCTAGTAGTAGGGAGGAGTGGTGTAGTGGTTAGGACAAGGTACTTCAGGCCGGAGGGCCGGGAGTTCAAGTCCCACCTGGGGACTGCAATCTCAGGCCGGAGGGACTGGGATTTCTAGTCCTATAGGCAGTCCTTGTGGTCTTGGGCAAGCCACTTAACCCTCCATTGCCCATGTTCCCTGTAATGTTCGCTGTAAAACCAAACAGTTTGTTGTTATGGTACTTTGTTTTATTTAAACCGCGCATGATGATAAATAGTGTGGTATATAAGAGATTGTAATAAATAAATAAATAAATAAATATGTGTCTCATATCCCCTTGTGTTAAATGTATCCCCCAATTGACCGCTTTGACCCGGTGAAAAGTGGGATATAAATACAGCTAAATAAATAATATAAGCAAAATGTCACTTGCTGAAATCCCTTTTGAAAATCACCCCAGTTCAGAACAACAATACATTCGTTTTAAAACTTTACCTCTGCTTTTTGAGTTAGATTTGATTAAATGTTACCTTTGTTCTATTTTTTATACAAACATGTTTATTGTAGGTTCCAGTATAATGCCAGCAGCTGGGACAATGTATTTAACAACTTCAACTGGTTATCCTTATACTTACCACAATGGAGTAGCTTACTTTCATACTCCTGAAGTTAATTCTGTTCCACAACCTTGGCCTGTAAGTACCTTTTTTCATTTAGAGGATTATAATTTTAGACCATGCAATCTTTAAGTTAGTGATTTACACCCACAAATCACTTAAATGTGGGTCAGAGCAGAAGACCTTCATAAGGAATTAAAGGGGTGGATATTCAGATGGGTTTATATGTTTTTCAGCAGCTTCTCAATGTATAAACACATTATCTCTGAATTTTCAGCAGCACTACAAGGGGTAGTTTTATAACTGGTTGCTTAGGATATCAGCAGACACTTTATGCCTATTTTATGCCTCTTTATAAAATACTAGCGTAAGTGGCAGGAATACGCCTTAAACGCAGGTATTAAT